>OW679195.1:72963760-73442053 GCA_940337035.1 Agriotes lineatus | reverse complement strand
GATTGTAAACTCTATAAGAGTGTTGTTGTCCAGCTGCTAAAGTGGGGGAAAGTACAGCCAACCTCAAATTTGTGTGCCTGTACACCTTTGCGATGATCTGCAAGTAACATTGAAGGGGCAGAGTATCCAAATTATATGCATTTTTTAATGCAAATATCGAAAGAAAGAAATGGTTCCAGCATCAGCTAGCGCATCTGGATCTGCATTTGGGTTGTTAAAAGTCAACAGCTTTGTGTAAAGCTCCTTGTCACTTTTCGCTTTTTCAGAAGGCGTTATTTTTCCCTTTCTATAAATTGAAGAAACGGTATCACATCCGGCGAAAGTGTAAGCTGTCAAGAGAACATCCTTCATTTCCCCGAAACCACGCTGTATGCACCAGTGCAGTAAACTTTTTCTTCTTGGTTACGTTTCTTCGGTACAACCATCTTCAACTGTTTGTTGGCTGGAGCATGAACAATCAACAATACCAATAAATCGGTGTCATTGCCAATTACGATAGCCTCTGTTTCCTTTTTTGATTCGGCAGTTGCTGTAAAAACGATCTTGACCAGCACCACCTTCTGCCTGAATCACTTTGCAGCCAGCTTCCTGTTGTGTACAGTGATTAGAGCAATCAGTTGCATTTTGTTTTTATTATTAGTTAGAAATTTTGCTTTCCCAAGAGTGACATTAATTCTATCTTCCACCCTGACTTCAACATGTGTACTAGTGGATGATCTGCGCAAATGTACGAGTATGTCGTCTTTGGTGCTGGGTGCTTCACCATCACCATCTCGCCTCCCCACTTCCTTGAACCCTTTATATAATACACTTGGAGCGAATATTACGAATTCATAGGCGCAATTTTTGAATTTTTGCCAAACAGAAAAAGTTACATTTTTACCCCCTCCATATCTTCGTAATCCTTTACTGGACTGCAAAAATGCATAAGACCATTTTTATTGTAAATTAAATGTAGATTAATTTTGTATAAGGTAATGTTTACAGTAAACTTTACAGGTAACGAGATATTTGCAAAAAACTGTTGAAACCTACCATTTTACCACCTTTGTGACGCCATAGCTCCTCACTCCACAGGCTAAGAAAGCGACAACAGGAGTTTTTCTACTGAGGAAACACCGCTAATTACGATGGTATCACTTGTCGGTATAAACCTACTCAGTCCCACGAAAATAATTATTAATTCACTTGGCCTCCCTACTATTAAAGAAAATTGCTAACCGTGAACAAAATAGAGATCAATTGAAGCATGTGAGAAAGGTCTAGATTCTTACAAGGATCGAAGTCGGCTAGAAGGGAAAGAAACGTAGGTAAAGTCTATGTCACTCACTGAACGAAAATAGACTAAAGACGATTATATGGTGGTAGTCAGCATAATTAGTTTTTAACCGTTGAATGTATTTCAGTTTCCCGCAAAGGCAGTTATGATACGATCAGTTGGATTACAGCCAAACATGCCGCAGGGACAACTCCTAATTCTGTTATAAAAGCTTAAAGCTTATCCAGAAACGCAAGCGTGGGCAGTAATAAAAAGGAAGGTTTTTGGCTTTTTATTTTGATTTGGAGCTAATTTGTATTAATGCTCGAAAACAAGTTAGTCCTAAAACAGTTGTATAAATAATTTAACCTGCTGTAAGATTGTTGCCCCTATTTTGGGGCAGTAATTATTTTGTTACGGCCTTTGGTATTGATTCAGCGACAGCAAAGCCATTTTATGAGACGAATGCTTTATAATTTTGCGAGCGCGCGCCATTACCAAAATGTAATGCGACTCGTTAAAATCGTTAAGACAGATTTATTAACGGGAAGCTGCAAGCCAACTATTCGCATAAGCTGCCGTTTATTTACTCGATGTACCGGAAAATTATACAAATTCCTGGTTTGTATCCGCTGCAGCCAGAGATTAAAACTCAAAAATTAATTTGTTCCAATTGCGCTGTTTCTAATTTAAATCCAGGTCCCTGGAGAAAAACGCATTTACATCGGACTCTTTGTAGGGATTCTTAGCACGTTCCGGGCTCCCAAGAGGGGCATATTTCCGACATCGTTCGTAGCTGACCCTTGCAGAAACCTTACCTCTGAATTTAAATACACCATTTAGCGCTAACCACAGATGTGCGCTACGTATGCTTAGGAATACGCTTAAGCTCGGTCGGCAGTTTACCGATTGTGTTAGTTTCATGGCTGAAAACGCCAAATTAATACCAAGGCACTGAAAGCCGTCAAACTGCGCGGTATTTTCCCTTATTCAGAAGCTCCCGCCCACCTATCCTTGAATCGCTGAAAGATGCGGTCCTTAAATTGTGCTATTCAAGTAATTACGCCGTGGCAATTCCTGAAAAGTTCCCAACTAGATATTTGGAGGAAGATTGGGAAATATTTTGGCTGATTTTAGGTCGGCTGTTTCTTAGCTGGAAAACAGCCTGAGGTGACCGACTACTGAATTGTGAAGAATATAAAGGCTAACTGTTATTCTTTGTCGTTTCGAGCGATAACCGCACTTAAATAGGGCCATAAAGTATATTAACTGTAAGAAATTCGTAGAGCCCTATGAATATTTCCAGGAGATGACTGCCTGCAGGAACGCATTATTAAACCGCGCATGAGACAGGGCTTCCTTTAAACTATTAAAGCGATCTCACGAGGCCTAGGCCGCAAGTTAAGATTAATTTACTTCACCCTAGGTGTGCTTGTTGTGCACCATCGCTGAATTATAAATAACCTCGGACTTAGCAACCAGCCTTAATTCATTATTTCTGAGATCGTACCTTCCAAAGCCGATTGTTCCTGACCTGGAGAAATTTCAAACGGAATTTGAAATAAAGGATTACTGATCTAAACGCCAATTTATTTATTTTTAATTTATTTGCGTGCGGGAATTTTCGCTCTCCCGAACGCAATGTAAACATGAAGGCGGGCATATCGAACGGTTCTGAAAAGGCAGGAAGCAAGATAAGGCTCAAGACGGAAATATCTCCATCTAAGGTACTAAGCTTCGTAATTATCGGGAATAAAAATGTTAATTATTCGGTGAACTTATTAGAAGCTTTTCGGAATAAACCCCAGAAACGGTCTGGCGAAGAGCTTTAAGTTTCTTCCGAGACCGTTTTATTTTTATTTAGATGGAAGGCAATTAATAAATGTTATTTGCCTTTAATCAGTAATTACCATATTTTTGAGCTTATCGCAGTGAGTGTTTTACTAATTACATGGTGAAAGTAAAATTTTGCAAATCTGATCATATGGCGGCTTCACTGGATTTTTAATATTTCTATAAAGATTAGTTAATACCAACAGTATTTTGAGACATAAAATCTAGTAAGAAGTAGAAGTACTATACGAATTATGTTCAAACGACTAACAATTTAATCGGTCTGCAATATACTGAAATTAATTTATAAGTTACTACTTATTAATTCGTCCTGTACACATATTTCCGCTGTATACAGCGTGGGTGATTCATCATTACTCACTCTTTTTCACATAATCATACTTAACTTTCTTGTTGTCCACCTATCCA
This sequence comes from Agriotes lineatus, assembly GCA_940337035.1. NCBI lineage: Eukaryota > Metazoa > Arthropoda > Insecta > Coleoptera > Elateridae > Agriotes > Agriotes lineatus. Next base: position 73,438,533 of record OW679195.1, on the reverse strand, counting down.
GCTCAATACACATAAAACTCTTACCTTACCTCAGTTCGTGAATAGAAAGTGTCACTATCTGCCAAAAACAAGAATCTGGTTTACAACGCGAGTGCTAAAATCAACTTCAACAATACTTACAAGAAAAGCGAATTTGTAATAACGCAGGTATGTTCATCTTTAACAACGCACATAAAATGATAAAGAGAAGAAGACCCTAAACTTAATGCTAATTCCTAAACACAACAATTTTAACTAGGAATGTATCACTAACGCGCAATAGCTCGCAGTAGCTCAAATATATTTACATTTAAATATATAAATCAAAACAGATAGATAGTTAAACTGTAATTCTCAAACTTCAGTAAAATATAAAAGAAGCGTAATTAACAGTTTAACAAATCGAGCAATTCACCACAATGAAAATATTAACAAAATTAAAAACATATTAATAAAAAATAACCATACTATCGATTTCTTAAACTCAAAAATTAAAAAGAGAATAAATAAACTTAAGTACAAAAACACAAACACTAGAAATAATTCCATTAATTTATACCCTAATTGCTAAGACAAAACTTCCAGAACTATCAATTTATAGAGAATTTAAATTACTTATCTATTCCATACATACCTAAATTATCAGAATAGTTAAGTAAATATAAAAAAAAATTATAACATTAAGGTTTCTTTCAAAATAATAATGCTATTGAAAAAAAAATTTTAATAACTGAAATTTAATCAGAATCAAATATTGTCTATCAAATCAATTGCAACGATTGTGGTGCTAATTATATTGGTCAAACAGTATCTTAAGAAAAGAATATCACAACATAAAACATCTATAAAAACATAAACTTTTAACTCCCAATAAACCAAACACCGCTTTATCTGATCACGCTCTTGATAATTACCACTATTTTAATATTAATTTCCCTAAAATAATAAAAATTAAATAAAATTTAAGTAAACATATTTGTTATGAATTGGTAGCAATAAAATAAAAGTCAAAATCAATTAACTATAAAACAGATTTATAGAACATCTACATTCAATTTATTATAACCTTCTGTAAATATTTAACTTACTTTTAATACTTTTTTCTTTTAACGTTATTTGAATTTTCTTTATAACTTTAATATTACAAATAAATTAAAATATGATTTGGTCCTAACTTTGAAAATACCTTCATACAATTAAAATTTTGAACCAACGGGATCAATCTGTTTTTGACATCTGACATCAACTGATAATTTCGTAAACAGTAATTAATAATTTGATTTGCAGATGTGCTATTTAAGCAACACTTCAGGGAGTGTTAATTCCTCCCTTTAAATCAATATTTCAATGTTTTTCTGTGTTTCAATTTAACATTCCCAAGGTAAGGAATTTTTATCAAAATAAGCATGCTTAATCAGTTCTTAACCTCTTCTCTCATTTCCAGCGAAATATTTTATTGTTTTAGAATGATCTTCTAAATATATTGTCACAATGCTGAATCTGAAGAATTTTGCGACGTTGTAAACGAAACTTACGTAATTAAAATTGTGATGTTTTATTAGAGATTGGCTGCAATTATTTTCCTACCCATAATATCTAACCTCCACCACAGCTGTTTTACTCATACATTTTCTTAAATTAACATCAATGAAGCCAAGTCACTACATGTGACCTTTAAGTTAAGGAGATGAATCACCATTTCAATTTAACAACCACCATTGAGCTTGTCAAATACGTAGCTATGCAAACCGCTTAGCTGGCGAAAACATATTTATACAATAAAACGAAATTCCTATTATCACTTAATAATCAAATGTTGCTATTCAATACGATACTTAACCCTATTTGGGTTACTAGTGCAGACATTTTAAGTTACAAATTTGAAGGATTGTGTTTGGTTAAAATATTTTTGAAAGTAGAAGATGTTCGCGTATTACGAATTTCCATCACACTTGAAAAAATTTTGTGGCTGGATAAAGACTATCACGCAAGGGGAAATATGAAAGCTGCGAATGATATCGTGGATAAAAATATTTAACAATGGATGGATAAATGTCAGCACAAATTTCTGTTGCTAATTATTATAATATTTATAATTTTCAGATTTCGTGCCAAATAGGTTTTCATACAAAATTAAGTCTTTCTGCAACGGTAGGGGTTTTGCGATAGAAATTTAACTTCAAATGACCATATTATTTATTTGTTGCCAATACATAAATAAATATATGATAAATTAGTGACTTCAAGTCGTACTTTCTATTTAAGATGAATTTGAACCTTCTAAAGCCGGAGCAAAACTGTGTTTATCGCTGCTACTGAATATTTTGTTGAATCGCGAATCTTACAAAACTTGAAAGGTAATGCCATTCCAAAAATTTCAAATATAGGTAGGATCTGCTCGATAAAACAATGTCACGGTCATTTCTGCCTTTTAAAAATTTGGAAAGTAAGCCATTACCAATTTTTGCTTTCCACCCCCGGTGGGAATTAGGCTACCACGACAGGGATTTTAGCCACATTGTATTATTATTAGCTTAACGCCAGTTTTGAAGAACCGTCAAATCCATTTTTCCAATTCATGTTCACCATGGTGAAAAGTTTCATTCCTGTCTCGAGATAAAATTAACCTCGACGTTTCGCGTCTCGGTTAACTACTTAAACTCTCCAGAGTAATGAAACACTTTCCATCTGGGTATGTAGTACACTATTACTGTATCTAGATTGTTTCGTAACATAGCGAAGTCGCTGTTTCTTGATATATCATCTGCACCTTGTAAATTGGATTGAAAGTACGTAGTTGCACTCCAACACAGTGGAATTACCGTCGGAAATAAATAAGCTCTGTAAACTTTATACATATATTTACAAACACTCACAAACAAAGGCAATGTAGTCGAGTTACAAGCACTGCTTAAAAATGTAAAAATTAACAATACGTCTCCACAGCTTAGGCTCCAGAAAGAAAGTGAGCTGGTTGCACACACGGCGACCAAAAATGGCATCACATGGTTTCAATAAAATAATAACGTTACTTAATAAGTAGAGAATATAACAAGCTGTAGGCGTATGATTATGAACAGAAATCTGGAAGAAGGGTGCGTATTACATTAAATTTACAATGCTGCTAACTACAATTATATTTTAAAATTATTAGCATGCTCTAAACTTTTGATGAGATGTCCGCTAGAAATCCTGAAAGTAACCGAGAGAACGACACCATATGAAAACGAATAAATATCCACAACTCGACCAAGTAACCATTGAAGAGGTAGCATGTTATCCTGCTTTATAATGGCGAGCGAATGTAGTTTCACGAAGTGATGAAAATGCTTGAACCACTTAGTGTTTTGCTGTAGTTCAAGTACAACATGTAAACTCCATCGACGCCAAAAATATTTTGCCATGCGCTGAATCCGAGGATATAGGTAGAACATGTTTTCGCACACAGGGTCTAGATTTTCTTCTGAAAGGGCAGAGAGAGGTTTGTAAATAAGGAAATGACCAAAAGTTACAAAATTTGCATCAGTGGGGTCCGTAGACAAGAGAGATACTGGTTTCGAATTTAATATTGCCTCTGTTTGCGTAAAAATTTTCATAGTTAGGTTATGTACTGCGCAAAACTCTTTTTAAATGCAACTTCACAGATTTTATACTGCCCTCCCATATTCCACCTTGATAAGAGCTTTTAGGTACTAGTATTCATTCCAATTTTACAACTTAATTTACCATAAAATTTAAAATTCTATTTTTGTTTTGTTTAGCTCTTAAAAATTGATAAAGCTGCTTTCATCCGTTAGCAGCACCTTTAAAATTGGTTGTATTATCAGATGTTATTGAAGTTGGTTTGGCTCTTCGGCCAGTAAAACGCCTTAACAACGCAATGAACTATTCTGTTGTTAAATATTCATCACTAATTCTCTCTCTAATTCTCCTTATAACAGAGCCTCAAAATCCCTCATAAAATTCAGTCCTAATAAAAAAAATGAGGAACTTACCTCACTGTGTAAAAAGTATAGATCTGATATTTAACGCTTAAATAAAATGGGTTGCACCGTCGGTCTTTATGTATTGTTATTATTATAGAAAATTGATGTTCCTGTACATATTCAATGCGATGAGAAGATAGTTAGACAGAGAAAAATAGTTTAAAAGCAGACCTACCTTCGTTATTATCCAAATTCATTATTTCTTATGCATTTGATTACGCAGCTGGTTGGACATTCAGAATTTAAATCACTGAGCTCAGGCTCAGGTTGTGCCACAATAACGTTTTTTAGGGATTTTTAATAATTTCCTTGAAGATTTCAATTTGACACGTTACAAGAAATGGGGCAATATGATTTGTCAGACGGTGTCACCTAGGGCCAATATCATGAAATGTCCATAATTTGTATATTACCGATATTCGGCTAGTTGACAGGCTTTATACATATAAAGACGCATTTTTTGTTAATCAACGCAGGGATACTTGGGGTAAACCCAATGATTGGTGGCCTATTCACGACAGACGTTTGCCACACATTTATCTTACGACGGGTTTTAATCGAGCATGGAATTTGAGGTTATGTATAATAAATGACCTTGAACTTTGACCTTTCAGTTAAGAATGGCTTTAGAGACAACTCAAAATTAAGCAGCTATCGTGTTTTGCTACATTAGCTAGTATTTAATAACGTGTAATTAATTAAAGTTAGAGAATTAAACCACATACCTACTCTACGTTTGGATCTTGTGTAGTTCAATAATGATCACCTAATTTAATAACACAATAACCTAATAAATTATATCTTTAAGCACTTTGATAGCTTGCTTTGTATGTGATTTTGTAATGACAAACGTTCTTTAGTGGGAAATAAAATGCTGACGTCCCATAGTTACTTAATTTTTAGTGGCTTTTTATCATTCTATTATTGATAACATCGAAAATTTTCTAAATCACGGTCATGCTCGTTTGATATATCCAGTCTTAGAATTTCGTACTTTCGCCATCAGCTTGCATTAAAAATATCTATAAATCGATTATTAAAAAATTGTGGAATTTCTTTACAATAATTAAGCTGCTCAAGTCGAATATTCAAGTAGACAATAAAAATTATAAAATTGAAATTGCTATAAAGATTGTTATTCAACGACAATCTGCGCTGTATTGCTGAGGCAACTCAACTTAAAAATTTCTTCAGTTTTAGTATGAGCTGCATTACTTGTTTTTGGCGTTACGATCTTTTCTGTCTGAAATCCATGCACTCTTTTACAAATTCTCCTAAAGTAATGTTTTTATAAGTGTTCGTAGAGTCTGTATAAAGGTTACTAAAAGACAACTATAAGTTGTAATATGCTAGAAGTGGTTACATAAAAATGAGCATCGCTAAAAACGAAAAACAGCAGTATTTATTCAAGTAAATCGGAGCGATCGCGTAATGTACTCAAAGCTATACAGACTCCGCGTATTCGTTACTGATTGCTTAGTAAATATTTGTAGTTTCACGTAACTCTTCGCAAACTAAATATTCAAGTAAAATTGCTATTATGAATTCAAAAAATCTGCGCTAATCTCTCGAGTACAATAATAATTCACATTAAGTGTTCAAACGGATTGAATTATTTGCGCACTGGCTAACCTAATTATTGCTTATTTTACTTAGTTAACACAGGTTTGCTTAAACATTTCTAAGAGGAAAGTGCCACTTTAACGATTTTGTAATACATGTGGCTTTAGTACCTGATTAAATCACCCTGCAGCAAGTAAATATCATGTTTTTAGATAAAATTCAAAGGCTACTTGTAGTACTTGATTTATCAACTACCTGTCAAGTAGTAATTTTCAAACATTGAAATTATAATGTTGTACGATTTTTAGTATTTTTAAATGCAGATATAAATATATTGTTAACCAAGATAATATTTTAGCTTTGCAGCCATGAATTAAATTTAAAATATTTTTAAATTCTAGTAATTTTCAACACCGAATGTTTTACCAGCGAATAAAATGTTGCATATTCTCTAACAATTATAGCCAAGTAATGAGTAGCGATGATAAAATTCCGCGGATAGTATTGGTATTAATTTATCTATAGAAAAAGGATTCGTTTAGTATCGATTTCTTGCATTTGAGTGGAGTGTAGTGTAGAGTTTATATACTATGCCGCACTGCTGTGTATACTCTGTTCACATCTTTTTTTTCATGAAGGCCATAACAGTTTCCCCAATTTAGCTGTGTAAAATTCCTTAGTTGTGTTTAAACGTGGTTTACACTTCAGATTACGATTTACAAATGCATTTACGTTAGGACACATGACGAAACACCTTCAAATGCAATGCTGCCATATTTAAGCGGAACAGAAAGTAGAACGTTGGTGATTTTATGCACGTATTCAGTTTCAGTAATTGGGTAATTTCAAATAATTTCAATTAAGTACATGGAAGGTCTTACAATACTTTATACAGGTTATAAAACAAAACAAAAATTACGGTTCTGTGCATATGAAACTAAAAATAAAAATCAAAGACCAATATTGATGCAAAAAGGTGTAAATCTACGTATTATATGTAGTGTATCCAGAACGTTGCGATCTTCACGGGTATCTCGTAAACGGTAACAAATAGAGATTCGATTAAATTCGAATAAATATATAGATCCCAAGTGCTAATATGGTCCGCATTCAATTGCTACAAATTTTGTGTTATTTTCATTTTGTTGGTACAATTCAGTTATTATTAACATCACTACTAGACTTTTTAAATATAGATATCGAATGTGAGTTCATAGGTTTTCTAAGGTTGAATAAATTTAAATTATTATAGTTATTTTTAAATATGTATCAAAGGTTAGTATTAAGTAGAGCTATTTCTCTTTTAATGCTATCAGCTTTTATAAATTACCTATTAGTAGCTGTAGTAAGATACGAAAACCTTGTTAGCTTTTCTTTGAATAATACAAATGCGTTTTTTTCTATCTTTTGTTTCTTAGTAGTTTTCTGTACCCTGCTATGCATAAATAGTTGTTTGGTTAATCCTTTGTCCATTCTAAGAATTATGAACATTTTGTTTTCTTTACCCAAAGCTCTATCGTTTACGAGATCCCGATGTTGAAGCCGATTAGTTGCCGTCTACGGTTAAATTTGCCCAGGGATATCAACAGCTGCTTGCATTAGTTTTTAGAATAAATACTTCCTAAATGTACACATGAGCAACCATATTTATAAATAATACTATTATTAAGTAATTTATAATAAATGTCGTTAGAAGAAACACTTAAATAGAGTCGGTATATAAATATAAATTAAAATACATTCATTTCCGTAGCAACATGAAGTAGACTGCTAGTACAAATAATATAGTACAAAGGCGTGTAAAAATTTAATTGTATATAATCACATATAATCTCATAAGAGCAATAATTCTTTCCGGAAATTTTTTGAGTGCGTTCCAACAACGTCGTATTCATTTGCCCGAGCGGGACGCGAGGGCAAATTAGGACGTTGTTGGAATACACGAAAAATAATTTCTGGATATGAATTAATGCTCGAATGCAGATTCGGTAAGAAAATCGTAACGACACAAACCCTAAAAAGAAATAATGTCTACCTACAAAAAATTTCCAAGAAATTTTGTTGTTGTCTTGGTTACGGCTCGTGAACTAATTTTTCTATTGGTCATTAATGAGTGTCGTACGATTTTCAATATAATATATTTCTAGATTAGGTATATTCAACTATTAAACTAATTTATAACTGTACATACCGTGGTTCTAAATGTACTTCAAATGAAAATAATTAAAAAATAACTTGGGATTAATAAGTTCTGCTAAATATTGTCGATTGATAAAGGTTGTCCGCTGTCAATCACGAAACATAATAATAAATACATGTAACAACTTTTCAGGCAGGGGAAATTAATTACAATTAACGTTGGTTCAAGTGTTACAACTAAGAATCATTTACGAATAAGAGTGGGTAGCTACGACGAGTAGACGTTATCGGATTGTAGCCGCGTATCAAATAATAATTGCTAAAATATTTCCCTTGCTAAAGATTGTCAGTGTATCACGCAATGGCGTCTGCTTCTTAGGCGTTCAGGGGCGCTAGCCACCCAGCCTCCAACAGCCTATATGGCATTAGAGAAGGTATCTATTCTATAACTGCAAATACATCATCTATGTATCCACAAGGTATGTCAAGCTAACATATGTTATGTGTCAAAACACTCGCTCGTATCAATGCACCAAGCAGCTCGCAGTTCCTGAGGGTGATCTCAAATAGTCCCAAACTTATATGGCAATCATGGGCGGTAAAAGTGAGGCAGCAGAACTGAGCTGAAAAGTTTCAAGGTGTTTGGAAGGCTAACTACTCTGCAGCCGAAGACGTCGTACACTGGCGAACTCATTGACAAACATAACGCTCCCGAAATTTAATGCGGTCAGCAAACAAATCAAACCGTTTATAAGCATATGTGGTGCAATATTTGACATTGATAATGAACGTATTCGAGCTCCGAGCGCTGTTTCGCAATAAATTAGTTCTTATCGGTATAACTGCTTGCTGAACAATGAGAAGTGGAGTTGGGCCTTTACAGATTTAATAGTTTCTACATGTTAGGTATAACTCGCATAACTAAGTATTCCCGATATTAATTATAAAAGCCTATATAGATTAAAATAAAAACTTGGTATAATTTCAACCGGCCAATAAAGTGGGAACTCGTAATTTTACAAGACATGTTCTGTGGACATTTAAAAGGAAAACAAATAGATTAGAGGATGCAATCCATGCTCTGTTTTTTCCATTATTAAATATCTTATCGTGTATCGTTTTTTAACCCTTGTTAGCAATAATTTTCCCAAATCTTCAAATTAAACAACGCTACGAAATTGTGGCTTCGCCAACTAAGCTAAGTGAAGACGATTATAAGATGTTATTACCAAATATTTTGAGCGCCAACAGGTCATTACTTAGAAGAAATATGCTCAGATGGGACAAGAACTTATAAAATCAAATAAATCGCAGCAGATAATCGTACAATATCTGAAATACAAAAGGTAGCAACAACGAAATCGGACAATAAATAACATAAACTGTGCATTACATTTATTAAGCTAGCGCAGAATAGAATAGCCAGTACTACAGGTCCTAAAAGCGTTAATCATACGAAAGGTGAAACCCCAACTAGCATTTCATACGGGTAACTAACCACGCAACAATTATAAGCTACCAGCAGTTTTATCATTAAACCAATTTCGAATCGGCTAAACCCTCAAGGCAACTAATCAAGTTCGTCCTTTGGAATAGCACCACACTGAAGTCAGAACGCTACTCCAAGAAGGTATAATTCCACAAGTCTAATGGGGCTGCGGCGACGCAGTTAACTAGGTCGTAATTACTTATCTGAGAGGTCAAGTTTCTGCAGCAGATGACTAAATAGCCTCCAAATAGGCTCTCACAGCTATACTGGCAGTAGGTTCAGGCTGCTTGCGGCGATGTGAATCAAAGTCAAATGACGGAGGGTATGAACGGCATCCAAGATAAGCTGTATCCGTGAATTTTGGTACCTCCCGAGAAAATATGAAAAGGCCGTATGCAATCTGCGAAATACAAAACGCTACTAAACCCAAAATGAGTTAAAGCTCACAGTGAATTATAGACTTTTTATAGCAAGAACAGCTAACAACTTGTACAGAATGATCCATCTAACAGACGTCGACTTTATATATCCCAGAATCCGCAGTAGCGCAGCGTCTGCAAAAATCTCCCCAAAGCTGCCAAATTGAGGTCACGCAAGCAAAAGACCGCAAAATAAAAGACGGCCGCTCCACAAGATGCGCTTTTTAACGCATAGAAAAAATGCCGCAGATTGTTGTCACAAAAATCAGTGAAGCTTGCCGATACGGCAGATAACCACTATCGGGGAGTATTGCGGAAGGTGACTAAAGAACCGATATAACGGCTTTGACTTACAGTTACTCGGGACTGCGATAGCATTTCATCATCATAGCAGATCCTCCTTTTTTACTCTTTGCAGTGTGTTTTTCAGGATGCATCGTTTTCTTTTTTATTAATTGTTTTCAGATATGCTGCAAAAAGCTGTCAGGATTTAGGTAGTGTGGAGCTCGATTTCTCCACATTTCCTTTCCGTGTACTTTTGTATATTCGATGTTAACGTTTTTCTCCACGCCGCTAAAACTAAATTAAAATCAATTATGAATCCATATGAATTATTAGAGTTCAATCTTTAGGTTAGTAAGCCATTCTATTGCCTTTGGAGTTAAGGTATAGATATCCTCAGGGTTTCCATCATATCAATAAATTAGTCATTCAGTTATAATATGGGCCATGGTTTGCTCCTCCGCATTGCATTCGCATTCTTTTTGCCATATAGGAGCCGCATACAGTATGATCAATGATGTCACCGTTGTCAGCACTCCCTTGTCACTGACACCATATTTTTGGAATAATTATGAAAAGACGCCGAGCTTTTTTTTCTATTATTTTCTAATCAACGAAATCTCCATGTTTTTTTTACTCATGTCGTTTATATGTATTTGGAATTTTAAGACGTTTCTCCTGCTTATCAGCGACATATCTGTATTGTGTGGCGCTATCTTTAATTTTTCAAAAATCATCCATTTTGTTGATTTTACTTCCCTCGTCCAAAGTCCAAGGAGGTATTGTAATCGTGAAAACATTTCTCCAGATCTTTACGTCTCAGAATCATTAGATGACGAGGAACACTTTTTTCCAATTCTGTTTTCCTTTCTGTCTATCTGTCTGCTCGTCTGTCTGTCCGTCTGTTTGCTTTCTATTCGTCTGTCCATCTGTTGACGGTATAGCACGAAAACTACTTGTTGGAGGGAGACAATACTTTCCATTTGGATTAGATGGATACCTCCGGTTATAAATATATGAGCGCCATAAAAATATAAATATAAAAAATTATTTGTACATAGCTCAGGCTTTTACCTTTGATGGAAATGGAACCCAATGTATACAGGGAGAACGTCGTAAAAATTAGAAAAGGAAAACCATCGGTGCAAACTGCACCAAGTGCAATAGAAAGGTGTAGCGATTGTCGCGCGCTGCATTCAACACAAGGAACATAAATATGCAATTGAGGTCTCGTATCGTAGTATCGCAGATAGCAGGCAACAATCGATGCGTGCCGCCGTACTTGCGAGAGAAGTTGCGTGTTAAACCCTTTCTCGTAGCTCTTCCAAATTCCGCCATCTTATTATTAAAACTATATATCTATCTCTAGCGCCTCGTTATGGCACATAGTCCACAACATGCACCGGAGTTCTAATCTCTGAGGTACCCACCTTTTGATCTTTAATTATTTCCAGACATTTATTTTCTAGGTAATTAAGAACAATCTTGACAATGGGTGAATTCAGATTTCTGCGTAGCATTTCCGCCACTACGATATACGGTCTGATGGCGCTGAATTGAAGGCATTTTTGAGGTGTACCGTAATTTACATACTTTTCTGCTTATGTATAACTGCCGTATTGATATCATCAGTTATACTATGTACTGTTTTCATAGCTTATATAGTAATGTGTCCTTTATGAGAACCAAAGCATCTTTTGAAAAGTTAGTGATGTTTTTCGTCTAGCAGTTACCCATATAGATTGGCTACTGTGTTTAGCATAGAGATTGGTCTATATGTCTGTTCCGCCTCTTCATTTTTCTTAGGTTCTTCTCATGGAACCAGTCTTGCTTTCGTCCATACATCTGGAAAGTACTTTGTTTGAAATAGCCGGTTTAATAGCTGTAGCCAATGTTCCAGATATTTCAGTGCCATCATCTGTATAATCTCCGCATGAATCCCACACCGTCCTGGAGCTTTATTTAATTTCAGTTTGATCTCTGTTTGCTTCAATTCTTCTTTTCAAAATATCTCAATTTCCTTCATTTGTTATTATTTGGTTGCGGTTATGCGCTTTATGTGCCTCTTTCATTCTTTCTTCTTCATATAGTTTAACTCTGGCGCTAAAACGTATTTTTCAGTTACTACTTGTCCCCAAACGTTGTTATCCACCCTTTCGTAGAGCTTTCGCCCAGCTTCGCCTTTCGCCTTTTGTATCGTAGACTGTGTAGTCTTTTTGAATTCTATTTCGCTTTTGTATGCTGGCATAATTTTTTTTCATTACATCGGATGTAGAGAGCACCAGTCTCTACGCCTATAAGGTAACAAGAGGATGACGATTATACATACATACATACTTCGGATTAAGGTTGTTTTGCTTTTGAAATAGTCTGTTCTCAACTCCGTGTTTTACTGGTTCCACTAGTTGGATCATTTATATGGACGTAATCAGTATCTTCAGTCTCCGTCAATTGCATGGAAGCTTCCAACGATTTCTGTGGCGGACCTGATAGCAGGATGTCTAGATATAAGCCGTTGGTGTTCAGCTGCTAAGCATGGGATACCTGTATGAATTCATCGATCTTCGTTAGCCATCGGAAGCTACCGAGTTGGTGTTGGTCGTATAGTTTCAGTGATCATCCTCATTGTTTGATTAAGTTGAATGTCAACCTTCTTGATGTGTCCCTACAGGTGGCTCCCCGTGTTATTCTACCAAGATTGAATTTAAGGTGAAATCTTTGGCTTTTTTAAATTCGCCAGCCACGTCCCTAAGATGTCGATTATATGAAAGAGATCGATTGACTGATATGCTCAGGTACTTCGGGTTTCTATTACGGTACAGAAAGCTACCATTGAATTCCACTTGGAGGGTCTCATTCGCTTGTCCGCTGGACAAATGGAAGCAGAAGTTTTATACGCATTTTGACATCATCTTCATTTTTTTGAAATAATCATTCAGTATAAAGGGATTTTCGTCCAAAGCTTGTTTTGTAGACGTTGCATGTTAGTACTGGAAAGAGATGGTTAGGTCGTCTACACGAACACATTTTTTACACTCCGTTTTGACAAATCTGCAGAGTAGGGATTTAATAAAGGTGGGGCGAATACGGAACCCTGTGGAAGGGCACTGTTGAGTTTTCTGGTGGTGCTGTTAGCAGCATTAGCGGATACATAGAACAATATGTTGAATCGAAGGTTACTACTTAACTCTCATTAGTTTGTATATTAAGCCTTATCTACACATGGAGTCATTTGGAATATTTCTGATGGATTTTAGGGTAGAAAAATCCCTAAGTGTAAAATTGGCTATAGCAACCTGAATTTTTAGTAATTCACTTCAATCCTTGATAAAACTCTAAAAATGGTTTACTTTATTTCAGTATTAGAAACGAAATGCGAGGGACAGTTTTGGATTGGGAATATATCTAGAGAAATGGGTTGTCAGTCAAGGACAATTTTTCAGAGTTGCAGATAAGAATCAGCGTTTGGCTCCAAAATTATATTCCATTTGTAAAACTTAGAACAAAGAATTTGATTTATTAAAATTCGATATCCAATTCCGATTTATTCAAAATTACAAAGTAGAAGTGGATCCTTAGACGATGACTAACTAAGCTTGCCTGCTTGCAATAAATTGTTTCATTATGTTTAATTTATTGTAGTGACAACTTTATTCGGAATAAAATACTGTAGAAGCTACCAAGAGAATATATACAATTTTATATGGTTTTCTCAGTTATACTTGCACAGAACTGGTAATCGGTGTGAAGCTTCACTCAACTTCCTTACAAAACTCAATTTGTGTATTCCATATTTGGTTATAGACGTAAACTACTACGTGACAACATTTTATGCCATAGATTCTTAATTTTTAGCAACACGTTACATCTGTGAATAAAGTAGCAGTAGCAAATAAATCAACCGAAAGTAAGTAAACTATATGATGAAAACCACTGTAGAAGTATAAATAATTTTTCTTACTAATGCCAATAATATATTCACGTCGTGATGATATGAAATGTGTAATCAATTAGGGTTTTGAGTTACTTCTGCGCATTAACAGTAGACACAAATCACACATCATATTTCGAACACTTTGAAATTAAAAAAGATATTCTTTCATAACAACTAGTTGACTAACCATGGATAATAATCTTAATGTGAATATCCACCAAATAATTTGATATGTTAAATTTTTATACTGAATATCGATCTTCTATTGCTTACCTATTTCCTTTTTTACGATTGAATACTTTTGAATTAGTTGCTCACTTGCCTACAACAAATTTAATAGATTCCGTTATAAAATGGGAGATGTAGCAATTGTTTATTGCAACCCTTTCCGTTTCTACACCAAATTATATTCCTCCGAACGAAACATTTCGGAAGCTAAAATACTGTCATAATGCCTCCACGAATACGTCATTGGAGAAACAACTGCGGCGACATTAACTGGCTGCGTAGCAGCAACAGATTTGAGAGACGCCGTTTTTGCAGCTACTCCTTTTGATTTTAAAGTCAGGAATGAAGTGCCTTAAGCTATTCAAGCGTGTACGCCACTTGATGATTAGCTTACACAAACACACGCGTCTGTGTTTCGGTTATGTTTACTTACAAGTTTGGAATACAGAATAGCACAAAACAACTTCTGCCAAAGGGAAAATTACAATAAGATATTTCACTAAAACGTTACTAGGCGGTTTCGGTTCTCTAGAAGAGGCCTAAGCTCTCAAACGTCACGCCTTAAGATCTGAAAATTCTCAGCCAACTGCTATCGTGTAAGTAACCGCAGAAGTTGGTAAAGGTCTTGTATGTTTTCCGGATGGTGAACTTAAGCAAACGTTCGCAAGTGCAAACAACAGTCTTGAGAGGCGTGTAATTTGTAGATTTGAGGATTACCTAACTGTGGGTTAGTGAAGTGTGTGATGTAAACATCTTGACAAGGTTTAATATGTAAATACATATCTTACGGCCTACTTGGTTTATTGCCATGATTAGCGCCAACGCCACTTGACGAAAACTTGTAGTTCAAACACTACTACTGCTTAAACTTCCTGTAATCGCAAAATTTCAGTCAACTATGAAACTGTTGGATCCAGTCCTCAAGTCCCGTGATAAAGCTCTCCTAAATTGTTTTCGGAAAGGATCTGAAGTTGTATGAATAGGAATTTATGTCAGTATGAATTTGTATACTAAGGCTTGCAGCTTCTAAACTGACTTGGAGAATAAAATCATACTATACATTATATGATGTTATTATAGTGAAGTTGATAGTTACTACTAAAACGGATGCGTTATATACTTTGTTCATTCTATTTGTGATTCGAAGAACGCCTTAAATAAGAACTTAAATGGCAATTAGACAAAATTTTGGTCTCCAACGTCATCACTTATGTAAAGCTTGCTAGAAATATTGACTACAACCGGGGGCGTAATGAATTTACATATCTTTAAATTAAAAATATAGCACCGAAAATAGTTGCGGTGGGAAAACGCGTGCATTTGTCAAATGCAGAGACTAAGTGAAGGTTTGCAAGTCTTAGTTAATGTATATATTATGTGAAGATATATATCCAAAGTAAGAACTCTTCTGTGGGCTTAGAAGAAAAACTGGTTCTTGACTTGTTACCGTTTAAGATCCTAACAATCATTAAATATTCTTCAATAACGTGTTGTCGTGATTCAAGCGTTCTAAAATACTATCTATTTAAAACGTTTACGCTACAATAACAATTCGTAGCAACAGAACGAGTAATTTTGCTGTTTAGAATCCATTTCGCAAATGCAACTGCAGTTAGCAACCATTTAAATGCTAAACCGGTATCATTACCGGAAAGAATAGTCGCAAAGATATGAAAGAGCCACTGCAAAAAACGGGTAAAAGTGGTGGCCACCTCTGCTTGTCAGCACAATGGATAGCCGATGCATAGAAGTCATACAGTATGAAAAACAATAACAATTGCTGGTTTTGAACAAGTCTTACATAGCTCAACAATTGCATAAAATGAAAAATAATAGACCGAAACCAACCATCACCGCGGTGCCCTCGTACCGGGAAGCGTGACATGCGATGCCAGGTACTCGAAAAATTTGAACCATTAGATGACTTGACCTTAATAGCTCTGACACGTTTCAGAAACTCTAGTCTGTTAGGATGCGCTTGCGACTCCAGATGTTGCTGCTTTTCCCGCGTTAGATACCACAGGCAGGCACAAAGCTATTTTACAAATCCACAGATTTTGGGCAGAAAACACGGAAAATCTCGAGATCCTGGTAAAAATATCGGAACAGGAACTTAAAAGCAAAGGTGCATTGAAAAAGAAAAGAGACGAGGAGAAAAAGAAGAGGTCTTAATATAAATTCAGCAGAGCATTACACGACGTGAAAGTAGAGATCACCAAATCGTACCTAAGATTGCGGACAGCGAAGAGATGTTTTACCTTCGACATACTATCACATCCGCAGATAACCTGTATGTAACACTTTTGGATCGCAAAAATGCCATAATATCTCGGTAGTCAATAAAAACTAAATAACATTGTAAACATTTCCGTCTGTAAATGTACCTAATACCTAATTTATTACAGAAATTGTCGCTTATAATACCATGAGTATTCAAAGTTATGTCGAATATTTTTGCTGTGGTATCACGAATATCCATTGCGCTTAGGTTCGATTACAACGAGTGCGCTAGCACGAGTCCTAATCTCAAGCGCAATGAACATGAGTGATACCACAGCAAAAATATTCGACATAACTTTGACTACTCATGGTATTATAAGTGACAATTTCTGTAATAAATTAGGTATTAGGTACATTTACAGACGGGAATGTTTATAATGTTTTTTAGTTTTTATAGCGCAATGAACATGAGTGATACCACCGCAAAAATATTCTACTTAACTTTGCCTAGGAATGGCATTCGAGGGACTATTCAATGAACCAAACTACTTTTTAAAATTATTTTTCAGTAAATCTAGCAACAAACTACGCAATTTCTATAGTAACAGAACACTAATATTGACTTTTTCTAATAAAAAACACATTTGTTTAAAATATTCACTGTACCACTAGTGAAAATTGTCGATTATTTTCACTAGTGAAAATTGTCGATTATTTTCAATAGTGAAAATTGTCGATTATTTTCAATAGTGAAAATTGTCAAAAAATATTCACTATACCACTAGTGAAAATTGTCGATTATTTTCACTAGTGAAAATTGTCGATTATTTTCACTAGTGAAAATTGTCGATTATTTTCAATAGTGAAAATTGTCAAAAAATATTCACTATACCACTAGTGAAAATTGTCGATTATTTTCACTAGTGAAAATTGTCGATTATTTTCACTAGTGAAAATTGTCGATTATTTTCAATAGTGAAAATTGTCAAAAAATATTCACTATACCACTAGTGAAAATTGTCGATTATTTTCACTAGTGAAAATTGTCAATATAGTTAATTTTTATTGGCTCAAAGACGTCAAATCTTGTATTTTTATTGGACAGTTTTTGATACATGACAAGTGAGTTGAATAGTCTACATAATTATTACAAATATGGATTAATAATAAAATATTGTGAGCTTAATGAAACATAAAGCTCAACCATCTCTAAAAATCATTCATGGTAGACTGACTGTAGTAAGGTGATGATCCTAACCTTCTTTTACATTTTAAGCATTATTACTCAAACATTTAAATAGTGCGTTTGATCAGTCTTGCTTAACACGATTCCTTAATAAATTAATGTAATTTATCTCGAGAAGAGAAGCATTATAGTTTTTATTAAGTTCGATTATAAAGCGTTAATGTGGGCACAGAAGTCACTAGACCGAACAATCCACTACGCGAAAGACTGTTTTAAGACCTGTGTCACCCAAAACTTTTTGCTTGCTTATCGGTTTGTTTTGTCAATCAGTGTCCCTTTTTTCAGAGCATCAGAGCCTGAACCAACTTCTCTGCACTTGATATATGAACTCTCCGGGATATACTAACAAAATGCACAAAGTCTCCAAGTTAGCTTTCGCATTTTACCCTTATCGTAGAAAATTGACGCTAATGGAAATTTAAAGAAACGTTTCGCTATGAAGCTTATATACAAGACAATCGATGTTGCTGCCAGGATACGCTTAATCCGTTCTTCAACCGGAGTTAATTTTAAGGAAATGCTTCTGAAATACAAGGCGTTATTTATTAGCTATATGCCACGACCTTCTGTATTATGATTAAATGCAAAAGATATTTTAATATTCTCATGTCAATATTGGCCGTTTTCCGAACTAATGCAAAAACGTGCATCCCCATTTTAAGAAATATATAGTTAATATCTAAACATCACACGACATTGTTGAAGTATAGGTTGTTAATACTTGATTTTTTTTAAATAACATTTATCGATAAAGGCCATGTGAAACTAAATTTCTGAAATAGGGCCCCCACAATCTTTCATTGGATATACGTAATTAAAACTCTGGGCTGATGAAAATACGCACAATATAATTAACAATGTAAAACTAACGGCCCGTACATCCATTAATCAAACTACTGACCCCAAACGTTTACTTCAAGCACAAAATTTCCTAATAGGTCAAGGGCGGCTGGAGCTTTAAGTAGCCGAAGTTAATTATTACATTATATTTAACCAGCTGTCATAGTAGTTCATGTAGATTTTTTAAAAGTTTTATTTTACTGAACAGCAATCAGAAATGTACAATACTTGTTTAAACTAGTTTGTTGACATAGGAACCAGATAAGGCAGCTCCTATTGGGCTTGATCGATTGAGAAAATCTCTTACACCTTATTTCAGGTCCACTGTTTTGTTTTCCTCTTCAGTCTTCTTTGGCCACCTTGTTGCAGGAGAGGTTGGAGGAGGCTGTTTGTATGTAATTCTTATCTTTGGTGGTGCCTGCTACTTCGTTCCTTAATTAGTTCTTGAACGGTTGGTGTATGGAGTTCCTGGTAAAGCATCTGGTTTGTCACATACCATGGGCCATCGGTAATTGCACGAAGAATTTTGAATTGTGCGAGCTGAATAATGGCAATGTTGGACTTGCTAACGCATCCCCATAATTCTTTTCGTGTTGTAAACGTCATGTACTGAGATTTCATTTCGTTAATTTTTATTTTCCATTTCTGTAGCTACTATTCAAGTTGAAATAAGTGTTCTTGGAAGTTTGAGGATTTTACTAAGGGACTTTCATGGGTAGCCAGTAGAGCCGTGTCATTCGCAAAGGTTCCTGTTATGGTTTTTGTGGTTTGAACCTCTGGAACTGTTATGATGTTTACTAAACGTTGTTCACCACTGTAGAATTAAGTTCAGTAAACCACAACCGTTTAAGGAAAACAATAACAGCCCTATTTTTTACTTTAGAACACAAAAAATTACAAATATATACATTTCTTCAGTATTAATTTAAATACAAATACGAACAGTGAGTTGCCTGGTTTTGGAGACGAAATTATTTATTTATAACAGACCTTGAAACCTCACCTTAGTCCTCGACTCCGCCAAAATGCGTCAAGTCGGAATATGCAGAAGAAGTCTTCGAAAACTAAACTACATACGCTTATATAGGTTGCGCGTGAATAGAAAGGATACTCCCTATTCTTTTGAATACAATAAGATTGTCCAGCTAAGCTAAGCTCCTTTTACTTTATTTTCGCACAAGTGATTAAAATAACTTTTGATAAAAAAGGACTACTTCCGTTCTCAGGTAAATGAACTACTCCCGAAACGTCGTATGGTAAACACCCGAGACAGTGGAAAAAGTCCGAAAAACATATCATCTCATAATAGACAACTGTCAAAAATGATATCATTCAGAGAACATCAGTTAGCATACCTAAACTCCTTTTTGGTAACTTTTTTATAATTTTTGGCCTTATCTAGTCTATACCTGGTGCTTTTTTATTATTTAAAAGTGAAATATGTTTAACTTCTTTATGAGTTACTAATGGTATATTTGTTGGTTTTGTGTTGGCTGGATTATTGCTGTTTAAGGAGTCTGATTTGTATTGGTCAGGAATATCACTGATAGGTGTAAATACTGTAGATAGATGTGAAGCAAAGAGATCTGCCTTCTCTTGGTTACCTTTAACCCAGTGTTTGGTGATTCTAAGCGTATTTTTGAGTTTGTTGTTATTTTTTTTTCTTGCAGCGTTAATTGATCATCGCCACATTGAATCGTCGTAGCGATTTAGGTTAGATATGTAGGTAGTCTGATAGGCTCGCATTTCTCATTTTTCTTAGTTTTAGTTTATTACTCAGTTGATTATACGAGCTTTTGCCATCGGGAGCATGAGTTCGCTGACATTTTTTTTGCTTTCCTTTTCTTTGCTGTTTTATTTCCATTGGCATGTTGATGTTCTATTTTTGGATTCCAGTTTAGGTTTTGCGTTTTCCGTAGCATGTTGCAAAGCTTCTATAAACAGTTTGGTTGTGTTTTCTAGTTATTCGGATGACTTTGGTCTTATTTTTGAGTTGCTGTAGGACTCAATTTCACTTCTAAATAGGTCCCAATTTGTTTTTCGATTGTAGCATCTTTGACGTTTTTTTAATGTAATAACTGATATACTATTATTGGCGTGTGATTTGATGATAAGTCATAATTTGACGTTATATCTATATATGTAGAAGAAATGCCATTCATGATGTAGAAGCCCAGAAGGTCTGGCAATTTATTGGTATCACTTTACCAATGTGTTGGGCTACCCGTCGAAAGAAATAAATAGTTTTTTTTTCATGTGTAACTTAGCAGTTCTCGTCTTTTAGTCGTGATTAGTCTGGAAGCACAGATTGTGTTCTTACTGTTATAGTCGCCTCCTGCAATGAATTATGGGCCAAGCGTTTGAAAGAAGTACAGATAGTTTTCGTTCTTGAGGTTATGACGAAGGGGACAGTACACTGCAGAAACTGTTAGTTAGTATGGCAATATTTAAATTTAGCGACGTAGCATGGAGGTAGTCTTTTTTATATTTTGGTAGTTCGTATTGATCTATGTAGGATTTTTATTAGAATTGCAGATTCAGCGTGTGCCGTTTTATGAGGATGATTTGTATGGTATAGGGAGTAGTAAGGAACTTTGAAGTATGGTTCGTCGGTGAACTGTGTTTCACTTACTAATAAGATGTCTATCAGGTGTTGTTGCAGATATATGTTAATTTCAACTTTGCGTTGTGAAAGTCCATTGGCGTTTCATTCTGCGATCCTAAGATTTTGCCATTATTTTGTCTTATTCAATAGCGTTGTGAATAGGTTCAAGACCATTTTGTTCTGTTACATCATTGACTAGACACATTCTTAAATTCTTCCATTTAACATAATTCCTATATTTTCATAATTTTTTGTTGTGCTAATGTTTGTGTTGTTTACTACAATCACATAGTTACGATTTGGATCTGCACATATTTGGCTTGCCCTTCTGGGGTAATTGTATGGTACGCGATTTTAGGTTGGTTAGTGTTAGAAGCATTACAAGTGTTTTTAAGTAAATTGTGATAATACTCACAGCACTTGTAGTTGGCTGGGTGGGTGTGCACAAGTTGCTGGGGTTTATTTAGTTTTGTTGCAGCTAGTAGTATTGTGAGATCCGCCACATTTAACACAAATAAAGGGTCTGTTTTAGTAAGTTTTTGTGTGACCGTAGAGTTCGCATCGCCTGCACTGCACTATAGTATTGTTCGTTCAAGGAGGTTTAAGTGGACTATTTTGTTTGGCAATGCGCTGTTTTATACGCATCTTTGTTCGTTGCTGACAGCTCTAAGTCCAGGAAAAACATATTTAGCGGGTCCTTCCTGTTCTTTGCATTAACTATATTTCGAACTGTGTGTCCCTCTTTTTTCTATTTCCTCTCTAATATCAATTGGATTCACTGTGTGGTGAATATATTTTATATAAATTCTGTAAGCTCCCTCCTCTTTTGGTTGGTACGTATGATGAATGATATTGTTTTCTTTCATATATTTTGCAAGTTTTCGGTACGCTTCTGGTGTATTGGAGTTAATTTCAATAGTACTGTTTGACATAGTCTTCGTAGGTAACTGTTCCTCTTTTAAAACTGCTGTTAGTTTTTACTTCCCTCTGAAAGACGAAGGAAGTAGTATTGTAATCACGAAAAAATCACCTTCCGAGTTTTCTTTAGATCTTCATGTGTCAGGGTCCCTAGATGACGAAAAACAGGTTTTCTCAATTATGTCTGGCTGTCTGTCTGTCTGTCTGTCCGTCTGTCTGTTCGCGGTATAACTAAAAAAATATTTGTCGGGCGAAGACGATATTTTGCATACGCATTATATATACAGTCTGTTCTACAAAAAAGGCCCAATAAACCTTATATCAAATCCAATGACACATAAAAACCTACATTTCAACACAATAAAAAAAAATTTATCTTCAATTATTTCAGAGTGGTGACGTCACATGCAATTTTTTTAAATGAGACTATATATTTTTTTACATTTTCTGGTAGAGGTTTTTTTTCTCTTTTCAAGAATATAAATATTTCATGCAGTGGCATACGAAAATTTTTGTGAAAAATTACAAAAACTTTTTCACAGTGGGCGGCCATGATACAAAACTATAAACAAAAGCGTAACTCAGAAAAACAAAACAAATAGTAGCCAAACGCTTTAACTGTCAGATTTCAGAATAATCTAAAGTGTTTTCTTGTATTATACTCTTGTGCTTTAATATTCAAATCAAAATATGGCCAGGTTTACTAACAATGAAATGGTTGACATGTTGCAAGTATTCTTTGAATGCAGGAAAAATAGTGCGGAAGCTTTACGTATTTATCAAACACGGTATCCCGATAGACAGGCTCCTTCCCGGCGAAAATTTAGTAAATTAGAAGAAACATTAAGGAATACGGGTTCCCTAAAGAAAATAAAGAGAGACCGCCAAGTACGAGATGAAAATTTGGAGTTGGATATTTTGTTAAGTGTAGAGCAAGATGCAAATACTTCAACACGAGAAATTGCACATAATCTTCAGGTGTCATGTAGTACAGTACATCACATTTAGAAAAAAACATGATTTTAAACCATATAAGGTACATTTAGTGCATAATTTAGAAGCAAATGACCCTCCACGTCGAATTGAATTCTGTAATTACTTTGTAAACAGACAGCAAGAGGATCCTAATTTTTACAGAAAAATATTATGGTCTGACGAATGCACATTTTCCAATAACGGCTTATTTAATAGAAATCATCACTATTTTTGGAGTACAGAAAATCCCAGAAATATTAGAGAAAATCGCTTTCAAAGAAGATTTAGCGTTAATGTATGGTGTGAGATTTTAAACGGAAGGTTGTTAGGACCATACTTTATTGATGGAACTCTAAATTCAGTTAAATACAACCAGTTTCTACGAAACCAATTACAGGAATATTTGGAACAATTGCCTCTTGCAGAATTTAATAACGTCATTTTTCAACAAGATGGTAGTCTGTCCATAATTCTCTTATAAACACTAATTTCCTAAACGAAAATTTTGGACAGAATTGGATTGGCCCAAATAGACCAATTCAGTGGCCAGCTAGGTCCCCAGACTTAACTCCCCTTGATTTCTTTTTGTGGGGACACCTTAAGGACCTTGTTTTCGTTACACCAACAGAAAATATTGATGACCTTAGAGTAAGGATTAGAAATGGTTGCTAAAGCATTCCTCAAGATATGCTTATAAACGCCGCAAGAAGTGTTAATAGACGATGTCAAATTTGTATTGTCAATAATGGTTGCTATAAATGGTTAGTTTTTTGTGTTCCTTTTTGTAAACAAATATTGTTTTGTTTTTCTGAGTTACACTTTTGTTTATAGTTTTGTATCGTGGCCTCCCACCGATAAAAAAGTTTTTTAATTTTTCTTGAAAATTTTCTTATGTAAGGGCATAAAATATTGATATTGTTGAAAAGAGAAAAAAAACCTCTACCACAAAATGTAAAAAAATATATACAATGTCATTTAAAAAATTGCATGTGACGTCACCACTCTGAAACAATTGAAGATAAAGATTTTTTGATAGTGTTAAAATATAGGTTTTTATGTGCCATTTGATTTGATATCAGGTTTATTGGGTGTAAAATAAATAATAAAGTAGTTGGAAGGCGGGGCCTTTTTTGTAGAACAGACTGTATATACCTGGCATGAAACTGGAAAAATTTCAAAGAAATATATACATGGTGAGCACCTTAGAAAAAAAGTTTTTTTATTTTTCATTCAACTTAGTAATAGATACAAGTAATAATTTGTACTTAGTTCAGGCTTTATTCTTACCAAAAATAGGTGCCAATAGATACAGAATAACGTTTTTAGGATACAAAAACGAGGCACAAATTAGCGGGTTACTAAATATAGCTGCGACACAAGAATGCGAGAGGTCGGTACTTCGTGGCGCAGGTAGAAATTGCCCAGTCCCTTACTAAACGTTGTGGACTGCACACGCGGTCCACCTGCCGTTCGAATTCGACCACCGGTAACCTTTTTTTATTTGAAAATTTATTAATTTATTAGAAACGTAAAGATATTTTTACTCCTAACGAATAACAATTAAAACGAACAAGAAACTTATCTTTTTTCACTGGAAGGAAAAACGACCAACCTCCAGTGAAAAAAGATAAGTTTCTTGTTCGTTTTAATTGTTATTCGTTGATAACGAGGGCAGATTGTCCCTCGAAACGTTCGTTATTAATATTTTCGTTATTTAATATTTTAATTTGCAGAGTGGCGAAATACCCAAATAAGAATATGAATTATGAATTCACGCCACAAAGAAGTTCCAGAGATTATCTCAATTTACTCATGTTCAATCGTACGTGGTATTAATTAACAGAAGGTCTTACCACACCAATAAACCATGCCAGCCAATGAAGCTAATAACACAAGCAAACTGAAGGAGGAAAAACATTTGGGCGAAAAGGAAGCAACTAATTTAGTTATTCAAATATAAAAAAATGTACTTGCTTTTAGGCCGCAAGTCTCAGTTATCATTTGCTAATAAATTACTACTATACAAGACCATTGTCAAACTTATTTGGACGTATGGTTTACAACTGTGGGGTACTGCTAGCAACTCCAACATCGACATCCTGGCATGTTTTCAGTCGAAAGTTCTTAGATCCATAGTAAACGCTTCATGGTATGTTCCGTCAATCAATGAATCAAAAAGCAAAAATATAGTGTTCGTTATAAAAACAGGCTCAGTGTCGACCAAAGCACTCTTGTGGAGCATCTAATGGACGAGGATATTGAAGATCCACGGATCAAAAGATTTCAATTCTGGGACCTACCAACACGTTTCGAGTGACCTGTGTGATTTTAGCTTAAGCTAGTTGACAAACTATTACATTTTATTAAGGAAATATCCAGTGGATAATTTTCAATAATCATATATATGTGGGCTTGCATAAAGCAAGTCCTCGGTGAGATTCCCTCAGAGGCATGAATTTGTCCTCAGCCTGGGCGTTTGGAACCGAGCTCGGTGAGACCATTCACAGTTGGCACCAAATTAACTGTGCTCTACTCAGAACCACAGACCGAAGAGATATAGGTCAACACATTACCAAGACACATACAATAGTTGCTGCGCATCGTCCGGCGATCTGTCTGACTTGTTCCAAAATCATGCATTTTTTGTACTAATGAAACAAATAACTATAATTTGTTCAGAATAGTCACTTGAGTACTAGAACAATAATAGCTGCAATTCGGTAATATCACAAGTAGAGGATATAATTTTGATAAATATTTTGCCGTTTCCATCTAAATTATTGGTTTTGAATTTCACGAAACAAAATCATATCAAAAATGTTACGAGTCGAAAACGAGTGACATTTAAATGTGATTTTGTTGAGTGAAATTTGTAAGAATTTCTATGGAAATGGCAAAATATTAAAAAAAAATATCCACTTCGAGTGGTATTTGGGACGACTATTTAACAATATTACTACATAACAACTAACTCCATTACAGAATAATCCAGCAATTAGTATAATTATTCATTCTCTATTAAATTCAGCTGAATACGTCGAAAACCCAACATCTTAAAATTTTTAACGCAAGCCAATCTTTGTTTACACAATTTGTTGATGTTTATATTTACGTAACCTACCGACATCGCTAAGGCAGAACATTGTTGTTAAGCGATATTTCGCAACAAGTCTACATAGCTTTTGAGTAGGTATATTGTTTTTTGGATATTTTGCATGGTACCCAATATTGAAAAAGGCAAATGTCTGCAATATATTTGGCTTATATATAATAGTGTTGAAGTGTTGAGTAGTCATTACAATTTATTTTGATTGGCTATGAAATGCAATATCTGACGTTTTCATTGGTCCACGTTTGAAGCTGAATAGTCAAAGCATTTACTGAATGTTGCTACTCAAAAAATTGTAAACTGAATAATAAAAAATCTGTAAAAGGCTTGACCCAGAACTTCCCTCTTCGACATTGTAACAATAAATAATTTTAAAAATCAAATTAAGTTATGATTAAAAATATCTTCACGTTTCTAATAAATTAAATACATTTTCAAATCACGAAAACGTTACCGGTGGTCGAATTCGAACGGCAGGCCCAACATTTTGTGGGGTATTGTGAGCTACTGGACAAGAATAAGCAAAATTTTATTTTTTCAAAGTGCTTACCCAATATATATTTGTCTGAAATTTTACAGGTTTCATCCCAGGTATATATATAATGTGTATACAAAATATCGACTTCCTCTGACAAATATTTTTTGAGTTATACCGCCAACAGGCAGACGACAGACGAGAGTAAGACGGAATTGAGAAAACCTGTTTTTCGTCATCTAGGAACCCTGCAACGTGTAGATCTGAAGAAATCTCGGAAAGTGATTTTTTTTTGTGACTACAATAATTACTTCCTTCATCTTTCAGACAAGGGAAGTAAAAATATATATCTTGCACAAGAATGAGATCTCATCACTGTTATTTGGCTTTTATTAAATATCGTTACATTTGGTTCGACCTACTAACGTTGTTTTACTAAATTATATGTTAACTCGATTGTTTTTCTTTATATGGGGCATCTACAGGTACACGCAATTCGCGGTTATTTTGCATACGGCTCAGCTATCGATATCTAATTGCTTTATATCGTGCGGTAGAAATTAGACATGCCGCTATTGAGATGTCGAAAACTGGAAGAGTTAGTTGGTAGGCTGAATAAGACAAACGTTGCATAAAATTGGAGAAATTGTATGATAGAAACCAATATGCA
Source organism: Agriotes lineatus (assembly GCA_940337035.1). Taxonomy (NCBI): domain Eukaryota; kingdom Metazoa; phylum Arthropoda; class Insecta; order Coleoptera; family Elateridae; genus Agriotes; species Agriotes lineatus. The sequence continues at coordinate 73,411,456 of OW679195.1, read as the reverse complement.
ATATGTAAAAAAAATAAATCTACTTTTAAGCAAAATAAATAGCAACACACTTTTACCTGCATTTTAAATCTTGTTTCCTCTTTGATCTTACCCACTCTTTTGGCATATACCTTTTATTGCGTTTTATCCCTTAGCTATCTTATTTAGTAAAAAATATAAGCTGCTATCTTATAATTTATTGTCATAAATAAACCAGTATTCTGTAAGATATGGTTTCCTGAATTAATTAATTTAAGATAGGAAAGTGAACGAGCACTTCGATAGATTTAAATTCCATATTAGTTGTATAAATAAAGATGAAAATACAACTGCTTGTACCTGCTGCGCTACGTAGTAAATCGTCTTATTCAATGTATATTTTTTATGACTACTGCATATTTTATTCATTAACTAGCCTTATCTACCATAACAAGCAGATACCTACATAAGGTTATTTTGGATATGGAAACAGGGAGATGAATTATTTTAAATTGTTTGATTCTATTTACAGTCAACCACCTTAATACACACATAAAATCATACGCAGTTTTAAAATGTGTCCATTAATCTAGTTTTTGAAAAATCATCTTTGAGGTCGAGTAATTACGTCCTCTAAATTAAAACGTAATTTGCATAAACGTCAAGCAAATTGTCAGCCTTCAGCTGTTATACGTGGGTGTTGTAATAGAATTTTCGTTTCAGTATGCAAATAAGGGTTAATCAGAACGGACCTAACTGCGCAGCCCTAAATAAACGCTTCCGCCTCGGCCACGTCTAGATTGCCGACCAAGTGATTTTTGATGCTAAGTCGATTTTTAATGTTTCAGATGGCGGACGGATCCCTACCCAGTTGCGTGGAAATATAAATAAGTTGGAAATCTGTGAGTTGTTGGAACAATGGTGATGACAGCAGCCATTCCGCCCGCTGTTTAGCAGCTCACGTTGCAGTACATTTACTTTTATTTTACTGTCACCAGGCCGCTTTGGCTTAATGGTACGTGAAATCGATGAATTTATATCCATGTAGCAAAAACATAACACCGGTATATGGAGTGAACCGAACGTTCGTACATTAGTGTCAGTCGTGCGCCGAGTACTTATCTCGTCCATATATAACTGAAACTCGTTCGACAGTTTGATGCAGATAAATTGGATAAATAATAATTTATTGATGGACCTTGCCGGACGTCAGCATTATTCATATTTGTATTAATTAAAGTGTATCGTAATTTCCGGCGTCGGCCAACCGCTTTTGGCGTTCACTGGATTTTGATATGACCTCGTGGAGATAACAGCAAAGTTAGTGAGATGTGCATCCACATTATGGTTAACAGTGGATCCCCATTTGTTCTCCTAAGCAACGGATAAAGAAGCCACTTGCGACATGGAATTGGTTAAATGGATGCTCTTGGCTATCGCCCTTATTTTGCAACTCATCTTCAAGGTCATCACAGAAGGTAAGATCTCCTTTTCTATTTATATTACTTGTTTGATGCATTTAGAACAGTTTATCTAATCTATGCTCTATGTGGAGTATTAAACTTAATAGCGTTGAAATGACGAGGTCTTTAATCAGAAAACTAAACATTTCTACAATCATATTTAAAAAAATAATTGGTTTTTAGTTCAGAAGTATAACTATGACAATATTATTTATTGTTAAATGGGTATCGTTAGTCTTGGTAAAATGTAAAAGAAATAAAAAAAGTAACATGAAAAATAGTTTATAATCTGTAGTATTATAAATACAGTGGATATAAGCAAACATGAGAATTATTTAGCCGTGACAAGAGCTGAAGTCATTGTTAGTTTACAGTGAACTAAAACGTTTTTCGGCAGAAACTTTAAATAATTAATAAATTAGTGTTGCTGAACATGATATGACCCTTTTGTCAATTTGTACAGTGTTTGCAAAGAATTCGAACAAATTAAATTACCATGCTCAATTTTGAGGTTAGTTGCTAACAATATACAGGGTGATTAAAAAAATGGCGTATTTCCTCTGGAGGGGTTGTTGAGGACTACTAACGGAGTACCGAAAATATCACAAAAAATAAATCTTTACAATCATTCATCTGAAATATTAACAGCTGAAAATGCGTTTTGAACTAATCTATTTACCAATATTTTTTAAAAATTCAACGTCTGAATCGAAGATTATTATAGTTACCCGTATTAAACATCCAAATTCAAAAAACTGACAGTTTCATCAAACTTACCTAAAATTTTAGTTTTCAAAACTAGGCACCAAAAACTTAAGTTTTGAAAACTAAAATTTTAGGTAAGTTTGATGAAACTGTCAGTTTTTTGAATTGGGATGTTTAATAACAATAATAATCTTCAATTTAAACTTTGAAATTTTTAAAATATTGGTAAATAGCTTATTTCAAAATGCATCTTCAGCTGCTAATATTTCAGAGAAATGATTGTAAAGATTTTGTGATTTTTCCCGTACTCCTCTAGTAGTCCCCAACAACCCCTCCAGAGGAAATGCGCCATTTTTGAAACACCCTGTAGTTACGAGATTGGTTAAATATATAGCTGCTAAAAATATTTCTAATTAAATTCTCGTAGTTCACATATTTTCCAACACCCATGTTTGCTACAACACTACAATACAAAAAAATTAGATTTAGTAAAATGGAATTTCAGTAAAACCTAGGTAGGGCCTTAAAAAGTACGAATACGTCTAGTATTGAAATGTAGGATTCAATAAAAGCTAGCATAATTTTAGTAGATCAGAATTGTTCTAAATTGTTAATTTTAATGTATGGTTAAGAAAAGGTCTAATTTTCTGAAGCCCTTTAAAGGCTTTGAAACTACAAATAATGTATGCACATGAGGAAGCGTTTAAGATCGTTTTTATGTATAACTATTGCTCGTTGTCGTGATATGTAGCGGGTAGTAGTAGTATTTTATTAATTATAAAATGGTGCTTAGATATCTCACAATTTTGATTAAAATAAAAAATACAATGCATATGCACAAACAAAACAATCATCAACAAAAAAATAGAATAACAAAAAAATACTATAGTCAATAGAACAAAATAGATGTAATTAATAGAAATTTTAAATCGTAGAGTTCATAGTAAGCAATGACCAGAAGATGTTTTTAAGCTTAACTTAAAAGCTTCCTGTTGAGGCACTTTTGAGAGTACTAAGTATCGAATTAAACAATCCCATTTCGAAATTATTCCGTTTAGTGGATATTAATCTTTGCCTCGGAACCTGTATATCACCTCGACTGCGGTTGATCAAGAGCATCACCGTTATTTTGTGTAGTCACCATAATGTTCTTTTATGTGTAATAAATCGATTGCAATAGAGTATTGCTAACGACAGCGTTAATACTTTAATTTTTTTGAGCAATGGGTTACAACTGTCTAACTGGCTCGCCTTAAGTTTTTACCGATCTGTTTGCAAACACCGTCTATTAAAAAAGAATATTTCTCTATCATTGATTCAAACAGCAACAGTGAGTGGAGCTTATAACTACTTTATTTTAATTATGAAAATTTTAATGCAGGTCGTTTAAAGCCTCTCAATACGATTTTATCTAATTTCTGTATTTGCGGCATCATGATGATTACATTCTGCCAGTTTTCTATAAGGGCAGAGGTTGATGCTTTAGTCTTTTAAGTATTTTAAGACACTTTGAACGTTACGATCGAAACCGGCGTTAGAACAGGCAGCGGCATTGGGAGACCAAGAATACAAAGAACCTCCAGTTGGCTCATGACTGATCCAGTGTTGGGGTAGGGGTTTACCAGATCTCGATAGTTCGGCTGTGCTAGGTCAGCTAGTTGATTGTTCCTGCAATATTTGCAGTTACTGTGAAACTGCTCTCGGAGCATAGACGGTACTTAGGTAGTTTACTTTATAGCCACCTTTATAAAAGAAAAACACACAAGGGTCTCGCAGAGAGCTGCCGAAATATAAGCACATTCACTTGATATGATTCGTTTGAACAGTCTTTAAGTCTTTAAGTTGTTTATCACCTTTAGCAATCAAAGTATATTTGCAATAGACAATCAACTTATTCGAAAAAACTATTCTAATCGGCGATTCCCTTACATCCGGAGTTTATTTCGATAAGTAGCCAATGTGAAAATTCATTCAATTTACCATAATTTCGATATTGTTGAGCCAATGGTCTACTATTGTGTAAGCGCGTCTTTAGCACTTCCAAAAACCCCTGGCATATAAGTGATGTTGATGTGTTTTCTAATGCGACCGCCCCAGGACCCTTCTTCTTCTCCTACTACGGCCACAGAAATCTCAGTTTTCTGGCCTTTAATTCTCACTCTATGGAAGAGAACTAACTCTGTGTGCATATCTTGTGTGGTCGACCTGGTGGTCTTGTATTTTTACAAATAGATTCTTTCTTTTCGTCTCAGGTTTCAGAAGCAAAGATGATTCGTCTTCCTCTCTGCCAATTACAAGGCTGCTTATAGGTACTTCCGCAGTACAAACGGCATTTTCTTTTACTCAACCGACACTTAGGAACTTCGTAAGGAATATCTGCTAGCGGGTGAACATTTTCCTCACAGTAGTCTATTTCCTATAGTACTCGCATACAGATGCACTTCAAAATCTACCTCCGCAACAATCTTAGTTCAAGTTTCAGTTCAAGTTTAGTATAACAAACTAGTACTGTTACCTATGGCATACCGCAATTATTGAGCTTTCAAGTAAAAGGTAACCCTGATCTATATAATTATAACCCATCACCATGACGAGAATCCACAGGATGCATCTCAGACCACCATATCTGAACAAAAAGAAATTAAATTGAACGTATCATAAAACATATCTCATCAAACTCCTGAAAGGCAAATATTATCATAAGCAAATATTTTTTGTAGACACTATGTTTTATCTTTGCCGAATCTTTTACGCCAAACCAATGGAACGGCGTATATAGTTAGCATGCGTATTGTAAATGAAAATGCAGAATACAAAACTACATACAAATATTATATATATTATATTATTTTAGCTGAACGCAGTTAATAAAGAAAAGAAACATACCTTCTAAGAGCAGTGAAGGTTGTAAGTTTTTATGACTTGAATCATAGTGGCAGTTGAGAGAACGTGGTAAGCATTTCTAGCACATTACGAATCAAGTTATTTCTGAAAAATGATTTAATATGCCGCATATAAAAGCAAATACCAGTAGACCGACTTATACAATTTTTATATTTCTAAACAACATCCCATTGTCTTAAAGAGGAGCAGTCAAAAATTGTGGGTATAGATATTTACATTGGGGGTGGTATTTTTGGAAGAAATGCCAACAAACACGTCTAACATATAAAAATAGGTACTGGCTTATGGGCCGCAATTTCCACTTGTAAACAGATAATACATTTTGCTTCATAAATAAATAATGAAACTAATATGGACATATGGTATTTGTTTATAGGGATCTGCTGTTGATTTCAGCATCATAGAGGTATAGTAATTACAATTATATATAATACTAAATTCAATTTATTTCAGGGTTCTTTTCTCTGGTTTGAGCGTATGAACCAATTGCATAAATGATCTAGAAAGATCTCTTCCATTAATAAGAGAAAACAGATATAAACACTATTTTAGATTATTTGAGTGATTTCTTCATATGCAGATGGCGTCAGAAACGATACATACATGTACCAATGTATATAGCTATTGCAGCGGTACACGGAACCCTTTAAATTACGCCAGCGGGGTTATAAAAGTGTCAATTTCTACCTAAACAGGAGGCTGGTCCACCCCTTAGTGTTCTGGAACTAAATTTGACCTCAAAGCATGCATAAGAAAATTTGCTAACAACAATATATACAATTTATAAAATAGAAAAGAAAAATGTGAGTAATTCCCAGTACAACCTACGTGCCATATAGCTTGGGGCTACTCACTTGTACGTCGATCACTCACATAAAATAACATTAAAACGAAAGGATAAAATTACTGTCTTTAAAATTGCAAGTTTTAAAATATGTAAGAGACGGTCATGGCCGAAGCCGATCTGTTTCACGTCCGAATGTACGAAATCCGACTGCAATTTATACACACAAGAGCATTCTTTAAGCGTTATTCCAACACATTTTTAGGCAAATATGTATTACGTAACTGCAAATTTTCCCTATAGGCTCTTTCTTTTTGCTCAAGTAGCGTCCTTCAAACCTTGAACGATGTAATGCGTGGAAAATTACCACACAAAAAGGAGTGGAGAGGATCCGCACTTTTATTTCTGAGTTGGACGTCTCAGCCACGGATAACGTGTTCACAATTGCCGTAATACAGCTACCTATTTCAGTGTAATGCAAGTTTGTGTACTCACCTCACCTGGAGATCGCCACGTCGCCGCTTCTATAACGCCGTAAAACGATTTTGAAGACACTCGAAGACGCACAATGACATCCAGCTTGGGCCGATGCCCGGGAGCTAATCAATTTAAGTTCTCAACGTTCAGCGAAGATCGAGCCATTCTCGATGGAACACCACACACACAAAATTTGTTTATGCGTAAATAAATCTAATTAACAATAAAAAACATATAACTACAAATATGAAAATAAACCATATAGGTGAGAGAGACTAGAGGTCCATTTTACCAGACACGTCATCCATCTAGAACCTCAATGAAGATGTAGCTTCTCTGTATCAAATGTATTATCATTGCTTTAGTGGCTGCTCCAACACCTTGGTGAAGGTTCCCTTTATAATCCTTAAAGTAAAAAAACTCAAGAGGTTCGACCGCTAGATGTACAACAACCGAGTTAATGACTTGTGATTACTGTAAGTTCAGTTAAAGGCATGAATTAAAAAATTACTTACATTTAGTACTACATATAGAATAATATCCATTTGAGTTTGCCATTAGGTAATCTTCTATATCATACATATTATCGTATGTTAATACTATTATTCCATGATGGCTAGATTGTAATAAATGTATTTCCAACAACAGTACTCATTCTCCTCCAAAAACTTTAAAATGGACAGAAGAATTTTAAATTCAAAAATTGATAATAGCAAGTTTTTGGGAAAGAAATGTATCCGTTAAATATTTGTGGAAACCTATAGGGTAGCCTTGCAACAGTGAAAATATCTGATTTAATTAATTAATAAATTAAAGTCGCTGCCATTTTTTACTTAAAACTAGAAACTTCCACAAACGCTGCTAAATATTTCCTGTAGATTAGAATTTTTAACGTTATCATTCCAATTTTACAAAAATATCTGATAAACTTCCACCAGAAGCTTCTTTGTTTCCAGGAAGCACTTTTCAATCAGCAAAATAATTGATATTCCTGCACACATAAATTTTAAGTATAATCGGTTTAGTAATTCACTAATTCAAATATTCATATAAAAGCAATAGGTTTTAATATGTAGGACCAGTGAGAGATATTTGAAGTTGAAGTTTCAAATTTTATAATGATTAGTGCCTCCTTGTATTAAAGTGTGAATAAGAAAAAATGGGCACTAGCTTGGAAACTAACCATATGATTATCCAGCTTTTCACTCGCTTCTATAAATAAATTCAGCTCCATATTAGAAGCCTAGGCACAGGAGCAATATGCAAAACATGTCGAGGAACGGATTTGCAGAGGCAGCAAGCTTAATGAAACAAAAACAAAGGAAACTTACGGGCAATATAAGCCGACGTAAGATAAACGAGCACCGTGCAAAAAGTTATCCTCACTAAAAAACTTGAGTTCGTTTTAAAAGGTCCATAAAGAGGAAAACCGTATTATATTGAATAATTTGACAGGTTGAAAAACCCGATTCGTAAAAACTGTATGCAGTAAACAAACTCATGTGCTGATTTCACAAACATCCATTAACAGGTACCTTTAAAATTTAACTGTACAGCTTTGTTTACATGAAAAACTTCAATGCTGGGCTAAATGAAAATCGCAATTTTTGTATTTTGAGTAAAAGTTATTAAACCAGCCATTATATGTATTTTCCTCCATAAAGTTTGCTCAGTTTTTTATTTCATAACTTGCATTTGATGCTTGAAAGCGTAATTATAATTTTAAATTTGGAAGTTGGGAGAAAAGTATTTCTTATTAGAGAAGCATTTTTGTTTTTCAGTTTTCAAGATTGGTGGCCCAGTCAGTTTTCTAATTTATATTGAAATCTATTTAAGTTACAACTTATTACCGTTTCAGAAAGTAAGTGAAGTAAAATGTTACCTATTTCAATTGTACACCCACATAAATATATACGAGTATGTGGAACAATGCTGTACTAAACGCAAAGCTATCAAAGCAATATTAATATCCTAAGGTACCTCGGTGTCAGTTACTCGAGCATTGGAACACCAGAAATGAGGGTTGCTCTATGCTGCACGATTTTCCTAAACTGACTGCGATACGATTTCCAAATAAAGGTTTTGATATGAAAAGCAGTGAAATATATCAGGAAAAGTCACAAGGACTTTATGTAGAGAAAATAGTGTTAGCTTAAATTCAGGAATAAAGGATTACCTACTAATCTGCAGATGTTATTACTACATCCTATAAGTGCTGGAAAAAAACTCTAATCTCAATCCTGAAAAAAAAGATCTGACTAAAATATAAATAACTGTGTCATCTTTCCAATGAATCCTACACATCTTGTTTCGACGATTTAATGACGTCTCTCTTTTCTGTGCGTCTATTCCATTTTGCCCAAGTTTCACGCAAAACAGGTTTCCTAGAAAAGTTAATTATACAAGAGAAGGTAGGTGGTCTAGACTGCGCGACAGATCACCTAGCAGATGAACAGACTAAGTAAAAAATATTACTGGACTTAACACGCCTTCCGTCAGGATCGAGGACGGGAATACCATTTAAATGAGATCTTTTCGTATGGCATCTCTTCAACTGTCTTGATTTGGTGTGCTGAGATCCTTTGAAGACATTTTAGCTTTTACTTAGTTTTGTAGGGAAGCCAGGTAGCGTAGTACGGAAAGCGATAGGCTTGCATTAAGGAAGCCCTCGGTTCGAATCCCAGGGGGGTCGGAATTTTTCCTCAGGCTTCGGGATTGGAATCGGGCTTGGTGAGACTATTCACAGTTGGGCACCAAATTAACTGTGCCCTACTCATAACCACAGACCTAAGAAATAGATTAACAAGGTCAACACATTACCAAGACACACAAATTACACACTGATTAAGCACAAAAGGCGCATCTCAACTTTGTAACCCGCATCTGGGGTAAGTTGAGCATTGTACCGCCAGATGCAAGCGTATAAAGCACCATCCTCTACTCCATAAGGTAAAATGAGATTACCGACCATACATACATACATATATACATACATACTTAGTTTTCTAGTCTTGGCCCTATTGCTTCTTGTCAAATTCGTCAGTTTTTTGCAAATTATTTATTTTCTCCGAAAAGGAAGACTATTATAACTATTTTTGTCTCGCACTTTTCGTAACTAGTTGTGAAATGAAAATATATCTACTGATGAAAAGTACATTACATGACATGGAAAAAAGCAAAAGCGCGCCCACTTCATCTTCAATACATTGACATTTATTTAACATAATGTCATCTGCGGCATGCAAAATTCTAAGCTAACTAAGGCATCTACGAGCCCTAACAACCATATGTTGGGCTACTTCTTAATTTCTATCTACATTTTTTTCTCAATCTACTGTTAGCGGTAAAATATATCTATTAATGTATTTTTTTAATTTTAGAAGCACAATAATTCTGGCTACTTTATAATGATAAAATATAACAGAAAATCACATTTTTTTGTAATAAAATATTTTTTCTTCAAACGGCAGTAAAATGTGTCATTATCCTGCTAGATTGATGATGCTATACTGTCACTTTATTGCCATGCGGCAGATAATATTATCTGCCGCTGACGACTTTATCTGCCGCTCGTCAGCGGCAAACGATATTATCTGCCGCTGACGAGATAGAGTTACTTTCTTCGGATTTTCTTATAAACGTTTGAAGAAAAAATGCTATATGTTATTCGGAGCAAAAGTATCTTTATGTGGCTCAGCTATACTTATCTGCCTCGCAAGCTCGGCAGATAAATCATCCAGCCACGCCACATAGAATATAACTCTTGCTCCTAATAACATAATATACTATTATTGAACTAAAACCATCAATGTTCAACCAAAATAAAATGTCATAATAAGAAGTAACAATTTAATACGGCGTAACATCGCTTTTTGCTGCAATTACTGCTCGAATTCTTTTATGCATGGAATTTACAAGACATTGGCACTCTCCTACTGTCACTAAGCCCCATACTTCTAAGTTTAACGCTCAGCCCTTCCTGAGTTCTCTGTGGATTGTTTCTCAGTTTCTCTTTCATTTTGTGCCGAAGGATTTCGATTACGTTTAAGTCTGGGCTGCTGGAAGGCCAATCCAATACTGTGATGTGGTTTTCAAACCACTTTCGGGTGGTTTTAGCTGTATGGCTTGATGCTCCATCTTGTTGGAAGATAAATGGCACCGCTGGGTACAATTATTCAATACTGGGAATTAAGTTATTGTCTAGTATCTCTCGCTATTTTACAGCGTTAACGGTTCCGTTGATGAGTTGCCTATTACCTATGCTCTTTGCGGACTTACAACCCCATATCATAAGCCCCGAAGGAAACTTGACAGGACGTTTTAAACAATCCTAAAACTAAAAAGAATCGGATTCCACTGCTCTTGTGTCTATGATCGCCGTTCCTTTCACCAAACCAAACGGTTCTTTTCAGACGTTGGATCAATAATGGTTTTTCTTTGGCCTAACATGTTATACAGTATGTCCACTAATCGAGTTGCAAAGAGGAAAAACATTTTAATTTTTTATTTTACCAGAAAAATGCATTTTTGATAAACGTTTTTGCATGTTCCAAAACGGCCAACTCAGTTTTAAACTTCTCAAATTTTCTTTTAGTTTCAGACCCAAAATCGAAAGTAGGCCCCAAAAAACAAGTTCTCGTTGTCATAGTAACTGGCATTATTTATTTAGTTTCATTGATTGTCAACTAGGAAAATCAGTTGTAATCGTTGAAAATGTTGTCAAAAGAGCAACGAATTTACCTAATTCAATGCTATGGCAAAGGTAATAAAGCGATGCGTCGAGTTGTCGAAGAATTTAATCCAAAGTTTCCGGATATTTACATTTCAAATGAAAGTGCACGAAAATTGGTAAAAAACATCCTGTCAACTGGCTCCGTACTGGATGTAAACAAAACCAAGATAGTACGCGATGAAGATGCAGCCGCCACTCTTCTTGTAATGAAATCGCTACAGAACTATCCAAAACTTTCTTTGCGGTGAAGATCGCTCGCCTTGGAAATTAGTAAGTCGCGCATGCAAAAGATTTTGAAACAATGTAAGTTCAATCCCTACAAGCCAATTTTTAGTCACACATTAGAACCCGAAGATCCTGCGAAACGTTTGGATTTTTGTATGTAGATGGGCGCTGAAATCATGAATAATCAATACTTTTACGGAGATATTATTTTTTTTAGATGAGGCCACGTTTTCGACTAATAGTACTGTTGCATCTCAACATGTGAGATACTGGAGCGATTACAATCCGAATTTCCGAATCCCTGCAAATCGACAATATTTGGCTAAAGTTAATGTGTGGTGTGCAATTTCTTACTATGGTATCTTTGGACCATATTTTTTTGATAATGCTGTCAATCAGCATACATATTTGGATTTGCTGAAAAATTTTCTTGTTGAAAGGTTGGACGATTTACCTATTAACTACCGTGCAAGGTGTTATTATCAAGAAGATGGTAGTCCGACTCATTATGCTCGGGTTGTTGTAGAATGGTTAAACCAGCAATTTGGACAGAATTGGATCGGTCGAACTGGTCCCGTGTTATGGCCACCAAGGAGCCCTATAGCTGATTTTTATCTTTGGGGCCGTTTGAAACCAATAGTTTATGCAAATAATCTTCCTGCGAATGGAGAGAATTTAAAGGATAGGATTAGAGACGCTGTGACGTCTTTAACTCTGGAAGAAATTCGAAGAAGCTATAAAGAAGTGCGTCGAAGACTAGAATTGTGAGTTCAAAAAGGCGGTGAATGGATTGAGTAGAATAGTTATTGTTTATATTATCTTTGTTGTTAAATTTCTGAAATGAAAATTAAATAATAGTCATGTTAACAGTTATTACTATGACAACGCGAAGTTCTTTTCTTTGGGACTTTTCAACTAAGTCGACCTATTTTCGATTTTTCTCTGAAACTAAAAGAAAATTTGAAGAGGTTAAAACTGAACTGGCCGTTTTGGAATATGCAAAACGTTTTATCAAGCATACCTTTTTCTCGTAAAATAAAAAATAAAAATGTTTTCCTTCTTTGCAACTCGATCCGTAGACATACTGTATATTTTTATCCCTATCGTATTCAAAAATTTGCCATTGATAAATCAAGTTATATAGCGATAGAAAATGTGCATCCTTTTTTACAGCGATAAAAACACCTGCTCCTCATAAGCAGACAGCGATGAAAAAGGTGCATATTTTTTACAGCGGTTAAAACGCCTGTTCCTCTTAAGCAGACTACATCTAGTAAGCGTACGTCACTTTCATGTCTCCTTGTTCTTCATTCACATATTATGTCGTTAATTTATAAACAGTAAAAACACAAGACTTTTTTTGTTATTGTATAAATTTCTCTTTAGAACGAAATAATTTTGCCAATCAGTAATTTTACGAAAAAAACTGACATCACAAAATCGCCAGACCGAGGGTAAGCCATTTCGTTAAATGTCAGTGTTTCGAGAAAAATTTTGAGTTACAAAGAAAACTTTCTTCTTAAAAGAAAAGCTCGAGTGTTTTTTGGCAAAATAAATTAACGACATAATATATGAATGAACAACAAGAAATATCTCACTAACTTCACCAAGTAATTATAACTGACAAGGCAGACATCAAAGTGACATACGCCTAGTAGTCTGCTTATGAGGAACGGGCGTTTTTATCGCTGTAAGAAAGGATTCACCGTTTTTATAGCTATAGGAGTTGATTTATCTTGCCAAAAAAAACACTCGAGCTTTTCTTTTAAAGATAACAAAAAAGTTTTTGTGTTTTTACTGTTGATAAAATTACCGTATAAAAACCAAGGCCACCATTATGTATCCACTTTCTGCAAGTTTCCCTGGAAAGAGATAATCCTGTAGCGACATTCCACACAGCCCTTATTTCTCTTAAAGTGCTTAAAGTGTCTGTTATTTTTGCAGGTTTTTACCAGATTTCTTCTTTGTCGATCCGAAACTACACACGGGCGTCTTGAGCTTTTTTCCTTAATGTCGGGTTTACCGTTTTCGCAATATGATTTTATTATGTAAGTTACCAGAGATATTGATAATTGCAATTTTCCTCATTTTTCCCTCCTCCCAAACATGCTGATTATTAAATCTCTCACTTTTTTAGAGTTGTCACACCTCGAGCCATTTTTAAGTAAACTGTTCATTCAAAGTTGACAAACTTACTAAGATGTGGGTTAACAAAACGTCTTTGTTTGCCTAAACGTCCAAACAGCATCTAAAGGTATCTAGATTTTAATTTGGTGATATATCTAAAATTCATATTATTTTGGCTGAACATTTAACTATCGATTTTAGGGCAACACATTTTTTGACAAACATAAATTGTGATATTTTATCACGATAGTGCAGCCAGAATACTGGTAATTCCAAATTCTTTAAACAAATATATATTAAATATGTTTTACGCTAATAGTCTGTGTTAAAACAATATTTAGATAGAAATTATGAAATGGCCGAAGATATAGTTGTTAGGGCTAGCATAACGTATAACTTATTCTTTTCTTTCTTCATAAAACATCTTGGAGGTGTTCCAAATATGCATGAATGTCGCTAGGTGCAATATTTTGTATAATCGTCTTACAGATTTATTTGTCTTGTGCATATTAATAAACATTTTTCGGGCTTTAAATTGCTCTTAGTCACACCCAAATATTATTTTAATGAGTTGCTGCATTTTCTTAATGATTGTACAACGACTTGAGTTGTAATTTTTTGCTGTATTATCGTAGAAAGTAATTCAAGTTTTCTATTTTCAAGATATAATTATGAGATTTATGCTCATCTAGGGAAGCCAACACACTGTACATAAGAAATATTTAGCACCTATTCCATTTTGGTATTTCTCGTAGTCTAGCGCAAGTCTTCGAACCATATGCAGAAATAAGGGTTTTGTTTTTTAATGAATCTGTCTGCCTTCTACTTTAGATTTATTTATCTGAATATCGGTATTCTGAATTTGTATGATAGATACTTTTTGCTGCTGTTAAATTTATTGTTCTTGAATAATAAATAATGAATGCACTATTGTTGGAATTTCCCTGAAACTGTCTTAAGGTATCTGTATTTTACAATATTTTCATGTTCTTATTCTCTTGTTGATACTAAACAGACTTCCTTGAAGTTAACAAATTTGCTCGTACATTACTTTTAACTTAAAAAAGGCAAGTTGGTTGTTTATAATACAAGCACTTCAGATATTGCATAAAATATACACAGGATCTGCCAAGAAAGCGAAGTTAGAAGATACTTTCAAAAGTATGGGAGCTACTAAAAAATTGGTTATATAAAAATTGTAGGTTCGGACATGGTGCACATTGTTAAAGTACTTTTAATTATAGAAGTGTGGCGGATCAAAATTAAGTGTTTTTTCACTGGATTACCCTATATTTAGGTAGAACTGAAATAGTAAGCATTTTAGTATCGAACTGTATTGGTCTAACGTCAGTTGTTTTGGAGACCTTAGCAATTAAAACAAATAATAACGAACTTAAGGTGGATGCTGCAAGCTATATAAAACAATTGAACGAAAGAGAACGATACTAAAAAAATATGTTTCTCGCAAATTACCTTTCCAGTGTAAAATGGTAGATCTGGGTATTAAAACAATACAGGGTGCTCAATATTTGGATATCTTACTTCATACTCATAAGTTCAACTGTTTTTTAGACGTGCCAGTTTAATAAAAATAAGATAATTTATTTCAAGATAAAACAGACAAACACACTTAAAATGCGAATAAAAAAATGGAACCGTCCGATTAGAACAAAAATTTGTGTAGAAAGTAAAAATCCAACCACTTCTGAAACAATAAATGATAAAATACGAAAAGGCCAGAAAAGCAGGAACGAATGATATCCGAAAAACCATTGAATTTAGGGATACGAAATGCAATACACATACTAAAAAAAATACACTAACTGGAATGACCTTGCTCCATTTTTTGCGATTACAAAACAGCAGAAAAAATATTTAAAAAAATTTTTATTAATAAAAATTTATGAATTTTATGCGTAAATTGCATTTGCAAGCTTAATTTTGAATATTTCCCAATTATTTTTAAACTAATGAAAAAATCATTCTTACTGAATTCAGATGATGGTAGATTAATCACGAAATTATTTTTAACAAATGCTATAGAAATTGTTTAAACAAAACGTAACGGAAATGCGCGGTATATATTTCAGCATCGATGTATTTTGAAAACTATTGCACATAAAGGATCACTTCCAATGTATGAAATGTATAGAAAAGAATTGAGATTTTTTTCTGCTTCAAATTGCAAAAAGAATGGAGCCCTCCACATTTAGATCCACAAGGTCATTCCAGATTGCAAGGTCATTCCAGATAGTGTACATTTTTTAAAAATTATATCTCCGAGTGCACACCCTATGGTCGAATGTATGGTACCTGATTCCCGACTAATAGCATTTTGTTGTATTCGCTTTCTTTAGACTTTTATTTCATTTTATACCGGAATTAAGTTATTCCTGCAGATCCTGTTTCTTTTTGGTGTTATTTCTAGTATTGGCATTTGAAGTATCAGTCCCAATATACCACGCTGGTCGAGCGTCTTACTGTATGCATTTTATACCTTCTGCCAGGATTACAATCAGCCGCTCCACTGGGTTATCGACGTCGTTATACATCCGCTCACTTTCAGTTCAGACAATACACATCCCCTTGATTAGTCCTTAGATAATTCAATATTAGGTGTCCCAAACAAGAGAGTTTTGCTAGTTTTGGTCGACCCCGGGTATTTTATTTTCCCAGTACCCAGCATATCTGGTGAGCGTTCTCCGCTTTCACCTCGGGAGGCGCTCGATGGGGGAACTACTAAGAACTAAAGACAATAGCTGCATGATCAAAATAGTACAATGTAGAACGAAAACGGGAAATAAAATAGAGGAAGACCTCCACTAAGATGGAACCATGACATTAGAGCAAAACAGGAATCAATGGAAAATTACTCGAGATTGGACAAATTTTCTTTGTAGCGTTTTCTTCATTTAGTTGTTTTCTGTTACCTACAGAACCACTTCAGCCTTTCTTTGCTTAAAATAGTTAATATCTCCAAAGCAGTACACGTTAGATCCATACAACGTTACACGAAAGTTAATAGAAGTTTAACATAACATTTTTGAGTTATCTAAAAAAGTATGTTTGAGTCTCCATACCTTTTTGAACCACCCTATATATTCCAAAAAAATTAGTAATGTGCAAAATACTCCTGGCTACAATTTATAAATAGGCGATCTTTATGTAGCTCTCGTAGTTTTAGAACTGTCTTCCACCCCAGTCTCATTACCGAACCATGTATAGTATGATCACAAATGATTTTCTTCTAGTATGGCTATGGAATAGTTCGTAATTTATGAACGCAACTATAAGTTACTTAAAAATCAAATCTCAAGTTTGACATTCAACTATAAGCATAGCATTAATTAATTAGGAGCTACTCCATAGCCATACTAGATGAAAACAATTTTTGATCATACTTTACATAAACACTGTTGGTAATTTTTGTAGTGAGGGCAGAAGATCATTCAATGTCAATACCCCACCTAATGGTATTCATTTTTATCAATTTTAGAAAAGCAAACAAACATCTTTTTCAATAAATAATATGATCAAAGCAACACATTTTCAGTTAATTGTTAAAAAGTTAATTTTGTCTTGTAAATACAGGGTGTCCCAGAAATTGCAATAAAAAGCCAGGTGGACATGCAGTCTGATTAATGTTAAGTGAAAAATCGTAATATTTGTTTCTACTCAATGTTTAGTTTTTTGCGTACAATCATTGAACAATAAATAGCTTCACCTATGCGGAGAGTCCACGGTAGGCCAGGGCAGCGAATGGGCGGTTTTCTTGCGGGCTACCGCAAATCATTAAAATTGCATTCTCAGGCCCGTTTACAGGCGCCGAAGTTCTAATCCCATCGCCGGTAATGGTTTTTTATTTGAAAATTGGTATAGTTCGCCTTATCAAGTGTTTCCTTTTATTTTTTCAGTATTATTACTAACGTGAAGACTTTTTTACCTCTCTCCCCTTTGATTTTTAAAATTGTTTGGTGTAACAACGTCAACTTGCGAAGGAAGTTCTGAGTAAAGCTCTTTACTATAACATAAAATCGTTGGGCTCTTTGTATGTTTGTATGTTTCTTTGTTCGCTATCTCCTCAGAAGAGACTGGACCGATTAAGTTGTATGATGGCTTAAAATTTTGCAAATTTTTATACTTAGATCCTAAGCTGGTTTTTATTTTAAAAAAGCAACAAAAAGTTTTAATTTAATTAAATCGTGTAAGTAGCGGAGCGAAGCGTCTGTGGCCGTGGGCTACGTGCGGCTGTTGTTGTGGCCGTGGGCCGCACTGCGGCAGCTGTTAGCTCGGGTGATTCACTATATACTATTCATATAGTCTGTTCAGTAAACATAAAAACACCAAGTGCCCTTTGATTTCCAAAATGTCATGAGTATACTTTAAAAATTAATCTTTGTCTAGGAATGTACTTGCAAAAATTTGTTAAAACAAATATGTTAAGGATGTGACAGTTACTTAGCATCTGTCATAAATGTTATAAATAACTGCTTTTAAGGATATTATACGACTACTGTGTTGGATACTATTGACGTAGCGCTTATTAATAGGTAGTTCAGGCGAGAATTTTCAGAAAATATCTACTTTGACACTGAATTAATGAGAAACACCTGCAGGTGTGGAAACCTTTGAAAAACATAATACAGAATCCCTAATATAAAAATTGTATCCGTATATCAACTTCAAATTTTTTAAAATGTTTTTGTGTTTACTGAATGACCTATACACCATTATAGCAGCGCCTTATTCAACCAAGCAAAGTTGGTCCAGGAGTAGAATGCTCGCCTGCCACGCGGGCGGCCCGGGTTTGATTCCCGGACGATGCATACTTTTCTTTAAATCTATATTAATGAATCTCTCTTAAATTAGCGAACCGAAGCGTAGCTTGGGGATTCACTAGTATTTATATAATTTGCATCGTAATGACATATTCAACAATGTACAGTCATGGTTATATTGTTAATAATACGCGATCATACCACACTGTTGTGTTATCACTGTTGTACGCATTTCTATAGCTATTTAGAATACAAACAAACATCTGTCACATTTTCAGTCGAATTGTATCTATACCATAAAATCGGTGGTCCCTTTGTTTTGTATGTATGTATGTATCTTTGTTCGCTTCTCCTCCGAAGGCAGTGGACCGACTAAATTGTATGATAGCTTAAAATTTTGGAAATTTTTAGACTTAGATCGTAGGCCGTATTTTCAAAAAAGTAGAAAAAAGTAAAGTTTTAATTAGACCGTGTAATTAGCAAACCCAAGCGTAGCTCGGATGATTCACTATTTTATACATATTTTCTGTATGTATTCATTATATTCATATAATTCGCAGTACACATAAGATTGGATATATATTTGTTTAAATTTCAACCCTTGCCATTTCCAATCTTTGCAAAGGAATTCGAATTCACTGTATATTCGTGGTCCCAACTAACATTCGTGGTTCGAACTGACATTCGTGCTACTTCAACAAAGATATCGATAATAATACGCGTACCACTTATTTTATTACCCGTGACAATATACTTTGAAATGACAGGGGCAATTTTAGAAGCCACTTTGTATTAGTGTTCCCTTGTGATGGCAATGGGAAAATCAGCCACCAAAAAATAACTAATCAAGTTTCATTACAGTAATCATATGGTAGCAATGCGTATAGATGTAGTTCTACCTACAATATCTTTACCATAAATCTATGAGTTTAGCGCTGCACTGTAGCTCAAGTTTGAATTTCATTAATTTACATGTCAGTAGCTACTAACACAAATCTGGAAGCCGACGTTCTAGTTTCGGTGATTTACAGTCACATTCTAACCGATGTTATACACTACACAATTATGCAAACAGTAACTACAACTGGAATAACTAGAGTAATAAGCGTATCCACCTTGAAAACAATATTTTATAACGGTTTTCAGTGAAAACCCATATTAAACATCAAAATTGCATTTAAATTGCTTATAATGTCGAATTGAAAGCGTTTAAAATAAAATACAGAACATACAATCCAGAAAATATTATGAATTTGAACAGGCAATGAAAGGCCATTGACATAGAAGATTTGGAAAATAATTTCAAGACGTAATACACTCAAGCTTGGTATATAAAATAAACCGTAGACTATTTAATTATGAAACGTAGCAGCAGATTACTCCAAAGATGCTTCCGAAAATTAAACGCAAAAGGCGTTCGTTGTTGACGAGGGTAAAGACATGGCACGCTCGTAGTGTGCAATTTCAAAACCTGGTAATATTTGTTAGTTAAGGAATTTATCTTAATGGATCGTGAAAACGTGATATGGTATCAAAGGGAAACGTAGTAGGCTCGGTATATCCATCTACTTTATTAGGAATGCTCTATCCGTAAGTATTTTCGAACGTTGTAAAGAATTTATTGGAAATGTATATTCTTTAAATGAATTACAAATACCTTAAAAATAGCCTCATTAACATGAGCAACTTGATCATTGAAGAGTTTCAACGAATGTATTATCAAAGCTTCTACTGCTTTGGGCGACTGCCTCTGTGGGCGATTCTGCCTCCGTACTTATCGGAATTTTTTAAGCAAGCCATTATTGGTAACAGCATTCAAATATAGCAACGCGACGTTTATGGAGAGTGTTTTTTAGTACAACTCGGTAATGAAGAAATTCTATTTATAGGTAGGGGACGGATGAGGATAAATATGCAATTTGCAAAAATTTAAATACTATATTATTTACGGCAGATGATTAGTTAATCAATTATACCGTTACCGTTACTGAACGTTGGCGATCATGACGACTTTATGACTGCGCATCAGAATAGCTGAGCTGCTGTTTTTCTTCTAGCAGGGGGTCTACTGCCTTGTATTTTTTCCTGTATAGCTTGTTATATTTTCTATTTGTCCCGATGTTTCATTGTTCTTGTTTTACAGTAAGGGCAATCTTTTTTTCTTTTAGAACTTTTTGCAAAACGTCTTCGTTTGCCAAGCTCGTAGCCAATGTTAAATATTTTTATCTATAAAGTACAATACAACAATATTTTCATCTAGTATGGCTATTGTTCCTAGGTTATGAATGCAAATACGTTTATACTAAAAATGTTAAACTTGGCATTTGATTTTAAGTGAGTTGTAGTTGCATTCATAAATTAGGAACTATTCCACAGCCACACCAGATGAAAGTAGCTTTTGATTATACTATACAACCACATTTCAAACGCTTCCACAATGCTGCGCTCCATATAGAAAAGCTGCGAACATGATACACTAAATAAGTCTTCTTCGTGGGTCTTTAAAGCATAATATGTTTTGAGTCTCATGAAAGCACTTCGAGCTTGCTCAATCCAGTATTTTCTTTAAACGCGTACCAACGATCGTCAATACACCAACCTAGTTTAAATTTAATGTTGTCAACAGTAAACGGTATCCTTGTTGTTTTCATGTAAAAGTCGGTATTCTTGTTGGCCATAGTGTATATTATTTGGTAACACAAAAAGCAATCAACTTCCTATATTGCTAACCCGCATCAGCGGACCACAATACCTCTAAATTGGCGACCCGACGAAACAAAAATTAATTAACTTACTCGAGCATATACATATATATAGCAAGTATACGATTATACCGATTGCAAAACCTTAAACAGTACCAATTACGCAAAAATTCCACGTCATTACTTAAAACATTCAAAATAATTGCATGTTATGCAACTAGAAACTAAATGTATTAGAAATATGCAGCATTAATTAGAAACCTTCAAAATGTGCATTTATTGTATAAAACAGTAAAAATATGCATATGCATAGTTATCCTAAGCCTGGTGATAACGATCCAATACGTAAGTAAGCGGGTGAATTAGCGAGCGGAAGCAAACTGTCACACATAATTTTAAAGTGAATTAATGGTGGCGCTTGCTCGTCTGCTTCGTTGTGTGGCCCCAATTTATGCAGTAAGGAGGATTTATGGTTTACGCCAGTCGAAGAAATCCATAGTACCTTGGAACTCACAATAAACCACTGTGTTTCGTTTAGAAAGTTCCGACATCGGAATTCGGATTGTATTGCGGTTTTCCTGGCCAGTTACGTTAATTCATTAATACTCGCCTTGGTAGGCGAGTCTTCACTTGAAATCCTCCTTGCGTCTAGCCATTGGCTATATGATAAGGGTTAATGCAGCTACATGCTCTAAAGCCAAATACATTGCATTTCGGCGATTGCGTAATTGCATTTTGTTTTTAGTGTTTTTTTTTTCAAATAAAAATAAGCATTGTTGTTGTCCATAGCGCGTATCGTTTAGTAATACAGGAAGGAAATCAACTCCTTATCGTGGCAAACCGCATCAGTAAACCACATCACTTCTAAAATATTGTGGAAAAGTGCATTTGTTATGTTAATTTTCTCTGATTTTGCCATCGTCGCTTTCAGGTCTCGTCTTTTTCCATTTTTTATTTTATGTAGAGCATTACTAACGTTAGATTTCATTACTAACAGGTCCGTTTGACAGGGTAGTTTGCATTCCAATGAACTGTTCTTTTCATTGGGTAATTTTCTTGTCTTGGCTCCCTTATAAAATTGTTATATCTATCTTCTACTTAAAACAAATGTATTGGATGTTGCTTAAAATTCCTATATTTCTTTTACCTGTTTAAATAAAAGGCACGTCTCGTGAGCTCTACCATAGTAGTGCTTTTGTATTTCCTATTTTTCTTCCTATTTCCGTTTTTATACCTCATTTTCACCACATTTGCATCACATCCTGTGGCAAATTTCGTGTTTAGGTTATCCATAATAATTGTCATTTCATAACTTTGTAAATTTCGCAACCTTCACGAGTTACATTGTATGGAACAGATCCCCTATTGTCTAAGAATACTTACCTTGCAACGTTGAAGAACAAGGAAGCTATTGTTTAAAAGTGCTGACTTTGTACCTTGACCTTGTATGCACGCTCATCCTGTCATGTGTGCATCCTCGGACGATAAGCTTATCTTAGTTGATTAGAAATGCTATATAAGCTAGTGCATGATATTTTATCTTTAGCTCTTAGAATACTAGTGTTCAAGCTCTCAGCTTTTTAGAATACATGTTAGATGTAAGAAATTGCCTGACCGTGTCTTTGAGCTCCAACGTGTAGCATTGCCGTTGTAAAATAAAAGTGTGTCGTTTCGACAGCCTTTTTATCTTTAGAACCACTTATTAATACCTGTTTGGACAATCTAAACGAAATTTCTGTGTATCGTAGTAGCATTTCAGAAAAAGCCTTAACTATTCCTTATCCGGCAGAGCCGCAGTATTTACATTTATATGAATCCATTATTATTACAAAAGTTTACCAGATTAAAAATAGAATTACATTTATCTTTGAAATACCGCTTACTTCCAAACCAACAATTATCAAATGATACGATTAATACTATTTCCAATTTTTATTAAAAACTATCAATTCCGTATGATAATGCCTACCTATAATACTTTATTATTCAATGTTAAAAATAATATTCCTGTCGAAATAGGTCATTGCAAACTTTTCACCCTAGACACCTATTTTTGTAATCAAAATAATTATTTTGAAATTCCCAACGATAAATTGTGCGAAACGCAGCTACTTTCATTTCTTCTTCTTCTTCCTCTTATTGTAGGCCAGTGGCCTGTTATAACCACAAAGTGGTTCTAGGAGCCCTATTTGCCCTTAGGCCAGGTAGGTGGCTAGCCTTGTCCGTCGAAATTGAGGAAGAGTTCTCTTATTAGGGGTTAACGACTACCACAGATGTTAGCGTGGTAGCCGGGGAGCGTACGATTTTTAAAATCCATCTATAGTATCTACCGGGAATCGAACCCGGGCCGGCCGCCTGAGAGGCGAGCATTTGCTCGCTGCGCCATCCGCTCACCTTTCATTTAACAATAATAAAACATGTACCCCATATTTGTTCCAAATAAAATCTGCGATATGGCTGATATCTTCTCCCTCCGAAGCAATATTGGACGTTAAATGTAATAAACAAAATTTTAGAAAAGTAATATCTGGATCTAACGTTTTGCACTTAAGTTCAGACTGTATAGTTTTAATAAATCAAGAATCTATGTCATTTACTGCTAAAATCACCTCGAAGAAATTTGTTAATTTGAAAATTTCAAGTATTGACCGTTTAATAATTCCTGAATCAAATCATATAAACATTTCAAAAATCGACTTGATTCCTGTCGATACTCAAAAATTGGTTGAAGACAGAATTAAGCGGAATAAATACGAAAATTTGTTAAATCCTGTAAATTATAAGTTCAATAATCTAAGTGTGTCTGCAATTATATTTACGCTATTAACTATTCTGATAATATTGGTTTTTGTATTATATTATGTATTATACTAAAAACACAATGAAACTTAAGCTTATTAGATTTTTAGATAAAAATTTCGAATCAGAAAATGTAAATTTTCTTTTACTTTTGTAAGATTCAACAAGGCAAATTTAGTTTTTCTTCGTTGAATCATTTCTTCGGCGGACTAGTTACATTCTATGGAACAGATCCCCTATTGTCTAAGAATGCTTACCTTGCAAGCTTGAATAACAGGGAAGCTATTATTTAGAAGTGCTGACTTTGTAACCTTGTATGCACGTACATCCTGTCACGTATGCATCCTCGGACGATAAGCTTATCTTAGTTGATTAGAAATGCTATATAAGCCAGTGCATGATATTTTATCTTTAGCTCTTAGAATGCTCTCAGCTTTTTAGAACACATGTTATATGTAAGAAATTGTCTGACTGTGTCTTTGAGTTCCAACGTGTAGCATTGCCGTTGTAAAATAAAAGTGTTTTTTAAAAGAGTCTATGTGAACCCTGAGTATTTATTTTCCTCGATACATGGTAGGTATCGAGGAAAATCTGGAGTGGTCTGCGACACCTGGAAAAATGGGGAACTAGCAATCCCACATGGGTAGATTATTAGTATCTATAAATAGATGCAAACAGAAGCGATATTTTGAACTCTAAATAACCTAAAACCAGTTACATTACTATTTACAAAACTATAGTCTCTGATACTTTGGAATTTTTTACAAACTATAAAATAAAATATGCTGATATTTCTTCTTCTTCATCTTAAACATCTTTGCAGATGTGTGGTGATGCATTTAAAGATTTAAGAATCAATTATCATTGTCGCATTTTTTATTGCCCCATCTATCTCTGTTGCGGGTTGTTCTAATTTTCTGCTTCATGTCGCTTCCCAGAGGCATAGTAGCATCCACATTTGTGGCGATCTTGCGAGTCTTTTTTTCCTCGGCACTACCTTTTACAAACTTGTTCTGGTACCATCTTCCAGTACACGCTTGAAGCATAATATAGCATTACCTTCCTAGCATGTGGGATCAGCTATTAAACGGAAGATACAATACACCTTTCCACTTTTACCTATCTTCGACAGTCCTACCCAAATCCATATACGTCCATCACTCCATGTTGTCTAATATTTGAGTGTAAGTATTAGTGTAGCAACGTGTGTTAGTTTTGTAATCTTCATCCACAGTTTTCTTTTTTCTAGAATTCTAGTATCTCCTCGTTTTGCATTCTGTGGCCCCAGCGTACTCTTAACATCCGTCAACATCCACCTACTGATTTCTTAACCTTTACATTTCCTTAACAGTCATTGTTTATTGGTAATCTAGCGGTTCCAGTTTTGAATATATTGTTAAAGAAAAGAAAGAACAGAATTGTAATATTCAAAGGACATTTACTAATAGGTTGATATTGACTTTGTATTCAGTATATGGTCAATTTATTCGTTAAATTTCTCCATTTATTAAAACATCTGTATTCTAGGGAACCTAATCCACTTACAGCCATTTCAATTTCATTATTAATAACAATCTGCGCGTAAAACTGTCAAAACGTCAAGCCTAAAACTATACGAAAATTAATGTCTGGAAGCGGAAAGGAGGTGGGAGCTCATTTTTTCGGACATCTCATTTTAGGTGGATCTGAAATATGACGTACAATGCGAACGGTGAATGAAGCGAGGGCGGAAGCCTGATTCACGTCTGCAAATCTACAAGCAGTAAGTCATTTCCATGCTGCGGCGTGGTTCATTACGTGGTAATATACTTGTATCTATAAATCAGAAGACACAATGGCGGCACTCTGCGACGCTCATAAGACAATTACCCGGAATGTGCGAGACTGAATTATGCGCCGCGATAAATAATACTGGCGATAGCGATAACTTAAATATATAATGGCAGCGGTCTACTTTCTTATCCCCCTAAAGTCAGGACAAATTTGCTGGAAACGAATACCGCGATCGCACTTTTCCCCGGATTAGGAAATTATGAAGAGCCGATTTTGTTAACTTTTCCGGAAAAGTGAATTTCCTTGCGATGATCCTTACCGACTTGCACGGGCGTAAGATTTATGGCAACTTGCTAAATTTGTTTGAAAACATGTATTAGGAGCGTTGCACCAAACAAAATAAATTGTTCGACGTCGCTCGATGGGAAAAGGTGAGGAAGTTCAATGCGGGCATTTCGACATTAGTCTGAAAAGTTTTCGCGAAACAGAATATCACCATCCTGTCTAACAAATACGAACTTTTAAATTTTTGCTTCTGGCAGTATTTATGCAACCCCAACTTTCTTCAAATCAAACAAACTTAGGGCAATGCAATTAATAATTACCTCATTTGAAATTTTTTAAAGGTACTCGTATTTCCAACTTCTTGCGAAGTTATAGGAAGCAGTTTAATTTTAACGTTTGGATCTTGTGGTTTGGCCCCCGAGCCAAGCAAAACCAGGCACTTTGTGTTTGTCTTCTGCTTCAAAACTGCTGAATTTGCGTCTGCTTCTTCGAGGCCTTGATTTTAAATCTTTTTGCTGGTTTTAACATTATTGAGAGTTCTGGTCGAGACATTACCGTGAGTGCATCGCCTCAGCTGTGCTAGGTGTGGGATTAATTAATATTGGAAATTTACCCATATCCATTGGAGAAGAGGATATCCAAGATGAATTATCCCAAACATTTCTAGTTATTAATGTAATCCGTTCCAGCAACAAAAGACAAATTCCCTCTATCTATGTGTGTCGTATTACTACCACCAATTGACAAACCCAAATATATATTTAAAATAACTCGCCCATTTCACTGTGTAGTAGTAGCTTAAACCACGAAGATATTTCTCAATCCCTATGATGCCAGTGCTATGGGCGCGGGTGGAATTATTGTATATTCCAGTGTGAAGTGTTACTGTAACCATCTATACAAACACATCTGTTACCGCAAATTAAGTTTTCGATTCCTGGTTACTGTATTTATTTATCACTATGACATAATAGGGAAAATTGCTTCTGGTGTAGCGGCTGTTTTAATCAAAATAATCTAACACATCACGAATTGCTTCTTTCAGATCTGCAACACCTAGAGAATTCTGCAATCAAGCTAACATTAAGCAATAACTGCGACTTCGTTATCAACCCCCAATCTACGATTAATAGTTCACGATATGCAACTAATACTTGATAACGGCTTTCCAACTCTAGTATTGGCTGATCTCAATAGCAAACACACATCATGGGGCTGTCGAAGAACAAATACAAATGGCGCTCGATTATACTCTATTGCTGCCGACTTATTTTTCGTACAGGTTTGATCGCCAACTCGCTATTTTAGATATATGCTTACAGCATGAAGTTTCTAGAACATTATACGTATAAAGGGTAGCAGCAGAATGAGATCCCGTTCACTTACCTGTTATAATCACGTTTAATTGTCAACCATTATCAATCCACAGTTCAACAAGGCTAATCAATGGGCCAGTGGACTGCTAAAAGTTTAAGTGCCAACTAAATAATAATTTCATAGCGTCTCATAACTTATACAGGGTGTATAAAGAATGGCGCATAATCTTTAGGTAGAGCGATACTTTCATTAATTCTGAGTCGAAAATCATCTTAATACTAAAATGTCATAACATTTCATAGTACGAGGCTTGTTCAATTGAAACCCATCTTTGGTCCAGAAAAAATTTATTGGCAAATATATTTACAAATAATTACCACTACAATTAAGGCACATATCCCATTGTTTCACCAACCGATGTATACCCTGCTTAAAGAATTCTTGTGGCTGCTGCTTGAAGAATTCTTTTACGGCATTTTGTACTTCTTCGTCCGACTGAAAACGATTACCTTTTAACGCCTTTTTCAGTAGCCCAAAGATGTGAAAATCGCAGGGCGATAAATCGGGACTATAGGGTGGATGCTCTAATATCCTCCATTTCTTTCGTTGTAGATTTTCTTTCACTACTTTGGCAACATGAGGCCGAGCATTGTCGTGAAAATCGCTGTCAAATACAAATGATAGGAACTAATCAGTGTGACGTTTACAAACACAACTAACATTGCAAAACGTCAGTTGAGTGATTACAATTGTTTCCAAGGTTAACCTGACCAAAGATGGGTTTCAATTGAACAAGCCTCGTAGCTTACAACTAGTTATATGTATACAGTGGGAATAATAGATCATGCTGTTGATCATATTACTTCAGCCATTCAAATAGCAGCGCTAATAGCAAGCAGTACTAGTACTAAAAGGGTGGCACATCAAACACTATCTGTGCAAAAATTAATACGACAGAAGCATCAAGCTAGAAGACTATGGTAACGAACTCGCCAACCTAATCATAAATCAGCCCTCGCTCAGATAACCCAGCCAGTCAAATGGGATATCGACAATTACAGAATTTTGTCCTACAGGTGTTATATTGGTGAGTTAGGAGAGGGAGATCCAACCATCATTCAATTATTTTGTATTCCATTTGGTGAGGTTATTTTGATTCCATTCACGATTTATGACTAACTATAATACCACAGTTATCAGATGGTATTATAATGGTACGCTTGTTAGCCCTATTGTTGTGTTAATTTCCTTTCTTCCCTAGCCGAGGTTACAGATACTCAATGAACCAGAGCTTCGAAAGTTGATGTAATGTAGTTCGAAACACTAAAATGATATATTCCAAACTTCTATTCGAATAGAAGCCAATCTGCTCAGAATCATTGTCAAGCGAAGACATATTGCCTTTAAATTTACACAAATAAAACGAGACAACAAATGGAATTAAATCTAAAATAACTGTTCATCGCCAAACGGTGTTAATCAATCCTATAACATCAAATCGTTGCTCTCTTTGTATGTTTGCGTGTATGTATGTTTGTTCTCTATCTCCTCCGAAGATACTGGCTCGATTAAGTTGTACGATGGCTTAAAATTTTGCTAATTTTTAGACTTAGATCGTAGGCCGGTGTTTACTTAAAAAAAAGTGCGAAAAAGTTTTTGCGGGTGACTCGCTATGTTCATATGCTATTACAGCAGCTGCTCATTCAACCAAGCATTATTGGTCCAGTGGTAGATTACCCGCCAACCACGCGGGCGGCCCGGGTTCGAGTCCCGGCCGATGCATCCTTTTTTTACAATTTATATTAATGAATCTCTCTTAATTTAGCGAACCGAAGCGTATTTCGGGTGATTCACTAGTAATATATAACTACGAGCGATTGCCAAGTCCTACAGGTATTTACACAAACTATAAGAATTATGCCTAACACAGATTTACCACGAAACAATATAGGAAAGACCCCGAAAGAACTGTCTTACACGCAAACGTATAACGCCGAATGGATTGAGGTAATTCAATGCTTCTGCCTAGAGCTGATGGTTGAAGTCACCAGTCTTCATGATGTTTGTAAGTCGAGCCCAAACATTTCTTGTGAATTTGAGCACGAGGTGATCCAATGTGCTACTATTTGCTAAATTCACAAATTTCAATCAATAGGACCACCAATCTTTACTGATTGCGTGTGTGTAGATAAATACACCTTTCTTTACCTGTGGCAGACTTTCTCACGTTGCTTGACTGTGTGAGTTTCTCTCTGTAATTCTTGCAGATTCTGAATGGAGATGCTGTCGGCTTGTATTTACAACTGCTTAATTTCTCCGAGCCCTCAAAATTACGCCTCGCAGTAAAATTCACTTTTTGGGAGTGGGTCCAATTTTGCAGCGCCAAGAAACAATCTGTTGCTTTAAAGTTCGCACAGCTAATGGCGCTACTGCAGTCCACGCTTGTCGTACATAAAATGTATTTCGCGCCTGCTTCATTGCTTCTGTCGACGCTTGAAAAAACTGTACACCAAGACTCGCAGTTTATAAATGATTACTTAGAAGTAAATATTGCAATACCCAAACGTAGAAATTGGTTGTATATTGAATGATTGCCTCAGATTTGAATCGCGCTTCGTCCGTAATTGTTCGATTTTTTCTGAGAAATTGAAGCACCCCTCACCATTTCTTCTTCGTCTATAACGCGGCAACGGGACGTCCTGCAGATCTAACGCCCATCTCAGCTCAGCTGCTACCAAGCTCCTCTATGCACACTAACAACACGTGTTTCGCACTGTCCGAGCCATCGGCCCAGTAGCAGGCGTCGTCATCGGCCACTGAATTCTACTGTTCGACGTCGCCTACTCTGCTAATAACATACAACGGCAACTTCTGTAAAAACAAGAAATGGTATCAAAGAAAATTCAATTATGGATTGAAATACATTTATGCAGTAATGAAATAAAATGTATTATATTTACAAATTGAAAAAGCATAATAGTACTATGTATATATTGCTATTCAGCTCTTTCAAAATGATGAACCAGCTTGTAGAGCGTCATATTACTGTAAAAAACTGATATACATTTTTTGCTAACGAGCCTTGATTCTCAGTTACTAGACCTAAAGGTTTTTGGTTGTGATTTTAATTTTACTTCAATACAACCAGGGCGTGGCTGACCATATCAAGCGCGCCATGACAGATAGTATCTATTTTTTACTTTTAAGTTAAATAATACCAAAATGCATTAAGCAATGAAACACATGTTTATTTCTTGTCAATCAGAAATATTACTGCGTACTGGTAAGTAGAAACAGGTAGCTCTCACCCAGTAATTGAGCTTGTGAGTCAAACCAACTGCTTTTATCGTCTATTTTTGAATTGCTTTGTAACTTAGCGATTTCTACGCTGCAACTAAATGTGCAAACCAAGATACCGTTAAAATCCGTAAGACGAAAAATGGACAATGGAGATATTTGAACTTTTATTTTGTAAATTCAGTAGTTAATATGTATTGTGATTTATTTCAAAACAAAGTAAAAACGTTTACTCAGTAGCTTTTATAGATGTTGATGTCGACTCCGAAATTTCTATTTGCATGGTATCAAAACTCATAGTCAAGTACTAGGCACCTTATACTATTACAGAAAACCTAGCTTTTCCTGCTCTCACCGACAGCCGCTACCATATTTGGCGATAACAATATACACTAACAAGTTTGGAAGCTCATTTTATTCAAATATAACGATGCTGATATTAAAATTCGGTCACTTTAAGCACCTGTATATAGACCAGGTTGCCTATATTTATTGGGGTAAACTTTTGGGAAATATTGAAAATCACAAATTAGCAGCTTGTTAATGAAAGGTTATTTGCGAGTTTAATTTTGAGTACATTGGGTTTTCCGGTGTTGCCCTTGAAACTAGAATTTCCTAACTGTTGCCATTTAAGACGGTCTAATGCAGGCCGCGATTTGAGAAAAGTCTACATCTACAATTATGGAATCAGATCAATGGCTCCATTTGACTTGACAGGGGAAAGTGCAGCTATAGACCTCCTCTACTATGAGCGATTTTAGACCTTTCTTGCCTAGTCAAATCACTCACTATCGTTGTAGTTTAAGCTACCAGACCGACAGCAATAGTTCGTTGAAATTATTGTAGTGTAACCACGTTTTAACTTGTAATTAAACTATTTATAGTCAATAACCTTACGCTGCTTGATAATATTATATCACTTCAAATAATTAACAATTTTTCTGAATTACGCTCCGTTTCCCGCGAAGCCTCGCCGATGTAGCATCGCGTAAGGCGGTTTATTTTAGAGTGTAGCTGTATGCAAGCGCTTAATAGGGCTGCACCCAGTTAGTCTAATTTCAGTGTTGGATTCAAGTGTACCCGCATACTATTTAATATAATGAACTTACAGATTTTGGTGATTTACTAGCTTCACTTTTGAGTTGTTTTTATTTCGCGAACGCAGTGTAACTTTGTAATATATAAACAATAATGTAACTTTCTAGGTTATTTTGAATATAAAGAACTCAGAATAATGCGGTATGAAGTTTTTTTTGCATTTGTGAATTTGGGTTAACAATCAAGTCAACTACAATTTTAATATTGTATTTAATTCACTTAGCTGTATCTTTAGAATATTATATTGGTACTATTTTTTCATATGCGTACCTTCATGGGCGACTTTAACGCTAAAATTGGACCTAGAGCGATATCAGACCCAGTGAACATCGGTACATTCGGACTGGGAAGCCGAAATCCAAGGGGACAGTTAATGCTTGAGTTTTTATGTAGGGAGAACCTTTACTGCATGAACACCTTTTTTAAAAAACCGCCACAAAGGAAGTGGACCTGGAAAAGCCCCGATGGTAAAGTGAAAAACGAGATTGACTATATCTCTACTTCCGTAAGGAGTATGTGCGAAGATGTCACAGTTGTAAACCGTTTCAGTACGGGCAGTGACCATAGACTTGTTAGAGCAAGAATAAGCATAAACACTTACCTAGAAAGGAAAAAAACAAATCGAAAAGAAAGTTACACCATCAATATTAGACCTGAAAAAGAAAGAACAAGAGTACAACAGGATAATCGAACGCAAACTAGAGCCCATAGAAAAGCTAGACGAATTAGAACTAAACGAGTTATCGAACAAAATAGCAAGTAGCATCAATACTGCCGTGAAACAAGTCTGCTTTCAGATGCCCAAGAAAGATCAGAAGTTTAGCGCTGCAACATATCGCCTTATAACAGAACGAAGGGAGACGGATAGAGATTCGCCCGATTATGAGCAGCTAAACAAGAAAGTGAAAAAAGAAATCCGAAAAGACTTGAGAAGATATAATACTCGTATGATTGAAGAATTAATAGAAAGGAACACGAATATGAAAGTATTAAGATCCAAAAGAAGTAGAGGGAAGCTGATGATCAAGAAATTAAAAAATGACGAAGGAGTAATTGTAACAGACAGAAAAGAAATTGTAAATACCGTTCAAAGTTTCTACCGTAAATTATATAACCAACAGACACAAATGACGGATGAGTTACGAGAGACCCAGCATGCTAGGGGTACAATTACGAACATTGGATCTGAAGATCTACCAGAGATAGACACAGCAGAGTTAAGAACAGCGATAAAACAAATGAAGACGTGTAAAGCTCCAGGAGAAGATCGTATTACTAGCGAAATGCTCAAAGTGGGAGGAAGAACCCTTGAAAAGGCAATGCTTAAGCTGATGAATAGGTGTGTTGTCGACGGACACATACCCAAATCATGGCAAAATGCAGAAGTAATCTTGATATATAAGAAAGGTGACAGCACAAATCTGGAAAACTACCGGCCTATCAGCTTATTATCGATCTGCTATAAACTACTTACAAAGATACTGACCAACCGACTCACCACTAAGTTCGACTTCTATCAACCAATCGAGCAAGCAGGTTTCAGGAGAGGTTTTAGTACAACTGACCACATTCAGGTAGTTAAAACACTAATCGAAAAATGTGCGGAATACAACATCCCACTCCACATCGCTTTTGTCGATTATCATAAGGCGTTCGACTCTGTGGAAAGATGGGCAGTACTAGAAGGAATGGCAAGGGCGCGGATTGACTCAAGATATATCACACTTATCAAGCACATCTATGAAAACGCCTCGCTTAAAGTAAAAATTAATGAAGATCTTGAGACCCATGAAATCCCAGTAGAGAGAGGAGTGAGACAAGGGGATACGATCTCCCCCAAATTGTTTACCCTCGCCCTCGAGGACGTATTCAAGACGCTACCCTGGCAGGATAAAGGTATCAATATCGACGGGACAAGACTAAATAATCTGCGATTCGCGGACGATATAGTTTTGATCAGTAACAGCGCACAAGAACTAAGAGACATGATACAACAATTAGACGAAGCCTCTCAAACTATAGGCTTGACAATGAATGTAGAAAAGACAAAAATTATGAGTTCTGAAAATATAAATGTCACTCTGAGAAACCAGACCCTCGAAAATGTCCAAGAGTACAATTACCTAGGACATAATATCAAAAGGGGTAAAAATAACCAAACCGCTGAGCTCAATAGAAGAATCAGTCTCACATGGGCAGCTTTCGCAAAACTCAGTTATATTTTCAGAAACTCTGAAATACCAAACAATCTCAAACGAAAGGTATACAACACATGCATCCTTCCCGTGGCTACATACGGAATGGAAACAGCAACGCTAACAAAACACAGTGCAAACAGGTTGAGAATTTGTCAACGAGCAATGGAGAGAGCCATGCTCGGAATTAGCCTCAGAGATAGGATTCGGAATGAAGATATACGAGCCAGGACGAGGGTCGAAGATGTTATCGAAAAAATTGCAAAACTAAAATGGCGCTGGGCCGCTCATATTGCCCGAGATAATAATAAATGGACGAAGGCAATACTACAGTGGCGACCTCGAGAAACCAGAAGAAGTGTTGGACGACCTCAAACAAGATGGCGAGATGACCTAAAAGAAATAGCGGGGCGAAATTGGATGCTGAAGGCCCAAAACAGAGACACATGGAAGAAAATGGAGGAGGCTTATGTCCAGCAGTGGACCTTGAAAAGCTAGGAAGAAGAAGAAGAAGAAGACCTTCGATACCTTCTCGTTTTGTTTACCTTATGGTTGTGTGATATAGAAGCTTTCCACGATAAAGAAACTTTGTAGAGACCGCTGGTTAGACTAAAGTTATCGCTGTCACTAGGCAGTAACTGGCGTCCATTTTGTCTTGGTCTAGTAGTTATAAAAGCCATTTATCTAGTCCGGTCGCATGACTAGGGATAGGCGCGTGACGTGAAAACAGTCCGGTCACACTGGGTCACGGCGCGTCCCTTCGTGAACGTGAGTGATATTTGAAAATCGGGCCGTAAACGTGAGTGAAAATTTCCAAGGCGTGATTCACGTTTTACTCTAATTTCACATAAAATATTTAGTAATGAATAAAAGACTGCAGGATGCCCTGCTCCTATCGCTGCCCACCCATGTAGAAGATTTAGAGCTGGAGCGGGAGGTAATTGTAGTTTTGTGCGGCGGCTTGCAGCGACGGAGGTTCGCACCTGTGTTGTGTTTTGAATGTTGTGTCTACATTCAATCGCGTGTATGCGTCTACAGACGACCAAGTAGAATTTACTTTTAGTTCCTCGGACGTAAAACTACTCTTAAAGCTAGGAATAAAAAATGTTGACTAGCAACGTATACCTTCTTGTACTCGTATCAGTACGGGAAACGTCAATTCGAATGACACCTTTTGGTATTAAAACTGATGTCTTTGAAGACGGTTGCAAGAAACGTCTTTGCGAGAAATCAGTATTTACCCCTTATTGTAAGTTATTGTAGTCAACTTTCATTTATTTTTTTTTATAAATACTCACTCACGCGCCACTCTCTATTCATGATCATAACCTAGACTGGGAACCTATCCGACCAGTTTTATAAGACGATACAATAACTCAAATTCCACCTGAAATGCATATACAGTGTGGTCCATTAAGTGTGCAACAAATGGGACATTTTTTTATTAGTTGTAAAACCGAAATTTAAATACCGCCAAAAGTTAGTGCATGTTTGATAACCATATCAGATGCCCTTAGAATGGCTTCAAGTCAAACAATATACAGGGCAGGACAAAAAATATGTAATTCGTTCAAGAACAAAGTTACCTTATTTCAAAAAATATAGCAAAATTTTATTGAGAAAAGTTGTTTAGAATCAAAAGTTATGCTCAAATACAAAGTCACGACATCTTATTCGAATTTTGATTCTTTTTTTGTAAAATTTTGTATTATCCCCGTATGATACATATTTTTATTATTCTGATTTTATTAAGAGTTTTTCATATGTAAATTATTATTAGTAAAGCATTTGTCTTGTTAAAAAGAATATTTGCGAAATTCTAAAGTTCTGTTAAATATCGTTGCAACAAATATGAAGTGGACGCTTACCTAAAAAAATATAAATCTAAGTAAATTTTACAAATACGCTTCAAGTTGCTAAAAGTTATTTAAAAGGGATGTGGTTTTAAATACATATAAAATCAAAATAATAAAAATATGTATCATACTACAAAATTTTCCAAAAAAAAAAATCAAAATTCGAATAGGAGGCCGTGACTTTGTATTTGAGCATAACTTTTAATTCTAAACAACTTTTCTCAATAAAATTTTGCTATATTTTTTGAAATAAGGTAACTTTGTTCTTGAACGAATTTTATATTTTTTGTCCTGCCCTGTATATTGTTTGACGTGAAGCCATTCTAAGAGCGTCTGATATGGTTATCGCACATGCACTAACTTTTGGCAATATTTAAATTTCGATTGTACAACTAATAAAAAAAATTCCCATTTGTTGGACACTTAATGGACCACACTGTATAATTACTAACTTCGCAGGATCTTCCCAGGGTTACACCCCATTTTATTATTTAATTATTATCTCTCTAATTAATTATATAGAAATGAAGTCTTTAAAGGCAAGAATGGCTTCTACAATATAGAACAAGAAGGAAATATAGTATTAGAAATAATTTAGTTAGAATCTGGTAGAAAAGTGCACAGATAAGAGATATTTCTCTTTATCAAAGAATAATTTCACACAGATACTGCAAATTTTGTAAAAACAAATTCCTAATTAAATGGGCCTATGTAACTAACACGTTTGAAAAACGAAATTTTAACTTTCGCCAAATAAAATAAATACAGAAATTTGTACAACTTTAAATGGTTTCATTAATCACAAAAGAACACGTAAAATCTCTCGAAAATTTTTAAATTACAATCTCTTGATCAAATACGAGCATTGGTTCGATTTTACTTCGAAAAATATGTTCTTAGAAATGGAAGAAAAATATATCTAATTATACACAGGTACAGAAGAAAATTGGTAATTACTTCGATAACAATTGGTTAATTGTGGATTAAGTTCGTTCAGATATTCTATAGTTGCTCAAGAAAGATACTAAAATTGTGTTGCAATTTCCTACATATTACTTTTGTGATTGCGGATTTGCTGCACTGGCTTATTTAAAAATAAAAATACGGAAATGATGCATTAACTCGTAGAACAATACTATACGATATCTTCTTAGCATATTGCTACCAACGTATATAAAACAAATAAAAATATAAATATAAAGTATGAGGGTCGACATAAATTAGAAGTCCAAAGGCTGGTAAGTACATCATCAGAGATAAATATTTTCGCTTTGCAATATGTCACGAAATAGTATCATGACTAATTAGTTCAATTTTTCACTTTGGGGATATGCAAAGGCACCTGAAGAGGTATACGTGACACTTCATTAACCAAAGCGGGCTACAATGAACCCTGGGTTGAATCATGCAACCTAGATCTTGTATTATCATTACAAGGGGTAACGTACGAAACCCTGTCTGACAATAATGAGGACAATGAACAGGATCTTAACAACGGTTCCTTAAATAACTTTGGGGCCGTTCCTTGCAGTTATGATATGGTTGAGAATAACATTCGTAAGTTCAGTTATCTGGACAGTTGCCGAAGGAAATCTGACCGTCTGCAACAGTATGGCGACACATGGCGATTATCCTTCCATTGATGAAATTAGAACGAACTTTCTCGAGGGTTAGTTTGCTTTAATAACGCGTTTGGGTAGCAACAGCTTAAGCTGGAAAAAATATGTTTTCTGCAGTTCATATTACTTTCAGCCTACACGATTTACTTTTGCAATCATTTATTTTTAGAAATCAGAACTTATGGGTTTTTAAATCTTTGCGGATTAAATTTGTTGGCAGAAATTTTAATTTACGACTTCAACATCTAAATTGAGGCTACATTTTTAGCGTTTAGTTTGGCTTTTTTATAAAAATATAAAAGCTTTTTTCCCATGTTGATATTCAAAATTTTACTTGATTTCGATAAAAAGTCGTTTAATTGGCTATAAAGATCCTGAAAATCAACGTCTTGTACGATTAATAATAGTTGCAACGGAATATTGATGTTTTGTGCGAGGGTGAATTCAAATTCGTAGCCCAACTAAAAAGCGGTTGTTGCACGGTTTTGATATTCTGACAATACATTATTGTATCCTGGCTAGAAACAACTGACAAAACACGTTTATCTGGCATTGTTAAACAAAGTTGTTGCACGTGACAAACAACGCTTGTTGAGAGATTCGAAAAATCGACGACGAGTATTCCACAGCTGCAGAGTGCCTGAGAAATGTTTAATTTGTGGGTAGTCGTTAATGAAGTTACATAAATGTTGTTATATAGCGATTGTAAACGATTATGTTGATATTTTGAAAAGCTTCCTGTTTATTTTTTTATACTTGGAATATAAATATATGAATGCACTGTTACAGCTATTTGGCTAGCTAGAGATTAGTTGCGCATATCTGTCTCAGCTACATTCCTTTAAACGCACGGAATTACTATAATACGAAGGTAAAAAAGATAGGATTTCGGAGTTCCGATATGGTCTTCGTGGAATAGCAGTTCTGCATATGATCGCGAGTTCTAACTACGTTTGCTCGATTTGTTTGTTTGCTTGCTGTCTTTTGGTAGTGCTGAGTTTCTGAAAGAAATGGCCGTTTAAAGAGTGCCATTGTGGTGCTTGCTTATCTGTTCACTTTAACCGTTGTTAGATATTTGAGAGCTGAGTCGTAACAACTTTTAGCTTCGATCAGGAATTATAGTATCATTGCCTTACATTGTGTTCGTATTAGTGTATTTTTTGGTTGCTTAACCATAGAAAAAATAATTTCCAGGGTTCCAAAGGAAACAAGGGAAAAAGCTGCGTAACCATTATCGTTCCTGATTCGTGTGTGTATCGATCGTGTCTGGACATGACCTATACCTCTGCAATGTTTGCTTGATAAAGCGTTTGATTTGTTTCTATTTGCCAGCTTTGTGTTGCAATTTTATTCTATTCTATATGTCAACACCTCCAGAGTATTCCTAGGACAGGGGATGGCAGGGAGCGTTTAATAACCGTTCAGTGATTTGAGTGAGATGTATAAATTAAAATCCATCCTGTGAACTAATGACACCTTTATTATAAGGCGTTTTGTGGATGGTTGAAAGTTTTTATGAATACGTTTTGTGGGCAGTATTTATGGATTGGCTTCTTTTGGATAGAGCCTGGATATTTGAAGGGTTTCCTAGATTGGATCAATATTGCAGGCGGCACATAAGCAAATGCTTTATATGCATGTTTTTAATTTTTTTTTCTACAATTAAATTATTTATTTATTTATTTATTCATTTATTTATTTATTCACTTTAAACAGGCACAGGCCTAATTACATAAAGTGCAAATTTAATTAATTAATACAATCATTTCGAACTAAGCAATAGAGAAAGTAAAGAAAAACAAGAAAAAAAGGAAAGACAAAAAAAACTATCCAGCGGACGA
Source organism: Agriotes lineatus (assembly GCA_940337035.1). Lineage (NCBI taxonomy): Eukaryota > Metazoa > Arthropoda > Insecta > Coleoptera > Elateridae > Agriotes > Agriotes lineatus. The sequence continues at coordinate 73,372,521 of OW679195.1, read as the reverse complement.
AGTCTTCAACAGCTCACTAATTTTTATTAGGGTGATGTGAAATATCATGTCATTGAGATACTTAGTGAGGCATTCACGTTCAATATGTATTTCCTACGTACTTTTAATATGAAATGCATATAATTACCAATTTACTGGGAGTGCGTAACTAATTTGGTCCATACTGTTAAATGTCATACATTAAGAATTACATAATATGTGCATATAAATACATCATTGAGGAGGAACTGCCTTTTTTGCACTCAAAACCAGTGCATGTTAAATAATATATCCCATTTTAACTGCGTCGGATTTGTGTCTTCTTTTTACCTTGAAAATATATAGCTGATCAGTTCATTTTCACTTCATAGAGGCAGCAACCGTTGAGATTGCATTTTCATTGCAGGTTAATGGTACTCATAGTATCAGAAAATTTTCTAATTTATATTTGGGATTTTTTTATTTAAATTGGTGGCTCAATTAATCCACCCCCTACTGCTGGAAATTAGTTAGCTAGCATCTTTTGGGATTTTGCAATTTATCTGGTTTTGAACTTTGAACAGTGTTATGATGGTCATTCGCTTTGTTTGGTGCTGCTAATTATTAGAGCGTTCAACGGTGAAACAGAAATTTTGCATTATTTAATTATAATTAAATAGTTATTGCTGCTTTTCATATCCAGCCACTACGGAGAAAACATGAAAGTGATACAGTTGCCTTTGCAATAAGTGTTCAATTTCTCTCGATATTAGAAAATAATGGACAATGACAATAGTAATAAAAATCTATTTCGTACCCACAGACTAAGATTGTTTAACATGAACCTTAATTTACCGAGGAAATTTATATGTGGGGATGATACGTGTTCAGATGAGTTTGAATTTCATGTACACACCATAACTTTAGAAAGACAATACTTATTAGGATGGTTTCTCTTCCAGTTTATGTGCAAAGCAGTGGAAAGCTCTTGGATGAAATCGATTGCAGTTCTTTGTATGTGTGTATTGATTTGTTATCAGGTCAATAGTAATAGCCATTCAGCGGTCTTATAACTCCCACTCAAGGTGATGTGGAGGTACAATGTCCGAGTGCCGAGCTTGAGGTTGCGAGTTCGAATCTCGGCTCCAGCAAGGTTTTTTTAAGTTATAGGAAGACGCAATGCCAATTGCTGTTAACTTGACAGCTTTAAAAATTTGAAATACCAAACTATCGGCGTTCCCTGCCGCATTCACTAACGATATTCGTAGAATGCCGACCCGATATTACACCCATTTCCTGCATCTAGAGTTTCCAATAATATAACTTGTATTTTTGTGAATTGGCACCATGATCTGTATAAGAAAATATAATAACTGCCATATCACATTGAAAATATCAGTTTAGCAGATACGAATGCTCAATGTTACCGCAAGTCCCAAGGAGCGCATGGTAAAAACCGCTTCATTCCCAACAATGTGCAAAAGTGTCTCAAAGGGATTGCATTGTATTATCTTGTTTAATCATTAAATTGGTTTGACCTTTTTCAGCAGTCATATCTTGTACCGATTAGCAAGTATTTTTATTCAAAGCTGCACTATTTTTAGCTCCATCAGAAATATAATAAGGTTTGATGCTTAAAATTGAAAAAAAGTGCTTGGAAAATTGGAAAAGTTTAAAAGACCAAGCGGACAATTTTTCTCGATGCCTGATAAATTATAATTTTTTAATTGTTTGAGTGCTTGTAGTTTATGTCATCGACATCCTGTTGTTGAGATATTTTGCACATACGTAACATATTATTATGCAAGTCATTCCTGTAGCATGATAACGATATAAACATTGTAATAACAGTCTCAAGAACAATGTACTATACAAGACAAAATATACCAGAACAACTCTTGATAGAGAATTTAGCATAATTTGATTAGTTTAAATTAGGCTTTAAACAATTACATTTATTATAACAATTCTGATTCATAGCAACGTCTAAACAAGTTGACGGTTAAGCTAGAAATACCTAGCAACTGTACATATTAAGGCAGTCAGATTAAGAACAGGATATACCAACTGTCCCAGTTTTTTTTATAAAAAAAGTAGGACAGTTCTGCATTAGCAGTCATTTTTGCTTTATCAGCAATATTAACTTCTAGCATTTTTAAGCAAAACTGTATCATTAACAAATTGATGACAATTCTAGAATTACGACTACTAGGTTTGTCATTGATCTTGTCCAAAAAATTAGTTTGTGCAATGTCTCATATACTGCTCCTGCGGTCAACTGAATGAACAGTACTTGGAGAATGCCTTACAAAAAACATTTGTAGCTTCTTTTGCATGTATTTTATGCAGAGGATTTTATGTAGGCGTCTGTATGTGATAAGATCAACATAATTTTGCAACTCGATTCAGATATGTACACCAAGAGCATCTGTACTAAAAATTCTATACATTTGTCATAGAAAAATCCTAAAAAGCCGCTTTGTAGAATATACCAGAAATATGTGTGATACGCAGATGATTGAAATATTTTCTTGACATTTACGGCTTATTTACAAAAATATGTTTAAAAGTGCCTATTGCAATATATCTATAGCTCTTTTAACAATTGTATTAACTCATCTGTCTCCTAAAGTGTATTGTTATACTATAAATTATTGCTTGGATAACATTGCTAACATATTAACTGAGTTTTCTAGTATTATTTTTACTTCCTTCGTCTAAAAGACGAAGAAAGTATTGTAATCGCGAAAAAATAACCTTCCGAGATTTCTTGAAATCTTCACGTTTCACGGTCCCTAGATGACGAAAAACAGGTTTTCTCAATCCCGTCTGTCTGTCTGTCCGTCTATTTGTTGGCTGTATAACTCAAAAATTATTTGTTGGAGAATGACGATATTTTGCATGCAGATTATATATTTACCTGACCTGAAACCGTGAAAATTTCAGACAAATATATACAAGGTAAGTACCTCAAAAAAATTAAGTTTCGTTTATTTTTACGTTATTTTATTTTGGATATTTAAAATTATTTTCGGCTAGCTCTTGTAGATACACTTGACTAAAAATCAGAGCGGATTCCTTTTATCTAGATTGCTTATTCTGAAATTTGATGTTCCTGCTTTAATTATGACAATTCTAAACTTCTGTCAAATGGTACATCAAACTAGTTTTTGAGAATTCAATCACAGATACTTCATCGTTACACTGGTCATATGACAATCTCAAATAGTAAGCACTCCCTTTATTAAATCAATTCACTTTACTCTATATTTTATTTCAGTTCTTATATAATACCTGGATTCATTTACCTTTTATTGAACTTAGCACTCTCTGCTGATACCAATTCGTCCAACTCTGAAACTGCTCCACTCAAACCAACGGTGAAGGCGTCCACTGACAGCCAAACTGCCAAAAAGTCCAGAATCAGGATCCGAATTAACCCAGGAAAACTAGTTTGCCCCAGGAATCAGCCTACACAGCCCCATCAATTTCATATTCAATCCAAATTACTCATTTGAAGTACGTTACAGCTCACCACCAAGAATCCCAACCAGAGACAAGCTACCAGACCTCACTTGACAAGCCCCATAAACATGTTCACTCTGCCAATGATTTCCTTACGATTCTTTTCCCTTGTAAGTCGTTCGTTGTAATCCAATTCAATCGATGCCCAATGCCAAATGTAATCCCACAATAAACTTAATTCAGTATTTTTTCTTTTTATTTGCTTTTGTAGATTAGAACTGCATTAATTTGGTATTCTCACCATTCTTTATCTTCCCCCATTGAGTCTGCCCAAACTTTCTTGCTTTTAACATTTTATTTTATTTCTTATTTCTTAAACCTCAACTCTTTCATAGACCAAACATGTTTTATACACTTTTTAAAAGGGTTTATTTATTAATTTCTAATTACACAATTCGGTTACATCTTTTCCTTTCAAAACGTTATATATCAATAAAAACATTTTCTTAATGATCTAACTTATTTTTTCAATCCAACACACTATAAAAACTTTATTATTTGATTACTACCTACTATGTTCAATAGTGACAATAGTCTATTTCGAAAAAGTATTTGTCATCAATTTCTAATTTCATTTTAGATATTAAATTAAGTTAGAATCCTTCTGTTCCTCAATCAACTTCATTTTATTAAATTATAAATTCTATTTTCTTCCTTTACTAAATAGACCTTAATAATTTTAATATCCAATTCACATCTGACTTCAACCCCATTCTTTTCAATTATTCTTTTCTTATAATCTTATTAATCTGAATTTTTTAGACCCCTATACCAATATCATAACAATATATTCTAGTAAGTAGTGTGTATCTAACCATGTTTGTGTATTTTTTCTTGTGTCTGTGTAATACATATGTATTTTATGCAAGAATTCGTTAATTAATCTTTCTTGGTCTTAGCTGATTCTTTAATAAATTATAGATATTATTAATTCTAATATAGAAAATCAAATTTGTATATTATTGTTCCAAGAAGCACTCCTTACACTCATAATACAAAATCTTGCATAATTAATTAAGCCAAGTGTATTTTTATATAAGTCAGGAACATATTTTTCTTAAGTTTTGATGCGAGAGTTTTTTATTTATTTCAAAATCTCGTGACTACGTGAGTACAGCTGAGGGCCGACTAGTTCGCTGGAGACGGCATGAGGATCTTTTACAAAAGATTAAATCAAATAAAATTAAAAAGAGCACAATAACAAATAGTCCCACGCTGTTGGTGGGAACTTATAAACTCAAAAAGATAGTCCAAAGCTATACAATCTGAAAGAAAATTACTTAATGGCCAGGTTATAAAAGGTTTACAGTAACTAAACCACATAAGCTGTATGGTAAAATATGTGTAATAACTAGTAGAATATAAAATCAAAGAGACACGGCTTAAAAACACAAATATTAACCGAATAGCGAGCAGACTGTATACAAACATTAACTAAAAATTTATATTGCTGTAAACAAGTCATCGTTGGCCTGCGAAACAGTAACTCTAGGTAAGAAATAATTGTAAATAACAATAGTCCGTAATGAAATGGACAAAAGCAATAAATAATGCTAATTTAAGTTTAATCATACCAATAAAAACCCGAAGAGGATTAAGAAGCTCCTGTCGAAAGCAATGCTGCTTGATAAAGTGATTCGGCAGGTTGCCCATATCCAGCAGCATGCCCTCACTATGATCACAGAGCAAAGTCTGATGCTGCCAATAAGTAGCAGTCATTAAATTTTTCTTAATGGCTAAAAAGTAATATTACCTAGTAAAGCACCCACAGTGCTTCGATGCACCACAAGCACTGTTAAACGGGACCTGCCGTAAAAATAAACCGCACCTGACCTCAGAGCTTCTAATTAAGACCGATAAGGAAAATTTCGGCTTACAGATCTGCAGATAAACTATACCTTTTCAAGTCCAAATTGATATTAATCAAGTGCATTTTGAGAATTAACAATTTCAAATTGAGAACAAACAATTTTCAATTGGTACCTAACAAATTTTAAATGGGATAGTCAATTTCAAATTGAGAATAAACAAAAACAAGTTGACACTAAACAATGTCAATTTAATAATATAAATGTTACATTTGTAAGTATGTATGTTGTGTGAATTACTTTAAAAATTATCGTTACTTAAAAAAGCAGAAGATCTACATTTAAAGAAGCAACAGTGCACTATTTATAACAATAACGGTTTAGAAAACCCTTGCTAATACTATGGGTGTGAAGAAAATAAGCAACAGTGTATCGCTGGAAAAAAATGCGAGATGGACCTGAAAAAGCACGAGGTGGAAGACGTGGTGTAAAAATTACAAATGAACAAGGTGTGTTCATGGAACTATGTATTGAACAAGATCCGAAAATTACACTTAAGGCGTTTAAAGAGAGGTTTTTGCAAACCTTTGGTATAACAGTCTCAACACAATGCGTACGGCAACACTTGGACAGATTGTTGTATACTCAAGGCAAGACAAAGTGTGTGTGGACGAAAAGTGTTTGCGGGCGAAAAACTGGCATTTTTCATAGGCAAATGCATCGGCAAAATCATATTTTATAGGGAGGTCGACGGAAAAAACTATAAATTACGCTAAAAACGCTAAACTACTACAATAAGTAATATAATACTGGTCTGGTTTCCATTGTTAATTGTTGATCAATCTTTGCTTTTCGATTTTTCATGTTTGCAACAGTTGTAGGTACTGTTTGGTGAAATTTTTTTACTGCACCTCAAACAATCCAGTAATTTGACTGTAATGGGTGGGTGTCCCTAACTATTGAAATAACAAACTGGCTGGCACGTTAAATGAAACATAATATAATAATGCAGGTAATTGGTTGTCCAAAATGCTTGACTATATTTATCTCGCTTAAGTGGATGTCGAAAAAAAGAGTCGATTGTCCATAATCTTTTGTTGTACTGTGAAGCAAATAAAATCTTACTTCTTTACGAACTAAACGAATCATAAAATTTACGCAGTTTTGTGTTCAGTCGTTTTTGTTTTGTTTTGTTTTGTTTTTGCTTGTTACAAAGAAGTTTTTTGGCATATTATGTATCCATGTTCTCTATACAACTGTTTTGTAATTGGGTAGTTATACCTTGTAAAACAGGTTAATTAAATAAATAATCCCACCCCACACATTTACAACCCCGTAGCTCTATGTTATATTTTCAGGGACGGGCACCAATTGAGCACTTTATTACCCCAGGTAAAAATGTATACAGTTGCCGAACCCACCAATTGAGCACCAAGGACCAAACGAAGACCGACCAATTGAGCACTTTAGATTAGCCAATTGTGCACTGTATTACTAGTTTGTTCATTAACAAACTAACAAGTTATCAGGTGCGGAATTAATGCAAACAGTTATCTTTCTCAGCCAAATAAAAATCAAAAAATCATAGTAGGTATTTTTTTTATTTATTATAAATAATTATGTTAGTGTATATTCAGAAAAATCATAATTTATATTATTTAATTTATTGCAATAATAAATGAGTTTCGGAGAAGAATATGATTTTGATGATGAGCATTCCCAATAATAAACGAGTTACAAATTTGTTTTTAATGATATCATTAAAATTTGATTTATGTGCTAATAATAATTATACATTGAAATGCAGAGATTAACATTACAAACTGGATACAGGTCAAAGTGCTGCATTCGCATGTCTCAAAGGGTCGCTTTGAACAGGTAACTGATCTACCTGGTGCTCAGTTCGCCGGTCTACATTTATTACATCGAGAGATTGGTGCTCAATTGGCGTGGACCCAGTTTCAGGCATCCATTATTGATTTACCGGTGACCAATAATGTAAGCTGTGTTTATTTATGTATCCTTGATGTCCTGTAATTCTTAAAAGTACATTAATAAGCCGAAAGAACGATATTAGAAAATTCGTTTTCTACAATTTTTTGTTCAGCCCATCTACAGAAACCTAATATTCTTTCAAAATCCGGTTCATAAAGCTCTTGATGTAACGTAATACGGTATAGATGACGTTTTTGTTTAAATTATGTATAATTCGTAGGACATTACGTTGGCTGATACCACTATCTCGAAATAAAACTTTCTGCTGCTAGTATAGGGGTTATTTTTAGTAGCTGTTAATAACCCAATTTCATTATTTTCATCTACAACATTAGCATGTGCGATCTCTTTTTTTAATATTCAAAGTCGATCGGCTTTCGCTGCATTTTTGGGGCACTCACTAAATGCCTCACTCTTTCGGCACGAAAATATGAAGTCACTTTAAACTTTTTTCCAAAAAGTTACTGGAAAAACACACAACTGTCAAATTTGATAAAAATTTTGATATTACAGAAACTTTTGCTTGTGTTCTCTTTTTTAACTGTGTGAAAACGGCAGTGCGCACTATTATTGAAAGTTGTTTGTGATTTATCAAAAATATTATCATGTAACGCTATAAAAGGTTTAGTTCGTATAAAAAAAAGAAATCTTTCATGTCGCATAAGAAATATATAGGTGTAACTAAGAAAAACACAATATAGCGCCATGAACCAAAAAAAAAAAAAAGAACAAAAACACGTGACATGAAAATGCGATGAGGAATGCCATATCAAACAATTTGTATTTAAAACTTTCTGAGATAATCACACAAAGATGTCGGTGCCTCCAGTCTATAATCTCTCATTTCTCGATCAACATGCACGTCTTGTCCTGCTTTGGTACATAAATTCCATGTTCAGCAATCTGTACAGTGTCATCTTAGAAAAATCCGGTACACCGGATCAGCTTTGCAACTGCCTAAAATATCCTTTTATGTAAGAGGTATATTTTCGAGAAAAACACTATATATCCTTGTTCGAATAATTCTTTATGTTGCTTCCTCATATTCGTTAGCACGAAAACACAATTTATGTTCAGCTTTTGCACGTTTTTTTGGTGATTCAATCCTACTAGCCGAAGTAGATTCCTTCTACAACGTCTATAATGTCCTTTCTGATATACTTGTCATATCCGCCACTATCTTTGTAATATGAGCAAGAGATTCATCCTCTTCTACTCTATTGCTTAAATTACGATTCAGCACATCCACGAAAAACCGTCTCCGGCAAATTCCTGGAATGCAATTGCTCGAAATCAATTGCTCGAAAATCAAATTGCTCGAATGTAACTTTTCTCGAAATACAAGTTCCTCGAACCGCAATTTCTCGAAAATGTTTTGCTCGAATTTATTTGGTCTTAAATAATGCGTCAATACTAAAATCTTCAAAATCTTTTGTAGAAAGTGGTCAAAGACAGTATTATGTTCTTGTAACAGGAAAGTGATTATCATTGGAATGCAATTACGGGTATTCATAATCAGGATAATGGGTTTCTTATTATTACAAATAATCTTAAATAGGTTTTTCGTGGGACACGAAATAATTTATCATCGGAATGTAATACATACCTATACCTATTTTTCATTAATAAAGGTTATAATTTGTAATTTGTGTGTTTTTTATATTCGATATTAACTGATTCGAGTTAAGGCTATTTCACAACTTTATTTTTTTCGAGCAACAGATAATCGAGAAATTGCTGTTCGAGAGAATTGCAATTCGAGCAAAGTCACATTCGAGCAATTGTCTTTCGAGCAACTGATTTCGAGCAATTCGTTTTCGAGCAATTGCATTCGAGCAATTTACCTAGAACTTCTACAGAAAAACTGCGTTTCGTGTGCGCTTAATCTTGGAACCGGTTTTAAATTGGTTATTCCATTCATGATTCTCAACCGATTGAACCATATCTCATACTTAACACAAAATAAGCGTTTGCATGTACTAATAAGTTGGAAATTAATATCAACTTTAAAACTAAATGTCTAACATTCAAACTATTAACAATTCGTTAACTGCACTGTTGGTTATTAAAGTCCGCTTGGTTTGGTAAACTGCTTTACTAATGCATTAATAATATTAGCAAACCAAATTTAAAAAAATCGGTCGTAATTTTATTAAGCAATTGCGAAGCTTCTTGAACTATCATTTATCCGATAATATCTGATTTACTGCAAATAAAAGGAGAAGAGCCATTTCATTCTAGTTGCATACAAATACAAATTTCTTTGTTATCAGTATAATAACTTTATAAATGGGTAAATGTGTGGTGGCAACGCTGTACAATGGTACAATCTATAGGTGGATCACGATCCGACACCGCAGTTATCTTAATTGTTAGTAAGTTCGTGGTTACGCCGACTCCTTGTGTCACTGTACTTAATACAAGTAATTTCAATGTTAGCAATATTGTAAACCGCCCTGACTCCTATCCATACCTTTGTTTCTGCCACTGGAGGCAGGGAGGCACCGGAAGAGCATCCAATGATTCTTGCTGCTGAACGAGCCACCGACAACCGTCTGACGTCACTATAGTCTCAGAAGCATAGCAGCACTGGTAGAAGTATGTAGTGCATATACACTTATCCTTAATAAAGGATACTAGATCACCATGACATTGTTTCTTTTTGATAAGGAAAGCGAAGGTCTCCAGCCTCTATCCGACCCGAAGTACTTTGCTTATCATAAGTACCTCCATCTAGAGCAATGCTTACAATACTGCGCCAAAATCTTAATGCCGGTAGTCGGTATTCAAAATTTTTAATACAGGGATACCGGTATTACTATTAGAAAATTTACTTATTAGATTTTTACCTAATTCATATGACATATTTGAAAGTAATATCCAGAAAGAAATAAAAATCTATTTTTAAAATTGACCTTGACTACAAAATTCCATTAACTTAACATAAGTAGATAAATAAATGGAGTAGATGAAAAATATAGCAAATAATAAATTCCATAAATATAAGCGATTTAAGTGTCTCATGTCTAACTACTAATCGAAGTAACAAATAAATTAAAATTGTTCGTGAAATGTTATTTTTGTTATTAAAATGTGCTCTTAAAAACTTTGGAGTAAGAGTGTGACGTTTACTACGTAGTGAGTGCGCCGTCGCACCGCGTTGGGCGTGAGAACTGTCCGAACTCTGTCATGCCGTAATGCATTCCGGGATCTGTTTACATTTCTGTTGATATAGAACTGTCTTACACATAATATGTGTGTTATGTGTCATACTGATGAGCAACTTTCAGTACGCTTTCACTTTAAATTATCACTATGTGTAAATTTTGTTCATTGATTACATTATGAAATATGATTAATTTTTAACTGTATTAAATACTTCTATAAAATATATTTTTTGCACTACTAGTCTCAGAACGCACCGTTATTGGCCTATCTTTAGGTTGTGAAGTTGATTTTCTCCGCCAAGGGAGAGAAAGTAAAATAAACAATTTTCACCGTGGTAACTAATAAATTGCTAAGTTACCAAATATGACTATTTTAATTTTGACGTTTTAAAGAGCTGTATTGTCAGGTTGACAGTTAAAATATTTTCGAAATTTGTTGGGAATTTAGGTATTATGCCGTTTGGTAGTGCAAAAAAATAGTACATACACCACGGTAGCCAATGGTCTTATAACCTTCGCGCTCAGTATCTAATATGCGCTCAGGTTATAATACTGCTCTTCGCTACCTTGATGTATAATATACTATTTTTATAGGAAAATGTTAATGTCTAGAATAATCGTTTCTAAATTATTCGAGGCACGCAGTAATGCCCAGAAAAATATAAACAACGTCGGTACATCCAAAATAATCCCAAACAGAGTGTGCAACGTTACATTACTAAGTTTATTTTTAAATAAAAAAATAATTGAACGAAGTAAATGAAGTGCAATTTATTGAAAATTATGTTTCTACTAAGAATGTATGCCTACCATACTGTTTCAATAGGCTATGAATCTAGGTTACTGTAAAGCTTTCGAAGTCAACGGATGTTATTATTTGGAAAAAATTCGTAGTTATTTTTAAAGTTTTACTGAAATATGAATACATCCGCCGCTTTTTCATAACGCTAAGTGATGACAATAATATTGAAATTGTTTTGTAATTTTCACGAGCTATTGATCTGTTGATTAAACAAATTTGTCTAGTGTATATGACCAAACCATAACGGAAGCAGGATGCTCAGCTGTTCTTTAGACACGGCCTCTATTTGAGCTTCTTATGTGCATACACGTACTTCAAATTTATTTTCCCTAATCTATACTACTAAGTGATAAAGAAATAGCGTATCAAACTCTTCCCTTATATTACTATTCAAAACTTGATTGTTCCTTCTGCAATTATAAATATCTACAGAATTTTTACTTCCATGTTTCCTTAATACTATTTGCAAGTTACAGATAAAATCAAATTCTAATGCGAATACTTTCTCAAATCTAAAAAATCTTTGGCATGCATTTAATTACAATTTATATAAGAAATGTTAATTTACACTTAAACTTTTTATCTTGAGAACAGTCGTAATTGAAAATTCTAAAGACAATTATCAGCGTGTCTAGTAGGAGATACGGTCAACTCACATGGTACAATTAAAGTTAAATTGATTATATTTACCTCCTTATGTTGGTTGTAATTTGCTTGATATTATATTTCACATACGAGAGATGAGAAATCTATGTAAATTGCCAGAACATGAACCAGGAACAACTTGAAACTTTTTTCGTTTCGAAATTCATGTTTTGTAGGCATGAAAGGCTTCGATATTGCATTGCGTATGTATAGCGTATTCTGTTGATAATTTACTAGCCATCCATGTATAACAACATTAAGGTTTGTGCTATTTGGTTTTAGTTACTCAAGTTGTTAATTACAGTTTCGTTAACAGGTATAGCTGAATAGCCAAGTAATTTGTCGTTGTACTCTCAATCGTTAAATATTTATTATAACGGCCAGCTTGGGAACATGAAGTCCTTAAATCATGGTTAGGGTTCTAACAAATTAGCTCATATACACAATGTACTGGATTGTTATTATATCTGTTGCAAAATTAGCTAAATAATATTGCTAAGTTTTGAATTTTAATTTAGGCTCTATTTACTTCATGTAAACATCTCTAAGCCAATTAAAGATAAATAAAACAAATAACTACAAAACCTATTCACTCAGATAAGCGATGATTCCCATTAATTTTTCTGCTCCTGGGAACCGCTTTCCAACACCTTCTCTGGTTACACCTGTCTGTAGAACCTAGCTAGGGCTACGACCAGCTGATGTCTCGCTTGTCCAAATTGGCGCACCAGCACTTTTGTGCCGCTGCTTGGCACCTTTTTGAGCACAATTTAATCTTTTCTCTTTAAGTTTACAATTTGTAATCTTGTACTTCGGGTAGCTATTGTCTTTGTATTATTTATGCATTTGACATTCTTTATAAGGTCTTATTGATATTGACATGCGGTTTGTGAATATGTTCACCGTTATAAAAGTATTACGAAATTATTTGCATTACTCATAAAGATCATTTTATAATAAACTTATATATAATTAATATGTTCATTTAAAATCTGTTTTGTGTTTTTACTTTTATATTTTTGCCTCAAATGCAACCTGCTTCAAGTATAATTTGTTCATGTTCACCTACAACCATTTAACTCTTCTAGTGATATATAAATACTCATTTTAATAAACAACTTTTCTTGTGTTAAGTAGTAATAATACTTTTAACAATTAAACTATAACGAATTCTGTATTTTCTTAACTGAATTATTGAACAACACAAATCAAAATGAAACAGAACTGCTGGCAGATGTAATACCATAGAAATATTTTTAAAGTGATATTTTCTACTGGTAGCGTGGCAACGCTATATCCATTTAACAATAAAGTTAGTGACATGCTGTGACATACAATCGAAGCATGTCCATCTATACCGCATGAAATGCTAAAAATGGCACTGCCTAAAAGCAGTGGAAAACGTTAACAAAGATATGAAATATACGTGTAAAAGCAAAAGCGTTTTATTTGCTACCCCATGCGGAACATAAAGTTACAATAGGACACGATAACGTCTAAATATTGCTTTTGAAATACACTGACCATCCACGAAACCAAGCGGGGGAACATAAATTAAGCTGCTGCCAAAATAACTCCAAATTTGGCTAAACTGCGTACTCTGCGCCCGCTTTAAACTAGAACACTTTTAGGGAAACCCATTCTGGTAGGTTAACTTCCGGCTTTGTTAATACATCTAAGAAACGCTATAAATTTTTGTGGCTGTTGTTCGATAACAAATGCTATCTTTCAATCAAACTGGAATATTTTCGCTGCTGGCTACAGAGCATTTATTACCTCAGCATTCCAGATACACAAAGAAAAGTTCGGTATTTGTTCGATGAATAGAGAAAATTGTGACCTTAGATTTCAACTGACTTATTGATTTAATGACTGATTATTTGGATTTATAGTGTGTCCTTTCAATGCTCTAACAGTTCGCTTGGTATTGAGAACAGTGACAATTTGAGGCTGTTTGTCTCTGTATGTTGACATCAAATAGAAATCTGGTATTGTAGCTGTATTTTTTTCTAAAACAAAATCAAGTTTGCAATTTTAACACAGTTGACACGTTTTCCACCTATTATACTACCCGGTACCTTTGTGAAAATGTGAAGCACCTGGTGCAGCCTGTACTTTTCAGTAAAATACACGAAGCTGCAATATTTCATCATGATTGAGAACAGGACGTGCAACACGAAAAGTGACACATTTACCACCAAGCTGTCGAGTTGCTGTATGTTTACTGAGGTATTGTAAGGAAAGGAAAAAATTCATCTATAAAGCTTTTAGAATGGTCAAATACTGGAATAACGTTTTAAGTCTTACAGATATGCATCAGCTTTGCTGACATGTGCAATAAATCATTTTTATAACGTTTTGAGAAACGTAGATTACTATTTTAATTTAAAAAATAGAGGCGGTGAGTTGTTCCTATCTGAAATAATTGTTAAGCCCAGGAGTCAATTTCTTAAAGCAAATTTAATTAATTTTATACCTAGAGGTGTTCTATTGATAAACATGAACGGCTCTTTCATTGCCTTTTTAATTTAGAAATATAAATTTTTCAGAGCAGTTTGAAGTTATAGAAATGAAATTTTCTTTTATGTCACTTTTTGCTTGACACTGCGTCCTCCATACAACGTTACATTAATTTATTTAACTATGAGCTAAAAATATTGAAATTCGATGTAGATATACAACAGTATGTGTATTAATCTATGAACGTTGATATTTTTCTCGCCATACAGAAAATAATCCAAGCGGATTCATTGTATCAAAGTGAATCCGTTCTCATCGTCCGTGACTAATAATGTAATTAGTCTATTACAACCTTTTTTGCTTTTGCGTTCTTCTCGCATATTCCCATGAGTACCAACTTTTGGAATTTACATAATTTTATTTAATTCTAAGGAAACTATATTGATTCTTTGTTTGCTGATGTAATACTATCGTTTACGGCAGTAAATTAAACATTTATTACAAAGCAGTTCTAAAGTACTTCAACGATTGGTGGTTCAAATTGCTGCAACATATTTTATTATTGTTTCTTGTGCATATGGTACAATATTGAATTGCACGCTGTTGCAAGTAAAAAGTAATTTATAGGTATCTACGTATGTAATTGCCCTACCTTTGATAAATCTACATTTTACCTACAATATAATTAAACTATCAGTCAACTTCCATATTTCAATGAATTAGAATTTCTAAATAGTTTACGCTATTTTATGCTTCAGTCCACGCACCGTGCTGCTTACGTTGCCTATCCTGAGTTCCTCCAGGTTTTCCAAATTTTGGGCAAGGCACTTGTCTTTTTTATTTGTTATTTTCACTTGTATCCTACTTTGAGGGATCGATATTGGGTTATGGGCTCTTTCAAGGAAATCTGATTAAGTTCCTGGAAATGGAATTTTTGTTGATTTCTCAAAATCAAGCATAGTTTAGATTTATACGTGGGCAAGCACATGTTGCCACTTTGGCATACGGAGCCAAAACATCTCAACGGTAGACTTCCTTGTTAGATTTGTTAATTCCATTACGTTCCATTCTTTTAGCTCCTTATCGTACGGACGAGAGCAATTTGTCCTTGAGTTACCGCAACTTCCTCGACTGGGATTTTTGTGCCTGAAGATTCCATTCCTGCAAGAGACTCGAAGTGACATTGCTCTTAGCGCACAAGGTCGATACCATACTTTACATGCGGATGAAGACTGCAAAGCAGTGGAGCCGATTAAACCTGACGCA
This sequence comes from Agriotes lineatus, assembly GCA_940337035.1. NCBI lineage: Eukaryota > Metazoa > Arthropoda > Insecta > Coleoptera > Elateridae > Agriotes > Agriotes lineatus. The sequence continues at coordinate 73,356,895 of OW679195.1, read as the reverse complement.
ATCACCTTTGTATTTTGACTGATACGTCTGTCCGCTACCTGGTAAACAGCTACCAAAGGTCTGTTTCAATCCATTCTATTTCTCATGCGCCAAATGGACTTCGACTTATCCTGCAATATGGAATTCCTCTTAATATGTTAGTGCTTCACGTTGGTCTTTGTTGCACACGTCAAATGTCATATCTTCTTCGTGATTACATAAATACAGTATAAAGTGGGGCTTGCGTATTTAGAACAAAATTTTCAATTAATTTAAACTACTGTATTCGTTTTAGCTGTCAACGATTAGATTACATTCGAATTGCGGATGAGTCTGTCGTACCATCCAAGTTAGTATTACTTTCAATTAGCATATGCCTTGTTAGAGTTTTGTACTTTCACTTTATGTTAGTGACCGAACAACACGATTGAGTTAACCACAAATTCATTTCATACTTGCGAGATATTGCGTTAGTTAGTTCACTTTACCCGAGGCATTGATATCGATAAGGATTTTAAATAATTACTGAGCATATTCGGGGATATATAGTGGCCTACTCTGAACCAAGATCCTGGGGACTGTAGGACCATTCTCCTAATTATTAATAACACCTGAATGTTCTTGCATTTGAGGATTTAGGGTCGAATTCAACACGAAACCAAACAAAATTTAACCTTTAAAAACATTACCGTGGTGATACTCCTTTACCGAGTAGCCTACCGGTAATGCAAATTGCTTATTAAGAGTCAACTTGTATTTCTTTTCATATTATTTATTTATACTAAATATCCATAAATGTATTATATACAGTGTGGTCCATTAAGTGTGCAACAAATGGGAATTTTTTTTATTAGTTGTACAATCGAAATTTAAATATTGCCAAAAGTTAGTGCATGTTTAATAATCATATCAGATGCCATTAGAATGACTTCAAGTCAAACAATATACAGGGCAGGACAAAATATATAAAATTCGTTCAAGAACAAAGTTACCTTATTTCAAAAAATACAGCAAAATTTTATTGAGAAAAGTTGTTTAGAATTAAAAGTTATGCTCAAATACAAAGTCACGGCCTCCTATTCGAATTTTGATTCTTTTTTGGAAAATTTTGTATTACCCCCGTATGATACATATTTTTATTATTTTGATTTTATATGTATTTAAAGTAGCCACAACCACATCCCTTTTAAATAACTTTTAGCAACTTGAAGCGTATTTGTAAAATTTACTTGGATTTATATTTTTTTAGGTAAGCGTCCACTTCATGTTTGTTGCAACGATATTTAACAGAACTTTAGAATTTCGCAAATATTCTTTTTAACAAGGCAAATGCTTTACTAATAATAATTTACATATGAAAAACTCTTAATAAAATCAGAATAATAAAAATATGTATCATACGGGGATAATACAAAATTTTACAAAAAAAAAATCAAAATTCGAATAGGAGGCCGTGAATTTGTATTTGAGCATAACTTTTGATTCTAAACAACTTTTCTCAATAAATTTTTTCTATATTTTTTGAAATAAGGTAACTTTGTTCTTGAACGAATTTTATATCTTTTGTCCTGCCCTGTATATTGTTTGACTTGAAGCCATTCTAAGGGAATCTGATATGGTTATCGAACATGCACTAACTTTTGGCGGTATTTAAATTTGTGTTTTACAACTAATAAAAAAATTTCCCATTTGTTGCACACTTAATGGACCACACTGTATACTTTTGCGACTCTTAAAACAATTCTTACTACTGTAATATCTTCCTCCTATTGAGATATTTATGGTGATATTTTGATCTGGTTTGCCGTGTTTTTGTATATGTAATACTGAGCACCTTTATTGTTATAAGTTATACAGATTGCGACCTGCGAATTTTATCTGTAAGCTTGCCGTTATCTCTCTGTTTCAGGGATTGATTAGCGTCTTTCGACGATTACCTTTTAATTGATTAGCAAAGTGCTGGGCTACTTGCTACTTGGCGCCCATATTTTTTTTCAGTTTAAGATTAGAGCCTATTGTTTAATCAACGACCAGCTCTGGCTGAGAAGTCGGCTGCTTTTGCTGCTCTCCTATTTACTGTCAGAGTGACGGTAACAACGTATAGATTCAGTTGCTTCTCCATATAGTGGTCCTTGATTCATCCATAGATGAGAGTGGGTTACGTCTACTATGTCTTGATAAAGATGTTTGGGTGGATACTGTGTATTTCGTCTTGCTGTCATATTTCTTGATTGTGTGGTGTAGTGAGGTTATTTGTACTGTTTGAGGCTTTCGCGGTTACTCGAATTATTCTCCTTAGCATAGAATTTCGGCTTAGACGGCGTAGTATTTGTATATGAACACCCAGCATTTTCTGGCTTAATGTGTCTTGCACCTTGTGAAGTCGAGCAAAAACCCCCGCGATGGCCATGCTTCTTGATGGTCGTCAGTGCGACTTTCACTCTGATGATGCAAGCTGCAAGGTCTTGCGAAACGTTAGTGAATATGGATGCACAAACAGCAAAACGGCCAAATCTGCCTCGTACTCAAGATACTCAACAACACGAGCCACCAAAGAGCATGGCCATCGCGCGGGTTTTTGCTCGACTTCACAAGGTGCAAGACACATTAAGCCAGAAAATGCTGGGTGTTCATATACAAATACTACGCGGTCTAAGCCGAAATTCTATGCTAAGGAGAATAATGAGGTTATTTGTTTTATAAATACATGAAATAATGTATTTTGATCACATTTTTCATGAAAATGTTGTCTTGGAGAAGCGATCTGAGATCGATATAGGCGTATTACAGTTAGTTATCCTATTACACGTAAATGTTTTGTTAAGGTGATACGTGCAACTACTGATTATAATGTTAAATTCGATGTCTAAACATTCTTACACGTATATTCTTCTGAGTATTGCTCCTAAATCGCTAGTAGATCCATATCAATAAATTTATATTGGAACAGCTTATATATTGATGGCTTCAATTTTATTGACATACCTGAGTAATGTCTTATAACTTATAGCTTGGTCCGTTTTTTGAAATCTATTGTAATCTATTCCTTAATTTTTGTAGGGTAATTTATTTTATTTTGGAAGTCGTAGGTATTTATAGCCCAGTCGTGTTGTAGTAAAATATAAGTACCAAGGCTTCAATATATTTAAGATGCAAAATTAAAGGTCGTCGATGACGTATTAAATTCAGGATAATACACACATGGTGCTTACTTTGATTAATGCAAACAACCAAGAAGGTTAATGTTAAAATAAGTACATAAACTAACCTTGTTTGTAAGATAAGAAAAATAAAAAATTTAGATGTCTAAATAATTAATAATAAAATGGGCTGTCAATACAAAATGATGTATTGAAATAGTGTAATAGTTTAATAAGCAATTAGAGTTGAATTAATTGTTGGCCTGAATCCGATAAGCAATGATAGATTAAAGTAGTCTCCGCAGGTACTCCAAAAAAATTGGTCTTTAAAGGGGATTCGCGGAGCCATGCTTAACACAAAGGTGTATAAAATAGTATATTGGTTAACGAGTGACGAAAGAAGCATTTTCTGCAAACGAGAGAACAGTTTATCAAACGAGGCGTAGCCGAGTTTGATAATGTTCTCAAGTTGCAGAAAATGCTTTTCGACGAGTAAAACACTATACTTTATGCAACAAGTGAGTAAGGTACAACTTTTTTTCACGCGTAGGAAAGTTTGACCGCACGAGCCGAAGGCGAGTGCGGCAATTCCTACAAGTGAAAAAAAGGTGATTTACTCACGAGTTTCATACAAAATTTTTTCTACGTCCGTAGATTCAAATAAATTCGATAAAGCCTTTATTAATTTTTATTTTGTAATAGTAATATTAAAAGTACAATTGTTAGCATTATTAATTTGCAGTGAAGAAGAACTTACATTACTACTAGTATTTGAATTGGCAACATTTAATGAGTTTGAAGAAATAATATCATCTAAATTTGTATTAGTCGTACTACCTATTGCTTTGTTAGTAGGATCGTAAACATTTAAAACATTACTAGTCCCTGCTAAAATTTTTGCGGCTGAATCCATTTTAATTTGCAATCAGTCATCTACGTAACCCTCGGCAACTGTGCTGGGTTTCCATCCACCGTGTTGTTTTAGTTGAATTATATCGCCTCCGGAATCCACCAACAGGGATGCGGAAGAGCGCCGAAATGCGTGGCCAGGATAGTTTTTTGGGTTAGGTAAATTCAGATATGTTGCTATTAGTGAAGGAATTTTTGAAAAATTATTAATACCCACAACCTGGGTTTTGCATTGACCATTTCTATACTGCAAAAAGAAATGATCGGTTTTGACATTTATGGGTCGTTCGGTTTTATATTTTTTATAAATGTTTATCAAGTTTAGACCATTTTCAGGTGTTTCACCAATAACAGTGAATCAGTTTTAGTATCAGGTACTGTGATTATTAAAACGTTTCCGGTATCATTAATATCCTCACACTTCATTTTATATAATTCTTCCCTCCGCAGAACTCCCGCGATTCCAAATATTAATGAAACCTAAAACATATAAAAATAATAAGTTTGCATTCAAATTTCGTGCTGTCAGTAATACCTTATGCGTGAGATAATGATCATCTGGAGCTTGCTATAAAAACTTATAGATTTCTTCTCGGGAAAACGTTTTGGATTTCTTGGGTTTATATCCAGTTGATTAACTTTTTAAATATGCAATGAGTTTAGAGTATTTACTGATGTCTACATCGTTGTTTACCATTAGAGTGCCTTTCAGTTTGGAATAAGTCGACCAAAGGGTTGAAGACTTCCACATTTTGGATTTCATTTCAAAGTAAGCTAGTAGGACTCTTTCTGTGAAGCTGTTTATGCCCTTTTTAATACGCCAGTCCATAAAAGAATTATATTCCTTAAAATATTGCTCCTTAGATTTCGCAAGGAGAAGATTCATCGTCGCTGTAGTTGCCGACCCCATAACATCTTCCGGGGTGCAATTGAGGCTTTGTTCACTGTCACTCTCCATGATTAATAACTAATAATTACCTAATAACACTTTTTTAAACTTCAGTTAAAGTAACTTTTAAGAAGAAACATGTTTCTCCGAATAGAAACGAAAGTTTGACAGTTTATCGAGGAACATATTGACATAAGAGGATAACGTTCATAGCACCCTAATCAGCGAGTGTATTCGGGTATTGCATTAAAAAATGACACGTTACGGCAGTTTTTTTAACGCAAAAGTGTGAAAAAATGAACCGCTACGGCACTTTTTTAATGCTTTTTTATCCATTCAGAAATTACGTATTTTATGAACAGAAATTAATTTAAAAAACTGTTAGTTTTATAACGGACGTAGAAAAATTTATATTTTTTATGACTAAGTTTTCATGTTCCAAGTAATAACTTCTTTGTTCCTAGATTACGTTTGGTTCAGCATTTTCAATAATTGTGAACCTCCGTTCATTGTCATATTTAGACTGTGCGATTTTTATGATTATTTTTTTCGTAGAGATTTCAACCAATCAGAAGGCTGGATTTAGTTAAGTTATCTTGTATAATTTCGATTATACAAAATCGATTATACTACAGTAACTTCACTAGGCAACGCAATACATAAATTCTGTCAACTTGATGTTGTTTTCATGGAGATGACTTTCAGTTAGGTTAATACAAACAAATCGAGCTGCCAATAAAATATTTATTTGTTCTTAATATTAAAATTTACTCAAAAAATAATCAAATCGAATACAATGCGTACTTCGAGCAGGTTATACGTCTCAAACTTCCTGCACAATAACAAATCGTGTCAGTTTGACAGAATAATCCTCCCGCTGACGCGGTCGGATTATTTAACCTGTCAAACTGACACTCTTGTATTATTGTGCAACAAGTTATCGACACACCGTGCGTCCACGAGACTACGCACCATGGCGCTGGAGTGATGCTAGTTTATTTTAAAAATCTACTCTTTCAGTGACAATTGATGGTCAAACGGTTGCTAAGCATTGACCATTAAAATTGTGCCTTCTGAAATGATCAAACGTTTTTGAATGGTCTTGGTTATACAACGTATGAATAATATGTGGGTGGCACTGTAAGTCAATGTCAAATTCGAGGTTATCAGGTTAGGTTTTGCGTCAATCTGTGTCAAAACTGACGGAAAACCTAACCTGCTAAAGTAGCATTTAACACCGCATGTCAAATTAAATACGACTTAATCGTTTATTGCCATAGAAAAATAAATATAATAGGGTTTGTTATTAAGATGTTTCGTAAAAGCAAGAGCTGATCTTTGGGATAAATTAACGTTGCTCTGATTCCATGGTGCGAAACCCTGTGGACACACGGTATAACCCGATAATATCGAAGTACTTATAGTATTACTTCTGATTATATATGTTTCAGGATCACTAGTATCAACTTTCCCATTTTACATAACTCGTCCATTTTGCATTCTCCTGCAATGCCTGCTATCATACTCGTACCAGTATAAAATAGAAAAAAATCAAAATTTGCCTTCATACGAGTAGAGGAAAAAGTGCCTTACCTTGCTTAGAAGATAAATTTCGTGGACAGCGTCTTGTACAACTTTGAAAATATCTTCTCTGTGTAATAGTTCCGACTTTCTTGGCCATAACCTTTATGCTTACTTTTGATGAAATCTATCTATTAGAAAATTTTGAGATGTCGACGTTATCATTACACTTGATTTTCTTCAACATGGAATATTCACACTATAAATTTTCTGACCATTTTAACTACTAACATGTAAGCAAGCATGGCCTTATATGAGACTCTTTTCACATTTTTTGGCACACAATTTTTTAAACGACACTTATGAGAATTCGTACCTTTTTCTAGATGTATTTGACGGCAAACTTGAGGAAGCCATATTTGCAGCTTCATCAATCTCAATTTTTCTCTTTGCAAGCGAAAATGTTGACACCCATAAGGAAAAATTCTCGTGTTTATATTTTAGCTGTTCGTTGATATGGTAACAAGCACAAAAAACTTAGAGCAAAGAGGCCTTTAAAAAATTATTCCGACGACAGCAGTCAAAACCAACTTTTAAGAATATGATTAAATTTCTACCTGAAGCGTGAAACATGTAATAAGAAACACAGAATATATCGACTATTAACATTCTCGGCAGTCCACAGCCTTGGTTTCGCCTCAGCTCGTATTTGCGTACCTCGAATGTTTCTTCTTATATTCTAGAATTTTTCCTTGCTTTGGCTACTTTTATTTAACAGGCCAAAAGTTTGTTATATCAACTCACTGTAAATGGTGTTGTTTTCAATAGGTTGACGTAGACGTTCTAACTAGTAGATTCAGGTGCACAATTTTCTATATCACAAAGTAGAAACTAGTAGGCGTATGTTATTTAATTTAATTCCGTAGTGCTAGAAATCCTGAGCAACACAAGCAATAATGGAAGATCTCTATGTTAATACGTGGAGCTTATGATTTTCGTTAATATTATTGGCGATTTAAAGTGTTCCCTCAATTTACCTGGTGATAAATTTCAATCTTTAAATGCCTCCATCGTCATCCCATATTCGGCGTTAAATAACCCATCGTTTGATATACGACTCTTAAAAGTCACGCCATGCTTTATGATTCTTAGTTAGTCTCATACAATTTCCCCCCATTGCTTATCTATGTCGTCAATGTCGAAATTAAAATAAATATGACTGACATACATTATATTTAAAAAATATTAGAAAGAGTCCAAAGTAATTGTCCCTAAACCCAGCATTAACTGCATACAATTCCGGTTCTGTACGCGGTCCTTCACTCTCGGTATTTCTCCGAGCCGCGCCAGATAATCTGATACTTACGCGGCTAGAAAGGCTTGACGTCACAGTTTGCCACAATGGCTGATGCAAGGTGAAACAATTAGTTAACTTTACCAATTTCAAACGGGAAGACCACCAACCTTCACTAATTGCGTGCAATTACGCAATGGAATTGCTTTCCAGCTGTTGTAGTCTTCCTGACGTTGCTTCAAGACGACCACTCGTGCAGCTCCTAGCGTCAGATGCTGCCAGTGTGTATGTGCACTGCTATTTATTGGGCACGCAAAACCACGATGAGCCCGGGCTAAAAACGCCAGCTCTTCAGGTCGGTATGTTTTTTCATTAACGTTGGCCCAACTTGGAACCGTTGTTGCCTTCAAACGGTGCACAGCTAATGCTGTATTTCTGCACGCAAATGGCGTACTTAACCACTTTCGCGTTTTAAAGCCCTCACATCCGGTATATTGTTAGTCACTGTACAAGCAAAAACCAAGCGTACTCTTCCAGATGCATACATAATGGATCCTGATTTATATTATTCAAGCTCAAATATTACATCGTTAAACTGCCCAAAGTGGCTGTATATGTGAATACTGATTAATATAAATGACTTCATGTCGAATCGGTTCAAATGCAGTTTAATATACAGGGTGATTCACGAGGATTAATGAGATATTTTTCTTGATGCAACCAACATTACATTTTCGCAACTTGCTTTGCGACACTTTAAAAAATCTGTAAATGATTTTAGACGAAACTTCCCTCTCGTGAATTAGACCAATTTGAAAATTTAGCCCGCAGGGGTTTGAACTTTGCCGCATCTGCGTAGCGATTATAACCGCATCGACTTGTCACACTAGGTCATGCAGACTTATTGGAACAAGCGCGGCGCGCGCCTCTATTGAACAGAACGGTCGTATTGTTAAAACGGTTTGACTCCTTTGTGTCATTATCCTGTATCTGTTTAGTTATATTTTCGGCAAATGTAAAGCATGACCTATGTGAAAATTATTACTTCCATCTGTTTCAAAGTTAACTCAAAAATTAAAAAAAAACTTAATTTGTTAAGTTGCTTACCCTGTATATACATACATACATAGTCGAATACTCTTCTACCGGTGATCCAGTATAGAGGTAAATAGTTTATAGTTCACTCTTATGTTCACACTTTAGTTCACATGTTTTAAATTAAGGTTAAACTTCGCATTTTACTACTTTACGCCATTGTTTTCTGTCCATTGCTACTGTTAGCGCTTTATTCCAACTAATCCCCTTCCTAGTCAAGATCTTGTTGATTTCTTTTTTCCAACTATTTGGTGGTCTACCTTTTCTTCTTCTTCCGTCCGTTCCCATTTTTAATACAGTGAGCGGTAATCTGTCGGTCTCCATTCTGAGTATGTGCCCTAACCATATCAGTTGTTGCTCTTCTAAAATTTTGTTTAGTTCTTTAACTTGTAATCTTTGTCTTATATTACTGTTTCTTATTTTGTCTTATATTCTAACTCCTAAAACTCTTCGCAAGTATCGCATTTCCATTACTTGTATTTTCTTCTTTTGTTTTTCCGTTACTGCCCAGGATTCGCAACCGTATAGTAAAGTTGGCGTAAATATTGTTCTGAAAATAGTTAGTTTTACCCTGTATATATTTGTCTGAAAGTTGTACGGTTTCATGCCAGGTAAATATATAATCTTTAAGCAAAATATCGTCATCTTCCAAGAAATAGTTTTTGAGCTATACCGCCAACAGGCAGACAGACAGACAGACGGAACTGAGAAAACCTGTTTTTCGTCATTTAGAGACCCTGAAACGTAAAGATTCCTTCGCCTTTCAGACGAGAGAAGTAAAAAATACAATTTGGATCCGCGATGTCTATCAATCTTTGAAATCTACCTAATCTATGAAAATGTAATGTTGGTTGCATCGAGAATTTGGTCAGGCTCATTATTCCTTGTGAATCACAGTGTATGTACAAATTCTCCCAGTTAGTTGCATAACTATATTTTCGTATTCTATAGGAGTGGTCTCGTCTCAATCATAATTTTGGCCTTGGAATGTTCAGACTGAGTCCCTCCTTATGTATTTGGAGTTTGTTTCTCGTAGTTCATTGGTCATCTGCTTTAAATCCAACATAATTATAAAAATCTGCACATTTATATGTGCAAGAGATGGAAGGTCTAGAAAATTCAATGGACAATGCAGCTTTTCAGAAGTTTACCAACGACTTTTGTTCACTTAAGCGCTCTGATCAATATTTCCGTGGAACATATACTGATATGATAATTGCAAGTTTTGATGAAATCGTCGAAATCAAAAGGTTTCATACGTGGGAGGAGTACAAATGAAAGTGTCGTCAATAAATGGGTGTTCAGTTTACTGACTGCTAGTAACATCAGCGAAGGACTCGCCCTCTGTTTTTTATTTCAGCAATTTTTTCAACAAATAACCATTTTACTTCTTCGATGACGTTCGATGCTTCAACATCTTCGAATGGCTGTTAACCAAAGTTTGAATCTAAAACGGAAATTCCATGGCACTCTCTGTCCCGTTTTTAAATGATCTCACTGTACTTCGAATACAATAATGATTTTTTACTTCCTTTTACGATAAAGGAAGTATTGGATTCACCCCAAAAATTCGAAATTGAGTTTTCAACAGATCTTCACGAACCCAAAAAACATGTTTTTGTTCATTGGTCTGTCTGTCTGTGTGTCTGTGAACAGAATATCTCAAAAACGAAAAGAGGCATGGCGCTGAAACTTCATATATTAGTTTTGTGTACTATGTAGATGAGACAGCAAACTTTTGAAGAAAATCGCATAACCGGAAGTAGGTGTTTACTCTTATGATTTCTCAGTTTTTTTTCGATTTTTTCAAAAGCGACTCTAACGATTTTTTTGCAAACTTTACATTTTTATTGCATTTTTAATGTGTATTGATGTGAGATAGGTGACTTTCCAGTTGAGTACTTTTAAAATGGATTTCTTTTGTTTTTTTCCTATTTTTATTAACTCCTATTTTAAATAGAACAAGCGGTATATTATTACAGTTTTGAGTTCAGCTTAAAATTTTAGAGAAAATTTGTCTCTTCAACTAACGCTCTATTGTGCACTGTTTTTGTAGAATTTGTAATTTTTGGCTAATTATAAGATGACTGTAAAAGGAAGTTGTGTGAGTGTATGACACCAGATTTTTTTCAAACATTTTATGCGCCCGTGTGATAAAACGGCTGCAAATGAAATATTTTCTTTGAGTAGGATTTTTCAGTCGATTTTTTGACAAAAACAATTGCCCATACGAAAAAATGGCCCTCTATCTTTTTTTTTAGACAATTTTATTACCTTTATTTTTGCTCTGATGTATTTTTATCGTAGAGTTGATAGATACCGAGATATTTCCGAAAAATTATTTTTGAGCCCAATTTCAGCCCATTACATCGTTGCTACATTTTAAGCGTACAACCCCACCGTCTGGACTTTTGCTCCTATTCAGGACACCGAAACACCTGAAAACACCTTATTTGCTTCTATATGAATTATTCCGTAGTTTCGGTCAATTTTTGACTAAATGCAGTGGACTAATAGTTCATATGATCATCCCTGCTAGTGAAATTCAAGGGACATATTATACAGTATACACCTCTAGTGGTAATTGTTCACACCTTGTATATTTAACTGGGGACAAGCACATAACCGCCTTTTGCGTTTAGTGTATAGTGTGACAAGTTTACGCACATTCCTAGTAGTTATGGGTGATAGTTCATGAGTCGACGGTTTTTGGTAAACGTATTTACCTACTATTTATACAAATGAATTTGACCTAATATCCGCCTTTAGCCATAAAACTGACACTACTAACACTGTAATCAACAAAAGGCAATTCGTAAAACACTACGATGTCGTGCTGGAATTTCCATTTATTCTTCATGTTCGACGCGGTATCAACTTTATCACATTTTTGGTTTTATTTCGATTCGGCACGCATTTCTCGGCTGTTGACGATATCTCTCAATCGCAAGCCAAACCTCCCACGTACGCAGATGACATCAGAATTCATTTTGTTGTCGTTGCGCGCGATATCTAGATTCAAGCAACGCACAATTTACATTTATATTGCGCAACGATCCTTAATGTGCTTTATCTAATTAGTTTGTATCCTATAAATAGAGCCGTAGCTGCAGGCATCCAAGGATACCTTGCGGAAAAGATCGCTGCCAAATCACGGGGCGCGTGCATAGCTGATAAATTTGAAACTTTCAAATTTGGTACAAACTGGAATTCAATATTGCGAGTTAATATGATAATGGTTCGTGCGGCGTACCCTCTTTGTTTGGAAAAATCAACATTTCTGGGATCAGTAAAGCCAGCCCCTAGCGCTCTAGTTCAAGTTTGCGTAATTGAATGAAGTCAAGTTCCGGGGTAAGCAGCTAATGCTAAGGTAAATTTGCTATCTGAACGGAAATTTTAGAGCGACGTATCTAAAATATTATGAAGGCAACTCCATCAACCGTTGCTAAACGCTTATCGCCGAATCTCGAAGCACGAAATCATGCACGCTACTTTAAACACCGAGCGTTATTAAGACTAAGAGCTTTGACACACAAATTAGTATAACTGTCTCATAAATTAAAGAAATAAATTGTGCACCAGATTTAGTGAGAGATATTCGGAGTTTTTGATCACAGTTTCTGTGCCCCCACAACTGTCAGTTCGCTCGTTGAATTCAGCATCTGAAATTCTGAAGATTAAATAAAATATTGTGCGAGGAGGTTAAATTTCTCAGAAGCCTTTGTCTTGCTACGTCTCGTCTTGTAAAGCGCCGTTTCCCCGTTGGTACAAAGGGAAAAATTGCGACCTTTGAAAAGATAAATAAAAACTGGAGAGTCAGCGAGCAGCGAGAATTTCACCCCAGACATGAAGATTTCACGCTGCACGTTAGACAATAAGTTAAAATAATTGGGAGATTCTATAATGACTACAGGCTCGAAATATGCGAAAATTCTGTAAAATATTGTCTAATAATGGAATGCAAACAAGAAAAAATTGCGTTGGCTATACATTGTTAGCTATAAAATTGAGTAAAACGCTTTTTCAACTAAATTCTTGCATCCCGCACTATAGACTTTCAAAACAATAAATTACTTGTTGGAAGCATAAAGCCAAAATAGTTCTAACGTCATATGAGAGCAAGATAATAACAGACGGAGAATAAAATGTAGGCCTGGATTTAGCCAGACGATAATTCGCTGTAGGGTAATAACAACGTACCTAAAATGGGGAAGCTTAGAAAACTAGACTAATACAGCTAGCAATGAGCTCGCAGCAGAAAATTATATTTTAATTAAATAAATGTGTATCTATTTCTAAACAATAGAATTTCAAACTAAATGCATTGATACAATTGATGGACATAAAAACCGTTTAAAAATTATATTCATATAAAAGACTGGAAATCATTACTACCTAGTTTTCATTAATATTATAAGAATGAAATATTTAATCTGGTGACAAAATGATTAATAAAATTAAAGAAAACTTTAAAGCTAATATTTGAAGGAATGCAGTAATGCTTCTCTCTGTAAATATCTTTCGAAATGCTGAAAAATTATAGCAAACGTTTGAAAGCTATTTATGTTAGTAGGCTATAAATTTTATACGGCCTGCACTTAATAGTAATTTACGATACAAGTAACGTTATCAAGGTTTTTACATTACAAGAGAATAGTTTGAATGAACGAGCGACGTTAGGAGCGAGTTCTTTAAAATTCTCGAGTAATGTAGAAAGCGAATAACGTTACGTATATCGTAACACGGTTTATTTTATCCTAAAATACTAATCTTGAAAAAATAGGAAAAATGGTTATTAATGACACAACAGCGAGTGGTGGTATCACTAGTAAAATAAAAACTCAATACTGTATTGGTGGTAGCACTGTCAGGTTATGTTAAATTTGAGATTTTCAGGTTAACTTTTGCGTCAGTTTGTGTCAAATAACAAACAAAACCTAACCTACTAACATCGAATTTGACATAGACTGACACTACATTTCAGTGCTGTCAACATGTGATTAATGCTAATAAAGTATCGTTATGTTATTTTTCTTAACAACACTAGTGTTGTTTAATGCATCTTAACGCAACTCGTTGCGAAGGAGTTATTGTCATAATAACATAATAGGATAAAATAAAAGGTCTTAATTACTTGATTTATAATTAGAAAAAACGATTAAAATGACACATTTCCAGAAAGCTTGTAGCAGCCTTGCTTTAGTAGGCAAGCACTACTAAATTTGTCTACGTAAACTTATATAACCTCAATAAAATACCTGCGAAGGATAATAATTAAATAATGAGACTTGTCAAATGCGTCGTTATCTTGCAGTCGTTATATACCATGAGGCTTCAACTGTTGTTGCGTGTCGCTTACAATTACGTTAGACTCCAAAATTGAACAAATGTTCAATATAATACCGCCGAAGTGTACAGTGCAAAAATAAAAGCAAATTTTAAGTAAAATAAGGGAATGCCCTGAAAAAAAACTTAAGTTCTGAACAAATGGCTGGATTTTGCATCAAGACAATGCGCCTGTTCACCATGTACAGTCTGTGAAGCAGTTGGTGGCCCCCAAAAACGTCATTACATTTTACCCCCTCTCTCCCTTACTAGCTCAGTTTACAACAAAAGAACCTTTTTCCCAGTCGGGGTATTCAACGTAACAAAACCAATCTGCTCACAGTATTATACAAAAATATATTGGCTTCAAATACACACAGATAGAACAAGAATGCACCTTGAATTATATTTAAACTACATAGCCATTGCAAAACTAAAGGGTTGCAATTAGTAATATAAACACTACGAGCACTATGTCAAATTTGCGAGCATCTAACTATGATTGGTCTTCATTTATATTTAATCAATATTAAAAGAAACCATAATAACTGTCTTATACGCAAAAATTACACAGAATAAAAGCCGGTTCTGCATGAAAGCCTTCCGATTTTTTGCGCAGTAATTCAACAAGTTTCGTGAGGTAATCAGATACTTTAGCGGTGAGTTGAAGATTGACGTCACTAGTTTAAATAATGACGAGGCGGCGCCAGCTCGCCTTTCGGGTTTAGTACTATGCCAATCCGTAGCTTCGCTTCTTCACGGTGTAAGGTGACCCTTATTGGAAGCGATATACTGAAATGGGCACTCCAAGCCCTTGACCCCGCATAATCTAGCAGTGAATAGTATTTTTGGAGGCGTGAAGGAATTCGTCCTTGACTTTCAGCTGTTTCTGCACGCACTTTGTCGCAATTTATATGTTTTTCCATTTTTTTTTCAATTTATTTCACGCCATTCTTACGAAAAACCTAACACTAAGACCCCTGGTTTTATATATGACGGAACTCACGCACTCTGGCGGTAGTTCGAAATTTAGCTAAATTTTCTTACACGTAAAAATTGCAATACAGGAACGTAGGAATTCGATGTATATTAAAAGATTATGGATTACTGTTACTAAGCTTAGGTGTAGCTGGGCGAAATACCGTTTCAGCTGGAAGAAAGTGAAAGATTGAATAATAGTGGTAGAACGGTCTCTGTGGTTATTGATGGATATACTACAGATGATTTTTAATTTTCATTGACGTGTTAAACTTCTAGATTATGCGTTTAACTCATTACAATGTGTTCAAGAAATTGGTGTATAAAAGATACCTACAGTATGCTGAAGAGGATTAGGATTTGTGAGCATTTCAAGATTTTACTAGAAAAAAACCTTTATCCGAACTAGGCGAGTTGAAATTCGGAAAGGTATAGTTGTATGGACATACTTTCACTACCGACATGATTTTTATAATGTTGCTATGGTTAACAGCTATACTTTTAACAATAATCCATAAGCCAAGAAAAGTAGAGTAAAAGAGCAATGGATTTTTTAAGTAAAACTTTAATAATTTTTATTTCAGGAAGCATAAGCCGATTTTGATAATTATTTCAGAAAATCTGACGGTTAATTTTGTGCGCTTATTTATGGGAAACTCTACATGCTTTATTTAAATTTTTTAGTAATAATATTTAAAATGTAAAGCAATTAGGGAAATTATATGAAATTCATTAAACGAATAACATAGGGGTGAAAGTAAATTTATATAAATTTAACTAATATCAAGAGCTGGAGACGACTATTAATTTTACTGTTAACTTCTTGATTTGAAAGGAGTTTTTGTGTTATTTATAATCAATAGATAACAGTTGTTGCCCAATAGCAGTGAATAGTCACTTTCAATTTTTAATGAGCGCTAGTAACTCATTCATAATCCTGCAAATCCAGCTGCAGCATTGTTACTTCACATTCTAACTGTTGAGATCTTGAATGAAATGAGCACTTAGAAATAAATGTAATTTCAAAGTACATGTCAAAAACTGTAAAACCTCAGAGTAAATTTGGAAACGATGATGTTACAGAACGTTCAGACATCCAAGCTTTCAGAACGTACAACAAGTAACTTCATAAATCACTCCGTTGAATAACATCAGTGGAGCAGGCTGATCATGACTTGAGCGAATACACTTAGAAGATGCTTAAATTGAATTTTTATTAAACTTTCGTCGTATATTAATGTTAGAAATTTCATTACTTAACATGACTCTAACGATATTTTCAAAAGAGCAGTCAATGGCATCTGTTTTTTTAAATACTAGTTAATTAGTGCCTATAGCAGATAATCCGTACTATTTCTTCGTTGCGTGATATTTATTACTTATTATGTGTTAGTAAGTTTTTTCATTAAGCAATTTAAAGTATTAACAGAATCATAACGAAATTCTAAAGAAAGGGAGGAATTTATTATAATAGTATTTTAAAAACAGTTACCTGTTCTAAGACTAATAAACTTTTTAATATACAAGACGACGACACGCACAAACGACTCTCAAAAATGTAATATTAAATTTTCTTCCAGCTTTATAGCACATCTGGCAACTTTAAGGGTCGTTGTAGTTTTTTATATTTTTGAAATTCAACATTGACTTTCTTTTTTGTGAACGTAGTGAAATGCTATTTTCCGTTTTTCAGTTGGAAATTTATAGGTCTTAAATTTACCTCTGATGCTACAACTGCTGTTCTTGTGGCACTTCTTGGTAACCCTTTGGAAGCAGTTTTTCCCGAAAAGTTTCCCGTAATGTAATGTGTATTAGGTTCTATTGGTTTGTAGCATTACTGCACCCGTCTGCGTCTGATTAAATCAGGATTTGATAGCGTTTCTAAGTAAACACCTGCAGTCCGTAATCTCATGTATGCAATGTTATCTGTATTTTTACGTAGGCTGCCGTTTGTTCGAATTCATTTTTAGACCTTTCTTTTCTTTCAAGTTTTGCAATTAATCCCTGTTACCCACATTATTATTTCCAACTACTAACAAATCCTGATTTAAGCAGACCGGTGCAAAAATCCAACATATCATTAGTACCGAATACGGTCGATTCTCATAATAATCCCTTCTAGAAATAGCTACCAAAAGGTGTCACCAAAAATGCACTCTGCAGCATCGTGAGTAAAATTATGACTCAAATCTCCAATTGGAAACCGGACAATATCCCTACACTAAATTTGCGTCATCGAAGTTCTTAAAAAAGTAACGTCAAATGCGAATTCCCATAATTACGAAAAAATAGGCAACCCGCTGTACGCAATGGCGCGGCGTTTAAAGCGGCCGAATGTGCTATACATATAACTCGAAGAAATATATTTTAAGACAGTTACAAATGTATTCTAGGAACGTCTGAAAAATTATACCAACTTTAAATAACTTTAGAACGGCATTCAAAAGGCAAAACGATGTTGCCACCAGTAAAATGGAACAATAGAAAAAGATGATTTATTCTATGAAAATGTACGTGAAATATCAATGGTTATGAGTTATGACTATTCAAAGTCTTTTTTTGAAAGAACGAATGGTATTATCGTTAACTATTATCATTTTTTCATGTTTTATATACGCTCTGTATATTGGTTCAGTCGTTTGTGAATAAATTTAATTTTAACTTGAAAACTGTTCCCCAGCGATACAAGCTAATAAATTACTTTTTTGCCTAATAACTCTCATAAAGCCAAACAAACTTTTAAACTGCCGAATAACTAATTCCTTCTGTTATGGAAGCAGAAAAACGGCCTCTAAGAACTGCGCGTTGACGCAAAGTACTGATCCTTAACTTGTGAACACTGAGAAGTGGTGATCAAGTTTTCGTGCAGAGAATTTCAAAGTATGCAACGAGAGTTCATTAACGACCTCGGTATTATTACAGCAAGTCCTTCCGTTCTGGTTTCTGATAAGGCGAATTGATACTTTTGAATGAAGCACGTTTCCGTGCATCGATACAGTAAATTTTGATAATGGGCTAAATGTTCTTCCTAATTGGCTTTTGCGGAATAATGTTACTACAACTCGAATAGACGTAATACAGAAGACCTAATGCGACGCTTCAGAGCTTCAGACCTGCCTTAGTTAACAATTATTGTGGATGTTCTTTGACAGTTGCTGTATGCAAACGTTGCTTGTCGTTACATAGCTAAGATATGTTAGTATCATTTGATTATATTTTTTTATGGTAGCATAATTCTCTTACTCTTTCTAGCTTTATGAATATTTTATAAATATTATCATGTAATGCAGAAATTGTATTTCGTTAAAATTAAATCTGTTGTATTCGATCGTAGTAACATTTAGCTCTTCTTCTGCAAATCCTTTATTCGATATTGACAATTACCCTGATCTATTTGAATTCATTAAGAGAAAGGTTATGCAACCTATTCTTCTTTTTCTTTTCACTTTTACCTGTACTACGAGATCATTAAATTGCTGTCATTAGTTAGATGCTTCATCAGGACAGAATACTATAGCAAAATATGTAAAATACTCTCCTAGGTTTTTAAATGCTGACTTCATGGGAGTAGTTCCAGTTTTCATTTAGATCCGTCTTTATTGTCGTTATCTCCTCTTTAACAAGACATTTTGTTTGAACTTTAAACTTAGTAACTGCAGGTTTTAGCTAGATTTAAAACTGAGTCCATATGAAAGTCACTGTTGTGAGAAGAGGTTAACCGGAACGTGTGTTACTTTTTAAATATCTACAATGGTTGCCAATAATAAAAAAAGGCGATGCACTATTAGTTACCGATACGTTCATATTTTATCAACATACTGGGGTTCCAGCTCTTTAGAATTCCGTTTCGAATACATACTTTTCAAGTAGATGTTGAAAAGGAATATATACAAAACATATCCATGACCTTCACAATTTCTATACGTTTTTCTATTTGAATGAACGGTTAGTTTCTTCTCTTGATATTACAATCATAGGTGAGCATTCAGATTTTTGTATAAACATTCATATCCAAGATATGTGGAACAATGTTCAATTCCTATATATTTTTTATATATTTTCTTTGTGAGAATAAAACTGCCCTTTCTGTGTTATCTCACACTATGATATTTTCCTTAATAGTTCGCGTGGTACGCCTGGATTGAATTACTATTCTCAAGGTATCCTATAGATGCCATTCTTGGGATTCGAAATCTCGTTTTGTCTGAGTCGAAATTGATCTCAGATACTTATGTAGATTTTAAATGTATTAAGGTGCATTGACAGGAAGAGCCTCCTTGTTGGGTTGATTCGATGTAGCTTACTATTAGATAACTTATGGTAACACTTTATAGAATACGTGTGATTTTATCCTGTTCCTTACGAAGGGTGCCTGTTTTGGAATAATTATAATAGATCATTTAGAAGGCCCATCTGCAATAAGAAAAAATGAACTTTAAAACGCTTTCAGATTTAAAAATTAGTCTTTAAAAAACATGCCTTCAGCTTGTTACTAGAAAACTTGATATGGCCAAATCTAGAAATCAGCGTTGAAATGTAGATTCAACTACACGAAGAATGTATAAAAGTAGCACTACATTCATCTGTGACTAAGTTAAGGATTTTATCAAGGCATTGTGAAACTCGACATAAAGTGGTACAAGAGAACTATCAAGTAGAAGGAGAAGAAACGAAGCTCTGATTGGGTAACTAAAAAATGAAAAACAATATCGTCGTATATACTATAAGGTTTTGTTGAGGTATTGAGCTAGGGTAAGTATTTTTTGAAGAATGTTAGACATATTTTATTCTATATCTCTCAATAAATGTCCCATAACAATAACGATTTTAAGAAGTGCAATATGAATATTACACATAAGTGACTTTTTGATTACCATAACTCAACTAGTGAGTTTTAGTTTACGCAAAAAAGTTTAATGCCATCTGTGTTCGGATGGCAACTGGCAACTGGAAAGGTTAAAACAAACAGTCACTGTAATTTCAAAGAAACATTTTGGTTTCGATTTTTCTTCTAAGTTTATTGAGAGGTGTGGATAAAACGTACTCCACGCGTAATATTACGAGGTATTATCCACACGAGAAAATTATCCCACACGGCCTATGGCCCCTTGGTGAAAACTTTTTCCCTAGTGAGTAATATTCACGTTATACAGCTTGCATAGTAAATAACTATTATCATACAGTATTGGCTTTTGATGTACTTTATGTAATTGTTTTGTGCTTTATTATCCTCTGCTACTAATTCTATGACAGTTTTATGACAGTTGACAGTTTGTTGCGTCTTCGAAATTTTGTACAGGAGTCGCTACTGTAAGATAAAACGTCGTAGGCTGTATTCCCACGTGAGTGAAATGTCAGTATGCACTAGTGAGAATGATCACATTACGTTTACGCGCTCGTGTGTTATAAAAATCTCACTCCCTTCTAGTAACTTAGTTCTTTCACTTATAGGATAATGTACTATTTTGAACGACTGGGAGTAGAGATCACTATCTGGGGTAGAAAAGTTTTGACAGAAATAGCATCATCTTCTATCTAGAGAGCTATATGAATATTATCTCTCGATTGGAGTTTTGATTGCAAACAATGTAAGTACAATATAAGAAATATCCGATGTCATAGTATTCGTAACAAAACACATGTCAATGACTACTAATGTTGCAGTATAATTCCGATTTACTCCATTGATCTAACTATGAAGACATATGTTTTTTGCCTTTTTACTCCATGTGGTAGCCCTTGGGCTTCGTCTTTAAGCTTTAAATTTACATCTTGTGGACAATCATGCTTTGTTCTTGCTTGATGTATAATGTACTTTTAAAATGAAAAATCCTATGACAAAATGCAAAATATATTTTACACGTGCTTAGAAGCGGCACCAGCGCGTGGTTTTGAAGCTACAGCATTTCACTGCAAGAGCAACGGACTAAAGCATGTTGAAGATGGAGATGGTAGACGGAAAGGCCATTGCAGACCTTAACAGTAATTTAAAATAAAGCGTAGGGTGGTAAACAATGTTAATAGATAATATGTGGACGAGGAGGGCAGCGAAATTGAGACAGGGGAGTAAAAACAAGGGCAGAGCTCCACTTAGATGATACCAGCATCGAAAATTATGGAAAAGGCAATTCGTCGAACTGATGTCCAATAATGAGCAAATTAGAATTTATACAGAAGAATAAATGCTGGCTGCATTTTGATTCACTTATATCTTGTCGAGCTTCTTTTTATCGCATATGCTTGTATATGACAAATACCTCGTCCATTGAAAGTGAACACGAACTTACTGAAATAGTGATTAAAGAGAAAAAAAAGCATATTTAAAACGGCTGGTTATGCAAACCGATGGATATAGACAACATTAGATTATTTAAAAGATACAGCTCAAGTCAAGAAAGCAGTGTTGTTCTGGAAGAAATGTAGAGAAATTGGGTTGAACGTCGGAGGTAAACGATGCACGGAAGTTTGGAAGTTGATACACAGTATTAGATCCGAAAAGAATGTCACGGAATTTGAACTAATACATATGTTCACCAAGACACACACCTCACACAATGGTTGCTGCACAAGCACCAAAGGCGCGCTCCAACTCTGAATCCCAAATCCGGGGCAAGTTGAGCATTGTACAGCCAGATGCCACCGCATAAAGCATCAGCCTCTACACCGCAAGGTAAATGAGGTTACAGATTATACATACATACATACATATAAGGGAGCAGTATGAAACGTACAATAAGAAACTACTAACTGAAAAGGATTTACAGCAAATAAACGGCTAAACCGGGTATTATGCCTATTGAAAAATTTATTTAATAACAATAGGGAGTTTTTGCAAAACGCCAAGTTAAAATAACGTTGCGTTAAAATCGAAAAAATTGATTTGGATTGGCTGAATCATCGACGTCGCTAGGTAACATTAGCTTTAGGGGACCGCTATTTTAACGGAACGTTTTGCAAAAACTCCCTATTATTTAGAATATTTCCTTAAAGGATGGAACAAAAAGTGCACTAAGTTGGGGATACTATTATACGAATACAACCAAACCATATACCTTTCTTCGTAGTTTTCTGATGATCATCTTGTCCTAGCACACGATAAAAGTGGACTTAGTATATATGACAACGAAAATAAAACAATCGTGTGAGAAAATAAGATTATTTATAAATATCGATAAAACAAAGTAGCTGTGTGTTAGGAATCAAACAGAAAACTAGGTTTCGAAAATGGTGAAACAATAATCCCGTGTGAAACTTGTAAGTACTTGGCAGTAGGAATAAGTCAAGACGGAAAGAATGACAAAGAAATTAGAGTACGAGTTGAACACGGGAAGATTGCAATCAAGATGCTAAGTAGGATATGGTTGCATAATGAAGTAAGTGAAGGAAGAAAATATAGTAATTTACTAATTTTGACATGTAATGTGCCCCTTTTAAAATTGAGTGAAGCTTAGAAACATCATACTTTACGTAACTAGCTATGAAATGGAATAATTTAAAAACTAGTGCTGAAATAGCATATTACGTTGCAAGAGAAAAGACTGGTAACTTTTCCACTGAAAAGTTGTAGCTCATACAGATAGTCGAGAGCTATATTTCCACAAGGGTGCCAAAGACACTTTCTTCTACAATGGTGTATACTATCTCATCGTTATTAAAAAAATACGAGAATTTATTTGAAAAAAAACTTTTACAACTAGTAGAAATACTGTAAACACACATAAAACTTGTATTTAGAAACGCTCTACAGTTCTATACAAATAAGAAAAATTGTCGTGTAATCGATGTTTTCCCTCCAGAGAAAAAACTCCCATTAAACAAATAATTTTTAGATACCTCCCCCTTTGTGGTAGAAGATAGTTATTTACGTATCTAGAGCAAAATATTACGTGTAAGGGGCAAGTGTTGGCCCGAGGGAAGCGAGCAGATGTAGAAAGAGGCAATTGTTCATGAGGGAAAGAGACTATCAAAGTTAGCATGGGCGCATGGGAGACTACATGGGGTAGTAATATAATCATTCCCATGACAGGACGAGATGGAATAGGAGTCTGGAGAGCCTTTAGTAGTTACGGTTACTTCTAGTGAACAAAAAGTTTTTATGGTGGGTTATTCTTTTAATAGTATGGGTTGACTGGTTCCACTTACTGTTTGATAACTGTCTCTTTGAGTTTGTTAAATGAGTATATTCTACTTTTTTCTTCTAATTTTAATTGTTATCACAGAAGATAAATACATTCGGTTTAGAAATACCTTACTTATATGTAACAGTATAACATTATTGAGAATACAAACAGTAATGCGAATGTTATGAAGTGAGATTTTTTCATTTTCTTATCTCTCGTATTCTCATGTCTGATTTGTTTATGGTTATGGTGTTTCTCCATGAGTGACGATCTTGGGCATCCTTAAGCGTATTTTGAAGTGGTCATCCTGTTATGGCTTTTACTTGATCAAGCCATCTCGTCGGTGTTCAGCCCCTTGGTCTATTGCCCTCTACTTTGCCCTGCACGATGAGTTTCTCTAGACTATCTGTTTATCTTCCAACTGTATGGTCAAAGTATTGCAGAATTCGTCGGCGACAAATCGTGGAGAGCCTGCCTGTTTCTCCCATTTGTTTCAGTATGGATACGTTAGTGCGTGTTTCCATCCGTGATACACGGAGCATTCTACGCCAGCACCGCATCTATTCACTTTCAGTATGATGCTTTGACTGTCCACGTGTCTGCCCCATACATAAAGATTGTCAAGATAAGTGATGTAATTAGAGCTACCTTAGCGTTTCTGGTGATCTGTTGGTCTTTCCATATATTTTCCAGATTGGTCATAGCGCTGCGAACCATTACGATGAGTCTTCTGATTTCTTTCTCGCATCCTCCTTGGTTGCTTATGAGAAACCCTAGATATATGAACTCATCGACACTTTCTATGTTATTCAGAAGTCGACTTGGTGGCAGAGTTTGACCTTTATCGGTTACCATAAGTTTGGTCTGCTTAAGTTTATTTCCAGACCAAAGATTCTGCTTTCTTTAGTCACTCACTCTAACATTTGTTGGATTTCGTTCTCATGTCTCGCCAATCTAGTTGCCTTTAAAATTATCCAATGCGCGTCTCATTATATAGGTACTCTTCATATGCATTGAAGAGTTGGGGTGAGAGTATGCAACCTTTTTGTACTCCATTTTTTTCAGCAAATGTATCTGATTCGTGCTTATCCAACTCGACTTACTTGATTCAGATTATTTCTCAATCTGTTGTCTAGTGTTGAATGTGTGATCTCTGGTACCTCCTCCCATTACGAAACATGCCTGCTCAGGCGGTATTTGTGGAATATATTGATGCAATCTCTGATCCATTATTTTTAGCATAATTCTACTGACATGTGGTATCAGTGAAATTGTCCTATAGCTTCCGCATATTTTTGTGGAGCCTTTCTTGTGTATTGGGATGGAAATCGACCTTGTCCAATTCTCCAACCAATGTCCTTTCATAATCAATATATTTTGATAATTTGTATTCCTACATATGGAAGTACTTAAAATTATTAGACAATTAGGGAAGCGGAAGTTTAGGATTCGTTGAGTAGAAGGTGCAATTCGTTTAAATATCAAGACGAAATAAATTTCATGAAATCATAACTAAGTTAAATATTAATCAGGACAGAGTGTGTCCTCGAGAGGAATCCCTCATCTTCGCGTAATTGCTAGAAAAGTCAAGTTAGAATAAACTGTCGCCGAATTGCTGCGCAATGTTGTATTAAATGGAAAACGTTTAGGAAATACAGAGAGAGAACTTTAGAGCGTTATTAATTGCGTCATATCTGAGCGTTGAGCGCCGATATGCGCTATCTAAATGGGATGGAACTTTGACGCAAACGAAGACTTTTATAAATGTGATCTTCAACTCGCCAAATGTATTCACAACGGAGTCTAAAGTACTGGAATTTGTCTTGCCCGTCTTCCGCAGTCGTCCAACGGTAAGGTTTATAAAATATTGTTTGATTTAATGAAAACGAAATGCCTCGAGCTATCCCCTGTGAAAAATGACCCCATAATTCAACCCTTTTTGCGAAATAAATATATACAGTATATATTTTTTGCATTTTAAAAATAGCTCTTATTTATATAAGGATATGTCTACAGCACGACGTGATTTGTAGCGTGTTCCAACATCCTTTCTCGACTCAATTTAAACCACTGTCTGTACTTTTTCCAGTTTATTATGCGCATTCTCAGAACACAATGTAATAAAAAATTTCCACCCCACGCTGTCATAAGACCGAAGCAGATTTGTTGCAGCCGCCGTGGCTACAAATTTTAACGTTTTTAGTCAACTTGCGTCCTTCGGAACCGAAAGCTTACTATGTAGAGTTGGCCTACAAACTTTAAATTGCTACGTCAAGGAATACTCGTAAAACTCGATCAAATTTCATATAAACCTAAAAAAACACGTGCAAGGTAAATGCTGCGTCGGCTAACGAAGGCCAAAAGTTGATTTAGTGAGGGATCAAAAGGATTTAGAGGACAATATCCCAATAATTTAACCGAGCCCCGATGTATCCGGATACTGCTCATGCAAAGTTATGAAGAGCGATGATGGTGAATGATTTATGAGCTTGCTACACTTTAATGAGTTTGTGATATAAACTACGTTGTAGGATCGACATTATACAAGCGCCTAACTAAACAGGAGGAGATTTAAAGTTAAGACAAAACGTGCCTCTTTTTTCGATATCAAGATTTTTAAATAAGAAGGACTAGCGCTCGTGGATGATGAGCGTATAACAAGCTTATCCTTTCTTTTATATGTTGGTTTAGGCTTACTTGCAAAACGCATTAAATCTCCTGCTTTAGCGACGGCTACGACTTTACATCCCCGTAAAGAAATTCCGCTGAAAGGACATGGAAGTTTAAACCGACTTTAACTAATGGTGAATAAAATCTCTGCGACCTTTGAAAATAACAGCCTGTGAACTTTGGGTTTAGAAAATTTTTTTAAAGGGACTTAGTCGCTAATCTTGAAATGTAACCTGAAAAAATATTTTGTCTTATTCTATAGGACTCAGTAAATGTTTCGACTTGATTTCTGATTTGAAAGCTGCTATTGATCGGGCGTTGCCTAAATGTTAATAAAGCTATTGCAATTTATAAACTACAAATATCCATGTAATTTATCTTTGGATATAGTGTTCTTTGACTGTTATATTTAACTCGAAAACTAAATGACCTAACGGGTTTTACACATGAGGTTATTTTTTAACAAGATATTCGAAAAACAGTATTTTTTAAATACATTATATGTTTTAACATTGTTATTATGATGATTAGTTCTTTTGGAATCCTTTAAGGATCATAGGGCACCCTTAGATATTTATGTGACCACATCTGTATTGCACAAGTGGCCAGATTTGCATCATTTCAGTCTCGCTCACTTTGAATATTCTACTACAGTCGAATGGCTAGTTCTCAGTTTGTCCTTTGCCCACCACCTGCACCACTTCCTTCCATCGCTGCTTATTCTTCTCTATATTTTTAATTTATTTTTTTTCTGCATTGTGGTCTTGTGGTACAGATTTTTTTACTGCATATTCTAATTCACATGTAGTTATATCTGTGTTTGATTTTCTTAAAGTATGATGCATTTCAATATCATCGGTTTCTTCTATAGGCCCTTGTTATGTTCTTGCACAACTCTTCATTGTTTATGGTATTTGGCCTAGAGCCTGTTATTATTCCCCCAATACTATTGTTTATAAGTGTTTCAAAATCCTTGATTTGCTTTTCGTTGCTACCGAAGATTCGCTACCATATAGCAGCGCTTATTACGTAGTTATTAACAAAGGGATTTTTTTTATTTAACGATAACTCATCTTTCTCATTTTATATAATGCCATGTACGATCTGTGTATTCTGCCGCTTGCGTCTTGCTGACAACCTCTTCTTCGCTTAGATGGCTATCTAAGTAGATGCATGCGCTTTCATATTATATTTTATTATTGTCCGTGATAATTGCTCTATAATTTTTTACATTATATTGTATTATTTTCATCTTCTCGTCATCCTACTATTTCTGCTATATCTTTAAAACCGCCAATCATTTTTTCCATATGATATAACTTTTCTGTTAATATGCAGGTATTCTCTCTGATATAATTTGTCCTTCCTTTCTATCTCTATGAAATTTCGCTGTTAGTTTTCAACGCAGTACCGCACTAGTGCGCATGTATTGTGACGTATATCCACATTCACTCGTTATTTTCCTTTGTAAGTTGTAGAGTGTCTTGATATCATTTAGGTTCGCTGCGGTTTCAGCTTGTTTGGGACTTCTTCAAACTTTTTACTTTTGTCTTTTCTTGCCCTTTTATTTATTTGTCTACTTTCCAATAAAGCCGATTTAGTGGTTTCCTTTTATCTTCTGTCTTAACATGTAATACTTTTTACAATTTCTCTTTTTTATTCGATTTTATTTGCTCCCTGTTTAACTAAAACTCTTTCTGTGCTGTGTGTAGGTGCACAAAATTTTTAGTATCGGGTGCACTCCAAACTGTGATCATCATTGATTTTACGTCAGCCCATATGTTGTTTTAATCCATTGTCGGCATAGGCAATTACAACAAACGCACGCTCACGCTCACGTTCACGGCGTGACCCGCAGCTTTTATTTCAAAATTTAAATTCAGATAGAACAGAATGTTCAATTTTAAAACCAATAATAATCTGTAAAGGGCTTTACACAGAACTTCCCTCGTAAGTGGACATGTATGTATGTATAATCTGTAACCTCATTTACCTTGCGGTGTAGAGGCTGGTGCTTTATGCGCTGGCATCTGGCGGTACAATGCTCAACTTGCCCCGGATTCGGGATACAGAGTTGGAGCGCGCCTTTGGTGCTTGCGCAGCAACCATTGTTTGATTTGTGTGTCTTGGTGATGTGTTGACCTTGTTACTTTATCTCTTAGGTCTATGGTTTTGAGTAGAGCACAGTTAATTTGGTGCCCAACTGTGAATGGTCCCACTGAGCCCGATTCTGCTCGCCAAGAATACGGAAAAAGTACGACCCCAGCGGGATTCGAACCGAGGACTTGCTTAATTCAAGCCTGGCGCTTACCCGTCTGCGCCACGCAAGTGGACATTGTGACATTAAATAATTTTAAAAATCAAAGTAAGCTAGGGGTTAAAATATCTTCACGTTTCTAATAAATTACATAAATCTTCAACTAAAAAAAAATACTATCGTTCATCGAATTCGAAGGGCAGGGTATACGATTCCAGCGTGTTGTGGGATATTGCGAGCGTATAAGCCGTTCACGACCTTTTTGGGACAGATTTGGCTATGATTTTTTCTTTTCATGTTCGACTAGCTGATTCGATGATGTAACGGATGCAATTTTTTTTCTGTCAGTGTCTAGTCAACATTTTCTTTCCACCACATTGCCAGATTTATTATTTTAATATTCGTAAGAAAATAAATGATTTGTCAAATGTGTAAAAATAATTTTAATGCCCGTCAAAGGAAAAGTCAAAATGCCCAAAATAATTTTGTTACAACAAAAAATTTCCATTAAACTATGCTACTTCCAATTTAAAAAGGACAGACCAAATTTAAAAGAACGCGAGCTGATGTGGAAATTAGAGAATATCCGCCAACAATGTACCTATTCAGGACATATTGCCTTAAACTGAAAACAACCTAACCTAAAACCAAAAGTGTCAATTTCCATGAGGGAGTTTAGTTGCAACAGAGGTTCTGCCAACAAAGTTACTAGATGATCATAGCCTCACCTGACCCAAAAAGATCGTGAACGGCTTATATGTGCTATTCCTACATGCGCAGCAGAGCACTTCTTGTGTCCGTGCTTCCCGGCTGCCTTAAATAAAACCTTAGAATAGAAATCATTATTAATTCCCAGTCAAGACGCCATTGACTGTACACAGTACACACAACACTCACACCGCAACACAGATGCGCATGCGCGGCTCCATTTCTAGATCTTCTACATGGGTGGGCGGCGGGTGGGCGGGGCACCCTGCAATCTTTTATTCATTACTAAATATTTAACGTGAAATTAACGTGAAAGGTGAATCACGCCGTGGAAATTTTCACTCACGTTCACGTGCCAATTTTCAAATATTAGTCACGTTCACGACGTGACCCGCCGTGACCCGACTGTTTTCACGTCAAGCGCCGATCCCTACTTCAAAATCTCTGACAGTTGCTTTATAATATAAGAAAGAAATCTCAAACTTGGTTTCCTTAGAAATATTATTTTACTTCCTTGTGCATCAACTGCTGAGGTTGGAGATTCAATTGTCTAGAACTAAACCTTGTAAGAAACAGCTCGAAAAATGTCTACTTATGTTGTCAAGTACGCATATTCTTCAACCAATTTTAACATCTTCTGACAGATGTTTTCTTTCATTAATCAAACTTTGCCTTTCTTTTTCTCTTCCCCTTATAACGTGTTGAAAATCTCTTATTTTTTGCGTCCTTGATTATGAGTAGCCGTTGCCTTTATTTGGAATTGCGGTTAGTAACAACTGTTCCGAAAACATCCTCAATATGCTTCAACATAATTAAACACCAATGTACATCTTTCGCATTCATACAAAAAAGTGAAAACACATAATACCTAATTTTGAGGATAAGACTCGGCATTTCATAACACCGCCCCTGTGTTTAACTTGTGTAATCATCATCATCATATTCAGCAATGTTATCCATCGTCGGATTTATGCCTTCTCTAACTTGTGATCCACCTTTGTAGATATGTCTGTTGCAATTCTATCCACTTACTGCGGCTTTGAGCTCTTTGCATCCACTTTGTGCCAGCTAATCGTTTGATGTCATCTGTCCATCTTGTTAATGCACGTCCACGGCTTCTTTTGTTGTTTCGTGGCCGCCATTGGATAATTCGGCGAGTCCATCGATTGTCAGTTAGTCTGGCGATGTGTCCGGCCCAGCTCCATCTCAATTTACAAACTCTTTCGACTACGTCTGTCCTCATTTGGTATTCGATCTGTAAGATGTATACCTAACATACGTCTCTCCATGGCACGTTGGGTTACTTGCAATTTGTGTATTATTTCCTTATTCATAGCCCAGGTCTCTGTGCCATAGGTCAGCACAGGCAGCACACACTGGTCAAATGTTCTCGCCTTTAATGTGTTTGGCGCGTCTGAATTTAGAATATCGTGAAGGCTGCCAAAAGCTGACCATGCCAGTGATATCCTTCTAGAGAGATCTGCCTTGAGGTTATCTCTTGATAGTGTAATTTTCTGGCCTAAGTATACGGTTTTTCTTATTTGTAAATTGTCAATTTGTATTGTTATATCCTCATCTGCAATATTTTCATTGGTCATGAACTTTGTTTTTGAGGTGTTCATTTTAAGTCCCACTTTCTTGGATTCTTGATACAGTTCTGTCAGCATTTCTTGTAGTTCTTCTCTATTAGACGTTATCAGAACCACATCGTCGGCAAAACGCAGATGACTTAGATATTCGCCTTCTATTGTGATTCCCTTTTTCTCCCAGCTTAGCTCTTGAATACGTCCTCCAATGCCAAAGTAAACAGTTTAGGAGACATTGTGTCCCCTTGTCTCACACCTCTATTGATTTGGATTTTGTTTGTTTTTCCATGGAGTGTTACTTGGAATGACGCTTTTTTGTAAATGTTTTGGATAAGGGTTGTGTATCTACTATCTAATCGGCAGTTAGTGAGAGCATTTAGGACTGACCAGGTTTCGATCGAGTCGAAAGCCTTTTCATAATCGACTAGGGCTATCCATGGGGGGAGGTTATATTCGTTAGATTTTTCTATTAACGTTCTTATTACTTGAAGATGGTCTAGGGTGCTGAAACCTTTCCTGAAACCAGCCTGTTCTCGTGGCTGGTAATTGTCTAGTTTTGTTGTTAGTCTTTCTGTTATTATTTTGGTGAATAGCTTATGTAGTGTTGATAACAGGCTTATTGGCCTATAATTATCTAGTTATGTTTTGTCTCCTTTCTTATATAGTAAAATCATATTTGCATTATCCCAGTCTGCCGGCGTATCTATAACTTGTGTAATACGACTTTAATTTTAGCCCTGTTTGGGCTTGCTCCCTACACATGAAGCTCTTCTAAAATTACTTCACTTGTGCTTATATAGTATTAATATTTACCAAAAACAGACAGATGTCTTTCCACTTGGGTGCTGATATAAATTTTAAATTATATGCACAATAAGCAAAGATATATTTGCATTAAGAGACAGAACGAATTAACCTTGGTATGCATTAACCTACACGCAAATGATCAACCTGCATTAAATAGAACTAAATTTGAATTCTCCGTATAAACTACTTCACGTACGTATTTATCTGTCCATGAAGTGCATTTCTTTACGGTAATGTCATTTTTCAACAGCCTGGAACGAACACGTATCGCTTAGACTGTAAATATCACATCACCACATGTATCAGGTTACTTTCAACTCGTGGTCTGAGAACTGCTGGGTTGCGGATTGTGCTGTCATACGTCGCCAAGGACTGGTGCCCGTAATAAACCTTGAATGACTTGAAGTACGGATCTTTCCCACGAATACGGCGGAAAAGTACCTGATTGCAGATTAGCTCGGCTCTTTGGCTGATAGCGTCATGAAGCCAAGTGGACGCAAACACTTAGGTAGCAATTTATATTTGCTGTGCAGCTTCAAGCCGCTTAATTTAGCTCGTTGGAGGCAATTTTCACTAGAGCCGCTGGGGGACATTTGCCTTGAGGCACGACGGCAACTGGTTTAAGTATTCTAGATGAGCGATGTTGGATTCATATCGATAACGTACTCAACCAGGACTATAGATACACCTTTAGCTACACGGACCACAATAATTGAACCTAATTAATGATAAAGAAGCATGCAGACACAAATCGGTTAAATATTAAATTTAATTATTAAAATAAACGATCTAAGCGAGGAAGCGCAGATTCCCGTTTCAAGGATGAGATTTAATTTTAACTCCCGTTCAAGAAGGTTCTCCTGGGATTCTCACTTCCTTGCCTGATATTCTGCTTCATTTTGCATTACTTGTTGACGATCGTCTTAAGCACTTACAGGTGGACACTTGATCTGCGTCATTGCTATTAGTATATAATTGAATACGTAACGTTTTCTTGTATTTTTAAAAGTGCCACTAATTGGGTTTAATTTTGCATTTTATTATTTATGTTGGTTCCGCCAGTATTCTCACATACCGCTTCTCTGAAACTGGCTTTGGCATAAAGTATATCAAAGGGGTAAGAGCAGTCACACCTTTTGAAAGTAGATCCCTTCTTATGTTTCATGTTCTACCCTAACTTTTATAACCTATTTTCACTATACGTTCCTCCTGTCTGCCAGTATTGGACGTTATTGGTAATTTAATTACTACAATCAATGGAAAGATGGAATTTCCAATATGTGTTCATATGAACTGTTTATATTATATTTATTAACACCAGGAAGTCTGCGCCACTTGCTTCAGTCTAGCGACATATACAGTAATATTTAACAAGTCAGGGGGGCGGAGTTGTGTGGTAATTCAGTTACATGGGTTTTGAAGTCAACATAACTCGTGGTTAAAAACGACAACATCTGACCACTCCGTACAGCCACATAATAGACGGTATCACCAACATCCACATTAACATCATGTCATTCTCCTAAAGTGACTACGAAAATTAATATTCAAACTTTGTTAATTCATTATGAGGGACAAACGCCGGAAGAAAATTGTAGCCGTAGGATTAGGATTACATTACAGCACCATGTTTGCAAATACGAGGATCAGTTTAACGCGCTAGCCCAGGACTTTACATATTAATAACCTGGACAACCTCTTTCAACTAGCTTCCCGGCGGTTTTCGCCACTACTCACCTATAGTGCAGCAAAACCGTGAGTCATTTGCAGATATTTAATTATAAAATGTTACTTGCATTCCGAGTTTCGCTGTGGAAAAAGTTCCATTAATGTTTTGCTTTCCACACGGATGTTAATTTCAAAGCGCAGCACATTAATTTTAAAACAGGAAACTTTCAGACATTCCAACGTCTAGTTTTAAGTGCCTTAAAATAAAACATTAATGCAAGCTGAAAGCACCGTAGCCAAATAAACTGAATTATTCTGCCCGTTGACGAAAATGTAACACTGAAATTAATATTCGAACAAACCGAGAAAGCAAAAAACTGATGTTTACAATTTAAGCTATAATTGTTACTGTATTACTGTAACTTCGGGTTAACTTGTGCGCTGAAGCTGTATTGCATCATACTGATCCGCTTTCCTAATATTCACTAAACGCAATACCAATTATCCCTGGAATTGAACTTCCCAGTATACAAAAATAATGCACATAACGATATATGCTTATGAAGACCTATATTCTCGTGTTGTATTTCACATTAGTATCTTTCTGTTTCGCTAGAAAAACCAATAAATTTCTCTCTTCCTAAAATATTACGTCTTTCAGTGACATATTGCTTATTGATACTCAGCACTGTAAGTAATAATTTTATTCGGGGTTGGAAATGTAGATTGACAAATCAATGTTTAAAGTATGACTTAGCAATGAACTTTATTTTTTGTACATACTAAACTTCGCCAACAATATCATCACATAGCTCTAAGTAAAAAATTAATTTCTAAAATACAAAATGAAAACTTCTAACTAATTGGCTGTGTAATTCTTTGTGAACTGATAAAGCAAGCAACCATTAACTTTGAACGATCGATTTTTCTATTCGCCGCATTTCTTACGGTAAGATGTAGACTTCTAACTTTTATATAAGACTTCCGGAAGCTGCATACGCTGCCACTTCAACAAAGTAGCTAATGATGCTGCAGAAATTGCATTGTACGCAAACTTGGGCTAACTGACTAAGTTTGCAATAACTTTTCACCAGATATTACAATCATCTCATTACTGTCAAGTTTAGGAAAATTGAATTGTAGTCTAAAATACACCACATTGTACTTTATTACAGTGTGTTTATTGCATATTGCCTAGATTGTTAACTGTGGAAGTTTGGATTTAATTGAATTACATTTAGAAAGTCTGTAGTAATGGTGTGGGTGCAACTTGTAACTGTTCTATTTTTAATTAACGACACAAATATTTTCACTAACATTATACTACACATTTTTATTTTAAATACGAGGAGCGATCAAATATAAATAATAATTTAATATTTATCCAAAACCAAACACTAGGACTCTAATGTATATCATGCCATTTTTCTACCCAGTCTCCCTCTCTGTTAATAAACTGGTGACATCTTTCCGGAAGTTTCTGTATTCCACGAGAAAAAAAATTCTTTAGGCTGCTGTCACACCCATTCCGGAACAATTTCGATGACTTCTTCATTACAATGGGGTATTTTTCTCCTAGAAACTCTTTTAAAGGTCCAAACAAATAAAAAACTGATGCAGCAAGGTCCGAAGTGTATGGTAGATGGGGCAACATGGTCCATTTCAATTTTTGAATCGTAGTCAGCGTGTCAATAGCGAAATGGGGTCGAGAATTATCATGTGAGACACAGACAGAGAACTCGCGGTTTTTTCAAGTTACCCCTACTGATATTCAATGCAGAAGGAATATCCTTCACTGTAATTCGACGATCGTTTCAAATAAGTGCATTTTACTTTGTCAACATTCTCTTCTCTTGTCAATGTTTTTGGACGGCGAGAATGCGGTTCATTCTCGGTACCTTTGCAGCCGTCTTTAAAGGCTTTACATCTTTTGCAAACGCTTATGTCTGATAGTGATTGCGCATCACACTGTGTTTTAACTCTTACACAGATTTCTTATGGTGTGATATATTCGTTGATAAGCAACTTATAAATAATGCGTTGTTCGACGCTTGTATGCACTCCCACTTCACTAATGCTTGTCAATTGAACGAAAATGAATTGTGACGACTTAACGACTGAATGAAGTTAGGACTTGTTCCAGAGCATTAATTAATGTATACAACGTTTCTGCATGTCTTTGTCTTTTGACGCTCAATCCAAATTATAATTCATATTTGAACGCTCCTCGTATATTAGGTAAGAAGTGATTTTTTTATAACGGGTAATAAATTCATACACAGGAAATAGCATAATGTTCAAGTAGTTTGAAACTGTACTGAATTACTGATAGCGATGGAAATACGATCATCCATCCATAAAAGCTTTTAATATTATCGTTAAATATATGTTTCAATAACATTTAAAGGGAGTTGAACTGCAGTTGCTTGAGACCATACAATACTTTAAAACAAACAACGCCCCAAGAACAGAGGAAAGCTCTCGTTGCCGATGGAATCAGAATACTGTATGACATCTGCAATAAAATCTGACTGAGCTGACAATGACTGTATCTGTCTCCAGGGCAATTAATATCTAAATTAATTCTACCTAAACGGAGAGCATAGGACTCGATAATACCCACGCAAAGTAGAAGTTTTTATAGGTACTTACCTTGATGGATATAAAGGATTGCTCACATGTGGGGTGACACGTCGATTGATCCGTGACTCCAGGAGCACAAAACGATAAACACGAGCGATTACACAAAAACAACAAAAAAACGGGATCAGTTGACCGACCGTTCACCAACTCGTCTTAAATTCATCTCTTTTCAAAGTGGGCCACCGACCCCAGATTTAGGGGTGGCAGGAGAGGGGACAGTAAGCCCCATAACTTGACGTTCCACCAATAGTGGGTAAACTTACCGCTAGGTAGAATTACAAACTACACTAAATTTATGTACAGCTATTTACTTGTATTAAGAATTACTAATGAAATAAACTAAACTAATATGATTAAAAGCTAAATACCAAACATTCCGCCCACCAAAAAGGCCATGCATTTTTCTATCCGAGATCGGTGATGGTTACTGGGAGGGCAAAGGGCATAATTTAACCACCGGGCGCTGAAAGCTACCACTCGCACCACTCCATCCATACTAGGATGCACCTTTTCCACCCTGCCGATACGCCACTGCAGAGCCGGAGCGGAATTGTCTTTAATCAGCTCGGTCAGCTTATGATTTTTGGGCAATAGAAAAGGGTGTTTACTGCCATAGGAGATATTAGCATGAGCTAAACGACCGCCCACCCTGACAATTCCTTCGCAATCAAGAAATGGAGCGAGTGTTCTAATTGGCTTGGAGCATTGCTGATTTGAATTCAATCTTCGAATATCATCACGAAACGATATGTGCTGAACATGCTTAATTAATAGATTTAGGGCCCTTTGTTGTTCACCTACAGTGATGGACCCGAATCGCCGTGTAGTAGCGTTGCGGCAGTTGTGCACGAACCGCATGCAATAGGAAATGATCCTTTTTATTTTCCGTAACGATGAAAATGGAGACAATAATTGATCGCAATTAAATGGATTAAATGGCTCATCGTTCACGGTTGTTGCCATCAACACAAGTTTGCGTTCTTCGCGTAAAACTGATTCCATGTCCAAGGAGTTTTGATCGTTTAGGGTAGGCCATTCGTCAGAGTTTTTTGAAAGCCAAGAAAGGCCGCTCCACCATAAGGGGTGGTTCAGCAATTCCCGAGGAAGAAGTCCCCTGGATGCGCAATCCGCGGGATTATCAGCGGAAGGAACGTGGCGCCAAGAAGATGCTGGCACGCGTTCTTGAATATAGCTAACGCGATTGATAACAAATGTTTTCCACCGATGTGGAGACGAACGAAGCCATGATAAAACTATCGTAGAATCAGTCCACGCATAAATTGCGGCGAAGCTAACAAACGACGAGTAGGACGAGCAAATAAAAGAAATTAGCTTGGCTAGCAATTGCGCCCCACATAATTCCAGTTGAGGAATTGGTCGCCGTTGTAAGGGGGCAACTTTGGTTTTTGGCATCATAAACCTCACTACTGATTCATTCGGACCGATTACAAATCGAAGGTACACTATCGCGGAGAAACCGGCCTCTGAACTGTCAGAAAACCCGTGCAACTCATAGTTGACATAATTCGCAGGAATTAATTGGCGATGAATTTTGATATGAGCTATGTCCACTAATTGCGACTTATATAATTCCCAACGATCAATTATTTCCGAGGGAGGCAATTCATCCCATCCTAATCCTAGACACCATAAGTGTTGTATAAGCCGCTTCGAAAAGAACGTTAACGGCGCTAAGAAACCGATGGGATCGAAGACCCTTGCGACTTCCGATAGGATGTGCCTTTTGGAACAGGGACGATCAATAGGTTCAACCTTGAATCTAAAACTGTCACTTGATGACGACCATTGTAAGCCAAGGATCTTCAAAGGAGAGCAAGGTTCACCGGAATCGAAAGATACCATATTCTCTACCAGATACGTGGGGTCTAGGTGGTTGGTTAACGCTGGAGAATTACTAGCCCATTTCCTTAATTCAAATCCGCCACAACGCAACAATTTTATCAGTTGATCCTGTAGGATTAAGGCATCAGCCACGGAGGAACATCCAGTGGCGATATCGTCGACATAGATATCTCTTCGAACGACCGAAGATGCTTGAGGAAACCGGTGTTGCTCGTCATCAGCTAATTGAATAAGTGTTCTAATTGCGAGAAACGGCGATGAAGTAACTCCATATGCGACCCTATTCAAGATATATTCTTTTACAGGCTGATCTATGGAAGAGCGCCATAGAATACGTTGAAAATCACAGTCTGTAGTCGAGACGATTATTTGGCGAAACATGTGCTTAATGTCGCTAGTTATTACTACATTATGAGCGCGAAAGTTTAATAACACAGAGACTATGTCTTGCTGCAACTTTGGCCCAGAATACAATGTGTCATTTAGCGATAAGCCATTTGAAGCTCTCGAACTGGCATCAAAAACTACACGGAATTTTGAATTCGTCACGCAATGGTGTGGAATGTAATAACATTTATCGAGACGAGGATCTGCCGATGCGAGGACCATATGCCCTGTATTAATGTATTCGTCCATAAAGTTGACGTATTCCCTTCTCAAAGAAGGATTGTGCATAAGGCGATTTTCGAGCAATTGTAGCCGCCTTAAGGCGATATCGCGCGAATTGGGAAATTTTGGATTTTGCACCTTGAACGGCAACGAAACGACATATCGACCAGTACTATTACGGGATACCGTAGCTGAATATAACGACTCGCAAATGGCATCCGCGGCGTCGACCGTAGATATCTGCGGGGGTTCTTCTGTTCGCCAAAATGCTTTCAATGTGTCATCGAGGGTTGGAATTTCGACCGATGTCAGATAAGCTTTAGCAACTGCGTTCGACGCTGAACCAACGCATCCATTAACAACCCAACCGAAGACCGTGTTAAGAGCTGCGGGTTCATTTTGGGACGTGCTCAAAATTGCGCCAGGTTTAATCACGTGTGCATATATATCGGCACCTAACAATAAGTCTACTTGGCGGGCCCGATAAAATTCGGGATCAGCTAATACTAAGCCAGAAATATGATTCCATTTAGAAGGGTCGATAGAACTGGCAGGTATATTTCCGGCGATTTGAGGGATTACATGGGCCTTTACGCTAAATACAGGCACCGGCTTATTGCTGTAACAAGGACGAAGACAACATGTTGCAAAACCTGCAGAAAGCAAGGCCTTTTCAGAGGTTTCTGAACCAATACCCTGAATAACGGTTTTAAATGGTGTAAGTGTTAATCCCAAGCGCCTTAAACCCTTTGCGTGATAAAGCTACCCTGTGAACAATTGTCAATAAGACAGCGTAACTTCTGAAAAGTACCGAACGCGTCTTGAATTTCGACGATAGCCGTAGAAAGTAAGACTGTTTCGCACGACAATATGCTCGCACAAGCGGTTAAGCTCGTTTCCACCTCCGAATGTTGAACAGGTACACCGACCTCAGAATTTGCCGAACTTTGGGATCTTGCCGGAAAATGGAGCATCGTGTGGTGTTTATTGCGACAGTTTCTACATACCAACTTGGACGGACAATGACTACTAATGTGATTAGAGCGCAAACAATTCAAACAAAGACGATGCGACTTGACCATTTCAAATCGCTCGTGTGGCGTTTTTGACGCAAACACAGGGCACGCATAAACGGTATGTGCCAGCTGACAAATTAGGCATTTCGAAGTGTTTTCGCTACCTGAAGTTAATTTATTCTGCGAGGATTTATTTACTAAGAACGCCGATTTAGTAGACGGCCTTGCAAACAGGTGTTTGAACCCTTTGTTGGCTGAGTTATCAACACTTTCCAGGACGCGACATTGACTTTCAATAAAATCTTCTAATTGTTTTAGCGTTGGAATGTCCGATGCCTTAGACCTAATCTCCGATTCAAATAATTTTCGCGTATCTGTATTAAGCTTATCTAAAAGGATGCTAAACCACATAAAGTCCTCTAACGAATTAGCAATGTTTAGAGCCTTAAGGGCCAAACGATTCTCTTTATCGTGGTCAAAGAGTTTTCGCAGGTCTTTCGCAGATTCTGCTTTCAATTTTGGAAAATTATTAATTGATGCCCAATAGTGATTAGCCAATCTACGCTTATCATCGTAGCGGTCGACGAGTGTGTCGTATGCAATTTTATAATTATCTCCTGACAAAGGCAACGACTTAATAAGATTTAATGGCTCATTTTGTAAACAACTCAAAAGGTATTGCAGTTTTTGAATGTCAGACAAATCAGATCTAGTATGTATTGCACTTCGAAATAATTCGATAAAACCGGTCCATTGACTATACTCGCCGGAATAAATCGGGAGTTCCAGTTTCGGCAAACGGACGTTATTAGAATGATTGAAGCTACGATTCGAAGAATTGTCATTAAGATTGCTAAAACTCGGGGACGATTCATTATCAGGAAACAAAGAAAAATAAATAGCTTCAATACTATTAAAGGCATCATCAAATTGTTTCCTAATGGCCTCTTCGGATGCTAGGTCCGGATTAGCTTGAGTGGATATATTTTGAATAATTGCGCGATGCAAGGGTTGAAATTCAACGTAAATCGACTTTGCCCTGTCAAGTCGCCGTATGAATAGCGGACGTAACGCGGTTTCTTCCTGAGATGAAGAAGCTAGGTCACGAATTTCCAATAATTGATTAATTAAAGTACTGCGGAGTGCGAAATTCATTTTAAGCTGATTCGCCATGATTTATTGGATGCGGCGGCGGAAGTCTGCGACAAAGGGCTATATCCAAAATCCAAAACTTTGAGGATCGACAGCCGCCTGCAGTAGCACAGCAATAAAAGCAAAGCAATAAAACCCAACCGTTCTACGATGGTCACTTGTTGACCATATGCCCGGCGCAACCAAACTAGGAAATTCCGAGAACGAGCGACAATGGATGCAAAGATGCGGACCAAATTAGGCATAAAATTAATATGTGGGACGGCGAAACGTAACGACATACGCAATATACACGAATCAATAAAGTTAAATCAATAATAACTCGTAAATAGCTGTACCTGCGCTGGAGCTTTGAGTTTGGAAAATAAACGATATCAAAATTTGGAAAATTCGACAAATTTCACGCGTTTCTACTACAACAAAAAACGGATAATCTCAATTGATTAGATCCGGCTCGAAGGACCAGAAATGTATCTGTCTCCAGGGCAATTAATATCTAAATTAATTCTACCTAAACGGAGAGCATAGGACTCGATAATACCCACGCAAAGTAGAAGTTTTTATAGGGACTTACCTTGATGGATATAAAGGATTGCTCACATGTGGGGTGACACGTCGATTGATCCGTGACTCCAGGAGCACAAAACGATAAACACGAGCGATTACACAAAAACAACAAAAAAACGGGATCAGTTGACCGACCGTTCACCAACTCGTCTTAAATTCATCTCTTTTCAAAGTGGGCCACCGACCCAAGATTTAGGGGTGGCAGGAGAGGGGACAGTAAGCCCCATAACTTGACGTTCCACCAATAGTGGGTAAACTTACCGCTAGGTAGAATTACAAACTACACTAAATTTATGTACAGCTATTTACTTGTATTAAGAATTACTAATGAAATAAACTAAACTAATATGATTAAAAGCTAAATACCAAACAATGACATATGGATTGTGCAAAATCTGCATTCATTCCATAAAAAGAGGTTCACTCGCGCTAACATTATCGAACGATATTTTTAATATTACATGCTAGCAACTTATTACTTAGAATAAATGACCAAAAACTACAAACATACTTAGAAACTTAGATTCCACCAGAATAAGTAATCGAAAAAACAAGGGAGTTCAGCACTGATGACATACTTAAAGCCAAAATCAAACCATTGCAATTAGATGGATAAATTTGAGGGCAGGATAGCTAGCAGTTGAGACGGTGTGCGGTTATTTAATTATGCAAAATAAACGCCAATGAGTCGTTACACAATAAATGTGTTCAGATAGAAACGAGAACTTATAATCGCAAAGCTTAACCAAAATCACAATAATCTGAAATGCAATAAATATTATGACCAGGTCATCACTCACTTTGTAGTAACACACCTAATTATAGTTAAATGTATAATAATAATCGCATCCACAATTGTCGTGACACACACGTCTGGATCGTTCTCCTTTATTATATTGATATTTTTAATTTAAGGTTATACCCTAACCCTACTCATCTTAACAAGTTTTTAAATTTCATATAGGTTAGGATCAATTAAGTTCAAACCCGTTCAGATCACTTACAAAACTAAAATTACTGTAATAACACGCAATTCACTTACTTCCCTTGGGGTGTAGGTAATTACTTCCCTAATGTCATGACAACCATTAAACACACAGTAAAATCAACTTACCTGTAATGGATATGTCAAAGTAAGTGTAACTTACTAGATGGGCATGGAGAAATAGTTATTTAAGCATCAAGGGAAGTAAGTAGCTTTTACCAGTCGAGAACGAGTTTGCCCGCCCGAGCGAGCGAGGGCTGGCAAAGTTCGAGGCTGGTTATAGATAGTTACTTCCCGAGCATGCTTATAACATTTTTCTCCATGCCCAACAAAAATTTGAATAAAATATCCTATTCAATTTACCACCATCTTTAGGCCCATTACGTTGGGCCATTCTGTTCTGTTACACAACCCGCACCTGCCTTCCCCTGCCGCCGCCTGACTAAAGAAGGGGGCCCTCGTGGCTCCGCCCCTCTCCAAGGGGGCCGTCGATGTTCCGCCCCTCTCCAAGGGGGCCCTCGGGGCATCGCCCCTCTCCAAGGGGGCCCCCGGAGCTTCGCCCATCTCCAAGGGGGCCCTTGGGGCTCCGCCCCTCTCCTAACAAGTTTTTAAATTGCAAATAGGTTAGGATCAGTTAAGTTCTAACCCGTTCAGATCACTTATAGAACTAAAATTACTGTAATAACACGCAATTCACTTACTTCCCTTGGGGAGTAGGTACTTACTTCCCTAATGTCATGACAACCAGTAAACAAACAGTAAAATCAGCTTACCTGCAATGGATATGTCAAAGTAAGTGTAACTTACTAGATGGGCATGGAGAAAAATTATAAAACGTCACTTTTAGTGAAAAAAACCTAGCGCTAAAAGGCCTACTTTTAGTGGTGGTCGTACAAAAAAGCTTTTGCCGGTCCCTGATGCCTGCGTTACTATGGAAACAAGTTTGTGTTATTGTTTGGATAAGTCAAATAATAGATACTAAAGTCATAATTTTTTTGAGTTTTTGAAAATGAATTCGCAAGTTTGAAAGTACTGATGTCGTAAACAAATATTGTACGATACATGTTGCAGTGTTTTGCAGGTCTAACCTGGTACTTGGTTCGACCTGCAAAACACAACTTTCCGGTCTCGTAACGTAAATTACTATTAAAGTAAAATTCGATACTATTTCTTTACAACAAAGCAAAATCATTATTATTACTCGGAAAAGTAGGTACGCCAAGAAAACAAGAAGTTCTTGAAACTATAGCACCCGAAGTAATGGTACCATCAGCTGCAACTAGAATCGATGCAATTTCTGAAAAGCCGATAACTTGATAAACACTAAATAGAAAACGTGTATGTTCATTTATTTAGTATGTACTTATATTGCATTCGCGATCTTTCTGGATGAGGGTTGGCCATGGAATTTAGACAGTTTTGGCAGTGTGATTGGTGTTTAAGGAGTTGAATTGTGACTTTAATATTTGACTTTCGATAATTTTATCTTAAGGTTATGTTTTCTATCATTTATCGTTTGCGCTGTTGCAAGCGCTTCCTCTCTCTTAACGCAAAAGATTTTATAAATCTAAATTTTTATTAAACTAATCACATGTTTTTTACAAGTAGCAGAAAATTGTTAGGATTTTAATTGTCTTCCTATGTGTTTTAGCGTATTTTTCGACGATATTGGCAACACGTCTTTTATGTTCATGTTATAGTAGGTAACTCGGTTAATCCCTTTTTTGCAATAAGCGCCTAAACGAGCTGAAGGAGAAACATGAAGTTAAGCTACTGTTCCGTACAGTATCTGAAAAATGCTATAATTTCAACCATGCACAGAGAATAAAATATGAACTATCGCACTATGCTGTGCTTTGTTTCGACTGCACTTTCGCTGCATCCACTCAAGGGGTTTGATCTTCTTCAATTTTCTTGTTCACTGGGCATTGCTATATGATTGTTCCGACGTTCCCGTGGTAGTGTACAGGTATAATAGACGCCTCTGTTGCTTAACTAACTCTATCTGGTTACTTACGTCTAAATTACTGATGACTGCTTTTTTGGCTTGTTTGGCAGCCTTTTTTGTTTGCCACGTTCGCAATAACTGCGTTTTTACTCTTGAATATTTACTGAAATTTTGAACCGAAATGATAAATTTTTTTATTCCACTTCCATTACTTCACTAAGAGATTCTGACTCCGATTCTGACTGTGATTCAGAATCAGATTCTGCCAGTGAAATAATGATGGAAGGAATATTTTTAAACGAAAGGTTACCCATATGTTTTGTCCAGTCTGCCGAATTAAGTTCCTCACAAAGCTTACAATAATTTTGCCACATGCCTGGTGAACATTTTAAAAGAGCTTCAGACCATAAATTTGTAACCCTATCCTTAGATGGTGTCCGCGAATTTATATGTTTGTTATAATAGGTCTTACAAAACCCCCATGCCATTTCGATAGGGTTATATTGACAATGGTAGGGGGGGTAATCTAAGAACCTCATTACCTTTCCCTTTTAAAAGTTCGTCGACTGCATAGCGCTTGCTGTGATTTCCTCTAAAAGGTTTAATTAACTGCCAAACCGGTTTTTTTGTGTAGTTATCAGAAAACTTTACACTGTGTTTAACCAG
Source organism: Agriotes lineatus (assembly GCA_940337035.1). Classification (NCBI taxonomy): domain Eukaryota; kingdom Metazoa; phylum Arthropoda; class Insecta; order Coleoptera; family Elateridae; genus Agriotes; species Agriotes lineatus. Next base: position 73,312,500 of record OW679195.1, on the reverse strand, counting down.
CCATTCCTGCATTTCGCCTGTTTTGGTGAAAAATGTGGGCGTTTTGTCCAACTGCACAGAATGATAAGGAGCGTTGTCCATAACTACCACACATTTACCATTAATCTTAGCTAAAGCAGGAATAAGCTGATGAATTACCCAATTTTGAAATACAGTTGCGGTCATGGTCTTGTGCTAATCTCTGTCCTTGTTTTTTTAATCCAATAAATAATCGCATCCTTCCAAAAACCCAAATTTAGTTCCAGCATGCAAAATTGTGAATCGTTTTCCCTCCCCCCTGAATTTAGATGGATTACTTTTACTATCATCTTCGTGAACCCAACGACGAATCGTAGATCCATTTTGGTAGATCCACGTTTCATCAAGGTACACGAAGATGATATTTTCATCGGAATTTTTAAAATGTAGATATTTTCGCAAGAAACTAATTTTCGATGCAACAACGTGCTTTTCTTCACATAAAATTTTTAAGTCGATTAGTAAGTTTATACTTATTTGCCATAGATTTTAGAATTTCGTATAGCAATGTTCTCCCTCCCGTAAACCCACACTGATCCTTAACATCAACCAATAAATCACTTACTGTAAAAAACCTATTTTCGGAATTATATTGCCAAATCAGTTGTTGCAAGTCCTTCCTAAAAAAATGATTTTGATATAAACTAGCTTTCGAGCGTACGCCAACTACAGAAGATTGCAACTCTATTCTGTTGTTTTATAATAATTTCAATTGTCGACCTCCCAAACTGAAAATTAATGCGTTATTAGGTATATACAGTGTGTCTCACCGACTATGAGACATAGCAAAATTAACATTGGAAAAGAATATAAGGATCAACTAGGGCTATGTTCTGTAGATACTGTTTAATTAGGCAAAACAAAAGAAAATATTAATTCTGTCAAATATCCTAATCAAAGTTATTTGAGCTATTTAAGCAAATTTGTGTAGAATAATAAAATCAAACAATTTTAAAGTTATCCACGTAGTTGATCATTTATATTAAGTGATACATTTACCTACAATGAATGTTTACACTACAGACGAAAAAATCCAAATAGTTGGAATTTAGCCGGTAACAGCTTGAGAAGAACTTCAGATCTTTTTGGTGTGCACTACAATGATCGGCCAATTCCTTCCAAGAACACAGTAGCGCAAATTGTAAAACGATTCCGAGAAACTAGATGTGTCAAAAATGTATAGCTCGCGACGTAATGCAAATTTAGATTCCCTTAAAAACTCTATTACAGAAGCATGTTTTAATAATTATAACACCTCAAATGTTAAATAATGTCTGTCGCAACTTTTACGACAGACTAAGTCACTGTTTAGTAGTGACTGGAAACACAGTTGAGCATTTAATTAATTAGTTAATCTCTGTTTTCTGTTATAAAATTCATAAAACATGTTTGTAATATCTTTCCATTATTTTATTTTAAAACTAGTTTTTGGATATACCATTGTTTGTCTTACTTTAAATTAACAAATTATTCTTGAACAGAACCACAGAATACAAGACAAAACTTTTTATTATAAAATACGTTGTTTACAGTTATACATAAATACTTAACCTCTCTCGTGTGTCCGTTTACTACATGTCAGGCACCCTGCTTAATTACAATGGCATACGTATTCAAGTAGCATTTAAAAAAACATGTAAATTTGTTAGTAAACTAATCATTTCAGCATTTACATAATTATTTTTCACAGAAATTCCTCAAAATGCCTACGATCATGTTCTAAATCCATGTTAACCCTACGTTTTATCGTTAAAACACATTGGCCAATATTCTTGGTCTGATGGTATTTACTGCAATCACAATAGCTCTTGTGTAGCGGAAATCATCTAATGGTGCACAATATGCAGCATTTTTTGCACACCTTTTTAACAGGACAGGATCTGTACAAAACGCCTACAAAAAATTAATGTACAATAATTTCATTATTAAAGAACACCATTACATGACAATTTACCTGTTGGAGCTGACAAATGTGTTAAAGATTTATTAGGACTCGTGGTTATTCGATCTTAAATATCTTGCAAAATGTCTTCAGTGACCACAGATTAAGTGGTGTTCCTGTACATTTGTCGTTACTACCTGTTCCACGGAACGTGGCACTATGACGTTGGGGAACTGTTTTTCAAATTGTTGATAACAAGATGGAGATGAATATATCCAAACACAATTTTCATCACGTTCTCCAGAATAAAAATCAGCCTTTACGATAAACTTATTGCCGTCATCAGAGAAAACCATTTTTTCAGCTTAACCTAAAAGTAGCAAGGTCGTGCTACAATTATTATTAAAAAATAAGATGTAGCAATATGAATTCTTACCAAATAAATTCACCAAGTGCGGTGTTATTCTTGAAAATGGCTGTTTTTAAATAAAATGTAAACAAATAAGGCGAAACTTATCTCCTTTATTTACATATTTATAAGAAGTTAACAGGCAAATTTGACAGTGCCAAATTTACTGCGCGCGCATAAAAATTAGAAAGTAAGATTAGTGAACGAATTCTAGGCATACCAACAGACAGCAGTTTTGATAACAACAGGAATATTTTACAGTTCAATGAATATTAATAAAATTTGTATTGGGACCGCAAATTTTAAAGACACCCGCAATTAGAAACTAAAGCACAGTTGTGACAATGAAATATATCAATGATTGTTTCACTTCTGACCAATCACAATTCTCGATCCAGCCAAAGCAATAGTTGATCCTTACATAATTTCCCAATGTTAATTTTGCTATGTCTCGTAGTCGGTGAGACACACTGTATACAAAACATGTATGTAATTATCTTTACCCCAAATATATTGCAAACGCTGTTTACCAGACAATCATGGGTTAAATCAGGCCGCATATTTCGTAGGGTTTCAAAACATTTTTTACTGTGCACTTTGGTTTCTTTTGATATCGTTTTGGGCATCTTCTTGCTGCGTTAATTCAGCTTGAATTCAAATTGACACGAGCTTGACATGAACTACCGAGATCTTTTTAAAATCGCTAAATTTAGATTTGGCAGCACCGTAAAACGTAGTTTTAGTAATAATTTAGTTTAGCGACCAACTCCGATCGACATGTGCTATACACCATTCGACGCGTCTCGTCGAGCTGAACAATATTGTTCATGGGGACAATCGGGGCAGACCAATGGTTACTGAGATACAGCACTCTAAAGTTTTTTTTTATAAACTTTTTTCTTCGTGGAAAACACTCTGGGGCCTTCGGCGGGGCGCCGCACAGCATTTCGCGCAGCGTACCTCACCGAAGGATAATAACAAGTCACACTGCGCGCCACCTAACCTAACCTTACCTAACATAACCTAACTTAACCTAATCTAATTTAGCGACCAACTCCGATCGACATGTGCTATACACCATTCGACGCGTCTCGTCGAGCTGAACAATATTGCTGCTGGAGACATTCGGGGCAGACCAACGGTTACTGAGATACAGCACTATAAAGTTTTTTTTTTATAAACTTTTTTCTTCGTGGAAAACACTCTGGGGCCTTCGGCGGGGCGCCGCACAGCATTTCGCGCAGCGTACCTCACCGAAGGATAATAACAAGTCACACTGCGCGCCACCTAACCTAACCTTACCTAACATAACCTAACTTAACCTAATCTAATTTAGCGACCAACTCCGATCGACATGTGCTATACACCATTCGACACGTCTCGTCGAGCTGAACAATATTGCTGCTGGGGACATTCGGGGCAGACCAATGGTTACTGAGATACAGCACTCTAAAGTTTTTTTTTTATAATTTTTTTTCTTCGTGGAAAACACTCTGGAGCCTTTGGCGGGGCGCCGCACAACACTTCGCGCAGCGTACCTCACCGAAGGCTAATAACAAGTCACACTGCAATTATTTAAAAATTTATTTTTCGCGGCTGGGAAAAAACCACGGTTTCTACGCTACCAAAATCGTGACAGATATAATGAATTATTCCCAAGAGGAGAGAAATTTACGTAGGGAGTTTTATTATGACTGAAACAACAATTATGTCAGATTCGAGGTTATCAGGTTAGGTTTTGCGTCAGTCTGTGTCAAAACTGATGCACAACCTAACCTGATAACCTCGAATTTGACATAGACTTACAGTGCCACCAACTTTAAAATTTAAAAGTGTCAATAAATTACATTAAAAAAAACAGGTTTGTAGTTTTAAATAAAAAAATAGTATATGCAATTCTGAGAGACTGTTATTTTGCATCAGTGCTATTGCACCTCAGCAAAACAACGCGTTTCTCTCTCTCATTGCATAATCTACCATTCCGGTGACAAGACACACTTTATTTTAGCATAAGGGAGCGTATGTAACGGTTTTCTGGTATTAAAAGAGCTTAACTCATAAAATAGTATCTTCAACAGATTACTCGAGATCATAGATTTGTATAGTTAAGTTTAGCTTTATTGTGTATATATTTGAAAAAAAAGGTTATAGATGGGCGTTTCTCAATAAAACAAAACAACGGATGTTTCGAGGATTTCAAAAGGTTTGGGATATTGAACGGGTAGAAACTGAAGGCAATATATCACTAAAGGGAACTTTGAACATTTCTAGATACAGCGCATAGTCGGCTAGAGCTAAATAGCTTCACCTCGTAACTAGTTTACCTATTGTTCTTTGCAGTAGTTCGCTACTAATTTTGTAGTCAAATGTACAGCAAGCACGTAAATTCGTTTCTGGAAATGGCAGCAACCGCGAACTGGAGCTCATTGAAATGCTACCTGCTTATTATGTATGCCCAGGCAATGCAACCCCGTACCAACAATTCTACAAGTCCAGACACAAAGTGGCGTTGTTTAACTCGAAGTAATAGCAGTTATAGTGCAGAGGCGTTGTTTCATATATTACAACGTCTTAGGGACGTGTAATTTTAAGGACTATGGAACGGATCGCATAACAGTTGTAGCGAAACGGCCAAAGTAGAGCAATTCGACATTATGAAGCTGCCATAAATTACGAATAAATTAGAAGAGTAATAGAATAGTACTGATGAGTACCGCAACTACTGCCATAGCTATTATGGAGTTTGATGGTCGTTACCAGTGGCAGTTTCCATCGGTACACGATTAGCAATTATTATTTTAGAACGGACATGCCTCAGGAAATCACGCCGGACTTTCTGATAAACATAAACAAAAGAAATTTGCTGAAACGTGGCTATACAATAACAAAAAGCTACGCCTCCGCTTTATTACGAGAGGAAATACGTAAAACATATATGACAAAATTCCAAATAAATTGTTTTCTGGAGTTCCTCGAGAATTCCAGATAAGTAGCAGCGACAATGCAAATTCCTACGACCGTGATGATAATATGTTGTTAGAAATATAGAGCAGAGGAGTTTTGCGATACAATTTAACTAAAATATTTTAGCAGTATTTTTATTATGATTGTTGTTTATTACTGCCTTACTGAAAAACTGACTTTTTATTATTTAGATTCCAAATCGACAGCCTTTTATTTGAAAGCTGTTAGCTTAAAAATACTTTCTCTGAAAGTCAGTCGACTCAGTTGATGTAATATAATAATATTTGCCATTCATAATAAGCGAATCGCCAGCGTGGCCGAGCGGTTAGGGCGCCAGGCTGCGCTGCCACGCTACGTAGCTTTAAAAATTGGGTACCGAAACCATAGTTGTGAAAGTAGGGAAAGTAAGGCAGTCGTCGAAGGCGTGATGTTAACCAAATCATCCAGTACGCCGTTAACGGTGTGCCAGATCGCCTGGGTCTCGAGAAGAGATATTTCGGCGACCCTGACACGCCTTTTCTCAGGCCATGTTCCTACATGGAATGAAGTGCCCGAACTTTACTTTTTTTTATCATAATAAGCGAAAATGTTGTGTTTTCATACTCTATTCATTATACAGGGGGTTGCAAAAACTCCGTGCTACGCTATTAGAGACACGTAAAAATTATCTTCCTGTTATATTTTCGAAGATATAGCGAGGTTTTATTAACCTCAAAACTAGCTGAACTGTTGGTTAAATGACAAAATTATGTATAAGTATTTGTATTCCTATTATTCGCTTTAAGCGTGTAATATTTTTCTATCATAATACTGAACATTACAGAAATTAATAATTAAAGTTTGGACTACCATATCTTAAAAAATATAACACCAAGATTTTTTTTGTGTATTACTATGCCGATATTTCTTTTATTGGGTCTTATATTACATATTTCCTGACATTACATTATGATGTGCTTCATCTCTAGTATTATTCAAAGCCACAAATATAGGTATATATTAAATACGTCAAGTTTACACAGTATGAAGTATTGCTATTAACACATTTTAAGCCGTTATGATTATAATACCAATTAATAATATTTAATGCAAATCAAATATTATTTTACAAAATGTTCGAAAACTGCTAGTTTAATTTTTGTAAAGATTATAAAATAGCATTGACCTTGATAATAATTTATAAAACTGTATTAAAAATAGTGTTAGCCTTGATATAAACAAAATGTAATCAGAGTAGATATGGAAACAATGTAAATAGAATAGAATAATAATTTATTAGTCTATATTGTAGCTTCTACATATATACAAGTATATAAAAAAGGTTTAGACAAGTCCAAAATTTAATATAAATGACGCCAAGTATGGTAAGTATATAACATTACACAAAATAAAAAATATGCACTAAAGGGGCAGGTTGGTTCACGTTTAACACAGTGGTCAATAAACTCATTAATAGAATAACAAATAATTTGAAGTAAGAAGTCCCTTAGTTTTATCTTAAATATAGATAGAGTTTTGATTTGTCATAATTCAACCCATGGAACATTAAAATATTTTGGACCGGGGTAATACAAAGATTTTTTGTATTAAAAATGATCGAAACCATGGGCTCTAATATCATCTTTATGTGTTATATTGGTGGTTGTCACCATTTAAGGCAAAAGTATCTTGAATTACGTATACATAGCATAATAAGTTTTATGAATATAATACTAACGGTTAAAATTTTATTTTTACTAAATATTGTTCTACATGAATACTTAGATTGTATGTCACCAAACAAACACTCTATTAAAATGTTAAGCCTGTCCCCATAACAAAATACGGAATGATAAAATTGATTATACAAGTCCCTAGTAAGTACACATAAGTGCAGTAATTGAAAAATAATTTTTTAAGTTTAAAATCGGAAAAAAATTACGATCGAGTCTTAAAAACAAATCATTTATATGCCTAAACCGGTCAAAATTATTATTCATGCAAAGGCCAAGCATTTGACGTCAGCAACCCTTGTTATATTCTTGTCAGCAACTGAAATATCTTGAAGTCCCGGTGACTTACATTTTGGATAAAACTCAACAAAGAACAGTTTTAGACATATTTATAATTATTCTTAGTACACCTCAGTGTGAAATCATTTGACTGTTTTTTTTTGCTAAAGATATTAACATCTTTGTCACTTGTATCACATCCGCATACATAAAAGTTTTTCCAAAACTGAGCCAAACTGAGAAGTGATATTAATTTGGCTTCCCCAATAAATAATTGTTAAATTGTGAATAAATACCCTCTTTCCAATTCACATTCGCTGAGTTTTAAAATTAATTATGTGTCCTGTGGGTATGATGTAGTAGAATACATTGATTCGTAGTAAGTGTTTGATTAGGGAGTCGAGTGGCTGTTTTGGAGGTCCTATCAGATTAGTTGGAACCACTGGAAGCTGAACGTATGCAGTGACCTTCATAGAAAGCAGTGGATCCCTAGGTGAGGGCAACGGCGTGAGCTTGAAGCAGTTTTTGTGTCGCAGCGGTCAAGACACAGGAGTCGTTCGGCAAGGCATTCAGCGGCTGAGATCGGCAGGCCAACGGAGAAAGAGGGTGCCTCGTGGGCCTTGCAAGGAACCCGAGTTAAGCCCTAATTTCCATTCCAAAAGCAACAGAACCGTCAGAAAACTTCACCTTAAGAGATTGAATTTTATGAATTTCTTGATGGCGTCGGTTTTATGGGCACTTCCGGCACAAGCGTCCTCTCAGTGTTTTTTGTTTGTGATGTGTATTTACTTACAGCAATTGTTATCACCTAGGTAACGCTTTAATTACGTAATCACAGATACTTGTTGAATTTAACGAACTTGTTTTCGCGGATTGTGAAGTTGGATTGTCTAATTTGAGTTAATTTTTCCAATAGTTAAGTAATATCCTGTATGGTAGCTACCCCATTAGTTAAATCAACATTACACAAAGTGTTTACTTTTAAATTATTCAAAATAATAGGACGATAACTGATTTTATAGCAATTGTATGTCTTATACTTTATACAAATCAAAATACTACTTGATAAGATGTAGAGACCCTACCCATATGAGAGAAAGTCATTTGTTTTACACAAATTGGAATAACTAATAAACATAACCCAAAAAATTATTAAATCATAACTACATATATTCTCTTTAGGTTTAAAAAGAACTTCACAATGTAACAAACGTTAAGGAACGTAGCCTGATGAATTTGTGGTGCAGGTAGCTATTGCACCTTAGAAAATGAAATTACTATATAAATAACCCGTGTTAAATGTAAACGCTGACACGTGCATTCTAAGACGAACCTAGTGGGGATGATGGGTATGATATGTGTTTGCTCTCCAAGGTGTGATCACACGCAAGTACCCAATTCCATATGCGCAGTAAGGCAGTGAACGCTAGTTGCATGAGCACGTATAACGGGGGCAGGCCAAATGATCTCGAAAGTTGCCCATTAGGGGGAGGTTTTATTTTAATGGTAAATGTAATTGTTTTTAAAAGAAATCCGAAAGAAGCTTTTCATAGTAAAGACAGTGTTTATTGCTGTGATCACAATAGTCACAGTAGTTTCATAAGTTAGAAAATGAAGAAAAAATACCCATGGACATTTAACATTTAACTTTTATTTGGTATGTTATTGTATTCAGGGGCTCCTTTCTCTTATTGGCCCAATAACGCAATGTCCTCTTGTCTTATATTGACGTTAGTAAACCAAAAATTGAGTATAAATTATCAAAAAGCTGTTCTTTCTTGCAAACAATGTTATCTTAGTACCATTAGTAACTTGGTTTTCACAAACTGTTCGTTCTAACCGGTTTTGGATTTGGGATTACTGCCCCGGTAGATAGTCATTTTCGGCATTCAAGCACCACCCCTTCAATCAAAATCTTATGGGCTTGTCACGAATAAAGTGTTTGCAGCCGTGCCTATTCAGTATGTTTCAGTATATTTCAAAGTATAAAGTGATGATTGGGCCTGGGAAATTGCAAAATTGCGTAATTGGACTCTTCTCAGTGATTGATGTAAACTTTTCTCGCCAAAGAACATTTCGAAAAGTTCTGGCGAAAACGAATCCTGAAATGTTCATATTTTTCTTATCAGATTGCTGACAATCGATAATTTTTTACAGAAGCTTCTCTTTTTTCTGCTTTTACGCCCAACTTTGTTAATAATATTGCGAACTTGTAAAACAGCTACTGTAAACTCTCCTTTTACGACAACTTTTAATGGAGTTGAATTCTTTCCGCTGTATCTATCTTAACTGGGGATTGCGCGTTAGGGGTGGCTGACTTCGTTTAAGCAGCAGAGAACGCTCGAGGTTGGTGTGAGAACAATGTGGTGTTCGTCGAATGGGACGTATATGTGACGTATGGCAGTCGTAATTAAGGGGTTGCTATTAATATGTAGAAGTGTTATCCCATCACGGTCAAACCGGATTAGCAAGACGACTCCTGTCGTATGTTGAAGTAACGGGGTGTTGTGGTTCTTAGGTGACTGCTTTCCGCCACCTCCTATTTTATTTTGTCGATATACACTTTTCTAGAATTTTCATTTTGTCTGTGGATTGTCACCGAATACAAAGTGGACATCTTCCCCAAAGCAATCCATCTTCCCTTCAGGTGGTAACAGAACTAATCGAGAGTCAGGAATTTCCTATGATGCTTTGATGTCTGCAAGTTGCTGTAAGATAGACTCGTAATTGCGTCTGACAACAGTACGTTAGAATTATTGCGAAGTGAATAATCAATATACCGTTTCATAAGAATAGTAAATACGGGCGCGTGAAAACCAATCACATTTTGCATGTCACCGTATTCGCTTAATTCAACTAAAAATCCATTCAGATCTTGTTTATGGAATACAGTTTGAGCCGACACCGGCCGACGAATTTATAAATTTTTAGACTGAATTTAGAATAGTTAGACTGTCCTTCCAGTGACGTCTCATTTAAATGTTGTCTCTAAACTTCGAATGAATCAATTTTTGGTGTTATTAGGAGCCAGCACGAGCAACAATAGACTTGTTTATATCATGGCTTGTGTGTTTTATTGCCTACTTTCTATTTGTATACCAATTGCAAAGGTGGGTTTGAACGATTAAACCCAGGTTTATCAGAAATTCCAGAAATTGTGTAAACCAAAGGTAAGTTTGTAACCGGTGAAGAATCTGTAACGCACACCCTCTGAACCATTTCGGTGATTTTATTTCGCAGTTTGAGCAATTTGCCGTTTGCATTATTTTTGGGACTGCGTGGCGCCTTGGATATTAATTTCAAATTATCTAAGACACCCGCAATTCTATTGCTAGAGACCACGCTCATTTTTGGACTGCAGTTAGCTGGAGCACGTTTTGTCACAGGGCTAAGTTACTTTTGTGGGTTATCATCAAACACAATTTTTTGTGTTTTAATTCACCGTTCAAGCTGTAACAAATTATAGCCTGCCAATGAGTGGTCTTGTTTTGCATCTTAATCTCGTAAATTCCCTGTAATAGCTTTTGCGTCAATTATTTGGATTTTGTCAGCTTCTTGAATCTGATCAAGCATCTTGTTGGTTGTCTTCGTCTGATTCGTCCTCGTCTTCCTCATTAGATCCTTCGGTTTCTTCATCGGCTTTTGCAAAATCGGTTACACGAGAATTATTAGAAAAATAATTTTCGGCTGCAGCTGACAAGTTATCTACGTCACCAACAGTGCATCAGTTAATCCAATTATCTTAGAGGTCTTATATAGATATGTATAACCTCGTTGTATAATCATCCTGATCATTGTAAACCGCATCCAAAACACGTTGTAAAGAAAATGTGAGTCTAAAAATATTTTTTACACTTCTTTACACGCATTGGGTTGTTGTTATCCAAAATATCTTTCTCCGCAACCAATGTGAACTAAAACGGATTTTCATACTAGGTGAGCTTTTTAAAGTGTTACAAGGCGATATCTCGAAGACCGTTTTAAATATTTTGATGCCATTTTGGTGAGGTAGTAGGGACATGGGAAGACATATTTAAATATATTTACCCCCTCTCCCGTTTTGAAGGGGGGGGGATAACTTTGGAATATTAAATTCAAATCTACGTAAACAACTACTTATGTCTACAATTTTTTTATTTGATTTTATTTATTTATTTATTTATTTATTATCGTTGTAGTCAACAGCTAATGCGAATGACAGGCTACATTTTAAATAACTAAAATTAGTATAGGCCAGTTTTTAAATGCAGAAATTAAGAGAACACAAAAATAATGGAAGAAAAAACTATACAATTTGCTATCAGAGTAAATGAGTAAAAGTCAATAGCAAAGATTGTTGAAAACTTAAAAAAAAACATGATAGGCTGGATTAAAACTAAATTATAGAGTAAGTTGTAGATTAAAACTAAATTACTAAGCTAAAACTTAAATACGACAGAATCCGCTTTGCCTGCTCATTAGTGGCGTCTGAAATATTACAGCAGGTATAAAATTTATTTAGAAAAAGAGTGAGTAAGTGTTTGGACGTTGAAGGGGGACATTTCGAACAAATTCTCAAGGATGACAGACGCTAAATGAGATGAAAGTAAATTCTAAATATTTTTTATTTTCTAACCTAATAAATCATAAATCCGTAACCATAACCAAATAAAAAAATTTTGTACACATACATAGCTTTTGATGTAGATTAGAATTTTATAAACAAAAGTACGTCATCCTATTTAAAATTCCAAAATTACCCCCCACCCCACAAAACAGAGAGGGGGGTAAATGTCAAGAATATGTTTAAATATGTCTCAGCATGTCAAGAATATGTTTAAATATGTCTCCCCCATCCCTCTATCACCACACCAAAATTTCATCAAAATATTTGAGACGATCTTCAAGATATCTCCTTGTAACACTTAAAAAAACTCATATATTTGACATGGTTTCACGATAGTTTGAAACGTATAATAAACAATGAACTTAGTTAGCATATTGCATCATCCACATTTTCTATTGAGCCAGAAAGAAAATTATTTTAATTATTATCAACTACGACGTTGCGATATACAACATGTACACTAGGTAGAACCTATTGCAGACCACTGTTTTCAGCCATTTTAGCTGTTAAAATATTTTTAGATATTAAGTTTTTAGATTAGCAATGGAGTCTACTAACAATTACACTAGTTTACACGATTTATATACCTTAGCTGAAGGTTATAATTTCTTAGGCACTGAGTTCAAAAAAAATTTTTTTAAAAGTCCACCACGTCACGTTTAAGAAACATTTAATTAACACAAATACAGGAGTAATTCCTAAACCGCCAAATAACAAATTAAAAATGAGTTATTTTACTTTGTTTTAATACTTTTTTGGACTAGTTTTCCTTATAACAGTCAAACAGTATTCCCCTAACATACTTTCATCCCAAAAATCTTTGTGCCAATCTTCGAAAACCTTCAGATCTTGATGAAAACGCTCACCCTGTTCGTCACTCATGCTGCCTAAGTTTTTAGGAAAGAAATCTAAATGCGAGTCAAGGAAATGTATTTTCAGAGACATATCTACACCCATCTGGTGATAATTTTGCAATAATCCAGCAACAATTTCTTGATATCTGTCATCTTTTTTATATCCTAAAAATCCTTTGACAACATTTTTAAATGATGTCCAGGCAGTTTTTTCTTCAAAGACAACATTTTGTGTCAAATTCTTCATCTTGCATTAATTTTCGTATCTGTGGGCCTACAAATATCCTCTCGTTTAGTTTTGCTTCCGAAAGACTTGGATTTTTTTTATTTTAGATATTGTAAACCAGCATTAGTTTTATCCATAACCTCTACAAAATGCTTTATGAGGCCTAATTTAATATGTAATGGGGGCAAAATTATGTTTTCTGGACCTACCAAACATTTTTCGTTCACCTTTATTTATTCTGGAGTAAATTCATTCCGAGCAGGCCATACTTTTGTTATGTAATGATGTTCTTTAGTTAGACTATCCCACAAACACAGAAAATAAGCATATTTGGTATATCCGTCCTGTAATCCCAATAAAAATCCAACCACGTTAAGATCTCCACATATTTTCCAGTTGTGCTTTTCATATTTTATCAATTTAAGTAGTACAGACATTGTGTTGTAAGTCTCTTTACTGCTCACAGCATGACCAATAGATAAAGATGGTTTTCAATTGCTATTATGAAGCAATACGCCTTTTAAGCTATATTTTGACGAATCAATGAATAACCGCCTCTCGTTTGGGTGTATTGGGTCATACTCTTGATCCATAACATTGAAAAGTCCTGGAATATCATGGCAGACGCAAAAGTCACCGTTTGTAATAAAAAACTCACTGTAACTCTTATTTCTTTTCCTCTAATGTGTTACGTGTGTATTTGGTGTGAGTAGGTCCCATTGTTGTAATCGAGAAGAAAGAAGGTCTGCCTTGGATCTAGACAACCGTAAATCTCTTACCAGATCGTTTAATTCACTTTGGTTAATTAAATGCGGTTTGTTATCTTCTTGCAGACAGAACTTGTCATCACAGTTGTCAGAGTTGTCAACAAAATCTTGCTCTTCGTTACCTTGACTACTTGACATAGCTGGACAAACAGGATGTGGCAGGCTTTTTGAATGTGGGTGGAATCGTCTTTGGACAGACAGGATATCGGAATATAAAATGTTATGTTTGTTTTTGGAATTAAAACCTGCAGTCTGCATCATGCAAAAGTAACAGTCGTTTTCGTGATTTGTGGGCTCTCGCCATAGCACTGGAACCCCAAATTGAAGAAATACTTTTTCTCCTGACACCCATCGCACTAGAGTTATCCTGCAACTTTCACAGAAAACGTGTGGCGCCTATTTTTTCTCTTGATTAGTTATTGGAAAATCAAAATAATGCAGGTATGCTGTTTTTAGTGCTTCTGAGAGAAGTATTCCTTTATTTCCAAATATAAATTGTCCACAAACGTAACAAAAATGATCAGAAGCCAATTTACACGATCTATTAGATATTTTGTAACATTTAGCACTCTTTCTGTATGTCTTAAAACAATGAACTTCAAATCGGAGGCATTCGTGCAGATAAGAAAGAAAATTATCTTTCGTAGCAAACAACTGTGACGTGCTAAAATAATTTTAACTGCCATTGTTGTTTGATAGAAGGTAAATAAACATAAAAATAATAATTTGATTAAAGGTATATTCAACAAGTTATTATTTGTAAACTAGTGTTTTTTTCTTTGCTAAGGTTAAATTCACAGATCGCTCTTTAAAAAACTACCGATCTAGTGCTCGCCAGCCTACACCAATCTTTGTATATCTAGATATTTTTTAGATGTCCTAGACCTCCAAACTCGATTAGAAATATCAGCAAAATACTACGCAGATGTATTAAGTTTTCATTGCCATTAGATAACGATTATTAAATTTTTATTGATTACATGTGTGAAGTAAGGCAGAGCCATGGTCGGTGCTTATCGATAAAATACATACCTCAAAAGCAAGTAACATCTTTTTTGAAATCTGTAATAAAACTTAGAGTAGCTGAAATATATTTGTTTCAACGCCGGGGAAAGCAATTTAAAATTTCATCTATGCTTTCACAGAATTAATATAAGAGAAGATATATTCAATTCTCGTGCGAATCCGAACAAACAATAAACGTTTTCAACATGTCAATATTGGTGTCTAATTAACCCTTTATCCACATTTTTTGCTGAACCAGATGAAATTACATTGTTAATTATGTTGCAATACGGGTAAACATGCTAAGAGCACATATAGCTTTTACGGATCACTTGTGAATATACTGTTTTCCATTCCATCTTACAGATACTAAATCTTGAGATCAATTATGGAGTGTACATACACATAACGACATAACCATTTGATTTCTGGAAGTAGAATTAACAGACTTTTGGACAAGAATTTTACAGCTCTAATGCTGGACTGCCAACATCAATCAATATAGCACACAATATAATATGTAAATTACAATGGATGTCCTTTCCAGATATAGCAATCTATAAGATTCCCCAGACCTCTAAATTTGACGATTAAGTTTCCAATTTTCATTATCATGAAACGACTCCTACATTTTTATTTGCAACGTGTGTGAACTAAAGTAAAGCCATGTTCGGTTCTAGTGGTCAGGAATGTTCTTCGATAAAATACATACCTGAAATGGAAGTAAAATCTTTTGTTCAAATCCGCAATAGTGCTTAGGCTAGTTCAAATATATGGGCTTAAAAGCCGACGAAAGCAATTTAAAATTTCATCAATGTTCACAAAAGTAATATAAGCGGAAAAGAAATATCCAGTTCACGTTATCGGGCTGATAAATAATGGGGAAACTACGCGTTCTGCTTCCTGAAGACTATACCGAGCGCTTGTTGACAGAGACGCGTTGGAGCTTGACTTTTCTTAGAAGTCGGCGTTGCCGCTCTGTACTTAAAACCTTTATTCATTATGTCTGATGGGAAAATATTTCCCCTTCCTTTTATCTCCGCATAATTTGCTGGCGCCCTTGTTAAACCTGCTTTTGGCAAACTATTTTCAGCCACTCGCACGGAAAAATAGAAATTGATTCGAATATAACTTTTCCACTGCCGCATTTCTCATATTGCCTCCCATAAATTGCCTCGTAGAAAATGCATTTACTTCGGAAATGGCTCAAAATATCAAACATGTTAAGAAAACGATCACATTCTTTGCACTGCTCGTTTGAATGCAATTAGCTATAGAGAAAAATTAAAGTTAGGCCATGATGCCTAATTAGGCTAATTCCCTAGCCGCTAATCACCTTTCTTACACCCATCAATTAAGAATAAGCTTTAAAGAATTAAACCGCAAATGATTTCGTACAAGCGGCTTTGTGGGAATTAAGTGGTGGTTAAATTTAATGAGAAATGAAAAGACTAACCTTCAACAAATTCATTCTGCAAAATAAGGGATTAGTCTAGTTAAAAGAACGAAAGCTTAACGGTAAATTTCAGAAACACTCGTTTGTGAAATGAAAGTCTGAATGTAAAGTTTCTGGCTGTGGGATGGTATTAATTTTGATGCTGAAGTTTTCGGAGTCAACCAAGCCTGTTATTAATAATGAGCAGATTGTCTTTCCCTATGCGTTTGCTCAGCAAACATCTAATTGCTATCCGCCCTAGTTCGAGTTTGCAAAGATTTGCAGCGTAGCGATTTTCTCAATTTCTTGCAAGCAAGTGTGAAGAGGCGGCCAGTAATGTCTTTGTGGTGAAACGCTTGCGGTCTTGTAACTTGTAACGTTACGTAAGCTTCTGTACATAACAAATTATCACCGGCGGCTGGAAATTCCAGCTTTAACGAAGTTTGTGCTACTAACCCAACATCTAAGGTCAGGTAGGCAACCTGAACTACTAGTATTAGGGTATACCTATTGAATTATTATATTCGTGCTAACCCAATTTTAATCGCTTGCATGGCTTCCTTAATGGATACCGTTCTGACCTAATTTGGGAAACAGGAAGACTTTTTGCTTAATATCGTAAGCAAAAATTTTGAGCTCATATGCAAGTGAATATAGGTCGAGCAAGGGCACTTCTGTGATAAAGGAAACCTTTATTTTTTATTATTTGGTTCCTATCCCCCTGAGTGGGTTGTTATTGAAAACCGTTGTTGTCGGTCTGAGTCTTTCGTTTTCACTTTCTAAGTCTTTTAATCAGTCCATAAACCCATACGACGTAATCCAAGTAAACTATATTAATTATTGATTACTTGATATCGTAAAGTATCAGCCTAATATCTATACTACATCTATACTACAATACTATACTGCAATTGTTTTCAAGTGAAAATCAGGAGAGCCCATGCATATTGTTGAGAGTTAATAATGAAGGTTCGTATACTTTTATAACAGTGCTGTGAACGTGATTTGTTTAGGTGTAATTGCAACTAAAAATTATAAGCTCATTGGTAACTTATAATCAAAGGAACTGTATAATCTTGTTGAATATAAGACAGTTTTTTTCTTTTTTAAAACCGTATTGTACTTTCTCTCCTTCTTAACTCTCTGAAGAGAGCGCAGTGGTCATTGTACTGCCGAAAATAGTCTGTCTCCAGATCTTTTTGTCTTTGTTTTAGGTTACAAATTGGTCATTTCGAAATAACCGTTGATTGACTGATCCGCAGGGTTGGAGGGCGTTGTGATCTTTGCCTTCTACTTTTTCTTGAGTTTCTCTGGTGTTCTTCGCATCGCGTGGCTAAAATGTTTTAACAAGTACACGGGGCTTGAACATATTTTCTTTATAAAGTTTTTTAGTATCGACCGGCTCAAGGAATTTCTAACACACTTTTCTAGCAGAAAATTGTGTTGTGTCTTTTTTATTATCTTTTTTAAGCATGTCTATGACTCTCAACAGTATATCGATACGGGGAAAATAGGCATATTATCCTGACTTGAGATTTAGACTTTGAGATTTTCTAGTTTTTCATATTTTTGTTAATTTATTTACATCTACATTGTGCTGAAGTTTGCTATCGTTGTCCTCAAATACACGGATTCGTTTACGATATTGAATTGACAGCCTGTCTGGCTTCCGGATGGTTGATTTTTTGCATCATCCTCTACAGCGGTCAAGGGCACCTGCGGCCTATTGTTACTCAATTTACCATCACATTAGAGGTCTTCGTTTTTCTCTCGATTTGACTGTCTTTCGTCATCCCGAGTTGGTGTTGTTCCCATTTTCTGCCCAGTTATTTGATCGTCAAATATTTTTTCTTTATGTATTTGCTCTTGTCCAGTGTAACCTTTCGCCAATCTCAACAGAGTAGTTGTTGCTGTCTGGAGATTTTGCTTCTGTTTTTGTGTAAAAGTTTACGCGTCCGTATATTAGCGTTGGAAAAACCATGGTCTTGTAGAGTAAAGCTAAGTGTTTTTTATTCCCTAAAGGCTTTTTTAAAGTATCGATATGTGGCGGTGTCATGCTAATCTGTTGTATATATTGTAATGGTTTACTGCCCACAGCAATTCTGATTGCCTATTTAACTAAATGAATAAGGTCAAGATGAGCACAGAACTAATATTTTATTTATTCCAAGACAAGCAATACTTTACACTTGAGATGAACAGCAGTAACTAAGTTTGAGGGATAGAAATTAGCATGAATTAAAGTAGGTTTCAGATATGATAAATGTTCAGAAGGACCAATGCATTATCATTTGTAACTGACGGATGGAAATGGAAAGTAACCGATTGAAAGACAATTAGTGAGATGCTAAAGTAACTCTAAGTGTATCAGTGCATTATAAATAAAAGCGATTTAAAAGCAGAGCAGCAAGTAGTGACATTTATTTCAAGAAAAAGACAATTTTAATAGTTAGGTAAAGGCATGACATCAAAACTGTAATCCATATGGTCAAACATGTTATCAATCCTAATTTCTTTAAAAATTGAAAATCTAGTTGCTAAGTCACATGACAGTCTTTTGTTAAAAAATAACCAAACACGCCTGTAAAATTTGTGTTGGGGCCAAATTGAGCTCCTCAATTTATCACATAAAATTTTAATAAAAGGTCCGTTTTAATACCATTTGTGTATAAAGTTATTAACCACTGTACAGGGCATCTGTGGGTATCGTTTGCCAAGTATTAAGAGGTCCAAGTGACGCATATTAGCCAGCAGTAAGATTCGTCCAAGTCCGAGTGACTTCGGGGTTTCATTTCCATAAGCAAGCAGCATCGTCTAGCAAAAATAGTGCCATTTCCAAGTGCATAGCTCCCGTGGCGTCATTGAGCGTGAGAGCGGTAGCCGGTTAAGGTAGCATTTCACAGGAAGCTTTTGCTGCAGCCCCAGGATTCGCGGGATTCGTGAAGTGCAGACTGTCTACGGGGTATAGCACCAGGTTCCAGATAGGTCCAACTTCGAGGAATCCAGTTAGCGTCCTTTGGAAATGCAAGATGACGCAGTATTTTTCAGGTTTTGCCTCTTGCAGAACAAAAAGCGATCGCGCTTGGGTTTCTGCGTCACACTAGAAACAAAACGAGTTTAGCAGTTGCTACGTCACAGAATTAATATTTACCTGATGCTTCCTTGCCATTTTGGTGTTTTTAAAATTTAATTTATACTGGTTTTGCACTAGTAGATCATATTGTTTGCTGAGTCTAATTTAGAGGTTATCTATACGTGAGATGGAAATTTTGGAGTTGCCCGAAATATTTGAGAGTATCTGTCATACGAGTTATTTGTCGTACAAAGTGTTTGTTAGTTTATGAACCTACACCCTGAAAAAGTTTGTCTCATGTTCTACGGAGCTAAGCCCGAATTTATTGAGGATAGATAAGATAAGGATGAGCAGTAAACCATTTATTTGTGTTAATTAAATATTACACTCTCTTAATTTTAGTTTGACATGCAGGTTCCTAATTGAATCTAATACTATTTGCCATTAATTATTTTATTTAAAAACTATTATCTACAAGTACTTTATTAGTAGGCGGGACTATTAAAATATATTCATCTTTATCACAAGATACTTCGTATCCGAGATGATGAAAATGTGATATTTGTGCTAAGGAAATGCCACCTGCTTTAATATTTGCTGCGATGTCTATTGGGTGTACGTCTATATTTTCTATTTTGGTTTTTTCGTTTCTCTAGCTTATGGTGCATACCATAAGCCATGCGTAATATTCTAACCAAGTTTCCTCATTAAGGATTCTTAAGTTATCTAATAGTTTTCAGGCTGATTGAATTGTTTCAGGATATTATAAGCACATTTTTGTAGTCCATGTATAACTTTTTCTGTATTATCAATGTTTTCTTTCCACTTTTTTCACTTTGCTTGGATATTGGGATTCTTCTTTTCTAATTAATTTCGTTTTCCTTAGTTCTACTGTTTCTAAATCTACTGTATGGCTTTTTCTTTGCCTTTATAGTTTTTGCTCGGTGTACTTAGTCCTTTACTCTTATAGCTTTTGATTGTAATTCCTGGTGTCTTCTTTGCGACGTTTGTGATTGTATTTCTAATTATTCTCCATTCTTTCTCTATATTGTCTGATGTTGGTATTAATGCTAGGTGTACGTTAAGGCTTTCTTGGCACAGTGGATTTTATGAACGCGTCTATTGTTCCTTTCAGGTTATACTTTTATTTTTACGGATGAAGTAGCCTGATTTTAGGACAAGTAAGTGATGGTCTGAATCAATATGTAGTCAGGAAGATATGCTAATTTAGAATAGTGGTAGCGCACCGTTTGCGTTTTGCTTCCTCGGGGGTTTCATATATACTTATATTTCTTTTGGAAGAAAGTATTTTAAATTGTTATAAGCTGCAAAGTTTTGTAGCTCCTGCCTGTTTTGCTTTATTGTCCTTTTTCAGGGGTATCTGTTCCTACCGTTATTAGTGGTCTACCTACCCTTACGTTCATGTCGCCGATTACGATAATGTTATTGTTTTTGTATGCTTTGTTAAGCATACTCTATAGAGCTCTGTAAAATGCTTTTGAATCTTCTTCCTTTCTCTCTTCTGAGGCATAAGCCCCTATTATAGAAATTACCTTTCTTATGTGTGAATGTAGCTGTTAGCAGTCTTTCATTGACACAGCTGTATTTTCCTATACTACCTATCTTTCCACTTCTGGTATTGTTATTGCGACACCTGCACTGACTCTTAGTGCTTGTTCTACTCCACGTAATATCATTATATATTCTTCCACATCACTACCCAACTAGCACCAAAGTATCCGTAACTGAGACGTGAACCTCGAATGGTTAACTATTATGGAACCGCCGGCAGAACTGACTTTGGTCTAGAAATAAAACTTCATTTGACAATATTCGACAGTTGCTGCAACGTATTTTTCACCCCTCTTTGTAACGGTATATATATGACTTATAACTAGCTATCCGGGTATTTAAAACGTCGCAGTTACGTTTGGGATGACCTTAAAACTGCAACAGTCTGAAGATGGTTAACGGTAGTGATAGTAACCACTAATTCATGCTACTTAAATGCATCTTCAAAGTTGCAGCTCTTTTCACGTAGCTTTTATAGTAGCTGCGACTTTCTGGAACCCTCCGCTATGCCTTTAAAGTCGTGAACTTACTACACCGTGCGTGTCACCTTCTAAACTCACTAAGAACTAAACTACAGTAAAACACCGATACAATTCTATGCTGTGCACTTTTGTGTATTTCTTGGATAGTTACCCCTATCAAACCGCAACGTCGCCGCTACGTAAGTACAGTGTCATTCGAACGTAGTTCAGCAAGTTCCAGTAAGGTCTCATAAGAAAGTAGTGTTGACCAAAAATTACTCCTGTCTTTGTCACATGCACATAATGTGAAAGTTCTTATTGCGTGTCAATGACTAGTAACAAAACAATTTAAATTTCCCACAATAATCACCTGTACGTTCCAGCGACTAAGTATTTGTACTAGTTTGGTAGTTCCTTCCAACTTCCTTTTTGTCCCAGCAACTACAAATATTGCAATAGAATGCTCTAATGGAGTCTCTAATAATATTATTTAATTAATTAAATTGTAAGTTAGAGCAAAAATCCAATATGCACAATGCTTTGTTTAATATTTTACTGTGATCGAACTTTTGCCTGTTACCAATTTATTAGGCTGGTTAAAATGTGAGCTGTACTTATTTACTGCCCAAAATAAATGGTTATATGCCCTTTTTAATATTTTATTTAGCTGCAATTAATTATAATAAAACGCTGGCTCAAGTAGAACAACAAGCTTCTTAACTCAGGTGGGTTCCTAGTTGATTGAGAAATTAAAAATTTTTTGATACGGCTCTATTCATTTAGTTCCAATGCACGGTAGCTAAATGTTTGCAATACGGTAAAAAAATCTACAAAATGCTTCGCGGGTGCAAGTCTGCGTTGTTGACGTTAAACAATAGTGAAATAATGAACATTTGAAAAGGTATTTATTCAAATGTTCGCGAGTTGGCGGTAATTATTAGCTTTTGTTTCAGGCACTAATTTATTTCGTGACGTCAGAAGGGACGCCGAGTCGAGCTTGCAATTGTTTTATCTTCGCATAAACTCAAATTTGGAAAACCGCTTATTTTGTGAACTGCACCTTTGCTGTGGTCGTGGAAATGCTCGAATCCTCCTCAGTAA
Organism: Agriotes lineatus; assembly: GCA_940337035.1. Taxonomy (NCBI): domain Eukaryota; kingdom Metazoa; phylum Arthropoda; class Insecta; order Coleoptera; family Elateridae; genus Agriotes; species Agriotes lineatus. Next base: position 73,290,136 of record OW679195.1, on the reverse strand, counting down.
GGCCTCCTCTCATATGCACGTCGAAATCCGACCGCTTACTCTTATAATTTAGGTAAATTTTGGGGTACCTTATAACGGCGGAACTGCTTCGGTGCTCAGAGACGACCCCTGGTGTGTTTCTAGCCCTGGGACGGCTTTCCTCGCTGTTGAAGCTGCCCGTCGCACTCCTGCAGTCCTTTCCTAAGTATCGCAATGCAGATCCCTGGCTCTGGACCCTTATTTTGGCTGGAAGCAGTTATCGGAATCTTGAGCTGGATCGGCTGGCGAAAATCCTCTGAGAGGCACTTGTAAATTTTTTTTTTGGTGGCGGAAACTTTTGCCAACGATACCACATAAACTATGAGCACAACACAATGGTATGCTTTTTAATTTGAAAAATGCTCATTTATTGTATTAAAAATATAATTAAAGTGGAGCACAATTTACACTGTCAAGCTTAATTTAATTATTCATTTGTTCTCCCCCGTTATTAAAACAAAATGGAAACTATTGCTATGGTTATAATATAAACGGAAATAAGTTTTGGTTCATTTAAATACATTCTAGAAAAATGTTTGATAACATAGTTTTAAATTTTCAAATTCCTTACAAAGTAAATTTATTGTCTGTTTCTTATATATAAAATCGTCTCTCTGCGCCAGTCACACAAACACGTTATATTATTTGCTCTGCTATTCACAACCGTTCAATGCACTGATTATTTTAAGAGTTCCTTGCTTCTCAATTGCTTTCTTCATATCCTGTTGCCTGCTTTTCTAATTGCTTTCTTATGTCCACATGCCTGCTTTTTTAGATTGCTCTTTCGCAATGTACTGTTATGTCATTCTGGCTTGTTTACCTTTTTGGAATCTTCACGAATTTCACTGACTAGCTTTATTGAATTCTACGCTTCAGTTACTTGCACATAGCAAACCTTTTTGTGACCATTAATTTCTTGCGGTTCGGCTATTTATTATGCACAAACCTATTATTTAATTTATTTGCAAGTCAACTTCGGCTCCTGTGAAAAACAAGCTTGCCATTTGCGTTCCTTACTTAATTACTTACTGGCAACCATTTTCCAATCCATTTATTATTTGAAATTTAAGTTTCGCATTGCAGTTCTATACAACACCCCAACTCTGTGCTTATTGAAATGTTGATTAATTTGCACTGCTAGCAGAATCGAGTCGTGGGCCTAAGACCATTACAATATATCAATCTTTTTTGTTGTTTTTGTTGTTAACTAACTCTGGAATTTTAGTCTTGATTCTTCCTACATTCCACATGGCAATTAAAAATGTGTTTTTGTCCACTCTTCTTTCATCTTTAATGCTTTTCCTATTTTTTTCCGTTCTATCAACGTTATGTCCGTCCATTACCACGTTTTTATCGAATTTGCAAGTAGTTTGGTCTTACGCGGCGAGTTACCACCCATTCTCACAACTCTCCTCCTTTAGCATCCTGGAGTTGGGACCCTGAAACGGCGGAGTTGTTTAGCGTATATACGATAATTCACTTGGCTTGGAAGACGTACAGCTCCAAGCTAAATATCTGACTCTCATTCTCTACTAATCTGATAAGACTCGGGAAAAGTAATTTTTTTAAGTCTTTGGTCTTTTTATAAAATTTAAATCTCAATAGTTTTACTTTTTATTACCCTACTGCATTTTGCCATTACCGATCTAGTTGTTTTTCGTTTGCTCGTTTAACCCTATTCAACTTAGAAGAATGCTAATAGACTATTCGGACGACTATCCAGGTTCAAGATCTATATTTTACTTTTACCTTTATGGTATCACTAAAGTCATTCATTGTTTTATGATCTAAAAAAACTTTGGTGTGATACACTTACAAAACTTCCTTTTACAGTGATCTTATAATTAGAATTTTTTTTTAACTTTTAAGCATTTGTCAAAAATGTCGAAAAATTACAAATTCTACAGTAACCGTACAAAATAGATCGTTAGTTGAAGAGACAAATTTTCAACAGTAATTACATAAGTGGTGATAATTTTAACTAGATTCACGAATAGCAACAAAGATGAGTGCTAATCTAGTTAAAATTATAAAAAAAATTATTACCACGAATGTAATTCGGCGTGATTATTTTTTAAACAGTTCTAGTTGTAGATTGGGTTTGATGGAGCTTCCAGATGAGTGTCCTGTTATTTTTAACAACTGCTGCTCACCTAGTCAACTTTTAGCTAGTTGTGTTACAGTAGAAGAACGATTTGAGTGGTTTGTGAAAAAAGTGTCGCTGTAATTTGCTACTAGCAAATAGTCACTGTAATTTTGATGCTACTAGCAAATAGTCAGTGTAATTTTTATGCTATTGGTCGATTTGAAATGTTTTCTCATTACTATTGGCTGATAGAACTGTTTAAAAATAATCTCTAAAATTTTAAGCTGAATTAAAAATTTTTATAATATACTGGGTTATTTAAGAAACCCATTTTAGAGGTATTCAACTGGAAAATCACCTATCCCACATAAATACACATTAAAAATGTAATAAAAGTATCAAGTTTAAAAAAATCGTAAAAAAAACTGCAACAGTGCAAAAACGGTACTATAATGGACTCTAATGTAGATATGCTCTCGGTGTTATATTAGTGTGACATCAAGGTAGATTAACTAATTTATCTACTTTGTTGTGACAATATGGTTACGTTACACTGAAAAAAGTACTGCATTATAGTCCATTGATTTTTGTTAATATGAAGAATATTGAAATAGCCTACTTTGTTTCAGACAACTGACAAATTATCTCAATTTAAAAACAAAAGGTTAATGAAACCTTATGCGTTATTTAATCTAAGGCCATCTATTAAATTACTTGCGCTTATACTTTGCTTAAGTTAAACATTTTTAAAAATTCAATAAACAAGGTTATCCTAGTTAATGCATCTTGGTAATAAATTAACGAACGGAGCGATAATATGAGCGGAATAGTATTAGACTCGAAAAGTCGACAGAGGCACCCGTGATTGATTACAAAAAGGCTATCTGTTGATCCATTCGTTCACACTTGAGTTCAGAAATTACTTCAGTTTCAAATACCAAATGCTGCGTTTGAATCGAAGTGGTATATCCTAAATACTAGGAAATTTGTCATTTTGACCGCTGGCCATAAATTTGATTTTCAATTTCTAAGACGCAGGACATAAATCAAATCAATGTTGGGAAAGGATGGCAAGAACTGGGGTTTGATGAACGGGTTGACGGGAATAGAGACAGCGGTGAACCTTTCTAACAGAAAATCGATGGGAAAGCAAGCGCAGGTAAAATAAATACAAGCCGTAAATGTTGTTCTTCCGATAATTTTTTACACTTCGTCGTAGGCTTACCTGTTTACCTTACGTATTTGCTGTGTTGTATTTGCCTGTTCTTAGTGTTATATTTTTGTTTATAGAGCATATTGACCATTGTTTCTTTTTGGAAGTTACTAACGTCAATCAACATAACTACGAACTAGTATGTACACATGTCACTTAAAACTAGAGCGTACGCCTGCAGATTATTTTCAAATTATGTCATTCAGAGCACACCACCATAGTCAGTTGTTATTATTATAATTAAACTACACAGAAGTAAAAACCCTTTAACGGATCCAGAAACTAATATCAGCAATAAATCTGCAATAAATATTTTTCCTTTAATTCTAATTTTATCTGTAAATCCTATAAAATCCGATGACTTTACCCATATGCACTCTGAGGTACCATTTTGATGTATCCGTGTTTCGTCCGAAACTACAAAATTTATTGTTTCATTTGATGGACAGAGTTGCCTGGAGACTGTCAGGTTCCTGTTACTTGCTGATAATATTTATCTATATCAGAAAATGTGCCTTACGTGTTGACAATGTGGTTACCGGAAATGACATTATTAAGATAATGCTATAGCAAGTGCATCGTGATAAATGTGTATTATTTGGTTGGTAAACCAATAATGCACTAAACCAAGAGGCGTATTCCAACATTTTTTGTTTTGAGGGAAATGAACTTAGATTAAAATACCACTGATTTGGTAAGCAATATTGGAAGAAATTGAAATACTGTTAGTTTTTTCATAGGGTGTCTGCATGTACAATACGACTAGTTGGCGAAGCAGATATGTCACTAGTAAAGGAAAATACGTCTTTCTGATTTAAAAGGGTAGTGTTACAGAGACACCAATAACTTCGCTATGAAGGATTCGTAGCAAAAAATGGAACAGTGACGCTGCATATATGAAAGGAACTGTATGACGGTTCAACAATCACTAATCAGTGTTGGTATGTAGATGCATACAATAAATTTTTAATGGCGATTAACGTGTTAACCCTGAAATTAGTCTAAATTTGGACTTACCGGGTTATGAAATAAATCAAGTGACTTATTAAGTTTTGGAAAATATTCAAGTGATTTTTGGAAAAGAAACTAAATTTTTAAAATAGTGTTTTGCAAATAAACAGTAAGTAGAATTTTTAGCAACGGACAAAAGTAAAACTATCTACATCAAATTCCATTCTATGGAAATCAAACTGATAATAATGACACACTTAAACAACGTCATGTAATCACGTTTGTGTCTGTGTGCCTAACGTGACAATGCGCATGAGCAGTGGACATATCAGAGTTAGGAATATAATAATATTGCTACTTATGAAGTTTTGGAAAGTAATGCATATTTCAAATGGGATTTATATGAGAATGGTTGGGCTCCATACTATATGAATACATAAAAATCTAGTTCTAGGAAATGAATGCAAACAAGATGGCTATTTTTGTATTAAGGGCGTAAAGGAGGCGATTTTGGCCCGCGGCGGTATTACAAGCCAGGGGCCCGAAGGGCCTAGGGATTATAAGACGCCAAAGTGCCAAAATAGCCGTTCGCGCCCGAAATGTAAATAAGATTTTTTGTAAAATCCACCTTAAAGCTTTGAAAACATAAATGCCATGATTTGTTCTCAAACATCAAATTGTTGTTGGTTGCTAATGTGATGCAAATAAATACAAACAGAACGTTGAAAACATTATTGACGTGTTTCACTAAGAAGTTGAATTTGTGATAAAAATATGTCCGAAAACGGAAAACAAGAAGAAATAGCTATCTTAGCCGAAGAAGCGAAAGCTGTAACACTTGAGTTATTGTCACGAAAATCAAGAGAAATCTATGAAAAAAATTTCAATGAATTTTTGCTATGGTGTATCCAGAAAAACATCGTTGACGGCCAGTTTAATGAAAACCTTTTACTTGTTTATTTCAAAGAAGAGTCGCAGAAATTTTGCCCATCTACCTTATGGTCCTATTATTCTATGATTCGTTCAGTTATGGTTTTGAAGCATGGTATCGATATAAAACAATATAAGCTTTTATATGCATTATTGAAGAGGCAGAATGAGGACTACAAACGCAAAAAGTCAAAAGTTTTGGATAGAAAGGAAATAGTACAGTTTTTCCAGCAAACTCCTGACGAAGAATTTTTGATGATTAAAGTAAGTAGATAACATGCTTTATTAATGCAAAATTAAAGAAAAATATATAGGTCGTTTTATTGATGGGACTGGGAGGGGTTTCTCGACGCGAAGAGTTAAACAATTTGACGTTTGACAATATTGAGGATATCGGATCTGCCTTACTTGTAAGTGTTAACAACATTAAAACAAAGGTCGACAGAACTTTTGCAATTGTCAACAATGACGAAGAGTCCTTGGATTTCCTGAATATGTATAGAAGATATATCGCTCTGAGACCTTCGCATGTACAACATCGCAGGCTATTTTTGAAATATAAAAATGATAAATGTGTAAATCAGGTGGTAGGCAAAAATACACTCGGTTTTTTACCTCGAAAAATTGCTGAATTTTTGAAGTTGGAAAATCCTGCTGATTATACGGGCCATTGTTTTCGACACTCATCTGCTACACTTGAGGCTAATAGTGGAACGGATATGACGAATTTAAAGAGATTAGAAGGGTGGAAGAGATCAACAACGGCTGAATCGTACATCGAAAACAGTCGGAAGACAAAATTAAACATTGCCAAAAATGTTCTAGTAGGAGAATCTTTTGCGTCGGCTTCTGATGCTTCTGAATCTTCTCCGCCAACAACTGCCTCTATATCTACGAGTTCATGCCGATCAAAAAAAACAAAATTAGAAGAAACTTTACCTGCCAATCCTGTTGTTATTAATGTCACTGCTACTGACCGAAATATACAGGAAAGTCAATTGTTGACTTTGAAGATAGACATAAATGTGAATGTAAACAAGTGATTTTGTTCATTCTTTTAGTTTTTTAAGTTTTTATTATTAGACATTAGCTAATTGTTTGTAACTACATATTTCAATAATTGATATTTAGACCACAAGTGTTAGAAGTGCAACTTTTTTCACAAGTGTGGAGGGTTATTAAACGAGGCGCAGCCGAGTTTAATATTTTACACGCGTGAAAAATAAGCATGCTAACACGAGGTGTCTATAGAATTTTTTAAAAATTTCATTAAATATTCAAATTCAAGCCTATTTTGTATAGAATTGTATTTGCCTTCATTTTAGTCAAGTACGTTGGTCAGTTCTAGTAAGTAAGGAAACGTCTGTTTAAAATCTTTCATTCCTAAATGAAAAGCAAAGTGTCACTTTTTTTCACTGAATGAGAAAAAGTGGCACTTCACACACCGAAATTTATTAAAAAAGCCTACTTTTTTAAATGAAATTTCAAAATAGTGATATAGGTACTATACAAGTGCATAAAGCTACTCTTTAGGCACGAGTGGGGTAGAGTTAAAACGCTCGCTCACTCGCGTGGAATGTTCGAGTATATTGACAAGCAGTTCTTAACCTTCGTTTGACGATCTGGATTCACTGTTCAGGTCCCTGATAAATTCAGAAAATCTGCGAATCAGAACGTTGTGTGTTTATCACTCCAGTTTGACATAAGGTATCAGAATTGTGTTAGAAGAATACATGTTAGATAGTAGGTCCCATGTTCCACTAAGCTAAATTTTATTCCCATTTAAGATACACTTTGAGTGGAACTACATATTATTGAAGCAGTTCTCCCCGATGTGTTTTGATATTTCGTTTATAAAATATTAAGTTCGGCTGGCTACAATACAGGTTATTTAGAAGAAAAGTATCGTTCTTGTGTAGTTAATACTGGATCTATATAAAATATCAGTTTTATATCCATTGAAACGTCGTTTCAACGTAAAAAAGAAATTGAAGTTGTGATTAAAATGTAACGTGCTTATAACGTTAACACTTGACTAAACAATATCGTTAGGAAAACGTCGTTTTAGTGTATAAAGAACGTAGGTTTTCTATTGAAAAAGTGACGACGTTACAACTTTAACATATCGCTGAAAAATGTGCAATAACATGATGTTCAACAGATTTCGACATGGCAACCAAACGTAAAAATCAAGCTAGATAGTTGGCAATACTGTTAAAAAGTGTTTTAAATGGACGTTATAACGTCCACACATAACTATTTTGTTGGGTCATGACTTCAACGTTAAAAGACCGCCATGGGCTGACGTAGAAGCAACCACGTAACGTTGAAGATCTGGTTGATTTTCGCGACACTTCGACATTAATATAACGCTTGGTTCAAAGTTATGTTTCAACGTTAGTTCAACAATATCCTTTTCCGGTCTCCAGTAAAATAACAAACATCTAATTTTAAGCCCCCTGTAATATCTCGTTTGGGTTGAGAATTGTACCGTCGTTTACAGGAACTTTTGTTCTTAAGGCGAGCCTAATCAGGTTCATCATGTTGACCATTTATTTCAGGACCGCCCTACAAAAAATAGGTCAAACGTCAACAAAGTGTGTGCTTCTACTCATTTTGTGCAATCTGAGGTCGGCGTGCTCTATAAATTTGTCTAAATTACCTTAAACAAGGTAACTTTATAAGTTATAAGGATGGTTATATAAGGTTATAAGAAAGGAAAACATTCAGCATCTTTAACCGAATTAGTCAAATATTATACCGTTAAAGAGTAAAGCAGTGTAGGGTATAATATGAACTATTTGAATTATAAGTAAGTATGCATTCCAGCGCAAACATATTTAAGACAGTTTTAGAATTTCCTTTTTCCTTCTCGCAAGAATTTTACGGACCTTAAGTTTTAGTAACGTGTCGATAATCAGTTTTCCAACAGCAGTGATAACTGAAATAGTTATAATAGCTGTGCCATGACAAATATATTTTTATTCATAACGGTGAAAAGCAAGTGATTTGTAAGTACTCAACTTTCTATTCTTCTTGAGCTCTAATATAAAACACCGTTAATGTAAATATTTTCAGTACAATAAGGGCGCTTTCTTTTTTGAATACCCGAAATCTGAGGAGAATTTGGAGCCATATCGCCCGCTTTGTTTGTTTCTACTTCCTTTTAATTTTGATTTCCCGACTTGCTTCTAAGTAATTGTTTCTGGTTGTTCCTATTTACAAAGCGACACGCGAGAGCCCGCTTTGGAGCACGCATTTAGAAAATCTAGGGAACGCTGAGTGAGTCGTTCTCCCTAAATACTTTTCCGATTTTTAATGGATTGCGCTTAAGGTTTCGCACCCGAGCATTTCCATGGTGGCAGCAAAATTCCCGCCTTGAGAAAGGAAACGAGCGAGACAGTCCATTTTAAATAAAACCTATATAAAAATTACTGTACAGCGACTAAGAGCTGGCGCTATGCAGTTATCTTAAGGGGAATAAAAATATGCTGCAGCAACTTCCTTCATATATCATATGCCCGGATTATTACTGCAGAAGCTGCGAGATTTCAATTACTGTAACTTTGCTGGTATTAACCCCACAAACAATTATCCTGAAACCCTCCCTGTGGCGAGATTAGAAATGTTGATATTGCTCTGCAGTGTTGGTTCTCAAATCGATTTACAGGAAGTCGGGCCATTTCCTTCATTCTCCCTTTCCCGGCGCATCAAAATATTTAATACCTTTTCCGGGAGATTTTCTTGGCAGTTTCTTGCTTTTCAAAGCCGAATTTTATGAGCTATAATCGCCGCTATGAAAGATTGTCTTTCGAAATGCCCTTCACGCGACTCTGTGGATAAGCGCAAAACTTTTTACCGTGTATTCTTCCTCCGAGACTTGTTTAGAAACTAACAACTCTAGTTTGAGGATTGGCGCATTTAGATTTGGCCTCAACCGCCGCTTGCGCACTGATCGCTTTTAAGTTTTCACACAAAGAGCTCCAGCGGATCATCACGGCTCTGTCAATTAAAGCTGTCTGCAGATCGTCCAATCTGAAGAAGTAGAAATTTTGCGAGGCTAGGTACTTGTCTATTATACTGCCGAACACATTGAAAGAACAGGCAAAGAGGAGAAAGATTGGGTCAAATGGGGTAAAAGGTCTTCTGTTTGGACGGTTAAAGGGATTTCTTTAGTAACTAGCAAATTCCCTTCGGAGCCTAGCAAAGCTACCTAAGGGAATAGAAGGAGAGATATTGGGCACAGCACCTATTTTAATTTTGATTAACGTAACGGCAATTCCACTCTTCCGCAACCTCCATCTTCTCTTACACACCATCCACAGAAAGTAGCTTCAACGCTTGCTTAACTAGTTGCTGAAAAATAAAAGAATTTGCAATCGCATAATTTACTGTTCATAAATATTATTCAAATGCATGTTGTATGAATTGATAAAACTCACATGCAATAACTAAACATTTCTATAAATAATACTAGTATATTAAATACTTTCTTTTGCCATAATATATTATGTCGAATTGCCAAAAAATGACATTTGTTCTTTGACAAGTCACTAGTTTTAAATTTATTGACATCTGTAAATAGAGAATGGTTCAGTTTTTTAAATGCCACTTACTGTCATGGAAACTTATGATGCAAGTGATAAGAGAGACTATTTATTGTACTTGACATAAAAGTTATGAAACCAAGCGGTAGGTTGAGTTTCGTAACATGTCAAGTGCAATAACAAACACTGTTCGCAAGGTTTGCATGGAATATTAATCATAATGATAATACTAATAGTACTGTTATTAATCCTTACATATCGATATAACAAATATTTAAATTTTTGACAATCATAACAAAAAATTGCAGTGGTTAGGTAGCCAATAAGATAGATATTTATTTATTTCAACTGAAATATTTACAGCCCACAGTACAAATTGATAAAATATCAATTACTGTTTCCGATGCCAGTAGTTGTCAAAGTTAAGGATCAACAATAATTATTAAAAATGTTACTATCTTTATTACTCGATGCTTTAATTACTTAGAGCACTTTACCTTTAACGAAAGAAGTAGAATATCTTTTATCGTTACTTTCAGTTTAAAATACCTACATTCAAAATCAGCACCAGCTAATTTAACTTTTATCTCGCTGATCTGAGACTTTAGTTCTACAAGCTATTCGTAAAATGACTATTTTTATTAGTGGTCGTAGAGAAAATAAAGTACGTTCAAATACTATAGTATGAGCAAAAAGTAACTCCATCAAAGATACCTTTGAAATTTTGAAGTGATGTGTATTATAACACCAGAAAGTTAGAAGCTGTCATTTGACATTTGCTATTATGTAATAATTTTTTGTCAATAATTTCTGAATAATTTATTTTTAAAATGTTACCAGAACATAAAATATTTACAATAGAAAAATATTTTCCAAATGAACAATGGCAATTGGCAGTACTCTGCACATACTTGTTTAAATTAATTTAGAAAGATTTCCTATCGTTGAAATATTAGCAACGGACCTTTTTTTATCAAGTACGACGTACTGTAGCTGTTTTCAGGTAAATTGGTAGTGTAGCAGACATACCAAGAAGTAGTAGACTCCACATCAATCCGAAGGCTTGCTCAAGAAGTGAATTAGAGTTATGGTACTTGCCGTATAATTCTAAAAAAAGATTTAAATATGCATCTATACAAACTATAAAAGTATCAAAAGCTCTTACCTCCACATTACAATAAGATAATTTTATACTGTAACTGGTTATTGCAACATTTAAATAATGTTTTGGATTTAACTTTTATCTGATGAGTCGTGGTTTTCCTTAATTAACTACTTTAATTCACAAGTAATGCGCTTATGGAGTGCTGATAATCTACATTTCTTACGCGAAGCTTCTTTGCATTGACCTACAATAGGCGTTTGGATAGCGTGCTCTCGCCGGAGAATTATCGGACCCATATTCTTTGAAGATACAATAAATGCCGAAAGATATCAAAATAACATTCATGAAGAATTTGCGAATCAGCTCCATGACGATGAAATTCGACAAGGATACTTGCAACAAGATAACGCAACACCCATGTAGCTGGAAGCACGTTGGAATATCTACTGCAGTTCTTTGATGACCGGTTAATTTTAAAATATCTTTGGTCACCCAGATATTGTGATCTCACCCTATTGGATTACATTTTATTTCCACTTCTAAACAATTCAATATTTAAAACACCTGTACATACGATTTTAAAGCAAAAAAGTGAATCACCGAGGTATGTAATTTAATAATTCCAGAATGTCATCGAAAATATGAAACGCAGTGTGAGGCTATGCTTGCAAGAAGAAGGAAGGCATTTTCAGCACCACAAAACAATTTTCAGCACCTCTTGAAAATGTGTATAAACTGTAAAATGAGGTTATATACACCTAATTAAGTAGTGTCTCCATTAACACAAACGTTATGCTAATTTTATTTTATTAATTTTGTTCTAAATACTTTCCGTTGTAATTTTAATTTTCTCTTTATTAAATTCAATAAGTTTCCTTGCAAGACTGCAGTTTTTTATTTAAATGTGAATAACGCCATTGACAAGAATCAACAAGAATTAAATATAATTTTCTGGTGTTATAATACCCATGACTTCAAAATTCCAAAGGTATCTTTGATGGAATTACTTTTTGCTCATACAATATTTTCACCTAATGTGGTTATGGAATAGTTCCTAATTTATGAATGCAACTACATATATATTTAAATGTCAATGTTGACATTGGATTTTTAAGTTACTTATAGTTGCATTCATAAATTAGGAACTATTTCGTAGCCATACTAGATGAAAATAATTTTTGATCATACTATATATTGCAATGGTTGTGTGCGCCAGCATGTGATATTAAATGAATAATTATATATAAAATAGGGATAGATACCTTATTTATAATTGATAGATAAATAATAATACAATTTAAGTAACATTATATTATTTGAATTGTTCTGGATTACAAACTTTTGAATGGGTAAAGGATGTTAAGGGGTAAGGGTAGAAATACCCAGGGGCAGATGTATCGCAATTATAGTTGCCCTAAGATTCATAGCTTCTCCCTGCCAAAGACCGTTGCGCGTAGTGAAGGGACACAGCCTATTAGAGGTAGCCCTGTTTTTGCAGAACACGACGGATCTCGAGGAGTTAACCTCGAAAATAGATCCCTTTAACTAGATAAAGCCCGTCTGGATACTGTAGATGACAGCCCCACCACCAGACCCGGGCAGTGGGATAATCAAGCGCCAGCCTCATACCTAAGCTTATTCTCGAAACCCCAACTGAATAAAGCCGAACTGTCTTACCACTGACGACCTTTAGCATGAAATCACAGACACGATTTGGTATATGGAATATTTGAACCTTGATAGAATCTATTCGACTTGCCCAAATAACAAGTGAAATAAAAACGCATAAAATCCAAGTGTTAGGATTGAGTGAGGTCAGGTGGCCAGGTGTAGGCGAAACCACAACAACAGATGGTAAGTAATATATTCAGGACCTCAAGAAAATCAAAATAGAGTAAACGGAGTAGGAATATTGATAACAAAAGAGGTCAATCAAGGCCTGCACACATGGCCCCCGATCTCAGACCGAATCATTGTTGCAAGTTTTTACACGAAAGCTCGTAATATAACAGTAATCCAATGTTATGCACCAACCGAACCCACAGAATACGAAGAGAAAGAGCAACGAAACTAAACAGTACGACAGCAAAAGAAAGATGGCCAACTGATAGTAATGAGAGCTTTCGAGTGCTAAAACATTTAGTGACTATGAAGACATGGAGCAATAATGGGCAAGCACGGGGTAGGCAACCGCAAGGAGAATGGTAAATTGCTTACAGAATTTCGTCTAGCAAACGATCTAGTCATATGCTGGTCAATATTCCTTCACAACCACATTCACAAAGTTACCTGGACCTCCCCTACTATAGGACGTACAACCAAATATATCATATCACCACTGGTAGAAGATGGAGACGGTCGCTCCTGGATGTTCGCAACAAACGAGGCGTGGATATAGCAAGTGATTATTATCTTCTGATGGGTACACTACAAATCAACTTACAGACAGCAAACCGGAAAAGCATGAAACTCCCTAGCTTAAAATATAACTTGGAAAACCCCAGAAATCGCCCACACTTCAGAAATTTAAGAACTATGTGAAAAATTTCGAGCTAAACGAAGGTAGCAATGAACACACAGATAACTAGGGGGAGTATAAAGAAAAGCTACACAAAGCTGCCAAAAAACTACTAAGTACCAAAAAAGAGACACGAGATGAGTGGATCTCTGAAAAAAGGTGGGTTTAATAAATAATAAGAAATAAGCCAAGAACAGACAGAACGGTGCCATCGCACAATTAGAAAAACGCATGCTAGCGGAGCAACTCTACGCCATAAACAGAAAGGCCAAAAGAATGGCTCTAAAAGACAAAAGAAGGTGGGCCAATAAGCTCACCCAACAAGCACAATAGGCTGTAGAAAAAAAAAACTACAAGGAAGTTTACAGGGTTACCAAAAAGCTCTCAAATAATCATCTTAAGTATCAACAGACCACTGAAAAACAATGAGAGTAAAAACATAACATCAGAAGATGAGCAAATAAAGGTATAGGAAGAGTATTTCGCTAACATTCTCAGCACACCAACAGAATATATAGTAACTGAACAGATACAGGTACTAATAGTACGGATAGATGCAAATCCTCCAAATCTGTGAAATTAAAACTGGGCTAAATAGCTAAGGAAGGCAAAACCATACCGCCGGAAAAAATACCGGCAGAACTCATGAAGATAGACATTCCACGAGCAGCGACAATTCTGCAGCTAATTATACGAGAGGCATAGAATACTGAATTGATCTCCCCGGAATGGATATTATCAATAACAGACTCTCTGAACAAATCGTACTGAAACTAAAAACAGGTCAATATGGGTTTAGAAATAATAGATCATGGGTGGATCACCTTAACACATTGAAAATAATTGTTGAGCAATCTGTAGAATAGAGAAGCCCATTATATACTACATTCATCGACCATAAACGTGCTTTTGACTCTATCAAGCAACGCGCACTCTGGAAGATCTTAGAATTAATTAGGATAACCCGTAAGCTAATCAATATGCTAAAAGCACTATATGAAAAAGCTAATTGCAGAATTGTTCACGGAGGAAGAAGCAGTGCCCACATGCCTATTCTCTCAGGTGTTTAACAAGAATGTGCTCTCCCGCTTGTACTTATTATTCAATATCGTTTAAGACTGGACAATTGAATTAAAATTTCGACTAACTTGGCATAACTTGGGAACTCCACAATCAGTTACATGATTTAGACTAGGCAGATGCTTGGAGTTACTCTCAAAGATAAGATGAGAAACGAAGATCGTAGGGCCAGGACAGGAGTGATGGATGTTGTGATCCGCGTTGCCAGACCAAAGTGGAGATGGGCAGGCCATGTCGCTAGACTTACGGACAACAGATAAACTCGAAAACTTCTGGAATGGAGACCCAGAACAGACAGACGCAGTAAGGAAAGATCACCCATGCGCTGGACGGATGACGTGAAACGTATATCGGACAACTGGCTACAGGCAGCGCAAGATAGAGATGATGATGAGATGACGTACGTCTATTAGCAGATACCTATGCCGCAATGCAGACGAAAATCGACTTAATAGGGCAAGCTTAGCTGATTGGACTGGAAATTAATACACAAAAAAACAAAAACAGTGAGCATCAATACCAGCAACCAGCAACTGCTCTGATTAATAATAAACCGATTGATGACCTACAAGGATCGTGTTACTTAGGGAGCTTAGTTACACTGAATGGCCGCACAGATTATAGCACAAAACAACGTATAAGGAAGGTCAGAGAAGCTTTTCGAAATCTAAAAATCATATGGAATAGTAACCAATTGACCACTAAATCTAAACTTAGAATATTTAATACCAATGTCAATTCTGTTTTACGATACGGATCTGAAACTTGGAAGTCTACACTAGCAACAGATAAGAAGATCCAGGTGTTTTTCAATATATGCTTATGCATGATATTATGAATCAGATGGACGGAGTTTGTTACTAACGAAGAGCAAAGAGCGGGTGAAATACATCTGAAAACCGAGATAAAACTTCGAAAATTAATTGGATCGGGCACTCTCTAAGACGGGAAAGATCAAATTTTGCAAGAATGTCGCTAGACTGGAATCTTCAAGGAAGTAGGGAAAGGGACAAACAAGCAGCAGTAAGGACATGACGGGACGTGAAACAAATTGCTCAAAATAGAGTATGATGGAAATCATTTGTTGAGGTCCTGTGCTCTACCTAGGAAGCAAGAGGAGAAATATATATTGACTTCCATTAAAAACAACACGCCCAGCAAGAGTTGTGCAATTTGAGTGAAGTTTTCACAAAATGCGTATTCAGGTATGACAATAAAATGATTAAAATATTCGCTGTACTTGTTCGAAACACTTTCAACAGGCCAGCAGTTCGTCAAGTGCTTATTTTCATCAGTTAAGTGAGTTTGAAGGACGGAGGATTGTAGGCTTGAAAAAAGTTGGACCTTTCATAAGGGAAATCGCACGTCGTCCGCAAAAAAGTGAAGCAACCATAGCCAAATGTTGTCCAGATGGGCTGCAGAAGGTGTACATGAACGTCAATGTGGATCTACACGACAGCGGCAAACTACAGATGAACAAGATCGATGTTTTAGATTGGTGGCTGTAAGAGACCGATTGGCCAAAACCAGAAGCATAGGCAATGACTGGAGGGTAGATATAGGACGTTAGCTGTCAATGCCATCAATTTATCATCGAATCCGAGCCTTAGGTTTACGTTCGTATCGTCCACTGTTAGTCCTGGCTCTCACTCCACGACATTATGCCCTAAGATTAGAGTGGCGTCGCCAGCGTGTTAATTGGGCTCATTGCGAATGTGTTTGAGCCGGATGAAGTTAAATATTTTCAGGGGTTAAACAACCCTCTGTTCCAGCAAGATAATGTAAAGCCACCGTACTTGTACTCAGTGGAACTTAGACGAACTTCGACTATCGATTAGAGATGCTTGGAATGCCATACCTCAGTCAGAGATCGATCATCTCATTGGAAGCATGCTACGTCGAGTAACTGAGTGCATTAGAGAAGATGGAGGAGCTACTCATTATTAAATAACTTTTTTGCTACTGTTTAATTTTTGTTGTAATTTAATCACTCTCTTATATACGCAAAATACACTATTTGTGAAAATTTTGTTTAAATTGCTCAACTACTTCTGGGTGTGTCGTTTTTAATGGAAGTGGGTATATATTGTGATGGTTCACTGGCCATAGAAATTCTGATTGCCTAGTTAACTAAATGAATAAGGTCAAAATGAGCGCAGAATTAAATATCAATTGCAAAATAACCAATACTTTACATTAATAACTGCACTTGATGTGAGCAGCATTAACTAATCATTTGAGGGATAGTAGTAGTTATCATGAAGCAAAGCAGGTTACATAAGGGTTACATTCAGAGGTCAGATATGATAAACGTTCGAAAGGGTTACTGCAATTTAATTTGTAACTGACGGAATTGAGCTCATTAATGTCAGACATAATGTGAATAGAATAATGCAAAATGATTTGTTAGATACAGAAAGAATATGAGCGTTACGTAGTAAAACTGTATAAGACAGCAAAAGGCAGATTAGCTGAAAGGTAAACGGAACCTTGCTAGTAAAATAATTATTGCCAAGATCAATGAAAATGGAACGCAACCGATCGAAAGATAATTAGTGAGACGTTAAATGAACTCAATGTGTATCAGTACATTATAAACAAAAGTGGTTTAAAAGCAGAGCAAGTGTTGTACCAATTATTTCAAGAAAAAGACAATATTAGCGGTTAGATAAAGACATGACATCAAAACTGTAGTCCATTTCCTTTATAAACATTTAGATATTTGGTTGCTAGGGAACCTGACTGTCATTTTTTAATAATAACTAAACAAGCTTGAAAATTGTGTGTTTGGGGGCCACATTGAACCCCCTCCCCCCCAATTATCATGTAAAATCATAAATAAAACAGTTCTTAGTTACTTCAATTGTGTATGTAGTTATTTACAAGTGTCCTGTGTATCTGCGGATGTAATTTTACAGTTGTTAAGAGGTACAGGTGAAGCAGATAAACAGAGAAATTCGTCAAAGTGCGAGTGACTTCGGGGGCCCATTTCTAAGAAGAAGCAACTTCGCCCGGCGAGAATAACGCCTGTTACGAATAGGGAGGACATTCAGTTAGAGCGTTGGCGTAGGTCTATGATATTTGGATTTCTGTAAGACAAGACTGTCTACGAGGCAGAGGGCCGTATACTAATGGTCCAGAGCCGTCCAGTTTCCAGAAATTTAAGTAGCGTCCCTTAAAAATGCAAAATGACGCCACATTTTGCGGTTTTGAGCCGGACATGAAACAAAAAACCAGTCGCACGTCTCTTGCTACGTCACAGCTAGAAATAAAACGAACTTAGCAGTTGCTACGTCATATTATTAATGCTTACTTGACGCGTCTTTGCCATTTTGGTGGTTTTAGAATTCAATTTACGCTGTTTTGTGCACCACAGGTCATCTTGTGGTTGAGTCAAATTTCTAGCTAAATGTATGTATAATCTGTAACCTCATTTACCTTCCAGTGTAGCTAAATATCAGATGAAATTGTGCATTTTCCCGAAAGATTTGCGAGTATTTGTCATACAAGTTATTAGTAATACCAATTTCTTCCTAAATGTTATGAACTTACGACCCTGAACCAAGATTGTTTCATGTCTGCCGGATCTAGTCCAACATTTATTGCGTATAGATAAGATTCGAAACGGCAATAACCTATTTATTTGTTGTAATTTTTAGCACACTCTTTGAATTTGCCTTGAGTTTGACAGGTAAATTTCGATTGATACTAAATAATTAGAGAGTGATAATTTCCCTTGCCAGTATTTATTTTAAAACCCCTATATTTTATTTTTATCATTAAATGGAAGGGTTATTGCAATATACAATTAATGGTTATAAAATGTGTATTGCTATTTTAATATCAAAAGAATATATTTGATAAATATAAAAATC
Source organism: Agriotes lineatus (assembly GCA_940337035.1). Taxonomy (NCBI): domain Eukaryota; kingdom Metazoa; phylum Arthropoda; class Insecta; order Coleoptera; family Elateridae; genus Agriotes; species Agriotes lineatus. The sequence continues at coordinate 73,271,813 of OW679195.1, read as the reverse complement.
TGGTGTGATACACGCAAACAACTTCCTTTTACAGTGATCTTATAATTAGCAAAAAAAATTATTTTAAATTTTTAAGCATTTGTCAAAAATTTTCAAAAAATTACAAATTCTACGAAAACGGTGCAAAATAGAGCGTTAGTTGAAGAGACAAATTTTCTCTAGAATTTTAAGCTAAAATAAAAAATGTAATAATATACCGGACGTTCTATTTAAAATAGGAGTTAATAAAAAAAATGGAAAAAACAAAAGAAATCCGTTTTAGAAGTATTCACCTATCTCACATCAATACACATTAAAAATGTAATAAAAATGTGAAGTTTGAAAAAAATCGTTAGAGCCGTTTTTGAAAAAATCGAAAGAAACTCAAAAATCACAAGAGTAAACACCTACTTCCGGTTAGGCGATTTTCTTCAAAAGCTTGCTATCGCATCCACTTAGTATGCAAAACTTATATATGAAGTTTCAACGGCATAACTCTTTTAGTTTTTGAGATATTCTGTTCACAGACAGACACACAGACAGACAGACACACAGACAGACAGACACACAGACAGACAGACACACAGACAGACAGACACAAAGATAGACTCACAGCCCAATGAAAAAAAAATATGTTTTTTGGGTTCAGGGGACTCCAAAACGTGAAGATCTGTTGAAAACTCAATTTCGAATTTTTGTGGTGAATCCAATACTTCCTTTATTGTAAAAGGAAGTAATAATGTTAAATTTAATTAATAAGTCGAATTTGTAAGAGTAATTGTAAAATTCTTACAGACTTGGTACTAGGAGGACAGTGGTTTTAAAGGTAGCACACTTTGTATTTACTTTTCGTCGAGACAAATAAACAATTTTTTTTAAATGTATAATTAAATGTAAAAGTGTTCAATCAAAGGAGATTGAATAATTTCCAATTATAGTACATTCTGACGAGAAAGTAATTGTTGTTTATTGACATGCACCAAGTAACCGAATGTCAGGGTCCTAGAATGGGAGAACGTGGCTTTGGGCTAGTTGGAGTTGATCAATTAGTTGTGGCAGAAATCTACCTACAGTACATAACCACAATGATCGTAGATTAAGTCAATCTGGCATTGAAAGGATTAAAGATTTGCCTAAGCTTAGATGTAAAGTAATTTTGATAACAAATAACTGTAATATAAAGAATATTTATTTCATGTATCCACAAAGAATAAAATTCCAATATTTATCAATACAGTACAGTAGGTATCTAATACTTTGTGTATACAAATTTGGTATGTAATTGTTATGTAGCACAATGTAGTTTTCTCTAAGATCATGGCTAATATGTTTTAGCAGTGCTTAAATTAGAATAGATTTTAACCTATAAGGCATATTAAACGTATTTATACTATTAGCAGAGCTCGTATTGGGTAAGCGTTTCAAAAAAAAGGCTTCGTATAATAACGAATTTATTTAGTGACTACAACTATTTTAGACCAAGTGTTTATTCAGCCGACGCAGTTGCAGATGGACGGCATATTCAGTGCAAGTCCCTATTATGGTTATAATTATGATCTTATTGTGCTTCTTCCAACTTAAATAAGATCGCAATATCTAATATAAATGTTTAAGCTTATTGAGCGCTTTCGGCGGGTATCAATTTATAGTCGTCGTCAGGTATATACGTAAGTTAACAACTATAAGGTACCGCCTACAAATTTTAAGTGTTAACATTTAATCTTACCCACTTAAACTGATGTACTATATATATGCAACAATTTTTTATGACACTAAAGGCCGAACGCTGCATTAAACGAACAAATAGAAAAGTTATATAAGAGCTGGTTACTATACATCTTGCTGAACAGGAGAAATATATCTCATGAACTAGATAGAAATTAATACAAATAACTGCATATAGGTTACAATATCAGGCAATCATCGACTTCTACTAGAAAATATATTTTTAAAGATATTGCACTTGATATGCCTCTAACATGTTTATGGTAGATATCACACCCTTGCAACATAATGTGTGTTCTACTCTTTGTGCGGGATGAAAGATTCAAAAACTGAAATTTAAAAGCAATTTTAAAGAAGATAAGACGCTGCAAAGGCCGTTATAAATAATTTTGCACCTCAGTAAGGTAAATGCATTATGTAGCCTTCGTAATGTGCTGAACTTGTACTTTTAGTATGGTCGTTATTATATTACGTTATACACATGACCGCGCCATTTGTGCGACCACAGATTAAGAAATCCGGCACTTCTCTGGCTTTATAATCCTGATGATCTACTTACACCTTCGGTTTGCCTACTACTACAGGTCAGCTATCCCAAACATGAATCAAACACATACAAAGAAAAGCGACCTATCTCTAGCCTTTTAATTCGTTTTATTAATATTCAACACAAGCGGGCAAAAAAACCATCCTGATTAGTTATATCGTTCTCGAGTTTTTAAATTTTTAATTTTATTTTTTTTTAATTTGCACGTTAGCACGTTTACATCTATCTGACGTGACATACTTCACTTTACTTAATTTTCACCTTTTCTTTAATGTCAAAGCGTTTGCTATCTTTACAAAAACTAAGTAGTTTCAGGGAAACTTTTCATGTAACTTTTGCTCAGTCGCGAGTGATTGAGTGGTTGCGACAAAAATAGTTAAGGCAGTTATTGATAATACATCAGTACTCGTGATGGAATACTTACATTTTCTATATAGATTATGTATAATATTCTGAAATTATTATATTAACACAAAATAGACTTACCGAGTCTCTCTAGCTGCAGGATGGTTAAATGTAAATGTAGGAAGATCTTTATTTTACTTTTCGAGTGACAAACTATTACGCTGAGTGCCTTGCTGTGTAATGTCTTCATTACGTGTACTAAGTAGTATCATAAAGCAATCGAAACCACGTGACTATACCCAGCAGAGTTTTAGATTTTGTATAACAGACTAAAATATTTCTTAGTGTTTTGCTAAACCTTTGTGCGTTAATAGCAATCTACATTTAGTGGGAATTTTGCAAAATTAAATGCTATTGGAAATGCTTTCCCAGGTAAATGTCAAAGGTTAACTAATGTCTGAACCGCTTATGTGAGAACTTCGCACTCCATTTAGTAAGTGGTTATTATAGAGGATTGCATCGTTACTTAATTAATATATATTCATTTATGAATTTATATACACAAATAGGCCGATCTAATACTTATCTAATTACAATATGATACATAATTAACATAATACAGTCAGACTTCCATATTTCGAACTTGTTTGAGTTAAGTTTTATCTGGAATTTGTAAAGAAATGTTTGCGTCAAGATCACATTTTCATTAAAAAATTTTTCCATTCTGGAATTCCTCTATGATGATTTTTTCTGCAACTCCAGGTAACATTCGTAAGTTATATAATAATTTAGGAGAATATTAGTCAACAATTATTTAGAATGTATGATTTTAGATGATAAATAAAAATCATATAGTCGTGAAATGTACTTTAATTTAAATTTGAAGGAAATTTTAAAAAAATATTAAACGTTTCGCCACTTTTGATGGCTTCATCGGTAATTTAAAAGTTCATTACAATATAAAAGTTTAATACTTTATGATTAGTAAATTTTCATTTGCATTCTGCCTTCAGAACAGCTAATTCCTTGTTTTTCTTAATTATATCCAAGTATGGATTGTACTTAAAGAATGACTGCTTTTATTAATTAATAATTTTGTTGTGTAAACCTTGAAAAATGTCGTGAAAGAATTTCCAAAGGTCTATTCTTGACGAACCCCGGTTTCTACGAGGCTGCTGTTCCTAGTTTTTATGGAATCCTACCTTTTTGAAGAGGTGCTCCGCTGTTGATTGGCACACTGGAAGGACGCCACGGCAAATACGCACTTGGAAATGGCTTGCTAGTTCTAATTCTTCTACCCAGGGATAGCTGTAGGCCTCCTCTCCATTTAGCACAAAAAGATCTGCCTTCCGATGTCCGGCACTACCCCAAAATCTTCACCGACGTAGGATTGCACTCAACGACGCGCAGGTGGAAATCTGCTGTCCTAATTTTACTATCTTTGGAGCTCATACACTTGAGAAAATTACACCCACAGATGCCCAGCAACTTGGTGAATAACTTTAATATGAAACTGGTATCACAAATGACTTTTTATTCACAATTTAATACAATAAAATGTGGAGCTCAATTTGTACCCTACATGACAAATTTAAGCATGTTGGATTCCTTATGACAATTAACTGTCTCGTAACTAAGCAACTACATTTACAATTGTTTAAAAGAATTAGGTTTGATTACATGTTTGAACCTATCGACTACAGTTTTGATGTCATCTTTTTGAATTTTCACTAAATTGTCTTTTTCTTGGGCTAAATGTCACCACACTTTGCTCTGCTTTTAATTTTCACTTTGGTTTATAATGCAGTGATACACTTGAGTTCTTTCAGCATCCCACTAATTGTCTTTCGATTGGTTGCCTTACATTTTCCCATTGCTCTATTGCAATTATTGTTTTGCTAGCACCGTTTTCGCTTACCTTTCAGTTAATTTGCCATTTGCTGACTTATAAACTTTTACTACATAACGCTCATACCATTTCTGTACATAACAAATCATTCTGTATCATTTTTATTCACATTCTGTTTGATATTGTTAAGCTCAAATCCGTCAGTTACATATTAAATTGCATTGGCCCTTCCGAACATTTATCATATCTGAAACTTTGAACGTAACCCTTCTGAAACCTGCCTTATGTCATGCTAACTCTTATCCCTCAAATTATTAGTTACTGCTCCTAACAAAAAGTGCATTTATTAATGTAAAGTACTAATTATCTTGCAATAAATAAAATATTTAATTCTGTGCTCATTTTGACCTTATTCATTTAATAATTTAGTTAATTAGGCAATCAGATTTGCTGTCGGCAGTAAACTATTACAATATATTGGAATTCGAGAATCAAATAAGGGAGTGTGTTTTAAGATAATCTGTAGCATATGTTAGCAACTTGAGAAAACTTTATTGATAATGAATCTTTTAGCCAAAAACAAAAATGTGTACTAATTTGTAAATCATTCAGAGGGTGCTCAACAATATTGAAAATCAGGTATGCCAAATATGAGTATTCTGTTTCAAATCATTCTTGATTAATTAATTTAAATATTTTTTTTCTTCTTCAACTTTAAAGGACTGTAATAAGTCTCCAGGGCCACAATTTTGCAATTAGGTATGTTTGGTTTAATATTTTTATTTTGATTCAAGGATTCAACCGTATATTTAAACTACTCCGTTTTAGTGCAATCTGCATATGTGAGTACGTAATAGTAATAACAAACAGTTTCTTTCTGTAGTGTGTTTATATGTGACCGTTAATAAATGCATGGGAAAATTTTACTGTATTTATTTTGCGTATTTCTGTAACTTGAAGTTTCTGTTTCTGGAAATTTTATGATTATGCTAGTACAACAGAGGTTCGACTTAAGAAATTCGACTGTATTTTAAAGTATAACATTATGCAAAACGGAAAACTGGTACTTTTCTTATAGTATGTTTCCAAAGCGGAGTGTAGCAGTACTTTAAGGTAGTCTAAGGTAGCATGCAAAATATGGTGCGTTTGTGCAGCTTAAATAACTATTCCATATAATTGTTTCAAATATTTTCTATCGCATTCATATGCACGTGATAAAATGGGTTTACTGAGCGACGCATTTTTCCGAAATTGCGGTAATGAAACCATCCGAGTGAGTTCTAATCCGTTCAAACAGCATTCTAAAAGTTAATCAGAGTCCACACTAAAATTATTCTTTGTAGCCCGTGTAACGAAAACGGTGTAATCATTCACTGAGGCAAGGATTATGACTCAGGAACTGAATACGATGTGGTTTAGGAATCGTGCCTGGGACTTATCCGACCTAAAGTAAGCTTATCTGACAATCGGAGTGCAAAGAGTTTCCCTACCCTGATAGATAGTACGGAAGGGTAATACATTTACAAAGGGGTTGCGATAGATATATGGAGGAGTTCGGAAACTGGGGTCCAGAATTAGAGAATGCAGCGTAATGCAGTATATCTTGTTTCCCTAGGATGTTGGAGGGATCATAAAGTAACTTTTGTAAAAATTCCAGCCCGCGGTGGAAGCACCAAAGAAAGATTGGAGATAAATCAGCGCAGCATGTATAGTTTATAAATCAATATTTTAGAATTGCAGGGAGATTCAGCTGTAAAGTGTGGGATTTATGAATTTCGGCTTCATTACTTCTAGTCGGAAGAATTCTTTTGTACAGGACAGATTATTTTATTTTGTCGATGTCATACTGGAATATATAAGTATAACTCTAACATCTTAGTTTAATTATTTTGATACGACGGCTGCCCACAAATGCTATAGACTTTGGATTTCATTATGTTAATATTTACACATTTAAATATTATTGATATAAATTCGTAGCATGATATCAGTTCAAACATATCTTAGCAGCATTTTTAGGGTCATTTGCATTATACTTTACACATATATTTCGATAATGCTTGCAATTCGCAAATTATAATATTGCACTTTAGAATATTATCGTGGCAATGATGCTATTGAATTGCAGAGTGTAATAATAGCTGAATCTTTAATTTTCAAATTTTTATCATGATTGTTCTTCTGATATTATTTACGCCCTACAGTAAAAACTTCATTATGAAAACATTAATAGCTGCATTATTCTTTTGTATTTTCGAATTAATGTGCTCGATTGTTATTGAAATAGGAAAGCAGTAAACGTAGCAGTTTTAAAGGGGTCATATGGAACACTACATCGGCAACATTCATTGCACAAATTTGCAGTTACTGATATTTTTCAATATATTTTAAGGCAAAGAGTTGACTGGCGCTTTAGAAATTTTATACAACGACCTAGCAAAAATTGACACCAAAACACAAAGGATATTAAAAGTTCCGTGATCAAAGTTTCCTGTGACGACTTTTATGTTTCCCCGAATTTATTAACTCTCGTCAATTTATTCGCCTCAAAGGGTTTCGATTCAAGTATAATTAACAGCACCAGCTCAGACAATTTTTTCCAATTTTCGCTGAACTGGAAAGAGAATTCTCTTTGCAATATTGAAACTGGGGCAATTTATTCAATGTATAATCTAAAGCGATGTGCATATATTACATATGCGATTTCAATGAATTTTAGAATTTTTTAAAAGAATTCCTTCAGATATAATCTGCTTGAATTCAAGAAATTAAATGAAAAAAACAACCCAATAAGTCGCTTTCTGCCAATTTACCCTTCCCTTTTCGTCATTTCTACGATGTGCACCATAAATCTGCCCCGTGGAATTGAAAGTGAAATTTTCTGTCCCTCCTGCTGAGAAATTCCCTTAAAGCAATTTCAATAAAATTTTATATACTACCACTTACACGAAATGCAATGGAGCCGTAAGCAATAAAAAATAACATTCAGGGGACTGATAACCAAAAAATTTTCAATTGTTTACCGATATTGGAGGAACCAATTCATATTTTTCTTCGATTGCAGCTGTTTTGACATGCAATTAACTAGAGATTTAATTAGATATTTATTGTTTTTTTCACTTCTCCTTGTTTAACTCTTCGAATTAGCATTCAAAATAGTACAGTACAGCGTTCAGAATATGGAACATTCGCCAAAGCCAATCAATTCCCTAGAATTCTGTACAGTTCAATAACTGATCTTCAGAAAAATCATATTGATTCTTCATGTTAGACTTAGTAGAAACAGGATTTATTTAAATGACATGTTCTAAAACGAACCATCATTAAAACGATATCAGCAACTCGAAAATAATATTGGACTTCGCTTTCTAGTGAAGCTAACTAATAACGAGCGTTCTAATTACTGATTTACGATTCCTACTAGGAGTATCGGATGGTAATGAGGGCTTGAGCCTTGGAATTTGTTAAGATGAACACGTAAAACCTTTTTATCAATATGAAGTAAACCACGAGATAAATATTCACAACAAAAATTTTTAAATGTAAGCCATGCAGCAACTTCAGAACACATTAACTTTGGGTAATCACCCTTCATTTTTTAGTAATATTCTCAATACTTGAAACTCTTACGATGCAAGTAGATTCGTTGATTAATTTCCCGTGAAAAAGGTGCTTTATTCAAAATTGCTTTAGTAAATAATTTAGGTTTCACGAAAAACAAACTTTAGGTTTCAGCCTGGCACGTGACGTTTGCAACCGGGGGGCCAACAGCTGAGGATTTATGGTGTACACATGCGTGTATGTATGAAGATTTATTTGGACATTTTGGATTTTTTCAGATTTATCTGGATTTATGTGGATTTATATGGATTTATTTGGAATTATTCAGATTTATTCGGATTTATTTAGATTTATTGTGGATTTAATAACAGATTTATTTGCCAAGTTTCTTCTGTGCATGTCTCGGCACATGCGCATGTTGCGGTTCGCCACCTGTTCCCTTGGCTGTCGAGCCTCAACATCAATCCCTAAATTTCGAAATTGTGTTATTTAATCCGATATAGATTCAGTGCATTCCATGTATCCAAGTATATTCTGCACCCTACTAGAATATAATTATACACCTTACTCGTTTTAGCAAATATGCTGGTGAAAACTCGAACGGAAACCATAATTACTAACAACTCTTTCACGTGAGAGTGCTTTTTAACCTCAAATCTTACTCCTGGGAATGGTATCAGGCTGGGTATAATAAGGATTGTATGTGTCCAAGTTCTTATGTCGAACATGTTGTCCACATCTTAACTAGACGCGAACAAAGTTTTTGAGTCCTAAAATTAATTTGTCAATGGACAAGTTTGTTGTTTCCTCTGTTCACTTGTAAAATGTAATTTCCAGTGAGTCAAAAGACAAACATTTTCTGACTGCAACGAATTTAAAACTTGAAGATAAGATGAATTTCGAAGCTGCAGAGAAAATTTTGTCAGAAGATGTCGTTCGACTGTTAGAAAGATATCCGGAAGGTCAGGGAACCCGTTGCGCTCTGAAATTAATTCATTTGGCAGCAGCAGCATTTTTAGATGCAACTATAGATACTCCTTCTATCAAGGAGACACTGTATAACATTTGGGGCCGGTTGCAGAAAGCAATGTTAAGTCTGGTGTTAGCTAACGTCGCTTCAAAGTCAACAAAATCGCATCAAATTTTGTTTACTAATGTATTAGTTACCATAAGCATTTGAGATTTGATTCGTTTTTCTTCACTTGGACGTCGCGTTAGCTAACACCAGACTTAACATTGCTTTCTGCAACCGGCCCTTGGTATTCCATTTTTTTTCGAATCAATCGAACATGACCTACTGATCATCTCAATATAATCTTGGTAATAATTTTATCAATGCGAACTGTTGCACTTCTTATGAGCTGAATGCTCATGAACTTATTAATATAATCGTTAACTTCCGATAAAATCTCCTGTTAACTAATGACATGTTTATTACCTGGCTCTGCAGTAGCCAAACTTGCGAAAGAACGTTCAGAACCACCGGATCCATGACATCGACTTTGACTACAGCTACACCATAAAGGACGTAATTCAGCGTTTGGATAGAATAAAGGCAGTCAATAATGTTCTGAATGACTTGAAAGATATCTTGGTGTTTCCGAGAGAACAAAAAAATCAGTCGACGTGTAACTTCTGATTTGAAAAACATGGACGAAGATTGCATACAAAATATAGTAGATGCTGCTCTGGAATATTTCATACCGAAAATATCGGCATGGTTGTTATGCACAATAGCTGGCATAATATTTCAATACCGCCAGTTTCAGAGAATTTCAATCAAGACTGAAATGAATGTGAAAATAAAGCGGAATGCGAATCAATCGATGACTCAATAGTTATTATCACAGACAATGGTAATCAGAATGTTATACACTTACTGCCAATAGCTCTCAAGGTGAAGAAGACCAGGAAGAACTTTATGACATATACGAGGATGTGTGTGATATTTCCTCTTTAGGGATTGGTGAAGACCTGTTAATGGAAGATTCTTCTTCCAAATTCCCACAGTTGGAAGATTTGGTTGAGAGGGGACTATTTTTTAAAGTAACAATGGGTGCTAAATCTGCTGTCATTAAAAAGTAATCTTTGTGTGGACTTTTGAAGGAATCTAAAACCAAAGTCAATACGGATCAGTTACGGAGATATATTACTAGTTCGAAATAATCGGATTTCAGAAAGCGAAAACCAACTCCAAAAACTACGTCTAACACAGAAACTTGGCGGAAAGGTAAAATTTGCGGTAGAATTGCAATGCAATCGGGACACAGAATCAGCTGTAAAACTAAAAGAAAAATTCGAAAGAAAAAGATGTGGTGATGAGAAAGTATCGAAATCTTCTTCAGATGAGCAAATGAAGATCAGCTATGAGTATTATTATTATTGTTACTATTTCAAATGCAAGTTTTACGAATGCATTTTCGTGTATTTTATACTCCTCAGGTGTGATAGCACAGACAGTGAATCATCCATGTCGCCAGGGCTAATGAGAAATTAATCAAGCGATCGTGTAATGAAATCAACGAAGACCTAGACGAGAAAATGGGTAAACAACTTACATTCATACACAATAAATTCTATGCATAAGAAACTGCGCTGACATGGTATGTAGGGCGCATCAGTGAAATCAAAAATGAAAATAATTATACTATGACATTCTTAACGAGACTAAGAAATTCTGAAAATTGTTTGTCTCGCCGAAAGAACCTGATATTACAAATGTTGATGAAGAATACGTATTCCTCGGTCCCGTGAGGTTTATTTCGGAAGGACCATTTACATTGGATGAGAAGATACGTAAAGCATATAATATGATGAAACAATTTTTTTAACTTCTACAATTTCTATAGTTTTGTTGATTATTGTCGTATTTAGTTGTGTTCATGTGGTTCTATATAAAGGGAAATGTATGTACCAATGTGATTTTGATGTGAACCTGACAAAATTTCCCCCCACAAAATGAATTTATGGTGCACAAAATTCTGGCAGCTATTTTCCCCTCCTATTTAGGTGAATGTGCAGAATTCTATATTCTTTATTCATAATAGAAGCAGATATGGACAAATTCTAGTTGCTCATTCTGGACATCATAAGGAACACATATCAAATATCAAAATGGTTCTAAATCAAACAACACTCTTGGCTGAAGCGCAAGAATTTCAAAACTAGACAGCTTCTGCCGGGAAGACAGTTAAAATACATACCAACGCCTGCCGAAGCTAAAGCTATCTGTTTTTAAACTCATCAATATTTTGGTATGGTAAATGCGGAGTGCTACAGAAAAAATTACATGAATATCATTTGGTGAGAACCGAAGCCATTGCTCTTTAAATAAAAACCAAACAATTTTCTTTATATTACTGTACGACTCAAGCTTATGATTGCTATATTACTATAGTGAGGTGTAGGTATTCATCTATAACTTAAAATGTGTATAATCCAAATATTATAATGCATTATATTTTGTTCTGAAAGGTTAAATTTGTATTTAAGAAATTAAGTGTAAAACAAGCCATTTCGGAATTTATTTTTTAAACGAATGTCAGAAGTAGTAAGTGCCCTACATATCGTATATTGATAAAAGCAACTACACGTATGGGCTAGGAAGAAGCTAAAGATTGAAGAATTAAGTCCAGCTTTTATAGAGACAATACGCGCTGCAATAAAATTGGAAGAAATAATATACTTGGCTGTATACTAGCACCACAGCTGCTTTTCGTCATGAAAAGAGCCACTAAAATGGCTGTATATTTCAGGATATTTGAGCACATCAAGATCTGCAGTTATTTATAGAGTTGGCTGTAACCATTTTGCGTGTGGAGCAAGTGGTGCTGATTTCGCTGATTTAGTTGGATGAAGTTCGCGGTAAACACGGAGAATGCTTTTGAAACACTTCCGATTCTGATTATTACAATTAGGTTTAGGGATTTGGAAAGTAGGCCCTTTCGCATCTCTAGGGCGTAGGCGGTTCGCCGCTGCTTTATGCCGTACGTGTCTTGACGAATCCTCGAATTGCAGCGATATACCAGCTTACGCTAAGCCTTTCTCCACTCCTCACAATCCGACTCCAAAGTTATTTTCTCATTTTGTCGTTTTCCCTTTATCGCTCTTATGCTGGATCCTTCTATTTTGAACGATACTTCAATTCGCTAGACTGGCGCAAGGTCTCGGAAACGTCCGTTATTAATATTGCCTATATTCTTTGTGCGCAATCTGATACAAGTGTTGTGTAGTTATTGGATTCGCGTTATAGGCCGTTTCTATATTGGATTAGAAATGGATTCTGCGATAGCGCCCTCTGCTAACAAGCCGCCCTTGGTTGCATATCGCTAGTTCAGTAGGGGCACTAACAAACCTACGAATTTGGAAGTAAATAAATCTAAACTATCATCAGATCAAACCAATTTATCTCCGATTGCTTGATAAACCATGGCGGATGTCTGAGCTTCGAAATTTTCGCTCCCAATTACGGCTAAGCAGAGTTCAAGTTTATTCAGCTGAACTGAAGTATAGGATTTAATAGCATCTAACTGAAATCAATGTTGCGACTCGGCCACACAAGCTGCGAAAATAATCCATTTGCGGCAGAAATTCTCAGCATCATACGAGTTTATGAGTATTATACCTGCAACGTCTGATGTAGGCAAAGAATTGCAATTTTTAACAAACTTATCTGTAAATCCACATATTCAGTCCGAGATAATTACATTATTGATTGACTGCTGTATTACAAAGCTACTGCTACTAAGTTGCACAGAAATAAGAAATAGTATATTACTTTACAAGGGATGTAGGTAAGATTTATCTACCGTGGACCGTTTGATGCCTGAGTGAGAGAAGCGAACTAGAGTAGCAAGGTGCGAGGTTCCTACATCCTGTGTAAAGTACATAATTTTTTTCACTACCAATATTTCCTTATGTAAAATAAATGGTAATAACGTAACGTTGTTACAGTGCTGTGGCGTTTTATTTGACAGTTTTATAAACGCACTGTGAAAAATGCGTGAATACGATTGCGAGTGGTGTTTTGTGAGCTTTGTGCTCGTATTCTGATTAAAAATGGATAATAATACGAGCGATAATGGTGTTCTTCATGTTAATCAAATGACAAACATGGCATCTCGTCAGTTATAGTAAATGCGGGATGTAGGTAATTCATTTCTCTAGGGAAGTAAGTACATTGTCATGGAAACTGTAACAATTTTTGTAAATGCCTCCTATATCCGTCAAATATGACAGTGTGAAGATTACTTGGAAAGAAGGTAGTGAAAAACATAATGAAAACAAGCTAAGTATGACAAATAGTGCTTGCTATGGGGCTGTATGTTAAAAAGGGCGGTGATGATACAACCATCATTGAAACTTTTAAATGCTTCAAAATCACATTTTACCACGCTTATACAACAGCCAACAAAAATGTATATGTATTAAATAAGGAATAAAAAAATACACATTAGCAATTTAGTAACACTTTCCTAGGCACATGAAAACCTTTCAATAGAAGAGAACCACGGGACAATAAACAATAAAAGACGAAAAACAGTGTAATACAAAATAAAAGGAATCGAAAAACACCAAGATATTTATTGATAATAATTATTATGAGGCTGGAAAGGATATACAAAGACAAATAAGAAAAATAGCACATGCTGAAGAGAAAAGGACAAACATATCAGGACAGGGTACCAAGTGGGTTTCTCTACCAATGCGAAAACGAGAAAGGAAAAGTAGAGCAGAAAGAGGATAAAGGAAAACAATGTTGAATTCTAATGGCACAGCAAAAAAGCTAATGGAGAACAGAGGGATGGCTATACGACGGACCTACCAAGGGATGTATAAAATTAAAGGTAGCTGAGCAAAATAAAATTGATAGAAGAAATGAGCGTTGTAAAACTGGGAAGAGCCTTCAATGAGAACAAAGCTAGATGATGATAGTTTATTAGAGTTGTAATGTAAGTATGACATATCAGGCAGTTAAGCTTAAACATCTGAACAACGAATGTAAAAATAAAATTTGAGATCATGGCAATCCAAGAAATTAAGAAACCTGGTAACGAGATAACGAAACTGGAGAATTAAACTCTCTGAAGAAAACAAAATCTTAAGAACAAGGTTCGTGATAAGCAAGGTCTTATAAAAACAATAGGCGAATTGAAATCAATCTTGGACAGAGTATCGATATTATTTAAGATACTAGGAAAGCACAAAAATAGGCCTTTTAATATACAAGTCCAAGGAAGAATTTTGTAAGTTATATGACATTAGTACTAGGCGATGCACACGCAAAAATATGTAGAAAAGACGTCTTTCAACCTACTATCGAACCGTATAGTTAGAATAGGGAAACCACGGAAAAAAATTATAATGGACCTTGCAAAAGAAAAAACATAAAAATCTTGATCATATACTTTGAAAGAAAATGAGTGGGAGAATATAGAACATAGGTACCCCCACATGACAATCAAGTGAATCAAAGAAACCACGTACTTATAGCAATAGAAGAAAAACGAAATATAATAGCTATTTAAGACGAAGTCGCGGCTTGTTGCCTGCCGATAATGTTAATAGGCGATACATTCCGCGTTATCTTATTATATTTTTCCCGCTGCTTATCGAAGTTTTCCTAGATTTTTGAAAAAATCGTTTGGTTTGTCATCTGTCACCAGGATTAGTTTTCGTGAGTCGTGTTACCTGTGAGTGTCACATGTCACATAAACACTTGCAATTTATAAACAAAACGCCTAAATCTGCATCTTGCTTTGCTAATTTTATTATCATATGAACTTAATAATAATATTAAGTTCCGTTGTCAAGAAAAAGCAGCAAACAAATATAATCACCGACTTACACGTTTTGTTACTAAGGCTGTATCACTGACTTACATGATCAGCAGCGGGAAAAATATATTGGAAGTATCAAATGTCCAGATCGCAGCTTTGACCGTTTTCTTCTGAGAGTACAAAGACATCCAATAATACCGGTAAAACTATAAAAGAAGAGGAACTACACAAATTGAAAAGGCCAGCGAGAAGAAATATTGTAATCAAAAACCAAGTACAAGTGACAGAGAAATAAATGCAAAAGGTTTCAAGAAAGAAAAGAAAGGTATATGGGTAAGAACTAGTTAAGATGATAGTGAAAACCTACAGGAACAAAGAAATTAGAGACCTATACTTAATAGTGTAAAAGGAAAGACAAGGTTATCAACCAAGAAATGCAATTTACAAAATCAAGGAAGAAAAATTAATAGCAGATAAAGTGGAAACCATAAGATGATGTAAAGAGTATTATTTGATGAAAGAGGAAAATTATGGTAAAAAAGTAGCAAAGTGTAACGTGTCAGCTGAAGATCCACCAAGGCTAGACGGTGTAAAAGAAATAATACAAAATCTTAAAACTAAGAAATGCCTTGAAAGTAGCGAGATAGCGGAAAATATGGAGGAGAAGAGCTAACCCAAGAAATTCATCCTTTATCTAATAGACTTGTCCGTCCGTCCGTCCGTCCGGGACGCTGTTTCAGCAGCCAAACCGTAAGAGATAGAGAAAAAAGTTATGAAAGTTATATGGAATGGCCATGTCAGGTCAGGAACCGAATTTCAGTCACGTGACACTTCCAGTTTTCGAGAAATCACAAAAAAGACCGTTTTTCAAAGAGAACGCGTATTAAATAAAAATGTTTCAGCAGCCAAATGGAGCTGCGACCCTCTGCGCCTTAAAACGTCGCTCGGTTAGGCAACCACTTTGACACCTTCCAGGTCTGGGTACAGTTTTTATTTAATACACGTTCTATTTGAAAAACGGTCTTTTTTGTTTTTTTTAAATGAGACATTTGTCTCACTGGACTGCTAGTATACTTCTAATAGAAATTTCAGAACAGGAGCAAAGGACAAAAGACTGAGCAGAGGCAGTATTACAACTAATATTTAAAAATATTTAGCAGATTTTAAATATTCAACCCAGTAGGGGAACTAGTAGCAAGTTAAAATTTGATAAAATTGGTAAAATGGGCTCATCCGCATATATAAAATAGGGTTAAAGTAAATAGTAAGTTGTTCAGCATTTTTAGGTGCAGTTGGAGCTGAAGCAAGGGGGTCCATTCTCCACAGTACTGTGTTATGTGTTAAAAATCTAATGTATTAGCAGTATTAGTTAACGTTATATATGGCCATGAATAAACGATCAATTGGGAAAACGCAGTCGAAGCGTTTAAAAGTTATATCCGAGTTTCCAGGGTAAGAAAATGATAACGGGTTTTGTTAGCTGTGTATTAAGAGTTTCGTGGTAAAAATGTGGCGAACCCGGGATTTCTCGTTCTTCGTAAATGGTATGTTGATATTAACGAAGCAGGCTTGAGGCAGATTTTGAGAGCGGGTATCATCTTCTAAAGGAGTTAGCTCCAAGTCATGTTGACTGATTAAGGAAACACAGAAATCGTTCCATAGTTTTTGCCTGTTAGTACAGGGTACGTATAATTGTTTTGGAACTATCTGATTCTCTTTTCGTTATTGGATATCATAGCGAAAAGTTTGGGGAGACGTAATCGTCTTAGTTTGAAAGTACCTTCCAACGGACTTCACTATGGAGAGAGAGTCGTGCGGTTGATTGAGGCCAACTGACAGCTGACGTTTGGAGGCTGACAGGGTAAGCGTTTAGGAGAGCAGATCGTCTTCTTGGTCAGTGATGCGTGCTGGTTAAGCTTCTGAGAGGTTAGTTTTCAACTCCACAAGCGTAACGATTACAGATAAGGGAATTAAAGTTAAAACTGTGCTATTTCGTATATTTGCAAAAATAGGTACAGTTTATAAACCCATAATCGTACACTACCTAAGAAATAACTGATAATTCGAAATATGATTAGATAGGAAATTGAAGCTGATACTGTTTCCTTGTATGTAATAATAATAATCAAAACCAGAAGTGTTAATAAATCTATATAAAGAAGTACTTCTTTCATTTAATCGTTAACTCGTCAAAGATTGTAATGTGCTGTATATATATATATCGAAGCTTATAGGTTTTTTCATCTATATAAGTGTACTTGGGAGTAATAAAACTTGTTGGCGCCCAGATAATTAGGACTTTCCATCACTAAAGAATACACGCCGTCTTCACTGAAGCTAGTGACGGGCCCCCAAATACATCTTTATAGTGTTTGATTTTTGAAGTAAAATACAGGAGCCTGGTTTAAACGTAAGAAAAAGGCTAACAACTGTTTAAGTTTGTATTATGTAGAGAAAATCACAAGAGAATTCCAAATTAAAACGGAAACAGGGCAGGTTTCTTGTACTAAAAAAAGGCAATGCGTGGCATTTGATGATGACATCGCTATTTTAACAAAACGTATGAAGGAAACGCAGAAAGTAGTGAAGAGATAAGATTTATCAGCAATGAGGTAGGGTTTCCAAATAAGGGAAATTGGAACAAAATACATGAAGTGAACTGAGCAGGAATTTTAAAGGGGAGGAGCTTAACAATTTAAAGAAATTATGGTAAAATCTATAATTTTTGAATACAAAACAATTAACCTACCTCTTTAATAAAAGTTTACAGACATGAGCCAAATCATGAAAGTCTATCTATGTCCACATTTGCATCATTAGCTATAAAAACACATTCGACAACATAAAGCACAATCTTGTGTTTGCAAGGTTACAGGAAGTAGCTATAAACTCAAAAGGCATCCGGATAATAACGCTATAAGCATGTATGCCAGCGAGGTGTATTATCAACAATTCTATTTAACATCTACGTCAACAGAGTCTTCCAGATAGTTTTAGGAAGAGAATCTAGTGGAATCAAAGTAACCAGCATGCCAACTGATCATATTGCATATGTAGATGACACCGTGATTTTAGCTAACCGGCGGAACAATAAAACTCAAATATGGATCCTTCAACTGATTTTAGTTAACGTTTTGGAAGACCTACAACCCACTCTAAACAATGTAAATGAGACTGGTAAACGTTTTGCACCAAAGATCAACATTGCCTAAGCGAAGCTTATGGTGAGGAGTCGACAGCCCCAAGCTAACAAATATCTTAATGGAGAAGACATTGGAGGAGTATCACGCTTTAAATACTTAGACGCTACACTGAGTCAGAAATGGAACTGCATTTGACCTCTTTTGCTATATTGAGCTAAAACATAGTCTCTAAACGTCATAACCCTGAGCCTTTCGAAATGTGGCTCCATTGAAAACTTCTTTGCATTCCCTAAACGGCACACCTGAATAACCGTGAAGTATTAACAAGCGCAGCGTGGAATGAGAGCTAGTAAATATTGTTAAGCAGCGGAAAGTATCTTATATTGGCTATACTTTTACAGTCTAGAAATTAATTTTGGAAGATAAAATAGGTAGACGTCAAGGACCAGAAGCTAAAACGAGAACAACATTCGCGGGTTTCGAAATATAACAAACTGGACTGTAATGAGGGCTGCAGTCAAGATATTACAAAGAGCAGAAGATGGCACCCAGAACATTATACGGTAAGCGGACAAAACATCACCAACGTGCGGCGAAGCACACACTAGAACAAGAGGAATGAACAGTCATATATTACATACCCTCAGACGATGTAAGAGTTCCTGAAGTCGACCGCTTGGCGTATGGAGGTACTGCTCGATTTAAGCAATAACCAGTAAAATGAGACATTATCAATAAGTTATACTAAGTATACCATGTACTACTAATATGCAAAAACAAAGATGTAATTATTAATAGATTAAGCAACCCAACCACGAATCTTCTCTAAAAAATACCAAATCAATGGTAACATCAAGTGAGCGTTTTCGACATTAAGTTATAGCAAACAACGAGATGTTAGAATATAATATAATAATTACAAACTCTTTAGCACTAACGATTTCGATAATAACATCTATAGTTGAAGTTCTATCAGACACCACGAAAACGAACCACTCTGCCTTTTACAAAGCTGATTAAACTCGACAATTTGTCGCAATTTCTTTGAGATTTGCTGTAAAGCCTCAACAAACTGCTATTTCTTAACACTCTGTTAAATAATTTTTAGATTTCCTTCCAAATATTGGAAAAATTATAAATAGGCCAGTCACTGTAGACACAAAAATCGCGTTAGGTCGCAAAAAATTGCGCAGTCCTGATTTTTTGGGATGTTGTTAGGATAGATACCAATAGTGTAAAACCAAGTTTGCAGCTTCTAAAGACCTGTGCTAACTGCGTGGTGCTCGAAAAACCTTCTTTTATTAGGACTTTTTTCAGTTTTTGGCTTATTTCCTCTAAAAGGTGGGTCCTATGGAAAAAGTCGCCCTGTACTCTTCTAAAGTAGGTAAAATTTTCTACAATTTTAGTGTACCAGCAGCTTCGTAGGTCCAATACGTCCCGAGATAGAGCGTTTTAAAAATTGGCTATTTTTCTCAAAAAGTTCGAAATTGTTGTTTTAGCTGTCTTCCGAACAGAATATAGGTTAAAATACTCATCCTACGAGGAAAGTTATGCGAAATGAAGTTGTAGAGCACTTACTTAGCTTTAATTCAAGTCTAAGCGAAACCCTATAGGACCAATAGTTCCCTTGTTAGCAGGAAAAAAACGAAAAATTAAGGAAATCGGATTTTTCAAGAAATGGAACTCCTGTTATTAATATTGCACAGTTACACCTATAGAATGTTATCAAAATGACATTACATTTGTAAATTTGCTTTATTATTATATACAGTGTTCGCCAAAAAGTCGGCATATGGGAAAAAAATTTATTTTTGATTTTTCAAAAAAAACTTTTTACGTCAATAATTTGTGCTTGTCTAAACACCTATTCAGCCCCTATGATATATACCGAGTGATTTTTACTTATTTAGGAAATGGCGTTTTTCGAAATTGTCAAAATCCGAAAAGTGCTATGTTTCGGAAATTAAGTAATTATTCATATAATTTTTAGATTTCCTTCCAAAAATTGGAAAAATTATAAATCCGTTTATGGTTTGGCAGAGGATAATATTATATCTAACAATTACGAAACGAATTTAGCCAAAAATAATTGTTCTGAGAAATGTAGGATAACAGCCACATATTAATGAAAATCCGTTTCGAAGTTTTTACACACTGTTACAAACTGTTAAAAAATCAAAGCGCCAGCCTCGGAATCAGGATGGAAATTATGATGCAAGGAAACGCAAACGAAAACGGATAATGAGTTTTGGTACATGGAACGTCCAGGGTATAAATACAAAGAAAGCGGAAGTTTTTGAACAACTTGCGAAATATAACATTGATGTGGCCACACTGACAGAGACAAAAAAGAAAGGAACAGGAAACGAAGAATATGGAAATTATCTATGGTTTTACAGTGGAGTCCCTAAGGAAAAACGTGCAAGGGCAGGAGTAGCAATTGCTATATCAAAAAAATACAAAAGACACATTAAACAGTGGGAAGAGATCGATGAAAGACTGATGACAATCGAATTACAAATTTTCGGCCATAGTACGGTAATAATAGCTGCATATGCTCCTACAGATGACGCAAACAATACTACTAAAGACGATTTTGAATGTAATTTGACTGCACTACTAACAAAAATTGGAAAACGGAAAGAAATTGTACTTTTAGGTGACCTAAATGCGAGGACAGGACGTGAAGAACAAGACCCAATTGTAGGAAAGTTTGGCGAAGAAATAGTCAATGATAATGGAAATAGACTAATCGAAATATGCAACAGATTTGATCTTAGAATAAAAAATGGGTATTTCCAACATTTAGACAAACACAAATATACATGGACTCAACCAACTCGCGGATTAAAATCTATAATTGATTATTTAATAGAAAGACAAAAAACAAACCTAAAAACACATGATGTTAAAGCTTTAAGAGGAGCCGAATGCGGCACAGATCACATGCTACTTCGTGCAAAGATATACTTCAAACAAAAGGGAAAAGCGCAACAATCAGAAGAACCGACGACAGAAGTGGGCCTAAAAGTTAGGAGATATAATTTAAAATTATTACAGGATGATTCTACCAAGTTTCTGTATAAACTAAGATTATCAACTAAATTAACAGAAGAGATATACGGTAGCGTAGAAGAAAGTTATAGTCAAATAAAGCAAACAATACATGAAGCCGCATACGAAGCATTAGGAGAAGAAAGAAGAAATATAAAAATAAATAATTGGGATCATACAACCGTAGAAGACAAGATTACGGAGAAAAGGCAAGCTTATCAAAAGTGGTTATTAACACAAGACCAAGAAGACAGAAAAGCATATATACGTATAAGAAGAGAAGTGAAGAAAGCTGTAACAAAGGCAAAAAATGAAGAGTGGAATAAAATATGCGATAATGTGGAGAGATATATAGGAGGAACAAGAACCAAAGAAGCCTGGAAAGTGATAAACACCCTTAGACAAGATAACAGACAAAAAACAAATATTCAAATGATACAAATTGAAAAATGGAAAAAGTATTACGAAGACATATTAACCGAAAGTAGGCAAGAATATCGAAGACAACAACCAATGCAGATGCAAGATAATGATGATGAAGATGATAGAATTGAACCAATAACAGAGTTGGAAATCCATCAAGCATTAAAGAACATGAAAAATAACAAAGCACCGGGTCCAGGAGATATTCCTATTGAATTAATTAAAAGCGCCCCTAGTAAACTTATAGAAATATTGTTACAAATGTTTAATAGATGTTTTATAGGAAGAGAAGAAATACCTGCAGATTGGAAATTAGGATATATTACTCCAATTTATAAGAAAGGGAGTAGAACAGACTGTAATAATTACAGGGGTATTACAGTAACATCATCAATAGGGAGATTGTATGGACGAGTACTTAAGCAAAGAATAGAGAAGGTAATTCAAATTGTAGAGGAGCAATGCGGGTTTGTAGCTGGTAGATCATCTACAGATAACATCTTCACAATAAACCAAGTGATACAGAAAAGGTCTGCAAGAGACAGAGAAACACATATAATGTTCATAGATTTGGAAAAGGCCTATGACACGGTACCGATCATTAAACTGCTAGAGGTACTAAAAAACAGGCATCTACCACAGGCCTACATAGACGCGATCACAACAATTTATAAAGATCAAAAAAGTGTGATTAAGATTGGAAATAAAGTATCACAACCATTTAACACTACCAAGGGATTACGACAAGGCTGCTGCTTGTCCCCAACACTCTTTAAAGTGTATATAGATGAGACATTAAAAGAATGGCAAGCAAAATGTAACAGAATGGGAATAAATGTAAATGGAAATTTCTTACATACACTACTTTTTGCCGACGATCAAGTAATCTTTGCAGCAGATGAGGATGATATTAATTATATGATCAGAAAACTGAACGAAACCTATACAAAATGGGGACTTAAGATTAACTTCGACAAAACCAAATATATGGTAGCAAATGGGAGAGCTCAGGAGATACAAATAAATGGTAACACAATAAGAGCTTGCAAACAGTACAAATATCTAGGCACAATAGTATCTGAGCAAAGTAACAGCCAAAAAGAAATCGCACATAGAACCTCACAGACTAAAAAAGTTACACAAACATTAAATTCATTATTATGGTCAAAACAAGTTCACAGGCAGACGAAAAAGCGAATATACAATTCGATTTCAAAAAGTATATTAACATACGGTGCGGAAACATGGGAGTTGACTAAAAGAAATAAAGAAAAAATTCTAGCAACAGAAATGGACTTTTTGCGAAGAAGCTGTAGAAAGAGCAGACTAGAACACGTAAGAAACGATGATATTCGAGAAAGTATGGGAACACAAAAAACCGTTTTGGAAGAAATAGAGGAGAAACGATTAAAGTGGTATGGCCATATGCGGAGGATGAATCCCAACAGATGGCCGCAAATAGCGTGGAGTTGGATACCCTGGGAAAGACGAAAAAGAGGACGCCCACCGAGAAATTGGAATCAGGAGGTTCAAGAGTCGATGGAAAGCCGTGGACTAAACGACGAAGATTGGCAAGACAAAAATTATTGGCGCTTGAGATGCGAGAGACGGCACTAAGCTGTAAAAATACTCGCTTATATATATATAAGTTTTTACATACAGGGTGTCCAAAAAATGGCTGATTATCTCTACGGTGCGTTGCTTGGGGATGCATAGTGAATCCTGGAAAAATATTTAAAAAATTTGCTGGGCCGTATTTTTCGAAAAATTTTTGGTCAATGGTGGGTAATAAAATCAATTTATTTAAATAACTGGTGATAAATTATAGTGTCAGATATATCTGGAACATATTAAATATTAAATGGATATATCTGACACTATAATTATACACCAGTTATTTAAATAAATTGATTTTATCACCCACCATTGACCAAAAATTTTTCGAAAAATACGGCCCAGGAAATTTTTTAAATATTTTTCCAGGATTCACTATGCATCCCCAAGTAACGCACCGTAGAGTTAATCAGCCATTTTTTGGACACCCCGTTTCCGACTCTGCACACTTAAATTTGCAGGCTTTATCGTACCTCGTTTGCAGACTTCTAAGCTACCCGTTGTGAATGCTGTCCGTGACGTTCTTGCAGTCCTACCCGATGTAAGGCAGTGCAGGGCTCTGGCTCTGGATTCTTACTTTTTCCGGGAACGATTATCGGAAACCACAGCTGAACGGCAGGCGATGTCCTCGCAGAAGAGATTGGAGAATTTTATATTTTAGTGCTACGGAAACCTTCACAAACACTGTCACATGTACTCTAAGATGGGCACAATACAAAAGGAATTCTTTGTTACTCGTAATATGCTCATTTAATGGCATAAAAATGTGTTTAAAGGTGGAGCACAAATCTAACAAACTTCACATAAAAATTAATTCCATTGTTCTCTTGTTTGTTCAACAAAACAGCATCAGGTTGCTAGGTTACTATGATTCTCTTATGTTAAAGGAAATTAATTTTGGCAAAGAAAGGTTACAAATGGAAAAATTTTAGTACTTAAATTATATTTACAATTTTCTTAAAACTAAATTATTGTCTTTAATCTTATAACTAAATCGTGCGGTAGCGCTGAGCACACAAACGTTTTTATTTTTATATTGTCATTGCGCTGCTTTGCACTATTACACTTTATAATTTTTTAAATGCACTGATTTTTGAGTTCACCATGTTCGCGTCATTATCTTTTCTCTTCTGTTGCCTTCTTGAATTGCTCTTTTGCAGTATTTCTATTATATTATCCTGCTTAATTTACCTTTCTGCTTTGCTTACTAATTTCACTATCTTTTACTTTTGACTGAACAAACTACGCTAGTTTCATAATGCAGCCAACAACCTTTTGTGTCAAATACATTTTATGCTTTACATGTGCCCAAACCTTATTCGAATTATATTAATTTAGCCACAAGCCAATCTAAACTCTATGAAATTTTATTTGCAATTGCGTACCTTTCTCCAACTAATTTGATCCTTCTCGCATCTCATTATCAATGCATTTACTGTTTTACTTTAGTTTTAAAATTTGCATTTAGATAAAACATCCCAACTCTGTGCTTATTCAATCGGTCAATTATCTTGCACTGCCAACAAAGCCAAGCCGTGGGTCTCATACTTTCTCAATATAATTAAACAAATTATGATAATTACATCCATCTATTCTAAATAATGTTAAAGTAAAACTAAAATATACATTTCGTAGTAAATGTGATTACTAAAACAGAAATAATAATTCTGAAAAATAGCAGCTATTTAAAATTACTTTTGCGGTGTTCATATCTGCTAGTACACAATTCCTTGCACTATAATTCTTCTATTATATCTGATTGCTGCGCTGATCTAATTCTTCTCTTATTTGCTCCAAAGGCAATTCTATTCACATTACGTATTAGTGGTAAACAAACCTCCAGCAGATTTGATTCGCTTTAAAGCAAACATTGATATGTAGATTGGGGCAGAAAACAGTCTGTTTATTTTTCGGTTTTCACGTACCTGAAACTGTATAACTCTAAAATCAAAGTTATTAGTTATAAGAGAAAACTGACAAAAATAAATATTAGGACTTTTAGTGCACCACTCTGATTTCAGTAAGTTCATTATTGTGTACAATATTTAAACTGTTTAGTTAAGTAGCCTTCACTTCGTAACCTGTTGCGTACATCGCCTACGGTCGTAATCTAAAGTATTCGAAAAATCCAGGATTTTCTTTGAAATGTGGTCAGACTTTTTAAAAAAATTAAAAATTTCAGCATTTGCACTATAATGGCAGAGATTATTTGTCTAATAAAACATGAAATTCATCTCTAGCACAGAGCAAATGACATGGAGTAATTTGTGTGTTAATAAGAATTATTTACATATATTGAATAGATTTAAAAATAAATCTTACGAATAATAATAGACTAAATAGGATTGCTTATAGCTACGTTACATTTACTCAGATAATTTAAAAAAGGGCATAGCATCATTATTAAAACTCTATAATATAACTAAGCTAATGTGGTTATTCGGCATAGTTGTTATGTAGTTTGGGATTTATACGGTGAAACAAATTGGACTTGTTTGCTATACAAAATAAAGCTTATTCCATTCCCCACTGCAGTTTGCCCATTTTGTAATTGAATTAAATTAGAATAGCATGGAAATAAATGAGCTTGACAGACAATAAACAAGTAATAATAATCAATGCTTACACATACAACAATTTTCATTAAAATATAGTATGATTAAAATTTGGTGATCCTGTATGATAAAGGTAAAATAGTATAATCAAGAAACTTTTCTATTTAGTTTCGCGAGATGTCCAAAATCCGATAGTTATTCTTTTGCAGCTGCCTTAAAGGCGATTCGTATTCCCGCTGTTAATGAAAGAAAATCTGTCTAAATATTTGCTTTGCTTTTAATATGTTTAATTCCACTAATTGTAGTAGAGTTTTGTTCAGGAGCATGTATTTTTTTTGCAAAATAAGCTAATATAAAGATATAGATAGCATGGCCAATCTACATAAAAAACGCATTTCAGAAAACGTCCTTCCACTTGGAAGGATCCATTGTGATAGTGCTATTATTTGGAATTCAGAACCATAACGTTAGTATAAGTTTACCATTTCCATACTTTATTAGGGTTCGTATTAGGATAATGTGATATTTTAAGAACACCATATCATGATATCTCTTAATATTTTGTAGATGCCACGCCAGCAGGCTAATTCTTTTATTTTTGTTTGTAATCATGATCTACAAAAGCTATTGCAACAAACACTGCTGAAAACAGTTATATTTTTCTCCTTAAGATTTTAAAAACAAAAAAGGTGTTTCGCAAGCAATCTGTACGGTTATTTACGCCTAATAACAGCACTACATCGCGAGATTGTTTATTTACGAAGTTAAATAAACCAAATTAGAATGCGAAATATTTATTAGCTCAAATTTTGATCA
Organism: Agriotes lineatus; assembly: GCA_940337035.1. NCBI lineage: Eukaryota > Metazoa > Arthropoda > Insecta > Coleoptera > Elateridae > Agriotes > Agriotes lineatus. The sequence continues at coordinate 73,245,423 of OW679195.1, read as the reverse complement.
AAGAAGCTGGATGAACCGGATCTAAGTCAGTGGGAACTTTGTTCTAAGTAATACGATGAGCAGCGTTTAATAAAAGTTTGGAAATTCTGAATAAAACACGATAGTTCATCGGAACAAACTTATTGAGCGCCTGAAGTTATTAAGTTTATTATTTATGTTGCCGGATATTGGTTTGACACAGTTACGCCGGATGCAATGTAAATATTGACATATTACTAGCGAATCGCGATCTGTTTGTTATGCAATAATATGGGTATAAACCCAGGACGAGAGAGGGGATTTTAATTTGTCAGATTGGTTTCTAGCTGCCCTGAAAATCATATTACTATTTACATCCGTAGGTAAATCATGTGTAAATAAAATAATAATGTTGAGAAATGTGCTATATAAATAGTGACGATTTTAGCTCAGCAATGCTGCGTTAGATATTCATGCATAAGTAACATTTCCAAAAAGGTTTTCAACGCCCTTACTTGCATGCCCCAAATGAAGGTAAATTAAAGCTTCGTTAATATTTTACACGTTATAAATCAAAATTACCTGTTTGGGTACTTTTTCTGAATAATACCGTTTGGTTTTTGAGTTTTATACTCTCCGAGTAGACAGCCCTGTATTAAAGTTTATAGAAGCCATCGAATGTGCTCTTATCTAATTCTACTTCTTCCTCCTATTATAGGCCAGTGGGCTGTTGTAACGACAAAGTTCCCTTTGCCCTTAGGCCGGGTAGGTAGCTAGCATTGCCAGTCGAAATCGAGGAAGAGGTTCCTTGTTAGGGGTTAACGACTACCATAGGTGTTAGCGTAGTAACCGGGAAGCGAACGATGTTTAAAATCCGTGTTATTTGCTACACGGGGAATTTTTTTGTACACAAAAGACAAAGAAAATAATATACAATTTAGAACACGGCGGTTCAGGAATTGTATGGTAGTGTAGCAAATTTTTTCCACCTAGTTCCTGAGCAGGAATGGGGAGGGGGTGGGGGGGTTGTCCGGAAGCGCCACTGCTTCGAGACGGGCCAAACCAGAAAACCTACAGGTGTCCGTGTAAGTTCCTAAACCACTTAGCTGTTTCATAGAAATAATAAAAGACAGAAAACACCATAGCTTGAAATAACCTAATTATTTATTTACAGTAGGTACACATACAGACTCTGCACCACACTCGAAGTATTCAAAACAAATCTATGATAGAATATTTGTTTTGTAAATTGAATAGTAGTTTTAATTTTAGTTTTACTTATATAATGTACAAGGTTTTAATGTTAATAAATTTGAAGTGAAAAACAGAATAGAGGATTTTAACTCGCAATTCGCTCGAGTACGCGTATCTCAACTGTAAGGATATAGTGACTTAAAAATCAAGAACTGCGATAACGATAAGTTCTCATCAAATCACTTCAACGATCAATAATCAATAAATCTAAACGCGATCTATTCGAATGGTACTATTTCGCCTAGGGGGCTTTTACACATAAAAATGTGTATTTTCAGCGCTAATAAGGAATTAGTTTTAATGTCTCAACTAGTGATGGGCTTATTCGAATGACAAATAACCGGTTATCCGGTTTTTGAAATAATCTCTGTAACTCGGTTTTCGTTCCAAGTATTCGAATCAAAAATAACCTCACCCTGATACGTACTACGTGCCGTATCTCAGCGACCTGCGAGTGATCGAAATTCTGTAAATAATACGTCATTCATAACCATAAAAGCAAGGCAGATTGTACTGATTGACCCGCGGTTGATTATGCCTAATAAGGGATAAACAGAAAGCGAAATAAGATTTTCCAATATCGTAACAGATTTATATTTAATTTTTAGTCACGGAACCCATCCGTCGTCATATGATATGAACCCGGGGGACAAGAAGTGGATTTCGATGTTTAAAATTTTAAGTGCGCGTCCTTAGAACCGCGGAAAGCTAAACGTAGATAAATTATGGATTCTAAAATATACCGGTATGATGTGCAAGCGAAAAGGGAAGGCTACTAGAGAATTTTAGGAACTAAAAATAGATTCAATAGATAGGTACTTTGTATTCGCATATTTATAATGTCTTTAGGATTAGTATTGATATAGCTGTTCTCAATGGTTTAAACTCCTTAGAAATCAAATAAAAATCATTTATACAATTATTATAATTAACGATTAACTGAGTTCCTCTGCTATCTGCAAGTTACGGTGCCGATGCAGATGACGGTGAACCGCCAACCTGCAAATCGGCGAAATCGAAACGAATCGAGAGCCTAAATTTATTCGAATGATTATTCAAATAATCATTCGGTTATTAATATCATGAGAATGCAAATAATTCGGTTATGAAAGTTGTCCGGTTATGCCCATCACTAGTCTCAACTTTCGGTATATCCACGCAAAAGATAATAAAATTTTCCCTTTCCCTTTACCTTATCGTAGGATATGTTATACGAAATTTTTATGACAGGAATAATGCACAGTGTATTTTCTAAATTTCCTCATGCATATGCTTTTCCCCATAGGCTTTTAACGTGTCAGCATCATCAGCTGAAATAACGAATCAGGTGTTTCTAAACAACCCAGCCATTGGAATAATAAACAGCGTGTAAATATCCTGAAGGCAACGTCAGACAACGAATCACGAGAAATAAAACCAGAATTTATTTGACGTTTAAATTTGCACTTATAACTTCAAGTGGAATCGAAGTAATTTGAAAATGTTTCAGGTCACAAAACGTCAAGGCCTTTATTTCTAAATATAAGACATCTACCAGTAATTTATTCTGACAACAAACTACAATTCGTAGGATACAATACTGTTTCGATATTTACCGTTTCGAGAGAAAATTGTTTTTCCTAATAAATATTTATGTTAGATTTTCGTTTTGCATACGGCGGTATTCCCATCTATTTAGCCTAGACCGTTTTCCCTGGACAAAACGAAATCGTTTTACCATGACAATAAACATTGTTTTCTTATAATTGGCAGTGTGCAGATTTATTTATTGAAAAGCGTTGAAATATTGCTATGCAATAACATTTCAAATAAAACAAGTGGCGGCCGTAACTGAGAAACTCCATAAATTGGAGCATCGATCAATCAAGTTGTAGTCTTAAAACCATCTCAATACATGGGCTGTACTAATGAAAATACTAAAGTGTGGGCACCCAATACCCCGCCTTAGCAGTTCTAGGGTTAAAAAAAGATGGCAACACAGGTGGCAAATACTTTCATCTAATGTTTTTCCTCTGTCACCGAGGAACTATCAGTACAACACTTCGGTTCAAATTCTGCTACTGATGTGACCACCTGTGATACCCATGCCCAAACATTATATTTACACCCAGCGACAATGGAAGAACTCTCCTCTGTTGTGAATGGCTTAAATAAGACCTGCAGCTCAGGTCATGACGGTATTACAGCTACAATATTGAAGTACGTTTTCCGGTCTATTCCTTCATATTATCAATATATCTTTAACCCAAGGTAAATTTTTAAACAGCTTAAAATTATAATAAAAGTGCAGTGAACTACCGACCGATATCAGTTCTGAGCGTCTTTTCCAAAGTGGACGAAGAAGTTGTGGCAAATCGAATGGTATCGTTTCTGAATAAATACCATCTGTTATCTGACACACAACACGGCTTCAGACAGCTCAGATCTACAGAATCTGCTAGTTTTAGCCCGCTCCGCTATGTCTATCAGCAACTGGATAACAGTGAATTTGTTGCAATAATATTTTTCGACATAGCGGAGGCATTCGACACTGTGAATGTGGAATGCATTCGAAAAAAGTTGTGAAGTTTAGGTATTCATGGCCCACTTCTCATATGGCTGATATCATTTCTAATAATAGAAAACTGTTCGTTAAAATTAATGGGTGTATTATGCATTGGCTTTCAGCCACATGACTTACAATGCTTTGTTATGGGGTATGTTTACCGAATGGAAGCCTGTATTTGTACTCCAAAAGCGTCTAATTAGCCAGATCTTTAACATTAAACCTCAACAGTCGTGCAAGTCCTTCTTTTTGGATAACAACCTACTAACATTTCCATCTACAATGATTTTCAAATTAGCAGTATTTGCGCATCAACATATGCGCTATTTTACAACTAGTAATAATACCCATCAATATCCTACCAGACATGGTGACCTGTTAGCCATACCTTAGGCATCGGACTGCTAAATTTAAAATCTACAATTCCTTACCGATACATCCATTTTAATTGAAAAATGTTTCTATGACTACATTAATATTGTATTTAATTAAGTTATTACTTTTATCTGACAATGTCCATGTCACTCTTGTAGATGATCTGCTGGAAATAAACGATACTTACTTACTAACAAAAGTACGATTTTGAATCTCTGGTTCATGGATTATCAGTATGTTGACTGACTTCACTTATAATAACCCTCACTCGCTAATTGTTTACATTTTATTATAAATTTAATATGGGTATATTAAATCTAAGCAGCATGTAGAGTAAATATTTTAGAGAAACTATGTCTTCCAATCCACTTCATGCCGCAAGTACAATATTTTTAAGTCCATGTTCGTATAAAATAAGTAGCACAAAAAAGCTCTCGTCAGAAAAGTCCTTTAGTTAGTAGCTGAGAGGGTAACAGTTTCGTCGACTTGTATTCGTCATATTTATTAAATTCCGTAAGATGCCCTACTCAAATAGTGGTCCCTGACATAATAGCCATGTTCTTGGAGATAAGGTTTCAAAAGCCATACTGACGCTAACGTGCCTGGTAAATATTTTCCCCGTTCGAACAGAAGGAAAGTTTGGCTCGTCGTTGGAGGGAAATAATTTACCCAAATATAACTTAACATCGCTTATTCATAGCGCTAACTACGAACAATTTCCACTTCAGACTTTCCAGAGCTTAGAGTATTAACTTAAAGTTTTCTAGTTAACTCCGAAAGAGCAATCATTGAAAGTTTTCGTGCATATTGATGCTCAACGTCAAATATTCAATATACATGTGAAAAGCAGTAGGTTGCCAAGGTAAAGCGTTTAATAACTTGTGAAGCGCTCTCGGTGCCACTGCTAGGATCCAATTACTCCCCTTACGGCAGGTTCGTGGAACGCCCCTATGCAAGCGCATTCCAATTGCATTTCGGCAGTTATTGAGCAGATTTATATGGTACCCCACTTTTATGTGGCAAAATCCCGGCAAATGTGAGACGTAGTTTGCGAAACTGCCAAGGAAGTTGTCCTACTTGCATGCTAACTGAATCGAACAACCGAGCGCCTAGAACAAAAGGCTTTGCATTGTAGATGTAGATCAAATTAAACACTGCGGACTCTTGTACAATGCACCGTAAAGAGTTTATGATTTAGATAACGCCGATATGCAAGACTGCTGAAATCTCAGGAGAATTTAAAGCTTCTTCGGAGATTACAATGTACGTAGTCCTGAAAATGTGAAAGTTTGAAGTAAAATAGGACCTATATTCGTACTTTGTAGCTCACACTGCATTGTGTTAATTAGAAGGATACAGATATTATATCTATAATATAATTTTCCTTAATGTGTGTTTGTCTGTGTGTCTGTGGCACAAAATAAAATCTCACGTTCCGGCTTCACAGATGTTTATATTTGTTTAGGTTTTGTTTTTCTTATCTTAGCGCTCGGCTCGGAGCTTGACCTTTCGCGTATCCTATTTCACGTGCGCGCCGATTCAAGACTCGCAGCGCGTAGCGCGCGGTTTGCTTGTAATATATAAAACTTTCTTTAACATTACAGTAAATCTTACCTGTCTTTAGCTAAAGATACTACTTTATTCTAAGTCGCCACCATTTAGAGAAAGCATTAAAATGTCTTCTAACTTAGCAAGTAACTGAAGATTTATCGAATGAAAACTCGGTTTTGATTATCTATAACTTCGGGCTAGATTCAATATCATTAGCTTTAGATTTGTAGTGAAAACGTTGACTGAGAAAAGCTTTAATATACCGAATCTCCATTGACCAACGATATGCGTACCATTTATATGCAGATCAGACTGCCACAAAAAAAAACAAAAGCCCCGCAATAGGCATCGCAATGTTAAATACCATATCACCGGTGAGAACAGAATTTTTGCTAATTGGCAACTGAACTGTCCATGATAAAGTGGGATACAGTTGAATTAGCAGAGAAGAAGCAAAAAGGAGAGACATGTGTGAAGTATGCGTCTAGCACAAGAAAGGAAAAAACGATGAAAGGTGTGTATGGAGCTGGGTTTCTAATCAACAAAAACATACCCCACAGAATAGTGGTATGAAGGCCTCTCAGACAGGTTTAATGATATTCATATACCTAAACAGTAAAACAGGCATAACGATTCGACAGGTATATCCACTAACATCCACCCATGGAGATCAAGAAGTCCAGGACTTCTGTGAACAAATAATAACAGTTCTAACGACGCAGAGAATGGTAAACCATACCATAACTCTTACAAGAAGTATGACATTCTACTCTACCACGCTAAAGAATAGAATACTGCTGTAGTTGTATTAGTTAATAAAAAATAGCACTATAATCACAGATGTAAAAACTACCCAACTGAATTATAATGAACAGTTGAACCATCAAACTAGACAACTATCAACCAGGCGGTTTTAGAGAAGACTTGAGTACATCAGATTAGAGTCCTGCATCGGGTCGGGTATCCGCGGATACCCGGGGGTTACCCGAATTGCGGGTCGGGTTGCGGGTAAGATTTATAGCAATATTACGGGTAGCGGGTCGGGAGCGGATTTGAAACTGCGGTTCGCGGGTCGTGTGGCGGGTACAACTTAATTTCCTCAACATACATTTTATTTGTGTATAAAAAGGTATACCTAATAATAATTTGACCGCCAAAGTATGAAAATAGCTTTCTTTATTGTGTATAGATATTCTATCTGAAGCAAGTTGCGGGTACGTGCTGTTCTAATATTCGAATTTGGGGTCAAGTGCAGATTATACGTCTAAAATTTTCGGGTCGCGGGTCGGGTGCGGGTATAAAAATGTAAAAATTGCGGTTCGCGGGTCGGGTGCGCTTTTAAAATATCAGAAATTGCGGTTCGACGGTCGGGTACGGGTCCTGTATATTGGACCCGCGCAAGTTTCTACATGAGATCACCTACCACTGACCTAAAAATTAATAGAGAAGGTCAATTATGAAAAGGCGTTTGACGCAATGGAATTGAAGGCTGCGAAAGAACCCCTGAGTAACTGTAGGATCAACTCAGGGAATACAACGTTAAGAGAAAACAAGAAAAATACGACAGTAACTGTACAACTGAATAAAAACTTCAAAACGAGCCCCAATCAAAATGGAAGGGAAGTATGTCAGCGCGACACCATCTCGACAAAACAGTTTACCCTGGCTGTACAGGATATTTCTAAATTTTTTGATGGGCAGATGTTATCCTGATAATATCAAATAACCACAAGGACCTGTGTACCAGGGCGAATCAATTATATTAAGCGCCAGGAAAAAAAGTTTAAAAATTTACCTGTCAACGAGAATATCAGACGAATTAGACAAGGATCGATGGTATTTGATAAACTTTCTCATGTGCAATAGAAGATTCCTCTAATCCTTCGAATTGAAGTGTATAATACTTCTATCTTACCTGTTCTCATCTGCGAAGCACAAACATGGACGCCCAGCAAAAAAATGGGTAATTTGAAAAAGGATCAAAGGGTTTTGGAACGTCAAATAGTAAGAGCTACACTAAAAAACCGTTTACGCAAAGAATGGATCCAAAAATTTGCTGAATACAATGAACGACAGCAAGACTAACGCTGGATTAAAGCAATCCAAAGCTGGCGCTCAAATGACTATCAACCAGGAAGGGGAGACTCTAGAAAAGATGACGGTATGATTTTAAAAGACATGTGGGACTGAGGGTGACGCTTAGAGGAGGTCTAGGTTTACAACTGGACAACTGTATAGAAAAGGGCTACGAAGAAAAAAATTAAGGTGAATTCCTTATAAAAAATACAAATATGGTATGCGACAGAGTAATAAATTCTACAACGAGAACTAGTACAAGGTGATAAAATCTCTACGAAATTGTTTATAACGTCTTCAAATATGTACTTCTTCTACTTTCACTTAGACCTAGGTCCAGTTTCTTCCAGGTAGTCAGCCTTTCCACCTCTTGTATATATACTTGTCTATATTTTGTTCTTGCTAGGAGACATGGCTCTCGCTATTCGGATAATTCTGATGTTATCTATTCTTAATATATGGCTACTTTACTCGTCTCGTATTTCTCAGTGTCTTATTGCTTGTGTTCTTCTTTTATGTCTAACTCGGTCGGGAATGCTCTGTCCAGGAAACTGGGAAAACTAGAAGTCTAACTAGTAAATTACGCCAAGTTACATCACTCTCGGTGCGTGGCAGTACAAAGCGATGACATCGCCCTGCTTACACATTGCGTCAGCTTGAATTTAAGCGACCGAAGGTAGAGCCGTAAAAAGTGAATTTGTGCGCGAGGGTACGCTTTGTTTGTAAGATTTGTTTTTTCGCTTAGCCTTGCGCATTGACAATCACACTTCTATTTAATGTGTATCTAATCAGGTAGATTCAGCTCGTGGACATTTATTGATAGTGCATAACATTTCTATAATACCATTGTGTAGCCTTTTGGTGTATTTTCATGCATGTATGTCCTTTTGCAGAGTATATGTATTTTCATGTAAACTGTTTGGTTATTATTCCTAGCAGGGTTTGGATGTACGATATTGCAAAATTATAGGTGATAACAAACAGGTCGGAACAAGCTATACTGGAAAAACTTTTAGCCATACTGAGGTAAGAGAGGCTCTTGTGCTCCTACGATTGGGTTAACTAGCAAACAAAGGACAGTATAAATTTATAGTAAATTATAGTATAGGTCACGGGAAAGCGTCGCGTTACCGTTTATGGTGCCCAATGCTAGGGCTAAATAAAAATACCATTACATGTTCATAGATCTTCTTCTAGCCATGTTGTTTACAGTTGTTCGTTATTATAACCGAATTTATACTTTCTTCTTTAATTTCTTATTACATGTTTCGCTTCACAATTGTTTCATTTTATCATATTAAATACAATTGGCAATCTTTACTACATTTTAGAGTGAAGTCTTTGCATAAAAAAATATTACACAATATATATAAGATGTTTAAAATAAATGGCCCATATATGGGAAAAATATCTAAGAAGGAAAAACCTGGCTAATTTAGAAGAAATCTATACCATTACGAGTGCTATCTTTGCAATTTGGAATCTTGATATTTTTCAGTTTCTAGTGAAACTTTTGTTTCAGTTGCACTTAGGAGTCCTGACTTTTTCTAATTTAACCGTGTTTTTTATTGCTATTGAACGAGTCAGATTTGGCGTGAATGTGAGCAGGAACGATTAAGTTGTTGCCCAAATGCCGTTTTGAACGGCTAATATTAATCTCTTTTTGCTCTATCCAAAAAGTAGATTTAAATCGTTAACGTATCACGTAAGCTGCGTGCTCAGTTACATAATTGCATGTAGCAGGTGTATTTTACAAAATACTCCAATCTAAGGTGACTTTTTGGATTTTACACTTTTTGTAAGTTTAGCAAGTTATTCTGTAGCTAAACAGTGTCTGTTTCTCTTTTCAGGTAAGGCCGTTATAACGCTTCCCAACCGAAAACGCTGTCTATATGTTCAGAAATCCAAGTGAGTATTTAACAATGAATTCACGTTGAGTAAGATGTTGCTCTCCAGCACTTGCTTACGTTTACGAAACATTTAACTCAGTTTACTAACATTTACATCAAAGTAATATCGCACGGATTCCTTTAAATCCAGATTCGAAGTGGAACAGTTGCATTTGCTGGAACAACTATCAAATAGTTTTTAGCATTAGTACTACCAGTAGCTAAGCTAAGCTCAATCAGAAAATAATGAAACACAATTTTTCATGAAGTTCAGGTAATTTCTAACATGTTAAGGTCATCTGTCAAAATCACCATATTATATTGACACCTACGAACTTGCGTTAATTGTTAGTAGTAGGCCACGGATACATTTTTGTATTTTTTATACATAAATTGAAAGATAGTTCTGTTGCTAGTTTTTAATTGCAACTTTAAAAGTTCAATGACCTTCCACGATTAAAAAAAAGTGTGACACACGACCATAGTCACCAAATCTTTGTGGAAGCTTTTGGCTACCATAGTCCTTAGCTATCCAGAAATAGTTACTGGTTCCACGAAACGAGACATTTACGATATCCAGTAGCTGTGTGTGCTAAACAATTTAATGGATACCGGAAAGCTGCTAACTCAGGTCGAAATATAACCAATAGAGGGATTAAACACGAAGTAGGTATTGTATTGTCACGGATGATATTTCCAACAAGCTATTCTAACCGCCTATCAATGTAACTGTCTACTTAAGACCAAAAAGGAGGCTCGATCTACTTCCTAGTGGATCAAACATATTGAAAAACTCAGAACTCAGAAGTACGGATACTCTCCAACAGATCAAAATTCTCCGGCTACTGGGATCCATACCGCACAACTCTTACTGAGCATAAGCGAGAATCTTAGAGAAAATTCTGTAAAAGTATTTCTAATAGGTCTAACAGCTATAGAATCCACAAGATCGTTTCTAGAAAACCGACACAGGAGTTAGTAAAGCGGCCTGATAAAACCTCACGGTCTCTAGAAAGGAAAAACTCGTATCACTCGCAGACGGCTACCGAATTCCTTGTGGCGCCCCAAGTAGGCCCAGCAGGAAAGATTTGAAAGATGCCCACCAGTATTAACAAGCAAGAAATAATTAGATATTCTTTTCGCCATTTAAATCACCAGGAGAAGACGGATGAATGAAATATTATCCTGCCTTCCTTGTAAAAATGTTCATTCCCACAGGCTCTTTTAATTATAAGAAACGTGGGGCCAGCACCTAATGCTAACACTAAATCCTTCCGACTGATCAGCTCAATTTCAACTCTGCTAAAAACAATAGAAAAACTACTAAATAAGCACATCGACAGTCAGCTATCCACGATTGTATCCGCAGATGATGTAGATCCCTCCCCGGTAATTTTGGTAATTTGATAATTGATTTAATTTGCATAAGCAGGTATTAAGATATTGTTAGCTCTATTTTTCTTTGATTTTTAAAATTGTTTAGTCATTTGCGTAGGAACGTGTAGAGTAAAACAATTTCAAGAAATGTCCCTTCCATGACGATTCTGCGAGTGTCACAACTTCCACTTCTTTTATTTACAAAAGATAAAAATAATGATTTGCATAGGTATAGCTCAGGTTTTATCATTAGCGATAATGAGACCTAATCGATGCAGATTAAAAATCAGAAATGGGACAGAATCATATAGTATCTTTATAATGCAAGAGAAACTCATTAGATTTGAATGCGGTCGTGGCGTAGATATTCTATCCGCAAACCAGAAAAACTCCCTCAAATATTAGCGGCTGAGTTCAAACCCCAGCGGAGAACTATATTTTTTAAACTTTTTTAATGCTTATAGCTGATTTATGAGAAAAGCGCTGTATGATTTCTATGTTGTCATTCGCCATGGGCTCCGTTGCATAGGGGCAAGGTTTGCTTCCGTGGATTTTTTCCAAAAATAATTGCTTGCCCTCACCGAACAGAAATTATTTTCATAGGGTGTAATAATACCAGATAGTGTGCAAAATATAGTTCGAGTAGAGCTATTTGGTAAAAACGTCTTAATAGCCTAAGTAGTAATCCTATTTAAAACCCATTTAAAAGGTGTACTGCCTGTAACGCCTCAAAAACGAGGCAGAAATTAGCGTGTTACTAAGTATAGCTGCGAAGCAGGAATTTGAGAGGTCGGTCCTTCATGGCTTAGGTTGAAATTTCCCAGTCCCCTAAAAATCTCACGAAACGTTGTGGGCTGCACAGTGCACACGCAGTCCGCCTGCCGTTCGAAGTCGACCACCGGTAACGTTTTTTTTATTTGAAAATTTATTTCATTTATTAGAAACCTGAAGATATTTTTACTCGTAACTTAATTTGATTTTTAAAATTATTTATTTTCACAATGTCGACGAGGGAAGTTCTGGGTAAAGCATTTTACAGATTTTTTCAATAGTTAGCATGCTTCTTAGTTTTTTATAATTCCATCATGTACGAATTAATACAAATTGTTCCAATTCCGTTTCTTGCAAAATGTACCATCAATAAGGTTTATAGAGTTTGTGGCGATACTCATATCGTCAGCACATATTCTAAGAAATGCACACACAGCTATTTAAGAAATATTTTAACAACAATAAAGTATACTCTTACTTGGGGCATCATTAGAATTCTATACCAGAAAATATTACCAATGAGTTGTATTGCTCCAGCTTTGCTTATCCTAGTCTCACAGAGATGGAGAAATTTTTTCGGCATAATATCTTAAATTTTTTTATCTTCTTTTTCAATTCAGAGCTTCCATTAAGGGTCTTGTGAAAGTAGTAATAAAGTATCTCTTCTTAACGATTTTACTGAAAATCATGGTATGGAAAGCTCACAACTAAAAAGAATTTTTTTTTTAATAACTTAAGCAATTACGCAAATGATTGAATTAGTGGTCTTTGTACGGGGCTCTTATCCGTCCAGGAAGTCCTACGTTACGTAATAACAATAGCAGGTGGATCCTACGAAATTGTTAAACAGCTGATAATATTTAGTTTATAATTCTGTAGTATACACAGGAAGTGAATAAAAAAATATCATTCTCAAAACCGTATTGGCGCTTTGATGTTTTAGATATACCGAACAAGGAAATAGACACGTTTTCCACAACTTTGGTGTATTAATACTTTTAGTTTTTTTGTGTCGACATCCGAAGAAAAACATGAAAAGCTGATATACAGGGTGTTATGGAAATGAGTGCAAATATTTTAACCAGTGATAGAGCTCACCAAAATAAACAACTTTTCTATGAATCGTTTTTCATTTAATCGTATATTTTCTCAATTATTTATCTCCCCTAAATTTGACGAGTCGCTTGGTAAGTAATTCTAAGTTATAGGTGAACGACATACTGTCAATAACTTACCTACCTCAATTGATTAAGTACGTTGGTGACCAGACGTGAAGTAAAAACTTTATCAGTACCTATGCAGTTTTTGTTGGTTATGCAGTTTTTGTTGGTTTGCAAGTCAAATAAATGTTTTTGTTTCCTGTTCCATTAAATTAAAATGTTATTCCATAGGCGGGTATGCATTTTTAGAGTAAAATTGTATTGAATTTTAACTCAGTTTTGAGAGCATTTTCGAAAAAATGATAAATAGAGAAGTGGTTCGGTTTAGCGGGTTAAAATATTTGCACTCATTTCCATAACACCCTGTATAACTGCGACTTATAATTCCACTAGTAAACCTGGTTTATTGACGAATAAAATTACACCTGACCTTTATAAAGTTGTAGGAAATCACATCACCATTAAGCTACAGTGTTCAGCTCAATACTAAAAAGCTTTTTCTATAAACCGAAATAGATTTTATAGATATAAATTGATGTGTGATAAATAACAGCAAAATACGAATGATGCATTACTAAACTTGACAACCTGAAAAATTGCTTTTAAAATGTTCTTTTAACTTCAACATCAAACGCAATAGGAAAGTCCAGTACTTGCCAGGTTATTTGGAATAACAAAGACAATATTTCCACAGAGTGAAGTTCGATTCAAAAACGCGCCTGGCGCCGATTTATTCGTCTCAAGCCGCTGTTTAATTTTGGCAATTGCATAGATTCGAGATTCCCATTCACTGCCCGAGAATGGATAAACAGCCAACTGACGCAGAAAATTACCAACACTTCCCTAAGGATTAGAATTTGAATGGCCATTTCCAAAAAAATCGCGTTTTTCTCGAACTGTAAGATATTTAGTACATTTCCATTGGGATAGTTAAAAAGTTAGATAAAGGGAGAGCTGCAAGCGAATTAATCTGGTGTCTAATGGAAAACTGAGTTGACTAACAAAGTTATGAATTGCAGTTTTGCAGTGTTTAATTAATACAACCACGTAATGAATATGTACGTATTACCACACCAAAGCAAAATCTGGATTTAGAGTAACTTTGTGCTACCAACGCCAGTGTGCAAAGCGAACTGCTCTTAAATGCAAAATTTGCGTTTCTCCACATGGAGCTGCTGTATTATTTACTCTCTTTGAATGTAGTTCCCTGCGTATGAAGTACCGTATGATCGAAAACTCTCAACTTCTAGGGTTGTGGATTTTGTTTAAATTAAATTTATATTGGCAGCGATAAGTAAATCTACTTAATAATATAACCTATACAATTTATCAGATAAACTTAACTTTTACAGGATGTTTAATGCCGAGCACTAGGTGGTTCTGTGTATGGAAAATGCATGAAATCATTTTCAATAGTTGTAGTTGTTTTTGTTACTAACATTTTTTTAATTCAACTAGCATATTTGTATTTGTTGAACTGACAATCCTGACATAACCTTAAACTGCCAGATATAAAATTCCAATGTGATTTTTACTACCACGACTGCCAACAAAAATTTTTGACAAAATAATTCCACAGCCCTTTAGACGATGAAAGTTTCGATCATACTGTATGTAAAAGTGAAACCTCACAAGGAATCTGTTATTTAGGGCAGCCTGTTGTAAGCCAAACTAGTTACTTTTTTCGCGAAGAACAATTGCTCCCTTCTGACATTTTAACTTGGTAAGTCGACGTGCTTAGAGTTATAAATCGCAAAAGTTTATATCCATTAACCACAAACAATTTCTGCTTCCAAGACTTGGCGCAACTACATATCACTTTTATTACGGAAATCTGTTAAATTATTTTGACCTCTAGCTCCATATTAAAAATCACATAACAAGTCAGCAGATTTGAAGAACGGATTACCTCAACAATAATTTTTCGCACAAAGGGCGATAATTTTATTGGAGTACAGAATTTTCTATGGAATAGTGGCGTGCAGTATTTGGAAAATAATTGTTTTACGTAACTGTAAATATATTGAAAATTCTTCAAAAAAGCATTTTTAATGACTGCTTCGCCATATCTTAGTGGTATCCATTATTTAGTTTTATATACAAAGACGGTATGGCACCCGGGGACTAAGAGTATAACGGTCACCCTCCCGCAATCACTTTAACTAATAAATTATTTAGTTTCATAAGATATAACAGAGGACTCAAAATTAAATAGTATATTGTTTATAGGTACATGGTAATTTGTTGTGTAAATTATGTGCCAGTACTTTTAAAATCCACTTCTTAAACTAAATTGAAAATTTGTATTTTGGCTTAAATAATATCAGAATTCTGCAACCCTTTCCCTTGAAATGAATATACAAAAATATTGTAAGTATAGAAAATTTAAAATATTGTAACGATTCGCCCAGTCGAAACGCGTTTTTGTGAATTAAAATCAATTCGCGCGTTCCCGCCTAGCGATTTCTACGTCACAAGTTTGAATTTTTCGCACGCGCGGCCGGCTACGTCATCAAGAGATCCCTGCTCCACGTATTGCGCTGCTCCCCCACTTAGAAGGCCCGAGGTGGTGGCTTGATGCACGAAGCACGAAGAAGAGCTATAAAAGCCGCTTCTCGTCCGTTCCAAGGGGACTTCCTTCGCAGACTTCATTCATACATTCTTTCATTCCCTCCCTTCATTCCCTTCCTGATCCTGTCCGACCGTTTAAAAAGAGAATTTTACCCGTCCTGTCATTAGTATTTTCCCGTAGCTACGATCGAACCCGAAGCCTCCAGTCTTGGAGACGTGTTCCTAGCTAATGTTTAATTGAACTCGTTCCCCGAATAAACAGCTTTAAGAGACGACGCCCACGAATGGGAAACCGTTTCGCTGTTTAATTTAACACTTGTGAATATCCTGAACTTATAAATGTTGAAACATCTCCTGGAGGACGCTAGTAAATAATTATACCAAAATTTCCTGGAAGACGTATTCGAAACGAGGGTTAAACAACCAGGCCGTTTCATATGTCAATTTGGTATCACTAAATAAATCCAGCGTCCAACACAATATTTGCTAGGCCTTGAAGGCCCCTGTAAGATTGCACTTAATTTCTGTTTGACTACAGGTTTGTACTCACCGTTTCAAACATCTTCCTATCGTAACACCGGAGAGCGACAGCGCCGCAACGATCTTAACCTATCTTGGGCCGAAGACACGAAGCAGTCCCCCAGGTGGAAAACGTCGACGATAACTTCTCCTCCGGCCGCAATTCGCACTACCACTTCACCGTATCCCCGAGATTCACAACGCTAGCCCGGTGTCGTAAGGCGAAAAACATAAAATATTCGAAATAACCTATACTTGCAGCTGCACGCGGTTTTCAACGTCGGACGTGACATTCGAGCGCGAAGGTTGGCTCCACTGCAAATTACTTTGGGCAAAACGTCTCCCCGGCCAGTGGCGTCCCGTCGATTCCTGCAGAAGGCGACCAATCGGACCTTCCACACACAGATGCAAAACGGGTTGCCGGCGCGCAAGGAACTGGCAACTGGGTGCCCATCATAATTAATTAAATACATTGTAAAATACATTTTATTTGATTTCTTAAGAACAATACCTATGTTTGTAAATAGTGAACCTTATAATTAAACTGTCTAAAGTTATCCTAGTGTTTGCTTGCTAATATTCAAGTGTATATCTGGCTAAACCAAATTATCTCCGACTGAGAAAGATACCCGAAGGAAATTTATTAAGTTCATTAGCCCTAATTAGCAGAGGGCTAGTACCGTTTCAATATGAAGTGAGAGTTTCCACTTTACGCATCTTAGAGACTTCAAGTTTGACTAACTATTTGACGAAAAAAGTATATTGTAGATTAATCTAAATAGGTATGTAAGATTAGCAGTTTGGCTTGTTGTTTAACCCACACGCAATTAAATAAATGGATTGCTTAAATTAACAAACTAATTTAATATTCAAACGAACGCAAAGACAAACATTCCCAACTTAAATCTTTTTTATACGGGGTTGCCTATTGTCTGTTCTTCCGGAATTTGGTAAGCTTTTACTGCTTCTTTGCCTAGACAATAAACAGTTTTGGATTTTGAAGTATCGAGAACGGAAGGAACAATACTATTTCTAACGTCAAATATGAATCATTATAATGAAATATTTAGATGAGATTCCAAAGACGCCAGTTACAATTTGATATAGCAATTCAGTGACAGACATTAAAAGAAAAATTTGTTTTATATTCCACAGTTTGCACTACTGTACTATACTACGTGACAAGCTCTACAATAGAATCGTTTGTAAAAGCTATTCAAATAAATAGGAAAGCTCCAGATATAATTGTTTAAGAGATCCGAGACGCTCTTAATGTGAACCGTATAATATCTGAAACCTGGAATGAATACCGAAAATAGACAGTGTTCACTGCCAGACTCGATTTTCGACAAAAAAGGGTTGCATTAAAAAGAAACATATTTGATTTTAGCTCAAGTGCCAGCAATAGAAATACAATTTAGTAAATTATGTTCAGAGCACTATGTAACGACCGTCCAATTTTTGATGTTCTACAGTGTTGTGATTAATAACTTCTGTTTAATAATTGTAATATTAGACAACATGCAGTTGCAATAGTTGCTATACTACAATTTCAAATACGTTTCATTAGGTGAGAATTCAAATTAATTTTGTAAATGTGTATGAATGTGCTAATAACTGCGCACTGCGCGTTATATTATTGATTTGTAGCACTTTCGGGTTACACATAATAATATGTATATTTACCTACCTACTAATTTTAAATAGTGTACCTGTATAAATAGTAAGAGTAGAGAAAACGTGGGAATACATTTTGATTGGTTGATCACGTTTACCAAGGCTTGCTTGTTTCACATTTTTAAATAATTGATACGCCAACAAATGTTAGAATGACACTGAAGTATTGAAATTCATTTAATTAGCGTTGTCAAAAGTAACATGACCGGCTGCAGCGTAAAGGGTTGCAAAAACCGATCGGAAGTGATATTTAAAGCTGTTCCTAAAGATAATTTAAACGCGCGATATGGATACAGAAGACGGGAGTCAGTAGAGGAAGAATACGTCAGAATCACTTTACAGAAGACCAGTGGGAAATATATGGGAAACAATTAAAAAAGGATGCAATACCTTGTCTTTTGACATCTAGCAAAGCACATGTTTCGTCATCATCACTGTTACCGGCACAATCGTCAAATAACCAGTATTCTAAAGAAATAAATTTGGAGAAGAAATATCAAAATTTAAAAAACAAGTTGCAAACCTTCGAGTAAATAATAAGAAATTGAGTCGTCAATTATTTGAACAAAAACTAGAAAACAAGCGACTTAAACAAATATTTGAAAAGATTTTTATGGAAGATCAATTTCAAGCAATGATAGGAAAACAATTTGTGAAGTGCTCGGATGAAACCATAACTAAATCTTTACAACTAAGTTTGCCTGTGGAACAACCGGATACAATACATTAAAAAAACTTGGTTTACCATTTCCATGTATTCGAACATTAAATCTACATCTACAAAACCTTCAATTTGAATCTGGCGTTTAGAAGAAGTTATTCAATTTATGAAAATTAAAGTGGACACAATTAGCTCTGATTTCGAAAAAGACTGTATGATTACCCTGGATGAAATCGATTATCTAAAGTGGACTAGACTAGTGTGTTTCAACCGCAAAGGTATGTTGGAAGTATTACGCTACCTGAGCATGAAGGAATAGCCACCAAAGGGTGATTATGTTGGGCGGAATTACCAGCAGGTGGAAACAAGTAGCAGCGTATTATTTCACAGGGGATAGCACAATGGAACTACCATAGAAGATATACTCATAAACATATTTAGACAGGTAACAGCAATAGGTTTGAATGTTCATTCAGTTACTTCTGATGTGGGCTCAGCAAATCAAGCCATGTGGAAGAAGTTTGGCGTGATGGCTGGGAAACATTGCAAAACAGTGAATTTTACAATAAATCCCTGTAATGGAGAGAAGATTTATTTTTTAGCATGACGGACCCCATTTATTGAAAAATATTAAACAATGTTTAGTTCAAACAAAATTATTGAGTTATCGGAGCACTTTGTAGAAAAATATATTTACCCAGTAATTTAGTGAAACTTGAATATATAAAAAAAAATTTTAACGAAGGAGATTTGGACTTGAAGTTAGCACCAAAATTGAATATGGATCTTCTGAATCCAGGACACATTTTAAAAAAATTAAGGTTTCTAATTCACTATATTAAATTGGAACGTTAGTTGTGGTATGCGGTTCGATGCAGAAACGAACGAAGATAAGTCTTCATTAACTACAGTTTTTTTATCGATATGGTTTACAAATGGTTCGGCTATTAGTTCAAAATCGGCGGTACAGGCATTGAGTAAATTGAATCCAACTATCTATAAGAACACTTTGGAATTATTTCAAGAAATTATTGATTTATTCGGAAGTTTGAAAGTGGGGTTCAAATAAAAATGGAAAACTAGTATGGAAATCCATTCAGACTGGCGTTATATTGACTACAACATCGATTCTAGACCTCCAACGTTTTTTAAACGAAAAAAAAATATATATTTATGCATTAAGGGAGATATGAATATGTTTTTTTCCTGAGGTTGACATGTGTTACAGACCGAGGGCCTCTGGCCCGAGGTCTGTAAGTCAACCAAAGGTACAGAACATGAATATCTCCCGTGGTGCATACAATATTTTATCTACTAGCATATTCGTAAAAATAGTATAAAATTTCAAAATGTCATAATGACATTTAAAATTAGAATATGTAAGTAACATCAAGGATTGCCTCATTGTATGGTTGCTAAGACGTTAAGTGTAGTTGCATTGTTACCATGAGTTTGAGGGAGAAATAATTTGACAAGTCCCTTGGGAGTTATGAGTAGCTTTTCATGTTTTGTTCTATGACGAAAATGTACAATATCATGTTGCTAGTAGATTAAAATATAATTTTTTATTAACGTCTAGGTTTTCTCAAGATTGCTTGGAAAATTTATTTTCACAAATGAGGTTGAGACACCCACTTCCTACAGCAATTCAGTTTAAACAATATTTTAAATTATTATCTGTTGCACAGTGTTTAAATATGCCTACAAGCAAAAAATTATCAAGACGATGAATAGAACACTATTGTCAGGTTTTTTTTATATTCATTAAAACAAACAGCAAAGAAACGCCTAATAGTAATAACGAAATGAAGGAACGTTTACTTTACCTCCAGACTGGAACACTTGTAAAAAAGAACTTTCTTTAAGAGAACAAAATATTTTGTATAATTGCGCTGGGTATGTAGTGAGAAGTATGAGGAAGCAAAATATTTGTAAGAATGGTTTTTCCATTTTAGGATCAAAAAGAATAACAATACATCGTCCTTATACAAAATTTGTTACTCTGAAAGAATATAAAGTTGGCTGTCTTTTTATGTAACTGATAATATATTTCAAATTGTGATTTTACTTGAAAAATTTCCAAAATTTAAAGAAATATTTTGAAAACTAACTGTAAAGAGAGTTTTGTGAGAATTATAAAAGATGCTATTCCAGTGTGTTGTAATGTAAACGCAAAATTTACAATCAAATTTATAGTATACCGTTTAAAAATTTATACTGGCTCTTTAAAGCAAAAATAAGAAAACAACAAAAAATAAAATGGTCTAAGTCATGCAATGCGAGATATTTTAGACAATAATTTTAAAACCCACAATTAAATTTATGTGCATGTAAAATAATGATTAAATGTCACATATCAAGAATGTTTTATTGTATTGCTGCTTAATTTTTAATTATTACTCAATGTTTTGCATCCTCAATAAAATATAAGGAGTAATCGTACCCCTTGAATTCCTTCTAGTTCCGCTAATGACTAAATGACATTAAAGTGACACAATTTGGGTCACAAGTGTGTGACATATGTCGCCTTTTGCTCTACTCTTATCTATTATACAGTTGCGACTAATTTTAAACTATATGATACGCCACTTTGTTATAGTCCAGGAAATGTACGAATTAATGATGATTCCATGACATACTTTATTCATACAATACAATACCGTATATAACCGTAGATTGGATAATAATGGTAACTATACCAGTTTAATTGATATTAACGATACAAGTTTGATTATGAGCATCTTAACGAAAGGAGTTTCATTGCAAAACGAGGCGGTGAGCCGAGTTCTGCAAGAATCACACGAGTCTCGTTAAGTGCCACAAGCAAACGTGTATTGTTCAATATTTTATCTTCATCAATAAATGTTGGTTCAATGTATTTTTTATACAAAAGAGTGCGGCAATGTCCATTACCGCACTCAGTGCGGTAATGAAGCTTTTAACGATACTAAAATTATTTGGTTAATAGTCTATAACAACACCGATGAAGATAATTCATGTAATAATGTGCCTTTGTGTATTTTGATTATAAAACTGAATAGATAACTATTTCCCCAGCAATTTACTTTGCTTGTATTAGGCTGGTTTTCAATTCGATTTTATTTTATTTACTGAATAAGTAATTATGTTATCAATTATATTATCAAAGGAAGTAGATTCGTCGTTGAGATCAAACAGAATGGCCCTAAGTCCCGAGTTCATTCCATATTTAAAAAATGTTTTACTTAACAGAGAAGAATTAAAAAACATGATTCATGAGGCAGCAGCAAGACCATTGTCCAACATATGCTCGAACGTGTCTAAAAGCAATTATATTAGGAGCAACAAAATTGATTAAAATTGAAAAGAGTTATTTATTTTATAAGACACTATTTTGTCACACTCGGTTTTTAGAGCAGCGAGGAGTGCTATAAAGCAACAAGTACGATAAAGTGTCCCCTATCTTAAATTTTAAATTAAAAACGTTGTAAACATAATACTAGGAAAATTCTGTGGCAACTGTAAAGGGGTGGTAAGACTGATAACTCTAGATGAACAATTGAACATTTTGAAATTGAATTTTGTTGATGTGTCAAGTCAAGTTACGATTTCTATAAAAATCTCTCAAAAATGAGTGAAGAATTTAGTTGCACACCTGCAGAATTACGAAAAGCGGCACAAGAGGCCATAAATAATTTATTACCTAGAAAATCACGATTAGTTTACGAGTAATAATATAAAACTTCAATTATGGTGCGATACTAGCAATGTACAAATAATGGCAGAGAATGTTAGACTTGCTTATTTTGAAACACTGAGTAAAGGTAAAAAACCGCCACCCTGTGGTTCATATGGTTGAAGTTGACAACCTGCTTGAATGTACATAAAAATGTTGATATCTCGAAATATTCAAGACTTTATGCTTACCTGAAAACATTTTCACCAAGGTTACGAAGCTAAAAAAAGTCCAAACTTTTGGAATCCGATGACATTAATCATTTTATTGCTGAAGTTCAACACAATACGGAGACGCTCTCGCTTACGGAAGGCGGTTAAGAATGGCTTTTTTAGTGCCATTACCAAACTAGCTCAGGGTAAGGGTGTCAACGATAGACGAAGATTGGAGCTCCGGTAGACAGATCCTGTTTATGCATTTGTTTGTTTACAATTAATATTAATATATACAGTGTTATAAAATTAACCTATAGATAAAAATTAGAGTAATATATGTATAATGCGCGTGGTCCAGTGGAGGGCATCTCCATGGGCGAGAAGCTGATGGGGGCGGTCGGCCTGGGGGCACGAAAACTTCGGCCAGGGCTTCTTGACATGGGGCTCGCGTCCTAGCGAAATCATTTGGAGGCGGGGCGGTCTCCGCGTAGTGCGGAGTTCCTGGGGTTGCTGGAGAGACCTGGTGGTGACGTGGAGCCGGACAGCGATTGGCGGCCCGGAGCACACTCTGCTCCGCAAGCACCTAACGCAGATAGGAGCTTGGGGCGCCTTGGGGCCGTGCAGAACGCGTCTGTCACAGCACACTCCAGGTGCAGGCTTGCAGCAGCAAACCTCGAGCTGGGGGACGGCGGGCGGCAGACCCGGACGTCGGCTGTCCATGCTTCTCATCCTCGGTGAGCGGTGACTAGGCCGCGCTGGAAGGCGCGAGCTCTAGTTCGTTGCGGCGGTTGACATCTCGTAGCTTTCGGCTACAAGGGGGCGGCGGCGGCGAGCGTCCTCTGTGGATGCTGCGGCGGCGGCGGCGGCGGGCTTCCTCTATGGATGCGGTGTTTGGCGGCCTTCTGCTGTGTAGACGGCCGTGGCGTCCTAGGAGGGATGCGGGCTTCCTGACATGGGAGCGGTAGCTTGCGAGAGGGCAGTCTGGGCGACGGCGTCCTCCTCGCAGTGGGCTGGACGTCTAGCTTCCTGGAGAGGTGTAGCAGACGGCGGCGGTTGCGGCAGAGCGATGCGAGCTTCCGCGCATTGGAGCGGCAGCTGGTAGCGGCAGGCTCAGCGACGTGGGATCGTCTAGATTTCTTCTGTGGCGGATGGCACAAGAGGAGGCGGCGGCGGCGTCTTTGGAATGCGGTAACGAAACGCTTTGTGTGTTGAAGCGACAGCTGGTGGGCGTCGGGCTGAGCGACGTGGAGATCGTCCTCGGAAGCGGCCTGGAGGCGGCGACGATGAAGATGATGCTTCTGGTGGCACGGCGGCTGGTGCAAGCGACCTGGAGGGTGCGGAGCTGCAGGTGACGCTTCTGGTAGCAACGTGCTGGGGTTGTCAGCGATCCCCAAGCGTAGACGGCGGCGTTTGACTAGAGATTAAAAATCTATCGAATTTGTTTGTTTCTAACTCCTTCGATGGAGGGCGGCGTGTATGCGGCAGCTTCCTTAGCTGCAGATTGCGGCGTCGAGCGGAAGGCAAGCTGGGCGTAAGCAATGGACGGTAGGGAGCTCCCTCGGTGAGCTGCGGGATTCCGGGGGTGGTAGCGACGTCGGCGTCGTCTGGTTCCTCCAGGGCTAATTGAAGTTCTAACCCTGAAGAAGAGGAGAAGTTGATCCGAGAACAGAGTTCGATCCGATATCTTTCTATTCCACAGTTCCTTCATTATAAAGGGAAATCACCTCCTTCCTGTTCCCCCGGATCTCAAGTTGTAAAAATGACAATCACGGTCTGGGGGAGATATTTCGGTGGTTTTAATTAATTTTTGCTCTGGCGTCGTTAATTGCGCGCGGTGATTGTTCTTATGACGTTCATCGTCTTCCTCACAAGAAAACGCATCCATCGACATGTCACATGCCCCATATTTGCACTACCATTCCGCGGTTATAATAATTGCGTGGGATTGTGAGCGCCCGGGGTTGCATTGTATTGTTTTTTCCTCCGGGATGGGCATTTAAGTTTCCTTGTATAACAATTGCGCGCCGTTAACTACCGGCCTTTTTAATCTGTTTTACCTGAGCAGCTTACAAATCTGCGTGTTCTTTGTGTTTGTTAAATGCGTAGTTGATAACTGTTTTCCGTTGTATTTTCGTTTTAGCATGCGGCATTGCATCTTTCCCGGTGTTTTATGTTTTTATATGAGGGCTTACTTCGCCTGCGGCGTGTGTTTCTTTTGAAATTGGGAATTCGCGCTGGGGTCCTGTCATGAACGCTTTTGACTTGGCACCGGCGGAACTAGGTTTTATTGGACTGCTTCGTTTATTGTTTCTTTACTGTATTTTGCTGAAATCTGTGTTTTGCGGATTTCGGTGCGTTGTTTTTAAAACTAAGGCCTTTTATTTAGCCAAAAAAATAAAACGGCTGGAATTTCTTGCTTTTCTGCTCCTTGGAATATGAAGCGAATTTCTAGGGTGTTACTGACGTATGATAAAATCTTAATTAAGCCGTGATTCGACGAATGGCAAGCGCGGTTCTTGATTACATGTCCGAATCATGTCAAGTTGATGATAGTACATACTTGGCAACGAAAGTAGGTATTTATACAGTGTGGATAAATTCGTTAAAAACTTAAGGAGTAACTTTTGGAAAAAAAACGCTGGGTCCAGTCGATATTTATTTGTATTTGCGCATTTTTTTCAAATAAAATGTATACATACAGGGTGAGTCGTGTAAGAGGTATGATGTCATCGATGTGTTTTTAAATAGCAGCCCCCTTTTCTATTACGGATTTGAAAGAAATCATCTTTTTAGTTACGTTAAGCTGATTTTGTGTGTAGTCCAGATGATCAAAAATTAAGAAGAACATTTCAAAATACTAAATTTAATTGCAATGATAATTACAAAAACAACTATATTAAATGTACACATTCTGCACCGTTCTCTGCCTGACAGTAACTAAGACGACCGACTTCTTAAAATAAAATTTAGTATTTTGCAAATTTAACAATTTTTTCGTAATTTTTGGTCATGTTACCTATACGCAAAAATTACTTTAGCGTAAGTAAAAAAATGATTCTTTCAAATTCCGCAATAAAAAAAGAAGGCTACCATTTAAAAAACCATCGATGACGTCATACCTCCTACACGGGTCACCCTATATGTACAGATTTTATTTGAAAAAATGAGCAACTAAAAATAAAAATCCACGGGTCCCACCGTTTTTTCCAAAAGTTGTTCCTTGCATTTTTAACGAATTTATCCACTACTTTACGAAATCACTGTATACATGAATCTATTGCAGCATTTCTGTGTTATTACATTATTGGAAGTACCTTATCTATTTTAGGTTGTCTTGATTATGGGTTCTCCTGGTGCTTCCGAAGAGAAGAGCTCACTAATATGTCAATAGACGACATTGAAAGACAAAAAGCAGTATGTCAAGACTATTTGCAATTGCGGAAGAGTTATGGATTGCTATGATAAAAAATACATTAATCTGAGACTCACTACCTTAACACATAAATGTCTTCTTAACTTTACGCAGTAGCTATTGCATTAATAGTCCGATCCGAATATATACTATTGGGAAAATGCCGTATATTTGAAATTGCAAATGTCCTGAGCTTTATTATACTTAAGATAAAATTGTATCTAAAATCAAACTACTAAATAACATATATCACGCTTTTTTTCTGTAGATAATTTTTGTTACTTTCCTTTTATTTAATATAAAAACACTTTCGCTACGTAATATTTTCTTCGACTCGTTGCTTTTTTTCTTCGCTTAATTCATCGGCAGATAAATGTCGATCTTTATATTCCGACCAACAGAGTCGTTATCACTCTTTATTCATCACACCAAGCCAATACAGTCCCTCAAGTTAGGATCTGGTGGTTTAACAGTTTTTGTAATTTTTTCGAAAATATTTTCAAAGTAAAAATACTAAAGCATGAATAATTAAACATATATTGATATATACCGCGGTATTTAACAACACCAACGCACCTTTAATTAAAACGTCCAATAAGTTTACACTATTTCACGTGCACATGTTTATTCCATTAACCCTTGGATGACCAGCATGTGATAAAAAGTGATCACAAGCTTACATTTTTAGTGATAGCTGTTTTGCGTGGTTTAGATTTTGAGCGCGTGTCTATTTGTCCTTTTTGGAATATAATGTGATATAGCATAGTTATGTAAATTTTATATAATAGATATTAACGATCCTAGCTTCATTATGGACATCTTAACGAATCGAGTTTGATTGCCAAAACGAAGCGGTGAGCCGAGTTCTGCGGCAATCAAACGAGTCTCGTTAAATGCCATAAGCAAACGTGTATTGTTCAATATTTTACCTTCATCAATAAATTCTGGTTCAATGTATTTTTTATATAAAAAAGGCTCGGTAATATCCATTACCGCACTGAGTGCGGTAATATCTATCTATGAAGATGAAGATAAAAGTGTTAACAGTAGTTTTTGTAGTTGGGCTTTGACTCCATTTCAAACATTTGTGTTGCTCCATTATAGTATAGCTGTGTTCGTTTACTTTTGTTATCTGTTGTGCCCTTTCACCGTAACATCTTTCTTTAATAAATTCTAGCTACTTAATGTAAATTGTTGCTTCAGTTAAATAAAGAATTATCCGGAATTAACATTTTCTGTATTGTTAAGGTAAATATACATAGGCAAATTTGGAGCTAAAACTCTTTATTAAACTAAAGCTTGATAGCTTATTAACTATTGTTATAACAAAAATACCTTATAAGAAACTAGAAATGCCCAAAATATGAAAAAAGTCGAGATCACGCGTGACCCCATTCTGGACACATTCTGTAATGGAAAGCGTTTTAGGCGTCCTAGAGTTAAACGTCAAAAGAAAATAGCAGAGAAATCAACGCTGTCAACTCATATACTAACAGGAAATTTAAAAAGTCGTGGGGTATTGCACAACCCCAGTATATGTATATTACAAGAGTAATTTAACCTAAGATACAATGAATGTAGTTTTTAACTTTGTTTAACCGACTTTAATTTTTCACACTATAGAGTAAATACATTTATTATCTATTATGTACCTGTGTGCGAAATTTTTCGAAATCAACACAAGGATACTTTACGTTTGTCTTATCATATATATGACACAGGAACAGTAAACCCTGCGTGAATAATCCAGTTGGAAAGATATTCATGCACTTCAGATTTTAAGAAAAAAATGCACCATGGCGTCTCAATGTCTCATTCTCCTAAAATGAGAGTTTGTGATACCCCAGTAGTGGAAATGTTAACAACAAGGCTAATAACGACGATAATCAACAACATTATTTTGTTATTTGCCCCATATTTCACAGAAAAGTGTACAATGCTTTACTCAACTTTAATAAAGAATGTAATATCATTTTCAACAGCGTAAGTGGTGACACAGATTTCTTTTTTGATAACATTCGATTATATTACATTTTCAAGGTAGCTAAAAGTTGCACCCTTTTAACATTACTTATTTTTATTTTAAAAATGATTTTATAAAACCTACGGCCAAGAGTAATCTTACTGCGACAAAAATAAATTTTACTTTTCACCATCACCTTTTCGCTTGTGCCCATTAATACAGTAAAACTTTACACTCCATTGGTTAAATTGACCTACTTTATGGTCTAAACCTAAGCTGGAATGATTTACTGTAATGGCTGAATATAAAATAAAAAAGGAAATGAAATGCCTTTGCACCTGGGTTGAATTTTTACACAACTTCTACGTGGAAGTGTTCACAATCATATTGTTCAATAAATATAATATTGTTTAAACTTTAGCTTTTACTGACACCCTGACATTCGAGTTGTAGGTTTTTAATTTTACAGCAATTTTAGCCATTCTATATAATCAGTAGAATTCAATTGTCAAAATTCACTGTAAAAAGTGTCTTCTATATCTACACTATTTGATATAATGTATAGTAGTTATCTGATCTTTTTCGAACTTTCATTCAGTTTAAATAATAGAGCGTTATAAAAGTACTTTTTTATCTAATGCTTTGGTTGACATAGTTCTGAATGCTGAGCATAGAATACATTGTGATATTTCTCCACTATAGACATGAGACCAGAAATAGTGTCCAGACTCGCATACTTTTAAACCCGATGCATACTAATGACTAGTAATATTTATTATGCAAGACGATAAAGTTAATTTTTTTTCCACGAGTGAATCGTTTAACGTCGAGACGTGAAAAGTCATAGTGACAATTTGGAAAAAGTTGTTTGTGATTCGTGTTATACGTTTGACAGTTCTGAAGTGTATTGTCAGTTTATGTCAAATTCGAGGTTAATATGTTAGGTTTTGTTTGTTATCTGACACAGAATAATGCACATCTTAATCTGCAAATCTCGAATTTGACATAACGTGACAGTGTTATCAACAATGTGAGTGAGTGACATAAATGGATAGAATCCCATTTTATGTTCTGACATGAATAGTTAAACTAGCAACTATAACCTTAAGAATTGAATAATATTATATTACATACCGAGGTGGAAAGCGTTTCATTACTGTCGAGAGATTAAGTAGTTAACCGAAACGCGAAGCGTCGAGGTTAGCTTTATCTCGAGACAGGAATGAAACTTTTCACCGTGGTATGTACGTATACCATTTTACTCACAATTGGTTTTTCTCATTATTTATTTAATTAGGTAAGTTGCAAATAATACGTATTTCTATCGCAGTTTAATAAGTCACTGTAACAAATGAATCTGCGACGTTGTTGCTAGGTAACATGACAAGTTCATTGAAAGTGTCGTTTAGCTAGCCGGGAAAATCTTTCCCGCCTAGCTGGAAAGTAAAGTAAACAATGATTTGCTTTCCCACTGTTTCGAAGTTAGAAACGTACCTATTATTAACTGATTGTGAGTAATTAATATTCTAATACGGTAGGTAGCTGTAATATAACACTACACAGTGGCGCAGGAACAGGGGGGAGGGGGGGCGGTCGCCCCCTTATAGAATATATCGCGGGGGAAAATAGTGTAATTTGTCCTCCTAATATATTCTATGAGTGGAGAATTCGACATAGGTCATTTTTCTTTCATATAGAAATGCAAATTCCGAAATTCCAGGAAACCATCGACAACAAGCATTGTCACTAGGCTGAATTGTGTTGGTACATAAACTTGTGGTTATTATTTTTGCGGTGAGGTTAGGTTTCATGTCGACAGGTTGACATTTCATTATTTTAAATTGTATTTTGGGCTATAATAAACTTGAAATGTGATTTTAAAATTTTGTTTTAACTAATTGGGTAGGTATTGCACTAAGGACAATAAAATAATTACGGTGTCAACCAATCAACGTGAAACCTAACCGCGTTGGAAAATAATAACCACAAGTTTATGTATCAACACAATGCAATCTAGTGACAATGCTTGTTGTTAATGATTTCCCTAGCTTGCATTTCCATATGAAAAAAATAAAGTGTGGTCACCACACAACTCTCTTTTACTGCCTGTAAACCTCTAATTTAGCCATTTTTCGAAAAACTGTTATTCTTATAATCTTCTTGAACAAAAGTTGTATATAATTACACAATACATCATCTTGTTCTATGAAATTTAATTTTTATCAGACAATTACCAAATTTTTCGGGAAAACAGAAAATAAGACTAAGGTACTACTTCCGGTTACCCGATTTTAACCAAAAATTACAGGAATCTCCAAATTTACATTAAAAACAGAGATATAAATTTTGAGGCCGATCAATTAAACTATGTGGGCTGTAGAGAGGACACAGATATACTGACAGGCTTACAAACCGACAGACATACATCTCTTCGAAAACAACTTTTGCTGAACGAGAAGACACGAAAACGGATATTTCCGCAATCAAGTCATGATTAGATAGGCACTATATTTTACAAAGTAAAAGAAAGTAAAAATACCTTTTCCGTAGACCGATTATTTATCCGTTTCATTAATGTATAGAAAATCGTCTATTAAATACCCTTATTAATGAATGATTTTTTATTAATGAACGGTTTTTTCAAATAATTATTTAATAACCCCTATTAATGAATTATTTTTTTATTAATAGGCGATTGTGGTATAGGTAATCAAAGATACCATAAATGTAAAAACTTTGAGTGTCACATTCTTTTCATGAATAAATTTATATTTTCTTCAAATTAATAAGATACGACGAACGAAAAAATATTGTAAATCTCGATTATTAATGGCTTTCATTAATAAGGTGTTGTACCTTTATGACCATTCAGTACGTGACTAAAAAGCATTTTAGCTTAATTGTAGCTATTATAGTAGTATATATTATATATGTATGAAGTACGTAATGTATTTGTAATGAATTTATTGAACTAGTCTATTTTATGGCAGAGCGAGCGTAGCGTATCGATAAGGAAGACAAGTCAAATAAGGTCTGATTATGTACGAGCTACATACAAAGCTTTTCGTTCGATTGCACTGCAAAAGATTTTCTTTTATCCACAATAACATTGATACGGGGTGTCTTAAAAAGAATTACATCTAGTATGCTTTGAATTTCTCATAATGCAATACCAATAACGATCTAGCGGCACATAAAAATTTATATGCAAACAAAATTCAAAACCTACTAGATGTAATTCTTTTAAGGCTCCGGTATTAGTCACATTAAAAATTCAAGTTGCTATTGAAACATTTGCTAGTTTGAAGTGTGCTTCTTCTAGGGTAATTGCGCTATCATTATCAAGAAAAACTACGTATTACCGTAAGGTATTAAAGATGAATTCCTTTTTATTATTTATCTAGTTTTCAGTTAATATAATCTCCTTTCTTCCTTGATTTAAATAAAATGACATTATTTTTTAATAACAAATGGACATTGACAGTTGGTCGTTTTACTTTACGCTATGGACTAAAGTGGCACTTTATTAACGCGAAATAATAATATAATAAAGTGTGTATGAAACAGTCGAACATAACGCTTAGTTATGTTAAAACCCTCAGAAAAAAATTTCGCCCCTCCCCCCCCCCCCCCCATAATTACAGTAGTTCCTGCGCCGCTGACCCTACATCTAATTTCTTGCTTAGCAAAGGAAATCCACTATTAAAATCGATACTCTCTATATCAATTTAGGTGAATTTGGGTGCAATTAAGAGTTATACATTTGCAAGGATTTATTTGAACTAGATAGGCTACACAGGCATTTCAATGTTCTATGAATATTTAACCACTAAAACGTATCATATAATTAAATTACAAAAAAACGGAATTAAAATTATGTTTGTTTATTACAGCTGGGTATTGTCAATATGTCTTTAGAAAAATTTGTCAGCCAATTTCTTTCTTCTTTCTGAAGAAGTCAGCTAAGCTGACGAAACGTTAAATAAATTTATAAATATGAAAAGAATTGGCTGACTAATTTTCCTAAAGAGATAAAAAAACGGATTTTTGACACACCATTTTATATACCATTAACATTTCATCCTACTGTCTACCAAAACTGCTGATGATTTAAACCGACTTAGTCGAATATTTTAAGGTGTTTTGTGTCTTGAAGCAAGCACAGATGAACATTAGTAGTAACTCGATCAGCATTGAAGATTTATAACATCATCTCTCCATAGCCAATTTAAATAAAGCCGAAGCCAGCGTACTGTTTTACTTCAGAGCGTAGTTAAAATCTCAGATAATCTACTTTCCCAGAACTAAAAGTGCAGGTAGAGCGAAACTCTGGCAATGAATAAATGATGAATATTTTAGCCTACACAAATAAGGCCACTACAGTGTAGAAACCAGAATAAATTTCCAAACGCCCTTTAATAAATGGATTTGAATTACCGCCCAGAAACAAACAAACAACCCGTTACGTTGTCCTCTATTTGAAAAATACCAGTGCTGGTGGAATTTAATTTAATTTCACCTCTAACAATGTTTTAATTTTACGTTCCAATTAAAGTGAATATAAATTTTGGTCGAAGTAGTAAGTCAAGCTAAATGCGTGGCCGATATTTTTTAGTCATTATACAATGTTGTTTATAAAGCATCCAAGATTTTTGCAGAATTCCTTAATTGCTCAAATAGTAATATTTCTCTACGATGTAAACCTCACGTGAATGAATTATGCAATTTGAAATATTAGTTAGTGATTCCCTTAAACATTATCTATTCGGTATGTATCACATAGTGATAATATGTACAGTGTGTCCAAGATAAGGAGGGCCAGTATGGGGATCTCGGTAATGGTAAGAGATACAAATTTGGTTAAACGGGAAGAAAGTTGCGCAATTAAAGGACTAAAAAAATGACATCTAGAAATCCTTGATATGATTGTTTGTTTTTGAATTATCTCAAGAAAACCGAATTTTTGGATTTTCTTTTTTATTTTTTTCTGGCATTAATATTAAAGTTAGAGCAAAACTGATTAAACCTCTTTACAGCAACTTTTAGTGGACTTAATGATTGCGTTATCAATTTTTTTATCCGACGTTTCGTCTTCGAGACACCATCATCAACTTCATTTTTTTAAATACGGTCCTGGTTTTTTTATGCCAAATTTGCAAAGCCCTTGTTACTCTAAATTCAAGAATGTACCACATATTATTGTTTAATTACGTTTCGAGGTTTTTTCTGATCATCATCAGAAAATTTTTTAGATACGGACCTGCATTTCTCATAATTTTGTAAAAAATAAGTTCATACAGTAAGTTAGGCCTTTTTACATGCCGTTAAAATATTAAAATGCACATCATAATGTCATAATTCTGATACATTAATTTAATAACCAACCAATAACTATTAACAACAAACAACAAATAAATGAACAAAAGATAGACAGAAAGAATAACAAAACGAACATCGAAACCATTTAATAGGTATTAAATTTACAGAAGGTATTCAAAAAGGTTGCCATCATTCTCTATGCATAAATAACAGCTAACTGTAGAATTTTAAACATTATTCAGCAATACTGGCGTTATACTTTGAAAGGCTTCAAGAACCAATCTGCTAAGTTTTTCTTCTATTTCAAAACGTTAAATACCTATTACATTGTTGCAAGGCTCGTTTTCTCATTCTTTCTGCCTATCTTTTGTTCATTTATTTGTTGTTTATTGTTAATAGTTATTGGTTGGTTATTAA
This sequence comes from Agriotes lineatus, assembly GCA_940337035.1. Lineage (NCBI taxonomy): Eukaryota > Metazoa > Arthropoda > Insecta > Coleoptera > Elateridae > Agriotes > Agriotes lineatus. Next base: position 73,212,058 of record OW679195.1, on the reverse strand, counting down.
ATTAATGTATCAGAATTATGACATTATGATGTGCATTTTAATATTTTAACGGCATGTAAAAAGGCCTAACTTACTGTATGAACTTATTTTTACAAAATTATGAGAAATGCAGGTCCGTATCTAAAAAAATTTCTGATGATGATCAGAAAAAACCTCGAAACGTAATTAAACAATAATATGTGGTACATTGTTGAATTTAGAGTACGTAACAAGGGCTTTGCAAAATTGGCATAAAAAAACCAGGACCGTATTTAAAAAAATTTAGTTGATGATGGTGTCTCGAAGACGAAACGTCGGATAAAAAAATTGATAACGTAATCATTAAGTCCACTAAAAGTTGCTGTAAAAAAGTTTAATCAGTTTTGCTTTAACTTTAATATTAATGCCAGAAAAAATAATAAATAAAATCCAAAAATTCGGTTTTTTGAGATAATTCAAAAACGAACAATCATATCAAGGATTTGTAGATGTCATTTTTTTAGTCCTTTAATTGCGCAACTTTCTTCCCATTTAACCAAATTTGTATCTCTTACCATTAACGAGATCCCCATGCTGGCCCTCCTTATCTTGGACACACTGTATATGATTTAATTAACGCTGGATATTAAACATATTTGCTATAATGCCGTGGTACTGTATACAGTACTGCGATACTGCTATATGTGTAAATCTATGCCAGTTTGTAGTTCAGTAAATACCCTATAAGTCATTACATATGTTATATGATAATATGGAAGATGTTGAGCAAGTGGCAGCGATGCTGACCGCTTGCAGGAAAAAGAAAAAGGTACAAATGCCTGAGCTTTCATTTAAAAATTAATTGCCTATATGTGGGTGTTTAACGTGGACATTCACAGTTTAGTGTCGAATTGACCACACCAGTTTGACAAAGTGACAATGGTTGTGACGATACGTTAGCTACTTCCCTCCGTTGGACGTTACCTTTAAATAAGACGTCTCGTTAGCCTTAAGCTTTTTTTATAGTGATTTACCCTGTTTGTCCACCTATCTAGTTGAGCATGCATGAAACGCTTTAACGTACCTCAGTAGTGGTCACGAATAACAACCATTTGCCAAAAACATAAAGCTTGTCTGCATCTGTGGTATTCTTGTTCTCAAACTGTTTACACAAATAAGGACAATAAAGGAAACGAATGAAAATCTGATCATCTCCTGGAATGAATAGTCATCCTTAAACACAAATACAAAATTAATAATAGACACTTTACGTGCTAAGTAGCTTGTGGCAACTTGCATATACATTTAAACATATATATACGTGATTGCATGCATAAATTTCCTGCACAATTCACATACTTATTGCATCAAGCTGCAAACATCGTCTGCATGTTTTAAGTTACCCGGATATCGTGCCATGGGAACCCTTAACTTGGGCTCGCTTTGGATTATGGCACTTAACCTTGAACGGCGTGACGCGTGGGATTTGACGATACACGATACGGGTGGAATTACACTGTTAGCTAGTACCGAGCGAGTGGCTAACCTCACGTAGCTACAATGGACGTCAAGAATATACGTGGCTGATGTTCAATGTGTATACTCATCTGGTACATGATAAACATGTCTTCTGCTGGACACGCAAATGTTATTTGCCGCATTCCAACATATGCAACAGACTTGAGCGGCTTAAAGACAGGCGGCCCTGAGCAGCTCCCCTGAGCAACTACTGTTCACCGTAAACCAGCGGTACTCGAAAGTTTCTAATGGGTTACTAAACACATACACATTTTAGCACTGCATGCATAGAACTGGATCCGCCCACATTTAATTATGCAATGTTATAATATCCAAGCTAATTAATAGTAAATATCATCAACTATAAACTCGCTCTAAAGATTAGCATGAAAATAAACAGTACAGGCAAAGCGGCCAGAACTCTGTTTCGTGGTAGTATCTACACGGTCTTTGAAGGTATCAACATTAGGCTACGACGATATCAAAGACAAGTAACAGACTCACACAGACACCTCATGTGAACAGAATACAACAGAAAACGTTAGTGGGTTTAAGCAACTAAGCAATCCTATAAACATTTTACGGAAGCATTTTGTATGCTAGAGAGCAACCTCAACGTATTGATATTATGGTCTAATACTACAGAAAAATTGTCGTTTTACCTTAAAAAATTGGCCGCGGCTATTCTTCTTTCCCAGTGGTTTAGGGTCATTAGACAAGTGTAAAAACAAAAAGCCGAGCCCCCACCCCTGCCAAACAGCAGCCATTTTGAAAAAAACTAAATTTGTGTTTTCTCGCGATCCATTGGTCGCACAGAAAAAGTTATTGAACAAAATATGTTGCAAATAAAATTATACACATTTTTGGTCCTTGACGAGATACCGAGAAGTTGGTATTGCGAACGGTAGAGGGCGACAAAGTTACCAAAAATCGGTTTTCGCCATTCTATGTGGGGGTGGTTGTAGTGCTTGAAGATATGTGCACGAATCCATTTTAATAATGTACTTGATTTAACTAGTCTCCGAGTGACAGCCCTTCAAAGTCCGCGCGGCGTGGGAAATGTATATTCCGGCGCAACAAACTAACCATTTCTCTTTTGCGAGGTAAAATCGTCACGTCACTCAAGTAGTTTCAATGTGAATAGGATTTTAGAACCTATAGAAGTTCTTCACATTTTTGGTCATTACCGCGATACTGAGAAATTGGGATAGGTAGAAAAAATAAAAATTATGGGAAAGAAATATACCATCCCAGAATCATATCATTTGGCCCAGATCAATAAAGCTCTTAAATTTGCTAGTGTAATATTTGGAGTTCGTCCCAAATTTGGCTTTTCTGCTATGGATTCTCAAATATCCCGCACCTGCAAGCCTCTTCAAACTCGTATCCTGTGGGTGTCCGAAAGATTGTGGGCCAGCTTGTGGTTGCAGAAAAGCTGGGCTCAATTGTTCCGCAATGTGCAAAAATTGCGGCAGACAAACCTGCTAAAACTCAACCAATACTGAATCAGACAGCGAGGATGAAAATTATGACACCGACGAGGAATTACCTTAACTAGTTGTGGGCTCTTTCTTTAATAAAAGTTCAAGCAACACTCCTACCATGGGCGATAATGACTCGGTTCTGTCCGAAGCTCCGAACCAAGACAAACGGACAGCTCAAAAAAAAAGAAAACGTGTCTAAGTAAACTACAATAATTCTTAGGGTTTATGTAAAAATAAATTACTTTCAATATAGGAGCCCAGGCCGCGCGGACTTTGAAGGGCTGTCACTCGGACACTGTTTAAATCAATCACATTATTAAAAGAGATTCGTACACATTTTTGAAGCACTACCACTTTCACATTTGCAATTTTCGGAAAAGACCACCCCTACAGAGTTAGAATGGCGGAAACCGATTTTTGGTAACTTTGTCGCACTCTACCGTTCGCAATACCAACTTCGCGGTATCGCGTATGTGTAGAATTTTTTTTTTAACATTTTTTGTTCAATAACTTTTTCTGTGCGACCAGTAGATGGCGAGAAAAAACAAATTTAATTGTTTTCAAGATGGCGGCTGTTTGGCATGGGGTGGGGGACGGATTTTTGGTTTTACAGTTGTCTAATGACCCTAAACCACTGGGCAAGAAGAATAGCCGCGGTCAATTTTTTTAAGGTGACGGGTTTTTTTCCGACAGTTTTACTGTACTATAAGTAAAAGGTGAAAATATATTCGCTAGATGTTCTGTAAATATTTATGCTTTTTCCTAGTTTGCTCGAGCCCAGCTATAATTCTTTAATATTAGTAGCGGACTACATTGTTTTTCTCGTACTTCACAGTGAGTTCGCGCATAAGGCGATTGGGGGCGTTGCTGTTGCTTTACCGGCTTTTCCATAATTTTGTAACTGGCCGTATGAGATCTTTGGTGTTATATTTTTTCTTGAAGGGGTCGCTGCCCATGCAGGTTTTTGGATGACTTGCTTTACCATATCAACTGTTATATCTGTCTTTTTTTAAGTTTCGCAGCACACTAAGTGTTATTTAATATATTTTTGAACTTACACTACTTTGAGGTTTTGCTGTGAAGGTGTGCAGCGTAGGTGCTTTTACTTTCCGCAGTACATCTGCTCTAAATGTAGCTATTATGAGCGAATTGTCGCAGGAGTCCACACACAACTGTAGGGTTGGGTAAGAAGAAGGTATGCCTTCCATTGCCTATGCATCGTAGGTGTTTCTCTTTTGTCGGCTTGCTTATTGACCACGGCTTGAGATTTTATGTTGAGATTGAACACGTCGTGTTCTGCGCATATAATGTTTCCTTTTGGATTATTAAAATGAAAAATCATCACTATATTTAGATTAAAACATTGTTGGAATGTAGGTGGGCCAACAAATACAGTTATTACGAGCATCCACTGGTCTGCAATTCCATCTACAAATTGCTACTAGATGGGTGTAGTGAGCTTCTGTCAGGGTAAGTTTCGCTCTCGTGGTTGGTGCCTTGTCTGTTACAACATACAGCACTAAATCTTTGATAGAAAAATCTGTAGTCTATCTAGATTTATGTTTGAATATAAGCACGAAGTGACACTTTGTTGTACAAAAATATCCGATTAAAGATTTCTCATAGCAAACTTGATTCAAAAGTGATAGGCCGCTTTTTAGGGTAATATTTCACGGGAACAGCGGGTTCTGTCAGTCGTCTATGATGCTGCCGCTTCATTAGTGAGCCCACAACGAACGAGCAATTATTGAAATTTATTACAGCCATAAATTTTATTTGATCCGAGTGTGCCCAGTGATGGAGTAAAGACGTGTAGTCCTGTGGGATGCGTCTAATTTCCTTGGTCGAAAGAACGCATAGATCTACTGTAGAACATTCCAAAGCAAGATGTTTAAAAATTTATCGAAAGATTTACGGTTAGCTACCAAGGAAGTACGACTAAGTTAGTTATTTCTTAATTCATTGCAGTAAAAAGCTAATTAAACGCAATAACTGACACAATGCAAAACTGGTATCAAAATTAATTAATAATTTTAAATTAATACCTATAGTTGAAAGAAATGGGACCGATAATAAGTATGAAGGTATTGAAAAAAGTTGTATCATTTCATTATGATGTCCTGAGAAAATTCAATCAACTAAATAAACAATTAGTATAGATTTTTATCAGAAGCGTAACTTTACCTATCATATTTTTATAGCATCTTCAGTTTCAATAAGTGGCGATAATCGAATAGCTATATCGTTAATTCCGTTCGTTATGGCGAAAGTTAAGCCAAAGTGAGGTAAGTCTGGGGGTGATCTCGGCAATTTTAGCCACCACTGCATTGCTTGGTGAGAAGATCTTCGAAGTGCAATAGCCTAGAGTGTTCGTAGTACACCTACGAGGGAACACCTTAACAAATTTTCGCTTGAAAACGTGAAGCAGATAATTAGATTTATTCTGTAGGTAATTTAGTTTGGTACTATATTTAAGCCCCGATGGTTTAGACAGATAAACTAGTGAATTTATAGGGTTTTATTAATTAATATAACATTATTTCCCAATCTGCATAACTGTAACGACATTTTTACCTGTTTAAAAAAAGTTCAACCCTCTTACATCCATCTGTAATTGAGCAAAATGTTCTACTTCCAATTTCAAGTCCAAGTCCCAGAAGGTGTATTACTTACTCATTCCAAGCGTAGACTAAGATAATCATAAGATATATGCAATTATTCAGTGGATTTAGCAAGGTGATGAGTTATAAAATCAGAAGGCAAAGGACAAACATCTTTACTTTCAAAATTAATTGCAACCACAACCAGATTCGTATTTGTACTTACTAAATTTAGCACTTCTTTTTCTACCATCAAAATGTTGCAGTTTTCCTTTTGCCAATGTCGCTTTATATTTTTTAATTGGGCTCCTCAGATTTATTTAAAAATAACTTTCTTCTATTTACCAGTATTGGTGCAGTCAAAGTGAACTTTAAATTTAGTTGTAATTGTAAATCACAATCACATAATAGATATTAACGATACAAGTTTGATTACGAGCATCTTAACGAAACGAGTTTGATTGCCAAAAACGAGACGGTAAGCCGAGTTTTGCGGCAATCACACGAGTCTCGTTAAGTGCCATAAGCAAACGTGTATTGTTCAATATTTTATCTTCACCAATAAATTCTGGTTCAGTGCATTTCTTTATACAAAAAGAATGCGGTAATGTTTATTACCGCACTGAGTGCGGTAATATCTACCCATTACCGCACTGAGTGCGGTAATATCTATCCATTACCGCACTGAGTGCGGCAATGAAGCTCTTAACGATACTAAAATTAATTTGGTTAAGAGTCTATAACAACACTGATGAAGATAAAGCATGTTACAATGCCGGTGAAGCATACCAGCATAATTAAATATGTAAGGACAGTTAGGGGGGACGATATGGATTCAGATCACTATACAGTAAACGTAGATCTCAAAGGCTCGAAAAATTATGATCAGAAGAAGTGAAAGAAAAAGTACAGCATGGGAAAATATATATTCACAGAAGTAAAACTTAGGTATAAAGAAATCGAAGGGGAAGTATTTCGACAAAGTGAGAATAATGGAATTAATTTTTCGAAAGTCAATAGAGAAGCGCGACAACAAAGCAAATATGACTCAATAAAGAATTTAAAAGGGAAATCGAAGGAAGAAACATACTGATGCACAAAGCTTAAAAAATTCAAAAAATGTGACAAATTAGTATATGAGGAAGAGCGAAAATAAGTCAAAACAATGCTTAAATAAAAGAAAAAGGAAAGGAGGGAAAAAGAAACACCAGAAGGAAACGCTTAATATCAAAAATAGAAGCAGATGCTATAAAAATTAAGAAGGGATAGAACGACTACATTAGCGAAGTTCTATACAGAAAAAAGAAAGGTTCGGATGAGGAATGCAGCGATCAAGCTGGAGAAGGAGGGGAAAATGTAGTGGTAGAACTCACAAGGGAAGAAGTATACTCTATTATTGAGGAGCTAAATGAGAAATAACATTGCAGGCAGAAATGGAATATCAGATAAAAATATCAAGTGTGGGGAGAAATAATCAGAAAGAAAATAGTGAACTACTCCGGGATATTTAGAATCAGGGAAAGATGCTCAGAAACTAGAAGAGCATAACAATTATATCAGTCCTAAAAAATGAATATGTTACCGATTCTAACAATTATAGGGAGATATTCTTCTAGACGTAACATATAAAGTACTAGCTTTCGTTTCCAATCACACCACAACCCTAAAACTAAGAATATCAGGAAAGCTTCAAATACAATAACAACATATATGAATACAAAATCCCACGGATGGTCATATTTGTTAATTTAGAAAAGCTTACCACTCGCTGAAAACAAAGGAGCTGCTGCAGTTGGTGAAGGAGTACAGGATACCTCAAATACTACTCAACATTTAACCTGATCTTTGGGAATATGGTCAATGAAATGAACAAAAGAAGAAAATTTGTTTATGCTACTAGAAACATCAGTAGCACAAAATACACTAGAATTTGATATGATGTTCCGAAATGTAGTTTTCAAAGAAGAGAAGGAATATGTATATTTGTGGCTAGAATAACTAGCAACGGTGACGAAGAAGAAAAGGTTGACCGGAAACCATCAAACGGTAACAAGTGTATGGGAGTCATTAAATACTGGATACAAACAATATCAAACTGTACAATACAATTCTAAAACCAACATTTTTGTACGAATATTAAATCTGGTTATTAAGTAAAAATTCTCAGGAAAAACTATTAAGAAAACACTGAAAATGGTATTCGAAGGCAAAAATAGAGAAAAAAGTTACGAAAGAAGAATCAGTGCAGATATTTATGATTTGCGCAGCGGACAAAATATTGTAGAAGCAGTAAAGGCGAGGAGGTGACAAGAGTTGGGTTACTTGAAAAGGGTTTGCGGAAAGTTCGTTCCCCACATTTCGTTCCCCACATTTCGTACCCCGCATTTCGTTCCCGGGATATTTCGTCTCCGCACATCTCGTACCCGGACATTTCGTTCCCGAGCGAGCTCAATTATTTGTCTCCTAGATTGCAGGGTGTTGAAAAACGAGCGCAGCGATCGATCGGAATGCAGTTAGAAAAATCAAAGATATTTAATTTAATTTATTTATAATAATAAACTTATAAGAACTATATACAGTATGTTCCCGGATTGAGTTTACAAGAGGGAATTAAATTTTATTTTTAGGTTTACATATAAAAATGTTATAGGAATTATAATTCCTGTTTGGTTTGTAAAGAATTTTAAGAAAATTTTCAGTTTTTCAAAAACAAGTCGGCATTGACAGTTAAGCAAAAACTATTTTCTTTTCAGGTAAACTACCCTTTTGTTCATGATACGGCAAAATATTACTAAGAAAAGTTGTCCAGAATGAGAAATTATGGCCCTATACAAAATGTCAGGAAGATACTTAGATTAAACCGTTATTTTTAATAAATACAATTTATTTTGTTGCTATAAGTTTATTATAATAAATTAAGTAATTAAACATTTCTTTAATTTTTTAACTGTATTCAGATCCCTGCACTCGTTTTTCAATACCCCGTTATCTAGGAGACAAATTGAGCTCGGTCGGGAACAGAGTTGTGGGGAGACGAAATATCTCGGGAACGAAATGTGGGGTACGAAATGTGGGGAACGAACTTTCCGCATCCCTAATAATTCCTATGTTAACTCGTAAAATACACGCTCTAATCTATTGGCCTCATTTGTAACTATGGAAATGAACTGTATGATTAAATGGTGGCATAGAAACTAAACGCTTATGTTAACTATTAAAATAAATTCCCTGTATAAAATATATCATGTGGTAGGAAATTTTTAGTGATTAAGCCAATTAAGTAGCGCCTCATAACTAGAGTGCCTCTACAAGTTATGGCCATTTTAAATAATGTAATTTTTCTCTTTGCAATGCATGCCCTCTTGTAAATATTTACAGGAAACTCTTAAATTGCAACATTACGAAACGAGTATAGTTGAGTACGTTGAGTACGTAAGTAATTACTTTGTTAGTTATTAAATATTACACTAGTTCAATAGGAGCAAGTTCTTTGAACTCACATCTTAGTTTTCAAAGTATATCTTGCACCCGGTTGCTTCAACTTTAAACTTTTTCACTTAAATTTCAGTCACCTAATCGTACTTGTGATAACGTTGCTGTAAAGATAAAGGCAAAGAGAGCATTCTTAGAAGAGCCTTCATCGGCAGTAGTTTCAGCATGAATATCTCAAGCAAAGCAGTTGTGAAAACCAGGCCATTTTCAGTTTTTTGCGACACGAACGTGATTAGCTACTAAATCTAACAAAACGAAAACTGAAGACTCTTGCATTATCGCAATAGAGGTTTGGTACTTTGGTACATCGTTCGCGTAGAGAGGCTTTGGCATTGTGCTATTTGGGATGAAAATATATTCAGTCTATGTAATCTGTTGAAACGATGCTTTCCATGTGGTATGGCCGTTATCATATTATGTCATATACATGATCGTAGAACATTTGCGACGACTTCGGCTAAAATGTGATTTACAAATATCGTAGGTGGAAAGTGCGAATGGGATGTAGTATAATAGGCGTAATTCCATTTAAAACATAAGCAGGGCCACCAGACGGATGCCGATTTTATTATAGGACAACACGATATATACGATACTCCAAAACAATCAAACACATTGGCGGTCCAACATATTACAGGATTAAATGTAATTCGCAAGTTATATGAAGGTACTTCGCAGCGTGGCATTTGTTCATCAAACCGTGATAAAAGTGAGAGTCTACATTAGCTTTAAATTTGGATCCTAGGACGCGACAAATATAGTAATCAAAACATACTCAACTGCCGAACTAATCGAAGTCCAAAAGGTGAGTCGCTCAGCTTTATTCGGAGTGAGGGCATGGCAGTTCCTTTAGATTAGGGCCTTACCATTAGCGCGCATCCTTCCGAACCGCTGTTAAATATGTGTTCGTTTACTTTAGAAACCCTGGCGCGATAATTATTTAAGCGCTTGTGTTGAATACTCTAAATTTCATAGCCCAAATATTATGCGTAAGGACAATTTAACGTGTAACTGAATGATGATCAGAGATCCAGGACATTATCAGGGCGGTGGTCAGAGAAAACGGGGTCCAGGAGTAGCCAATTACCCACTTGGTTAACCGGAGATCGGCGGAAACACACAGCCTTCCGCATCGTTTCATAATTTTCATGTCTCGTGCATAAACCTCAACTTTTAGCACTTGTTGCATAAATAGCTATTATAACTTACTATTGGTCTAAAAATCCATTTTACTATAAGCGTCAGAGCAAATTTGATTGAAATGTGACCATTTTCATGCGTCTGCGATATATCTGTAGTTTATAACCAAATGAGAAATTTCTCTCTAATCCAAAATTAGCATTTAATGCAATTGTCATTTTTGAATGTTAAGATTATTGAAAATATTAAATTTGAAATTTTAGAATAATTTATGATAAATTACATTAAGTTTTTCAATGTCAGTTTTATAATTGATAGAATGAGGACTTTCTTTATTTTTATCATTTCCATTATTAGGCGTTTGTGAAGGTTATTTTTTCTTTGTAGTATTTTTGGGGATTTAAAATCAAGGTTGTCAAAATTTTCAACTGCGTGATCGGACAAAGCAGTATTAGCTTGATTAGGTTTTTCAGTTTTAACTTTTATCGAATTTTTATGTTGTGAAATTCTCTTTTTTTAGCATCTGTTTAGTTTGTCCAATGTATTTTGCTACACAATTGTTGCAACTCAACTCATATATTACATTTGATTCATTATTTATTTCTATATTATCCTTAAGGTTATTAAAGAATATTTTTCTGAGTGTTTTGATTTTTAAGAGATACTTTACAATTATATTTATTAACTTATTTTTTTAATGCTAAAGATAAATTAGGAATATATGGTAAAGTTATATAATTAGTGATAGTTTTAGTGTTTGTGCAATTATTAAATCCTTCACCCAAAAATTTGGTTGTAAATCTATGGAATGTCCTTTATTTGTATTTTTCATGTGTTTTAATCTATTTGTAATTGTTTTATCTATTAATTTTATTGGATAATTAGATAAACAGAAAAGACATAAAATAGCCTAATAATGTTTCTGCTAAGAACACAACAATTTTTAGAACTTAACAAGGATTGTAAAACAAGGATATTTTTGGAACTTTGAACTTTTTAACTAAAAAGGTATTAATAATATATGAAATATTTTTGCATATTGAGGTGAATTATTTCGTTCACTCACCTACATACAGTGTGATGATAGCGTCTAAATTCGCATTTTTAACTTACAGATTTTATATTCATGTAAACTGAAGAAGACGAAAGTCGAAATATGCCAAAAGTTTGTCCATATATGAAATAAAAAATACATTTACATTTACTTCATTCGGTGGCCATAAGAAACATCTTTCCGTGGTCATATTCGAACTCACAACCTCTGACGTAAGCATAAAAGTGAAACGGCAAGGTATCAGTTTTAATAAATAATTGGAAACACTGAAACTCATTGTTACGTTTTATATAAAAACGGTTATATGAATACAGTACCTAGCAAGAAATTTATTCATTTAAAATTTCTCGTATTGCGCTTTTGAGGGATGAAAACATATTTACCTAGACTTGAATGCTAATCTTTGCATTAAGCTTCCAATTTCATATATTCGGGATTTCATTTGCACAAAGCTGGTTTTCACTGCCAGCAAATGAAATTCCAAATATTCGATCGTACAAGGCACGAACATGGAAAGAAGGAACTAACAACGCCCTCGATTTTTCAGTTTCGTCAGTTTGCATTATACTCGCGTGTGTGACAAATATTATTCATTCCTGATGGCGAAAGACGTGGCAGCTCTATAATGCCGAGTGTGCGAGGATAATAATACCTCTGCTTTCCTCCAGTGTCACACTGGCAAAATACCCCGATATAAAAAGTATATGGCTCTCTTTACGTCCCAAGAAAATGAAAGCTACGACGAATACAAATACAAATAAACAACTCTATTTTGGCAAAGCCACCGACACGGGATGTATTACCACATAAACCACTTACCTTTTACTCGCTTGATACGTGTCTATTGGAAAACCGCAATACATCAGCGAAAGTCAGAACAGAAAATCAATTTACCAAGTGGCAGGTACTAAATCTAAATCTTGTTTTCTGGCGTACGGATTTACATAACGGTGTACGGCTGGATGGGTATCCTAAAAACCGGAGCGTAATGGAGATACCCTGTTTTATGTTGGGAACAAATATTTATATTCCGAAGCCCTTTAATGGCATAACATTTCGTATGCCCTAACCTTGTTATATGTAGGCACATTTTTAACAAGCTTCGCTCTGTCTTTTGGGACTTCTGTGGCAGCTTTATAATGACACAACGCATTGCGCAAACGGGCTCAATGCCCGCTGTAAACTCGCTAAATTTATATCCAAAAATAGCACTTAGATTTTTCCAAGTTACAGTGCACTTCACTACAAAACGTGTTGGCTTGATATCGATCAATTCCTCTCCAATAACTAGAAAATTCATATCTAAATGTCACTTAGGCCAAATTGGGAGACGGTAGAGAAAAGCTCCGGGTTTGAACAGTGAATAGCAGGGTTTTAGCATAAAAAAACAACGATTCGCCGATTTTATCTTATAATAATTCTAATTGGCTTAGCAGTCTTTTTATAGGCAATTATAAATTATTAGCTTCCAGCTCGGAGCTTTAAGAACATTGGGTTTGGTTTAGGATTAAAGTAGGCTAGCGCTCCGGGACGATTATTGTAGCTGGAGGCCTGAAGCGAGCTTTGTTTCTGGGTTCTCTTTTCGCTGAAATAACATTGTACTGTTAATTTAAGTAACAATTTATTATGAAATTAAACATTATACCACGATAATTAGGGGCCTTTAAAGTCGTACAATTAACTTTTATTCTATAAAAACCTTGCCTGTTACAGGCACATTTTGTTTTGCAGCAGAGCCTTATTTATTTCGCTGTAAAACAGCACAATAAATTTCAACAAACTTTCGTTAAGACTGCGAAGTGCAGAAATTGCGCGCGTAATTTATTCAGTTTCATTTCAGCGTCGAACTTCGCGAAGTGGCGAACAACTCGCGAACAACTTTAAAATCAATTTCTGAAACAGATCAATTACCACAAGGTACCTACGATTTAATGAAATATAAATGAAATTTCCGGCGTGAGGATCAAATGCATGCACAGGGACGGGGTTATTGAAAGTTCTCGTTCCGAATTACATTTAGGGTTTACGATTGAAAATGTAGATCTGTAGCAACATGTGATCTAGATAAATCGGTTCATTACAAAGCGATACGATCTGGAACGCTTCTACTCGCGTAAGAATGGCGCGACACGTACCCTGTGAATGAACGAACGCTTTGCAGACGTTGGCAGCATTGGTAATGGTTGGAACTTAGATGTGGTGGAAGTCGCACTGCATTTTATGGGAACATTTTAAATGCTTTTAAATCGCCTTCAATAACAGCCGCGCCGCGCCGCCTCAGAGAAATATTTTATGTTCCTTTTCTAAATATCTTTTGCTCCTGCACCAGCATCGATGCATTTTACGGATTGAATAGCGCAAAGGAATACTTATGAAAGTTATTGTTAACAGAAATGAAGAAAGTCAATGGTATGCTACGCTAGGGCACAGTTGCCCTCAGTAAACGATCGTTTTCTATTACCGGTTTCCATTAATCTTTTTTCTGGTGGGTTGATTTTGTAATGAATTACCTTCTTCAAATCTAATGGTTGCAAACGCACTGAAACGTTTAATTAAAATTAATTTTCACATTTATTACAATTATAATGTAGTTGTGAACTGCTAGTCTGCAATAATCAGTCCTAAGCGCTTTCTACCGTCTCATAAAGTTGTTTTTGGAGCAATGCCACTGTATAATAAACTAAAACACGAAACGCAGCCTTAGGATAGAAATAAAGCTTTGTTTTTAACCCAACCAACTTTGTGAAATGTTTTCTTGCATGTAATAAAAGCTGCTATTTGCTATCGTTTGCGTTTGGCCTGTGTGTACCCGTTCCAGTTACATAAGTTTTAAAACTTTAAACTAAGTTCTAATTAACACATGCCACGTGATGGCAGCTTACCCATTACTAGCCATGTGAACATCTTTTACACTTTTACGTACCTTTTATGCTTGCTGTAATGAGCACTCGTATTCGTTCTCATATCAAGTTTTAATGTAATAATAGAGTTATAATGTGTAATGTAAACAAAGATAGAGATGACTTGATGCTGCGATACGTAACTTTTAATGTGACTTTATTTAACACAGCTTCGTAAGATACGACTACGACTGTTTCAATTATTATAAGTTTTAAATCGTTGAAATATGGTGGAGTAACCGCATAAAAAGTTTTTCGGCTGTATAACCCCCATGTTACACAGAGTGAATAAAAGTAATTATGTTTTACAATTTTCAGAATGTTTGGTACCTCCAGAAATAATTCTAGTTTGTTATATATGTCGCAGGAAAATGGTTATTTTAGGAAAATAGCTTTTTCCTAGGCAAATGCTATCTGCCTAGCCAAATGGGTCTGTAACATTTATTTTTCGTCGAATGTCATTTTCCTAGGAAAATAGCATTTGACTGAAGCGTCTTTAGGCAAATGGTTTTCACGGGTTTCTAACGCATTCCATAATGCTCACATTCCATAATTCCCTAGAAATTGTAGATTCCATTGTTTTCAGAAATGTTGAAATTGTCGCGATTAAAAATACTTCGATGTGCACTAAGATATGGCGCCACCATCGAGACTCAGTGACATACTTCAGTAAGAAAAATATGAAATAGACCCGAAAATCCAGAAATAGACCCCTAAATTTCCCTAAATTGTCTGAAAATATCAAACATACAAAAATGTATTTATTTTTTTAATTTACCAAAATGTTTTAGCCTTTTAATAGTTATTTACGTGGCAAATTAGCCTTTATAGGAGAGCGGGATAATTGAAAAGCTGGTTCGCCAGAAGTGACGTAACACCAGTATTGGCGATAAGTTTTCATTCTAATGATATTCCTCAAGAACACTTCATTTCCTTAAGAGAAGCCCACGCAACCCAGTCTATGTTTTCGGGTCAAGAGTTTTCAAAAGGTCGGTGTCAGCCGTAAAAAAACCATGTAATAGCTAGTAATGTGCTTGCTTCAAAAATAAAAGTTTATGTAATAGTAGTGCCACAACAGCAATTCAGGTAAAAATAAACAATATGTTTATACTACTTTACTTAATACTTAATACTTTATACTACTTTGGGTTACATACATTTCTGTATTTTTTACTGCCAAAAATAATTAATTTTAGTTCCTTTTCAAGCTTGTATCCTTGCTGTAATTCGTTTATACAAATAAAATTATTATTGTCTAAAGTAAACGACCCCACTCTGTTACGTATTAATGCTTTACAACAATCAATTCATTTCCATTTTCCTAAAACGCATTTAGGCAGATACTATTTGCCTAGTAAAATAGTATTTTCCTAGTCAAATAGCGATTGAATAAGTGATAAAGTCATTTGGCTAGGCAGATAGCATTTGCCTAGGAAAAAGCTATTTTCCTAAAATAACCATTTTCCTGCGACATATACACTATTGCCCACTTAAGGGTAACCACTCATGTTGTTGAAACACAACACAAAATGACTATTCTAATATATGGTCGTGGTTAGGTTAATGAATATGAACAAACACTTTAATTAAACGGATTTATTATCTCTTCTTATTAAAGTCATACATTAAATCTGTCGTTATTATTCTGTCAAAACATTGCTTAGTAACTAACTTATCGCGGCAACTCTACTAACTTCAAAATTAACTTATTACTAATAATTATAATTTAACACATGTTAACAATACGATACAGCCTCTGGACGGTAAATCTGCCGAATTTAAATCTCCTGGTATATGCTTTCAATCTTTTATTTTCGTTAACTCATGGATCTCTTTTACTCGGTTTTTTACAAACATTTCTTGTTTTCCATTTCCTTGAATCCAATTTAAAACAGTGGTTGAGTCACTCCAATATGTGACCGATATCTCTCGATCACTTGTTAGACTCTTCAACACCTCCGCTGTTAAAGGAACTCCCACCGTGCCAGCCATCAACTCGAGTCGAGGAATTGTTACCTTTTTTAATGGTGCAATCATTGCGTTTGTTTGTATAAGCTGTACGCATACCGTATCATGTTTCTCCGAAGGTACAAATACTGCAGCTGCATACGCTACTTTGCTCGCATCACAAAATGTGTGTAAGCTGTAGTTTGAATTTTCGAGAAATACCCATCTAGGTATAGTATTCCAACCAGAAATTGGAAAGCTATTTAAAATCAGGCCAGCATTGAAAACAGTAAGTCACTTCGTAATTTAATTCATAAAATTACTGTTTGATGGTCATTCAGTGACACTTCGATAATAACCTTCAAATTTGACAGATGCATTGGGAAGTTTGGAAGATATATACGTTTTTTTGAAATTTTCTATGCTACTATACGGTTTTAAAAACTCAACTAGTACCTACTTAAATCATGCACAATGTTACAATGCCTTAACAAAACAGTTACATATACAATTTGCAGATGAACTGTCATTACTTGAAAGCTGATTGACATTAGAATATTATTTACTGATTGTATGAAACCAACTTAGATATTACTTACACTTATCATGGTGTACTGGATTTTAAATAGCTTTCCAATTTTTGGTTGGAATACTATAATCTTACTTGTGATATTGCCGGAAGCTCTTTGTACCAATTTAGAAACTTCGATCGAATATCTTCACTTACTTTGCTGTCCGAGTTTACATTCCTAACCCATAAGTCTTCCAGTAACAACTTAGGATATATCATTATCGGACAGAGTATACCAATTGGATCTAAAATTTTGTGTGAAATGGACAAAATAGTTCTTTTAGTTACAGATGTCAACTCTGTAGGCTTCAGGAAATCCATATTAAATTCAATAGTATCGCTTGATTTATTCCATTTCAAACCGAGGATCATAGTTGCTTGATTTTTAGGGTTGTCGAACGAATATTCCCAGCCTCGTAAATCGAATCGTCCACTACTTTTGATTCGTTTTTGTTGCTGACACTGGTGATGCAGTTGTCTACATAAAAACATTCTCTTAATTTTAATACAATGTTCTCACTGTAGTTTAATTTCGGGTCATTCTCTAGATAGTCTAGATTCTTGAAACTGCTCAATATTTTATCTATATGGCAATTCATTACAGCATTTAACAATAATGGGCTGCTTGATATCCCAAAAACTACACGACAATGTAAATTATGATCTGATCGTCTTCATTCCACCATAAAAATTTCAAGAATTCACGATCTTCTTTATTGACGCTTATTTGTAAGAATGCTCGGTTAATATCTGCGATCACGCCTATTCGGTTTAATCGAAATCGTTATAACACCGAATTGATAAGTTCTATTACGTTTGGATCTGTTTCAAGACAATCATTGAGTGACGATTCATTTTTTTCTTTTAGCTGATGCATCAAATACAGGCCGGACCGGTGTGGTGCTGCTCTCCTTTATGGCATGTCGGTATATAGCTTTCTTGTAGCAAATGAATAGTAATGAGCAATGAAACATTTTCCACATAGGAATTTATACATTATTATACAATATTATATTACACTGCATTAAATTTGGAGGCAACAGTATCTGAAAATAAGAAAATATTATTGATTAAACTGATAATTGTGGGATATTCAACACAAATATTGCAAAGTAGTTGTAGTATTAACAACCCTAATAATTTTTAGAATTCTATCGTCAACCAAACGAAATTTCTTCAATTTCTGAAGGGGGAGTTGTCTGGCTACTAGTTCTTCTAAATACATGTCGCGGCGCTTCTTAACTTTTCTTAATCCATGAGTGAGCTTTCATAGGAGAGATGATGTACACCTAATTCAGCTATGAGCCACCTCCACATGAATGTTGTACGATCATCTGCAGTTGGGGTGCTCCTCGATGGTTCGGTCTTTCAGTATAGATATTTTTCCTCGAAGCAGCCCAGTAAAGATGAACGGTCGCTGGGTAAATCTCCACCAGAACGTCGATATCTTAATCGAAATTTAATATTGGCACGAGCTAGAGCGATTACCTGTAATTAAAGAGATACCATTTTATTTATTGCAATAATATTACCACTTATATTTTTGCTTTGCCGCTAAGCTCAGAATTATGGTTGTTTTCATCCACAAATAACATCTGGGCTAAATGCTTTCTCATATTTTGAGATAGATGAAAAGATCATGCTTTTATAACTGCGTCGAGAAAGCAATACCAAATAGCTGATATAGCACCTTGCTGAAATCGCAATTTATTCCAGTTTGGCAGCTTTTTTGACATTATAAAGCATTCGCCGGTAAGTAGCCTCTTGCTTGTTCGGAAGCATCGCACGGACTATTAGGTGCACTCCATCGAACTTCTTGACCATAGTAACGTAAACTTAGATGAAAATTTCAGGAGATATTTTGAAGGTGTCATCAATGAACCTGCATCGATTTTAATTTCAATTATGAATAATACAATTTCATGGTAATATGCCCTTTCATTTACAATTTAGGAGAGCGCGAGAACCGTTTAAGCAATACCAAATGTGAACTTATTGTCACTAGAACTATGGGTGCACCCGATTTTATTGGCTACAACTGTACATTAATTATTTTGTTGTGTGGTATCTGCCAATAAAATCTATTTTCAAATATTTGCAAACAAGAGAGTAACTTAGATTAGATTCTTAGAATTTTGTATTAAAATCAGAGGAAGAAATTAGATGCTTAGCGTCATCACTACCTAGTCGTTTAGGTAATTAGTGTCGAATTAAGTACATTAATGATTTTGTTGTTTTACCAATAATGTTAAATTTCTCCATTACATATCAGGAAATTTAATATGATGAACACTAAGTATTCAATTTACAAGACTGTTTTGGCTGCGTACTGAGCTGGTGGCGAATCGGTAAAATGACATGAAACTTTTAGCTTTCAGAGATCTTTCAATTAAAAAAAAATGTTTTCTAGTAATAAAGGGCATTTGCAAAAACGCTAGTTACGTAATTCTTCCTTCAGTTGAGTTTTGGGGAAATAAAAAAAAATGATATCAAACCGTCATATACAAAATTTTCTGAAGTAAGTTTGTTTGATGGCAATGGTGAGATATTCGAAAGCAAAATCTCGAATTTATAGAAAATGTTTAACAAAATATGTCGGTCAAAAATTTTAATACAATAATCGCGCTCGCCGTTATTAAAGCTCTCCGCTTCGAGTGGTGCTTCAAAAATTGAAAACTAAAAATAGCGATACAAAAAGAAGATTGAAAACCACATACCTATGTGCAAACATTTAACCAAGTTTAAAAATCTAAATCTGACGACAGCAGTGTCGTGCCACATGCTAAATAATTGCTACAGGAAGCTGCTTACCCTAAACATTTCAAAAGTAGTTAGCTCTAATTAGCAAATTAACACACATCGGTAGTCGGATGCAACATTACAATACTGAATTCACTAAATCTTCGAATGCTACTTGTCACACGGTCTTCAATAATTTTAGATGTTTCTGTATTTAATCGCAAAAATATTCCATTACATCATCTAACTGAAAATAAGTTGGCGAGAATATCGGATTGCAAAATACATTTGTGGAATATTAATTTAGCACCAGTAAATATATGCTACAGTGAAGAAAATGCTTTGCTCTGTTCGCAAAAGATGCAGCTTTATTTAATATATCCCCAACAAAGCTACAGTAATTGATATTAAAGTTTCTGTAACGAATTGCTCTAAATTATTTTTTACTTTCTGTGGTTAAAGATATCCTGTAGTTTGGAACGAAACGAATGAGCAGGAAAATTTGAGTTGGGTTTCTAACAGAGTCAATTTGTACGAATTAATTGACATTTATACAGTCTTTCTCTTTGTATTCAGTCGTTATACTGGTTTGTCGCAGCATCCTGCTATGTCGATTGTTAGCTCTTCTTTTGAGCTATTCGTAATTCCTACAGCCCACGTCTTCTTCAATTTGTCTTACGTCTTGAAGTTGAAATCATGCTTTCGGATTTCTACCTTCTATTTTGCACTCCACAGTAGTATTACACAACGTTAATTCCCAGTATTGATATAATAGTTCAGCAGGACCACGAAACCAAAAGTGTATAAAAGGTGTCATGAAACTGCATAACCATTGTGAAGACGGCAACCGCTTTGGCGTTGATTGAACATTGGAAAATGCAGTTTAGTGAAGGTGTCCAGGTAGTTGGATATACAGACGCGAGAACGACCTATCAGGGTGATTTATGTTCCAGTTTATTTAAAATATTAATGTGAAGAACTGGCCGTTTTTCGTTGTACTATATGTGTATCGATTGACGATACCAGTAATTGCCGTTAAGCAGCTCCGTAAGTATGGAGCAGGGTAGTGAAAGGTAACGGAGTTTAAGAACACTAGTTCGAAACTGGATACCAAATATATATTTTTTTAAATCATGAATACAGCTTCAATTGGTCTGACATTTGGCCGAATTTATTTTTAGGCCTTTTTTTCGTGTAACACCGATATTGGTTTTGTGTATTTTGAAATATTTTCTATAACTATCACGCATCATTTGAAATAGCAGGCCCAAACCAATCAAAACTGTGATTGTCAGATTTTCGATGTAAGTATGTATAACGGTTATTTATTTATTTTGATAACATCGAATATTTCACATAAATACGACATAAAAATGACAAGACTATAGTAGCAATAAATTAGTACTTAAGTTAAGTGTAAAAAATCTGTTAATAAACTCGAAAGCATAAGGTTCGCAGTGACGGCCGTTATGTTCCCAGCTCTGCATGTTTAATTTCTTCCTCGTTGCAACAGTGTTGTATTACTTGGCCATATGCTTTACGAATACAATTTACCAAACACTCTAGATTTTGTGGGCGAGTAATATAAATCTGTTGTTTGAGAAAATTCAGAGTAGACAGGTCTGGAGATCTTGATAGCCAATATTGTTTCCGATCAACTTCGCACCAATCCTATCAACTAAAATATCCTTGAAGTTTTTTGCACTAGAGGGAGATGCTTCCTTCGGTTCGAACCACATATCACGTTGTGTTTCTAGGGGTGTATCTAAATATTATTCGAATCCTATCAGAAAAAATGCCATGTTCTTCAATATTATGCGACACTTGGAAAAAATAATGACCTACCATACTGTCAGCTAATACATCAAACCACACATTAATACAAAAGTTTGAATTGTAATATGCATTTCTGAATGTAGATGTGGATTCTTTATGTCCTAGAAATGATCGTTTTTACTTCCCTAGTCTAAAATACGAAGAATGTATTGTAATCGCGAAAAAATCAGCTTCCGTCTGCCTGTCTGTCTCTGTGCTGTTGTCGGCATAACTCAGAAACTATTTGTTGTAGAAGGACGATATTTTTCATGCGGAGTTTATGCCTTCCTGGCATAAAACCAAGAGCAAATTCGGTAAAATATATACATTGTGAGCACTTTTTTAAAATAAGACCGTGCCTATTTTTACTTTCACTCAACAACTATTACTAAAATGAAAGGAATATTTTTAACATTGCTCAGGTTTTTACTCTTGACGAAACAGACCACACTTTGGACTATACAGGTAGAGCACCTTACAAAAATTATATTTTTTTATTTCTTGTTTTAGCCAAGAAATAGATCAAAGTAATCATTTCCTAATATATTAGGTTTTACCATTGGCAAAAATGGAAACCAGCAGATACAGGGTAAATGTTGCAAAGAGATACAACAGGACAACTAATAAGTGCGTTACATTTAATGTAGCAGCGTCGTACAGATGCGAGGGTCCTGGGTAGCTGAATGTGACGAACGGGCGAACTGCTTGCGGACTCTGTCAACCGTTGAAATCGCATGCACAGAATTGTTCTCTGGCGCTGCAGTTCGAATCTTACCGCCGGTTATGTTTTTTTTATATTTGAAAATGATGCAATTCGCATTACTAAGTGTTCCTCTTATTGTTTCAGTATTTTATAGAAGTTAACGTAGTTTTACCCATAATTATCTTCTATCCCTGCACAGATTTTTTCTATTAGAAATTTCGTCATTGATGAAATTAAATTCAATGGCTACAAAGAATAAAACTTTCTAAATTTTTAATATTGTTACAGTAGTTACAAAACATTATCCGACTTTCCGAACCTTTTAAACCTTGTACTAATTTAATTTTATATGGAATATTTTTTTTTTTTGGTTAGAACAGAGATTTCTTTAAACCGACTAAATCTGCCACAGCTTACCTTCTATGGATTTGCATTATATAGCCATTTGCTTGTCAATTACGTTCGATTATCGAAAAATTTTGCGTATTTCGTTCATATATGGTCTGGTCTATTAGATATTTATCGCTGCTGTGCGATGGTACGGGGTTCAATCCCCATATCTGGCAACTGGCGAGCGGCCTACCCAGTCGCTTTAAAAATTGGGTACCGAAACCACTGTTGTGGAACTAGGGAACACAAGGCAGTCGTCGAAGGCGTGATGCTAACCACATCACCTACTGGGTGGCCGTTAACGTTGTGCTAGATTGATTGGGTTTCGGAAAGAGATATTTCTCAGGCCATATTCCAGCGTGTGGGATGAAGTGCCCCGAACTATCTATATATATATATGTTAATTTTGTTTGTCCCGTATGCGTTCCTATACCATTCGTCTGATTGCAATGAAACTTTGGTGAGTTGTTGTGCGCACGCCCGCGAAGGTTTCTGAATTAATACAACCATCGTTTTCGATGTATAAGAATTGGCAAAATTGAATACAAATACAAACAGCGACATTTTAGTTCGCGTGTAAAATTCCGCTTGCCGGTCGACATTAGATAATAGATATCACACGCATTATGTTTGCTTTTTCCAAGTGAATTTGTAATAGTCGTCACAAAGCATTACTTTTGCTGTCAAATCAATTATGCCACCTAAACGACAAGCGATTGGCCATTACGAGTTTCAGAAACAGACGAGCAATGGGAAGCAAGACTGAAAACCGTTCGAGTACGCACTGCTCGATCCAGACGAACACCGCACGCTGATTTAAATTTTGATGCACTCCATTACGATACTAATTATAATTACAGTCTTCATCCAAGTGTTGTTATTGAAATCTATATATATCATTCATCCGGTTGCGATGTAACTTTGGTGAGTTAGTGCGCACGCCGGCGAAGGTTTCTGAACAACTATTTTACAATAGGTGGCGCTAGGGTTGAGATATTTCGATAAATTGTATATATGGTCTGATTTGGCTCATACTCAGAATACAGGGTGTCCCAAAATTAGCCTGCCAAACTTTAATAGCGAATTCTAAAACTCGAAATATTAAGAAAAGGAGGATCGTTTTTGTAAAATATTTTCGAAACGTCTAAGATAATTATTTGAAACTTTGTACACCTACTAAACTTTTTCTACTTAAAAATATAAAGTTGCTCTTGGCGATGTAAAATGCACATAGACCGGTAAAACTGGGGTGAACTAAGGAAAATATTGCCCCAACCCTTTTGTGTGGAAGTTTTTTACAATTTTGATAACAAAATTTGGTAGCCTGAAGTTTTTTACAACAAAAAGATACTCGTGTCTCATGGGCCTTAATTTACTTAATGAGTTATCAACATACGTGGAAAATTCGTTGCAGACGTTCCTTAATTTTTTAAAAACTATTGCTTCCCTGGCCTGAAAGATCCAGCAGGTATTGTAATCGTGAAAAAATTATCTTCGGCGATTTCATTTTTAGGTTGCCTAGATGAGGAGAAACACGTATTCTCAATTTCGCCTGTCTGTCTGACCGTGTGTCTGTTGGCGGTATAGCTCAAAACTATTGGCCGTAGGAAGATGATATTTTTGCCTGCTGATTACGTAGTAACCCAGGTTACCGAATACGGCTCGGTTACATATATCGATTGAACAGCTTAAATAATGAAAATACTCACCATTTTTGCATTAACTCAAAAACTATTAGTTTATATAAGTAATGTTTTCCACATAGCTTTCGTTTTCCTCTTTGATAAAAATAACTGTAGTTTGGATCTAATATGTACAAGGTAAACCCCTAAAAAATATTTTCTCTACTTTTCTTGATATATTCTAACTGTTTTACTTGCAAGACCTTCAGGTCCGAGTGGAGACCGAGTAACGCCCTTTAGAGATCGTTTTAGGATTGTAAAAGACGTTGCAATTCTGCACCTTCAAGATTTTCACTTCAAAACAATTTAGGGAGTACTAGCTTTAGCATCTTCCACTTACTGTTGAACGTAAAATAGGTAATATACAAATTGAGAAAACTGTTATTAAGGCCACAACATTTACTACAAGAATAAAAATAAAAATGTCGTTGCAAATCGTTGTAGTTAGAAATCAATATTTTATCAAGGAAAATTTCTCCCCACTACCACTGAATACAACCCAGTCCAAAACATTATACTTACTTGAGAAATATAGAAATTCCGTTTCGCCCTTTCACATTAAAATAAAATGTTCATTAATTTAATTTCCATCTCTAGATGAATAATTTACTTTCCCCGAAACTGTTAAAAATATTTAATGCATAAGAGGTAGCTAAATCCTCTAAAAGGTTATCTGGTGAGATTTTAATGTAGTTACATTAAAGTGATACTTCAGACTACTCAATGTCTAGGCGTTTTAAGTGTGGTACCTATAGTATAATTTAATCAAAAGTTAGAAGCAGCCTGAAAGACCTTTCAAAGTGGTGCTAAAATCTGAATTCACAGTTTAAATTAGCCTCATGATTTATGACTTTCATTTACTTATATGAAATGGCTAAGAAAAGTATAATTTACATGCTTTTAACTTAACGGTCTAATAATAATTATCCTATTTTCACCGCTCCGTTTAAATAACAGAATATGAAAATGTGTCCATGCCGATTCAGTCGTTAGGAGCTTATTTTAAAAATATAGAGGTATAACAAATCACAAGGACATTCAGGTTACCTCACATCATTATTCCTGTGTCAAAGAACCTTGGAATCGTATATCAGAAATAAATATTATAAAGGCACCCAGGCTTTGGTATCGTCTTACATTTGTTAAGAGCAGGCGCAACTTACCTCCAGAAGGCTGGCTATACTATCTACTAATTGCTATTTATTAGTTATGTAAGGGAAATGAAATCTCGTCCTTAATTAATCCCCAGTGAATTTACAGAAATAAGGAACTTCGTAACGTCTTGCTGCGAGATTGAAGTTATAATGTTATCTTTGTATAATTGAATAGGTAGCACAAGCCATTAATGTCATGGAAGTTAGGAAATTGCGTGGATGTGTAAACTTTGACTTACCTTTTTCTAGTTTAAATGCTAGCTTATGTAACGCACAAGTACTACTTTTACATTCAAGCTAATAATATTGTGTCTTCTAAAATTTCCGAGTTTGCAATTATAAAAGTCGACCATTCTAAATTTTCAAATTACATTATGTACTGACACTAACGAATTTTTTATACAAGAAAAGACAACCCTAAGTTCAACCCTAGACGATATTACATTAAACTTAATAAGGTCTCGCCTTCTATAGCTGTTGTGCAATCAAGAATAATCTACCTTACTGCATTTCTTATTTTACTACTTTAATTACCTTTATTCTTCAGTAAAAATACAGTTTTTTGTTTTTTTCTAGTATTTGGTCTTTCATTCACACCGTGCATTCAAGGATGATTCATTTCCGCAATTCTAATAAAGTTCTACCTATTTGCTAGTAAAAAGTACTCTTTTAGTTCTAAATGTTGCGATTTACGTCACCTTTAACTGTAGTTTAGTTAGGCAATTTGTGTGTTGTTTGCTTTCTATTATATTTAAGGTTAAGTTGAAAAGCAGGATTTTGAACCCTACTTAAGGTTGCATTAATATTTTGCGTGTTAAGTTCTGAACCGTATATATTTGAGTTATGGAATAAAATGTATTACTATTATTACTATTATTTGCGACGTTCGACGGGTCCTGCAACTCATTGGCAGTCGTTTGAAGGTTTATTGTGGTTGTTTCTCTATACGCTTGGTAAATAATTTACTGTTGTTTATTTACACAGTTCTTTCAGTAATTTACGTGTGCGTAGCGTAAAACGTAGAAAGTTAAAAATGTATACGCCAGAATTTTAATCAATTATGTCTCACATTTCCATATAATGGTTATAACTACTATGACAAATGCAGGTGTAGAGAATAGCTGTAATAGAGAATCGCATTGATTAGGTAGAATAAATGGTATACCAAACTTTAGAAGAATAAGGACAGAGAATTTAGTAAATTAATACCACTTGTTTACAGTGTATCAGGGGTTTCAGCAACAGTATGTGCCAGTTATTTATGCATGTTTACTAAACCATAGTCCGTTTGTTTTATCACGTAAAGATTTTTATTCGCATCCATATATGTAGTCAGATCATTACTGACTTTTAAAAAGTTAAAAAATGAGCTATTCCCAACTTGTAACTTTCCAACCGGTCGGAAAAGTGATTGCCGTCGCAGCGGTTGGAAATGAATCGATTCCCGACCGCTGTGTAGGTAGGGACACTGGGAATCTCGTTCATCCATTCATGCGCGTCACAGCCTGTCGTATCATAATAGAATAATTTTTCCAATTATTGTTCAGAATAAAGTGGTTGCGAATAAAATAGTATACATACCACGGTGAAATGTTTCCTTCCTGTCTTCAGATAAAGTTGACCTCGACGCTACGCGTCTCGGTTAACTACTTAATCTCTCGACAGGAATTAAACACTTTCCACCTTGGTATGTAATATACTATTCACAATTCATTAACCCAATGTTACCTAAGTCTCACACGCAAATGTGCACATTACCATAGTTTCTGTAATGATTTACATGATTTATAACTCCATATTCGTAATTATTATCAAATATGTTCTTCTTTAAACTGTTCTGAGCATGTAGTGATTCGTTTGCACAGTTGGAGTCCATTTAGGACAGATACGTTACGAGGTCACAGTACTCCTGCAAAAACCGTCGTGTGCTTTCATTGTGTATTAGTTTTATTTTAGTATGGCAACTAAAAGGTGTATAAACAGCCCCGACATATTTTGCATTTGGATTTCTTTATTGGTTCCCAAATCAGCAATTTGGTTTCAGACGATCAGTTTAAAACTACTACTGACGTTGAAAAGGAAGCCTAGATTGTTTTTAATTGCAATGAAAAACTTTCTAGGAAATCATAAATCACAGGATTCTGAGAAAACTTCAAAATATGTTGGAAATGTTTTGCCCATCTTGAGTTTTTTTCCAAAAATTTAGGCAGAGTGTCGGCCGTGAGTTTGTGCGCCCAAAACAGCTGATTTAGGCGTTGGGTGCGGTTATTAATAGAACAAAGCAACATATGCGCGTGCGATGCCACGCGAAGTATTATAAAGTGCTAGCTTGGGTAAGCATTTCCGAGATACAGCAGTTCATAGCAAGAAGCTGCTATTCCGGCTGCCAGTCGAGCTTCAAGGAAGCCAGTCGACTTTGCAGACACACAAAGTCTCTGTTGGAGCAGCTACCGAAGCCACAGAGCTGATCTCTTGGTCATCATCCTACAAAGTAAAGGCAAGCTTCCTTACTATAATTACATTTTACCAGTGAATGTACGGCTCAGAAAGATTGGGAAAGACCAAAGTCGTAATAAGGAATTGTGCAATAGTGCAAACGGGAATTACGCACCCAAATACCACGTGCGAGTAGTTGCTGAACTAGCACATCAGAACAAAGCGCTTGCATCATTCCGTGAACACATCGCGTCAGCTGATTTCAAACTACTGGAGCCAGGACGGCAGTAAGCAAACTTGTGTGCGGAATTTAAACTTTATTAACACTGTCTGCTTTTTGACTTGGCGTTGACAATCAATAAGTCATACCTACACTTGAGGAGTGTATTCAAGCATGTAGATTCAGTCTTAAGCTCGTTTACTGTTCCCTGCTACTATTAATAGCGCATATAATATTTAGATACGACCATTGTGAATTCTTTTAGTATGTCTTCATGCATTTATTTTCTTTTACAGGGTATATGTATTTTCATGTAAACTGTTTTGTTTTTATTTTGTTTATTTCTGGCAGGATTTGCATGTATAATTACATCATTATAGGCGTCAGCGAGCAGGCCCAAACTATCTATATTGTCATTTCAGTTAGCTGCACTGAGGTAATATTGGATGATGTGCTTCTACCACTGAGTTAACTAGCAAACAAAGAGAAATCTACATTCACGGCAGTAGTAGAAGTAAATTATAGGGCATGGAAAAGTCACATTACAAGCTGGTATTTAAACAGAGGGAAACCTGTCTCTGCATGTAAAAGACAGAGACTTTAAACAAAGAAGCGAAGGTCTGCTTAATCAAAGTTTTCTAATTCTGGAAAATACGTGTTGGTAATTTTTTGATAAATGTCAGTTAGTCATTACTAGGTACAATAAAGTTATATACTTTCGTAAAAATCACTGCTGTATTATTTCTTCAATTATGATACGTCTGAATGTGATATTTAAAATAGCAGCAATATATTTAGGCAGTAGCACCTACTGAAATTTATACACCAGCCAATAAATGTAAATTTGCAAACCAGTGTAATACATCCCTTATTGTAAGCGAATTAGACAAAACGGCATAAAAACAAAGCTCAATAAGGGGTTCTAATTTCGAAGAAAACAAGCAAGGAGCTACGAGTTCAGTTAAGAGTTTGGCTGCTGTTGCTCCAAGTGAGTTGAGGATAACACCCTGAGTAATCAAAATGATAGCCCTTTAAGTTCAGTTAAGAGTTTGGCTGCTGTTGCTCCAAGTGAGTTGAGGATAACACCCTGAGTAATCAAAATGATAGCCCTTTATGGAAAACAACAACTATCTATTTGCATAAGCTAAATTAGTTAACGAACACGCACATACAAGAAATAATTGCAAAAAAGCTGCAGTATTCTGAAGATGAGAATTGGCAGAAAAAGGTTGAACATTTTTATTCTGAGCATTTTGAAGTTTGATTAAAATATCCCTTTTCCAGACCAGAAAAGCTGGCTTCTGGAAAAACAAAGTTGCTAAGAAAATATCTCGTAAAGGTGACAAGATCTTTCTAATGTTGCTGTTAACTGCAATATTTTTAACAGCAATTGAAAGATCAGCAATCAGTATAGTAAAGAACGATTGACGCATTTTCGCCTTTCGCGTTATAAAATTATTTCCGACAAAGGGTAACTCATCGGCACCTTTCATCAGCCTTCTATTACACTTATTTCTGGCACACCCTATATTGTATACATATATGCAACATGATATACAAGTTTACATTTAGATTCCGCTATTAGAATAACCCGAAGTGCGGCCTGGTACCTCAACAGGTTATGCTAATGATCGGGTTGCAAGTGATACCAGTTCTACACGAGCCAGACGATAGGTAGACACTCTGTGCCGGAGGTTATAAACCGAGCGCTGCTGATTGAACTAAATAAGGGTGAACTGAATGCTGAACGGGAATCTAGAACAGAATGAAATGCTGCTGGTGCCCCTGTGTCTGTTTCGATAGATTCCCCAGTTGTGTAAGCGGAGGGATGTTTATGGCTTGGCGGTTTCCGGATACACCTTTCGTGTTCTCAAAAGTACAATTAGCCGTAGTGCCCCGATACTAGGCAAGGGTATTGGAGCTTGGATTATTGCCTTTCTTCTATAGTCGGATGGCTTCTCGTCGAGTTACGGTACTGTTGTTTGGACGGCCCTGAGTCCCATGCCGTTTATAGATAGCATAATGTTGCCGAGAGAAGTTTCAAATTTCGTGCTCTTTTACCCTGAAATCGAGGTGGTAGTTTGTTACTGGCGAAGCTAATTGGGCAGTTTTCGACACTGGTTACTTAGTTGCTCGTAGCGTTAATAGGCTGTACAGCTTTTATGATCGCTTGCGCTGCATTTGCAGGACTTTTACGGGGTGATTTAGTGAATCTACAAGTGGTAATTCTTTAACTACGAAAGTTTGGGAAAATTATCGCACATACAATATCCTGTTAGCTAATTATATTGTTTCAAATATGGCATTTGTAATGCAACTGATAGAATATTGGGTGGCGCAGGGATAAGATCATTACTTTTGTAGGAAGGAAGTAATCGGTTTGAATCGTTGGAGAGAAGGATTTTTCTGCTGCCTGCTTACCATTCGCCATTGGGATGCAACTAACGGCGCTCTTCTCGGAAGACTGGTATTTTGAAAAGAGCCTCAGCGCCAGATATACCGGCCAGTAGTAACATTGTACTTTGCGAAAGAAGTATAAATTTTTATGCAACATCAATATTGTCATTTTCACAAAAACAACGTTTGTAATATCACGCAGCTCCTGAGTCGCAGGAGAATTTCTGTTTCACAACTGTTTGCTACGAAAAAATCAGGCATATTAGCAATGGTCTACAGTTACATTTTGTGAAACCCACGTAGCAGCTTCGGTAAATGTAGGAATCTAGTTTAATAAAAGATTCATAAGTGACACCGGCGCTGTTGTTGAAGGCATTATTAAAAGCAGTAAATTCTAATTTACCTTTACATTGCCTTCTCTTGTAATACTACTTAATGATATCAGAGGAGCACAACCGACTGAAAAGGCAAAAAGTCAAATACTTACGTAAATACTTATTATTAGTTTCAACGAAATTTCTTTAAATTAAAATTTAAAAGATGAACAAAAATTAAAATATGAAGGTACATAATAGTGTAGTGTGACTAGCATAAATATTTATCAATCACATTGTATATAAGATATTAATATTATAATTGCCTAGTAATAGGTTGCCTAATCAGTTGTTTAAAAGAGCTGCGTTTCCGCGGTATGTGATGACTGGTAATGATTGTGAAATGTATATCAATTGTGTGACTGCATTAGATATTTAGAAATAGTTTAACTTTGTAGTGTAGGTCCTATAGCTAAAATCGCTATACCCCTTCAAGATTTTTTCATAAAAATCAATATTAATAAAGTTAATAAATTGATCCGTTAGTTTATTCCACACTGTATATCGCTAACTATATTGAATTATAACGTACAAATAGTATAGTAAAGATGGCAAAAGTGTGAATAAATACAGGGTATCTAAATAAAATTGCATCGCCATTTATCATAGATAAGAGAAGTGTAAATACTCTATGATTGTCAT
Organism: Agriotes lineatus; assembly: GCA_940337035.1. Taxonomy (NCBI): domain Eukaryota; kingdom Metazoa; phylum Arthropoda; class Insecta; order Coleoptera; family Elateridae; genus Agriotes; species Agriotes lineatus. The sequence continues at coordinate 73,180,842 of OW679195.1, read as the reverse complement.
GACATTGCGTTGTATTATAAAATAATTATATAGCCATCGTGGACAATTCTTTGTTACTTTTATTCCAAAGCTATTCACTAAATATCACTAATAGTGCATGCTAGTAATCGAGCTATATAAATGTCTCTACAGTGATCTCAGTGAACTTAGTAAACGACTTGTAGTTTGAGATGCCAGCCTTGTACAGACATGGACAAATTTATGAGCGCGTGTATACGTAGGATAAGCAACCCATGCAGCAAAGCAATGACATTTAAAAAACTAAATATGGCAGTAGCAGTGGCGTACCACATATTAAATAATTAGCAAATTATAGTAAGCGACTTGCCCGAAACAATTCAAGAGTAAGGAACAGCTCTGAATAGAGCTGCAGTTGATGCGAAAGGAATTAAGTAAGTTTGAAAATTAACACACAATGTGTGACTTTAAAACTACGCTTTATTAACGCTAATGCTTAGAAATATCAATTTGGTGCTTGCATGCATCATTAGAACAATAAATTAACTGGCTTTTACTAGTTTATTTCTGATGCATGTGTATTTAAATATATGTTTTTGTCATAATGTCAGCATGCTTCAATTTTAAATGAACTTCTGACGAAATAGATTCACAGTAAAACTGCAAGCAATATCAATGTAGTTTAGTAATTCAATTAGTTTTTACCTGGCAATTCTGCAATCAGATCGTTTTGGAGATTTTGTCTAAATTGCTGTATACATATTCACTGGTTACGTAATAGAGATGTAAATCAATTAACTAATATGGTGTGCCAATTAACGATTAGTAGATTATACTGTTAGACTAATTGAGATTACTTGTTTCAGGAATTAAGCTTAGTAAACCGAGATACGTTTGTCTGCCAATTAATTGAGAGCAAATTGATGCTATAAATAAATACTTGGATTTTTATTTACTGCTAAATGAGGGCTGTTTTGATTATGGCTTGTACGGCAATTTAATTTAATATCTGCCACTCCTATTGCCAGTAAATTAAATAGTCTGAATATTTATGACAATTCACTTGTATGAACTCGGTGAAGTTTCTCCGCTTCTAAAATGATGGGGTATGCACTCGAAGATATAACTTAAAAAAAAATTACACTATCTGGAATGACCTTGCGGGTCTGAATGTGGAGGGCTCTATTCTCATTGCGCTTGCAAAAAAAGCAGAAAAATGTTTTCCAGCATTTTTTATTACAAAAAAATCTGATGTGATACACGCACATAACTTCTTGTTACAGTGTTCTTGTAATTAGCAAAAAAAAAGATTTTTAATTTTTAAGCTTTTGTCAAACATTTTCAAAAATTACAAATTCTACAAAAACCGTACAAAATAGAGCGTTAGTTGAAGAGTACAAAAATATAATAATATACCAGGTGTTCTATTTAAAATAGGAGTCAATAAAAGAATAGGAAAAAACAGAAGAAACCTATTTTAGGGGTATTCAACTGGAAAATCTAACATCAATACACATTAAAAATGTAATCAAAATGTAAAGTTTAACAAAATCGTTAGAGCTGTTTTTGAAAAAATCGAAATAACTGAAAAATCACAAGAGTAAACACCTACTTTCAGTTATGCGATTATCTGTCGCATCTAGATAGTACACAAAACTTATATATGAAGTATCAACGTCATCCCTCTTTTCGTTTTTGAGATATTCTGTTCACAGACACACAGACAGACACACACACAGACAGACAGACACACATACAGACAGACAGACCAATGAACAAAAGCATGTTTTTTTTTGGGTTGAGGGGACTCTAAAACGTGAAGATCTGTTGAAAACTCAATTTCGTATTTTTGGGGTAAATCCAATACCTCCTTTATCGTAAAAGGAAGTAAAAATTGATTAATTTTATGCGTGCATCGCATTCACAAGCTTAGTATTGAATATTTCTCAATTATTTTTAAACCAATGGAAAGCTTATTGTCTCTGGATTCAGATGATGTGAAATTAATCACGAAATTATTTTTAACAAATGCTACAGAAATTGTTTAAGAAAAGCGCACCGGGAACGCGCGGTATAAACTTCAGCATCGAGGTATTTTTTAAACTATTGCACTTAGGCACACTTTCAGCGTATGAAATGTATAGAACATAATGAAGACATTTTCAGTGAAAGAATTATCTCTATTGCTTTATTGTTCTAACAACATAAGATTTATTTTTTTACATCGCTCCGTTGTTTTCCGCTTTCGCACAAGCATAATTAGTCCAGTCAATAGAGACATTAATTAGGGCTTACCTTGCAAAAGGTCAGGCAAAGTTCTAATTTGGCATACTTGTAGAGTCGCATGTCCCAATTGACATACTAAGTTTGCGACCTTGAAAGGGCGCCACTCGTAACACCATCTTGCTAAAAAGTTACCAAAAATCAGTTTTTTGTATATATCTCCTCTCCTCTGCCATTTAGGCTGAAAATAGTTATTACAAGAATTGTAAGAAACAAAATTGCCTACAACTTTTGCCTGAAACTTTTTTTTGTCAGATGAATAATTCATGAGTTACAGCTACGTAAGGCGGAGCAAATTTTCGGTTAATATCTATTAATTGTTATCTAATTCAAGTTTTTACTCATTTCCACACCACCATGGGGTAGAGTAAGCGGCGGTTTTTTTATGTGGTATTCCCAGTTGGCCTAATCCACGACTTTACTTACGTCTTCGAGTTCTTTTAGATGCCTTAGCCTTAGATGGTCCAGATTTTCTGATCTCGACATCTTCTTGAAAATCGCTCTCATCCTTTTCTGATTTTTTTTCAGCGGTTTCATCGTCATCGTCATCGGCAAACGTCAGTAGTCTGTCAACTAATGTCCCGTCATTTGTCTCGTTATCTTCAGCGTCTATTAAAGTCTGTGGAACATTCTCGCAAGAGTCACCATTACAAAATGTGCAGATAACAGAGCATTTCAAGCCTGTTTTTCTGCAACCACACGCTCGACCACATGGGTTTTTTTTCAAACGTCAGTAAAATGTGACATTATACTGTTGGAATGATGATGCTAAACTGTCACTTTATTGCCATGGCAGATAATAACTTTATCTGTCTCTCTGACGACATAGAGTAATTTTCTTCGAATTTTGCTATAAACGTTGGAAGAAAAAAAATTTATGTGGTATTCGGAGCAAAAGTATCTTTATGGGTCTGTACTGGCTGTACCGCCCAGCTACGCCATATAAAGTATAACTTTTGCTCCTAATAACATAATATACTATTAGTCTTTTTCCATATTATCCGCAATGTTGTGCGAAAATGAGTAGAAACTTGAATTAGATAACAATTAATAGATATTAACCGAAATTTCGACGAAAAGCGGAGCGTTTTCGAAAATTTCGAAAATTTGCTCCGCCTTACGTAGCTGTAACTCATGAATTATTCATCTGACAAAAAAAGTTTCAGACAAAAGTTGTATGCAATTTTGTTTCCTTACATTCTTGTAATAACTATTTTCAGCCTAGATGGCGGAGGAGAAGCGATATATACGAAAAACCGATTTTTGGTACATTTTTAGCAAGATGGCGTTGCGAGCGGCGCCCTTTCAAGGTCGCAAACTTAGTATGTCGATTAGGACATGCGACTCTACAAGTATGCCAAATTAGAACTTTGCCTGACCTTTTGCAAGGTAGAATGTCTCTATTGACTGGCCTAAATAGATATCCGCCTCAAAAACAATTATGTAGTCCTCAATTTTGGTACAGATGTTCCTTAGTACCTTAGGAGTAACTCTTTAAAAATCTCAACCTCTAGGGTACCGGCGTCATATCAATTAGGCATTGGCAGTAGTTTAAAGATACCTTTTGTTCAGGTAAAGTACTATTTCTGTTTGGAACATGGCAAAAAATCATTAAGAAAAGTTGTTCAAAATCTAGGATAATGGCCCTATGCAAAATTACAGGAACAAAGACTTACTTTTATGAAGCTGCGTATCAAATAATTGTTTGGAAAAGTGCGACTACGATAAATTCAGAAATACCCAATCCAATTAATGTTCGTTGAAATTTGAAGAATAATGTGCTTATCCCAAACTTAATAACTATAAGTGTTCGTCCCAATGTAACTTACGAAAATGTATTTTGTAAGTGTAACTTTAGAAGCTGTTCTGGTAACTGTAGTTGTAACAAAGCTGAATTGAAATGTATAATAGGTTACTATTGTGAGGGTCACTGTATTAGGTTTTAATTTACTTTAAAAACGCATATTTGTATATATAGTGCTTTTCTAGTAAAACAACGTATAACGGTTTACATGGCAAATACTTTATCTTATTATGTTAATGTTTTGTTTATTAAAAAAAATTTAAAAATTAGGCCTATATGGAAAATAAAACTTAATCATTATTATTATGAAAACATAAACCGTAAAATTTTGTTTGCAATAACAAGTGTATTATTTCTCAAGTAGGTGGCGTTAACACAAAGATGATCAATAACATTTTTTGTGATTTGGTAGTTTCTTAAGAAAGTTATAACTTCGATCTTTCCATTTTTTCTTGAATTTTCTTCTGCTTATAGATGCTTTATCATGAAAGCACTGCATTATTATGTCTTTATATTTTTGCCCTTGAGTTGTAATAAATAAATGAAGAATATGCAATTAAATTAATCTTTAAATTTCAGTTTTTTAGTGATTACAGATGACATTATTTAAGTATAACCAATCTAATTATGAGTATGTATAATATATACAAATTATTTGCAAGTACAGTTATTCGAATCGCGGTTCAAATCAGTGATCGACAAAGCGCGCCACGCGTGAAACTCAAAACTCTCAGGGGAAAATAAGTCGTTTTTTTTTAGAACAATAAAGCAATAGAGATAATTCTTTGATAAAATTTTCTCCATTCTTTTCTACACATTTCATACGCTGGAAGTATGCCTTTATGGGCAAAAGTTTAAAAAAATCCTCGACGCTGAAGTTTATACCACGCGCTCCCGGTACGCTTTGCTTAAACAATTTCTATGGCATTTGTTTCCATTGGTTTAAAAATCATTGAGAGATATTCAAAACTAAGCTTGTGAATGCGATGTACACATAAAATTCATAAATTTTTTGTAATAAAAAAATGTAGGAAAATATGTTTTTCTGCTTTTTTGTTATTGTAAAAAGAATGGAGCCCTCCACATTCACATCCGCAAGGTCATTCCAGATAGTGTACATTTTTTTTTAAACTATATCTTCGAGTGCACACCCTGTGATCGCATTTATGGTTCTTGATTCCTGACCAGTGACTAGTTAGATATTACTTAAAGAAGGAAAAGTAGGCCTACTGGGGCCAGACAATTTACAGAACACCCTTCGAGTTATAAACTTATATGATAGGATGATAGGATAAACCATACACATTTCAATAAATCGTATAAAAAAAATTAAATAATCGACATTCTAGGGTTCTGAGATGGTATTAAAATACAATCCATGCAGGCAATAGCGGCTCAATAACTCTCTGAGGTTGCAGTAATGTTTGGCTGCACCCTTACTTTGATAGTAATAACATCGACAAGCAAGAAATGAAGCTCAGTAATCTTGGATAGCATATCCGTGTTCATAAATGGACGCGCTTGAAGCATATGGAACAGCTTTTCAGGGTTAGAAAGTAGCGTCAGCCTAATTTTAACTGTTGTTTTAATTTTTTATGTTGGCGCCTAGAAACTTTTGTATAATCTTGAAAGGACAATGGTGATGGGGAGAGAGCAATGATGTGAGGAATTTTAATGTATTTTATGCAAATTCAATGGTTACTCTACCTGCTATGCATCGAATAATAATAATAATAATAATAAAAATAGTAATAATAAATGTCTTAATTGCTGCATAGTAATAAATGTTTATATACATGCATACAGAAAGAGAAGTAGCAAATGGCGCAGTTCAACTACTCAGTTACCTCAGCGTTGCTCTTCCACTGAACCTGTTGGTACCAATCAGTTCATTGTTAGTCTATGGCATCTCAGTTTGGTGACCAAATGTAATCAGTAACCTAACCAGGATGAATACAGATACTGGATTGGTTTGCTCAACTGAGGGGTCAATCCCTTCAATGTTCTTCTGAGCTGTATACCTAAAAGAGGAATTCTGGATTTATATCCATAGAATGAAAGAAGAGTATCAGAATAACAATAGAAAATGGACCAATTCATTACATATTTCTCAGTGGGGCCGTACAAGGACAAATACTGCGGAGGTATCTAATTTAAACGACTTCTCGCAAGTTGAAATGTGGTATACCCCATGTAGGAGCAACAAAACTTAGATCCTTGGTGGGGCTTGTAACGGGACTAACAAGACACTTTAAAACATTGAACACACCTCCAACAAGTAGGTGTGTACAGTGGAGAGCGCGCTCTATAGGGTGTGTGTTGAAAGACAAAGCATCTTCAGAGTTTTTGACTGTCCAACACTCACCGCAATATACATTAACTTCGAAGGAACTCTACCTCGTAAAAAGCGTCCTGCAACTTGTTGACGATACAGGTTTACCTTGAAATTACTAGGGGTGTATAAAAGGCTACAGGGTCGAAATATGGTGATCCCGCTTTCAATCAATTATGAGAATACAGAACTTCAAATAGTTAAAGATGGTATGAAATTGTTAATAATAGCATCTTCAGCATGAGGGTCTGTACTATTAGGGTCCATCCTCTCCAAGCACTTAAGTACTTAACCCGAACGATAGCTATGGTGAATGCTGTAGGGACAATAATATTGGTTTCTATAATGTGGATTCCAAAACAATGCTTTATATACATGAGAGGTTGCAGGTTAATAAGGGCTATCCTGCATTGATTTGATATTCGGGTTCGGACAGGCTCTCGGTACTAAATTAGCGAATAGTAATACTGTAAAAGCTAATTAGTTGGTCCTTTGTGTTTGGGTGATTTCACCTCGCCCGCCTTCACAAATATTACTACTGCTTGACCAGTTATAATTTGTGCTTATCTTTTTGATAGTTCCTTAACGTAGATACTTATAAAGGTAGTCGCCGTAAAAGTAAGTACAAAACCTTTTCACCAAAATTAATATATATGGGTTATAACCTTTAAAATATATTGCACGATTAGCTGTGCACAAAAGCTAAAACAAACTTTATTGGAAAACGAGGACAATTAGTGTAAATCGGATACAGTTGTGGACCTCATTTTGTGTAACTGCTTTATTTTTGCCTCCTGTAGACTTTTCAGGTTATAAAGTATTAGGTTTGGTCGGCGAGCGAAGCAGTAAATCTCCCCCGGCGGATAAAGGGATTCATTCCTGGCTGGCAGTTTCCTCTGGGGCCCCGTACGTACATGACCTCCACATTTTGACCGAGTTCACATATTGTGGTCATTATTTAACACACAACACGCAAACTATTTATATCCGACGGACACTTTTGTTCCGGGCAAGCTGGAGGATCACGACAACACCCCCGTTTTACGCTTCATCGTTTGCAACGGTTCCGAATAATAAAGACGATAAATTATCGAAAGCAAATCTGTGCTTCGGAAAGAGTTATCTCCAGGTCTGTGACATCCTCAGTGGCCATGCATTGTCCGCAAACGGTTTTATTTTCGACGTGGATTCATTTCTGGAAATGAATGGCTCTGGAACAGTGAACGAGTTCGACTACCTATTGATTTTAAATACTCACGAGGATTCAGCTTCAGACCTGATTCACAAATTAACACTATACGAAATTATGGTTCTTTTAAGAAACAAAAGTTAAAACACTTTTGGCAAATACTTTTTAAATGATTTATATACACTTCTAGATGGACTAACTACAGGAGCGCAACTATGAACAGTAATTAACGTACTTTCTGCTGTACGCAGTGTTTAGCAGTATGGTGGTTATAACTAGCCAGATATTATTTATCCCAAAATGGGGTTATTAGTATTACCCTTCGTCAAATGCTGTCGAAAAGTTGAATATCTCATATGCAGTAGCACTCCAATAAAATAATAAAAAGTAAATCTATGATATTATATTATTTTACTTGTTAATAAAGAATATCAGCAGCATCCATTAAATCAATGTAAATCTTTGCTACAGTATGGTACCGTTTTACATTAGATAAGTTTTAAGTAACAACTTTATATAATCATCAACAATTAGTAAAACATGTAATAGCAGGTTCTGTGACTCACAAATACAGAAAAAGGTTGTGTAGAGATGTTTTCGATTTAGTTACGGTACCGAGTTACAGCGGTTGCTTGACATATTTTCAAATTTTGTTTGTTAAATTGATAGTACAGAGGCAAAATATATATATAGAATAATATTAATAATAATGCTTGAAATGTCAACCTCCAGTTTCTACGCAAGCCTCAACTCTTCGTTTTACAATTTGGAAAAATTTCTGCAGAGTTCCTGAACTACTTTTAGCAGTTTTTGCCTGCTAAAGTGCTTTTGGATTTTCCGTGACCACTTAAGTATTTAAAAATAGATATCTAAGGCAGGTTAAGCTATTTAATAGTATAAAAGCACTACACAAATTATTACTATTATTATTATTTAATGGAGATGGTTTTGCAAGCCATGCACAAGCGTAATATTCGGGGTAAGTAAACAAGAACTGCTACTCGGTGCACGGTACGGTTCGATCAAAGAAGGACCGGATGTGTATCTCAGCTCAAGCATGGACTCCGTGAGGTTACAAGATCCAAAGCTGAGTAAAAATTAATACAAACCAAGTTTTGTGACTGCCCAAAACCTGGGCAAATATTTCTAACTGGGAAAAGCCTTAGTTTTTTAATACCGGTTGTGTGAACGCCTTTAATCAGAATTTTTGCTCTAAAATTAGCAACGAGGGCTTCGTGAGGGCACAAAGCCACATATACTTGCGGTGAAGTGCTTTCGGGAAAATTAAACACGGGTTCCATCAGAACACACAGCCACACTTCACTTTGTTTGTGCGAGGTGTTTTATTTTCAGCCACGTTCTTCCCGCTTTTGTGCCTATTGATGGACTGTTGTTCTCCAGGTAAATTTAGGAATTCCCCTTGGAGGTTTCAGTCAAGCGCTGCTTTGGGTATATTGGTTGGTTCTCCTCTCAGCACGTGACCGTTCCGTGACCACTTTCTTTTTCTGATTTCAGTTTGTATATCAGTCTGCTTATTGATTGTGACTACCGTTTTCCACGTGTCGCAACCGTATAGAAGAACTAATTTGGCATTGTTGTTAAAAACTCAAATTTTGTTAGTAACGTTAAGTGTGAGCTACCCCATATACCTTTTCGAGTTCCAAAAACTATTCTTGCTTTCTTTATTCTCTGCTCTTATGCTACATACGTAGGGTTATATATTATAACCTACTGTGTGTAAAGTAACGCGGATTATGAATATGATGTAATCAAGCTAAATTACCCACGGTATCGAGGACAGAGTGGGTTATGTTGCACACGAGCAAGTAATATCCCAGTTTCTTTGTTTAAACCGAAGTAGTAAAACACCATATTACGGTGGAGTATTAGATAAATAACTATTCTCATTCAGGGCGATTATAGGAATAATGTTGTTTTATTACTTATTTCAACAACTTTGCTTATTTTTGCTCAAATATGATACTTATTTATAAACGAAAATAGATTTGCATAAAAGAAGAATAACGCAAAACTGGAATTTAGCAATAATTTTCCTGCCACACAAAAAAAACAAACTTCTTCTTTCTCTTCCATTTAATATAGGCTCAGATCCAGTTATATCAGTCACATAAACTGTGATTTTCTAAAATTAACCTGTAAGTTTAGGGAAGAACACCCTTCACAGGGTTTACTATCACCACAGCTGCTGGTAAGGTGACCTGAGGGCGTCCACTGCAAACAATGTTCGGGTGTGAGGTTCGAACTCACTACCGGCCGACTGATGAGCAAACTTCAAGAGGATTCCATTGCTCAACATTTGATATAAGATCTTAAGCGTATCAATAATTAATAAATTAAGACTAATAATAGTGGAAAAGAATGCAGAAACCTATCTCAATGGATTTAGAAAGGGAAGATCGACCCCACTTCTAATCTTCACTTTAAGACTAATATTGCAAAACTGATGGGAAATAGATACTGACCAATTTTATTGTTTCATACAATACAATCCGGTGTTACCATCGACATAACATGTTATAGGAATTTAAGGCGTTAAAAAATTAATAAAGCTAATAAAAGTCTGCCTCAACGAATCCCAAGTTATAGTAATCCAAGAAAATGTATCGAAAATGTTTCAAAATAAAAAGAGATTGGTCATAGAGTAAATACTGGGGCAAATGCCAATATAAAATTTTTACAAATATTAAAAAGAACCACACAGTATTACAACCAGTTATAATGCATATAGTCTATTTTTTTGCTTTATGATTCAGAGCAGGCTTTGCATTTATATTATTTTAGCAGTGTACAACAATTTAGTTACAAAATATAACTAATGTCAAAATCCAGGTCGCCGGGATTGTCAAGTTGACATTTCGGTAAAGCTTAATAAAATGCCATGAAAAAGCAGCGTTAGGTAATAGTAAAACCAAAGAGGCTATAAAACGCCGTTCTACTAATATAAAAGATATCAATGGTAACTTAAGTAAAACAGCCATCATTGGAAGAATTGGTAAAATCTTTGATGTAAGTATTAAGAATTAGACAGATATAACATTTCTAACAATTTCTTATAATGCTAGATTTCAAATGCAACCCAGAAATCTAAACGAAGCAAAATCACAACTCCAGCAATAACCGAATGATAATACGAATAAAGAAAAGGAATTTCTAACTTCGGAGGAACTGAATTATACTGGGAGTCGTTTAAAATTATACTAGGCTACACATTAACAAATATGGGATATAAATACAAAATTTGAATGGAAGAAAATTGTGTGAGAAGAGTCATATCATTTCGGCGGATTGCCTTTTAAAGGAAATATTAACAATTTCGAAATTATAGTGAAAAATGTATATTTATGTTTTTGGATAAAACTTTACCAGGATGTGACTTACTGTTGGACTCGGACAATAATGACAGGGGCTATCATAAGTGTATCAATGGTGACCTTTTTAGGCAATGTTGAAAAACAGTTAATCCCTGCTTTGGCCAAATTGAATGGAAAATGTGTGGTAATTATGGATAATGCACCATATAATTCGATTCTTATCGATAAAACACCCAATTTCTCGTTCAATAAACTACAAATACAGGAATGGTTAATTAAAAGTGATGTACAATTTGATGACAAAATAATAAAGCGACGATTATGGAAGTTTAATTTTACTTTACATATTGACCAAAAGCAATACTTAATTGACAAAAAACGACATGGGCATGAAGTTCTTAGATTACCTCCATACCACTGTCAATACAATCAAATTGAAATGGCAACGAGTTTATGTAAGAACTATTATAATAAGGACATAAATTCTCAGCCTCCCTCAAAAGACATAATTGCTAATTTATGGCTTAAATCTCTATCACTGTGTACAGCAAACATATGGAAAAAAATGTTGAACACTGTGAACTACTAATATAAAGTGACTGGGCAAAGCACATTGTTAAATTGGTGTGGATGATATACCTCCTGTTATTATTAGGTTGGAAGAATCTGATAAAGAATCGGAAGACGAGTTGTATTCCTCTTCTGAATCAGATTCTGGATGATTATCCTGAAGTGTATCCATCTAAATTCTGGTAAATGATATCTCTGAAAAAGGTTCTACCAGAGTATTTTGTATTATCTCTTTATTTTGAAATGCCTGTTATATGTGTAGCATAAATAATAACTTGTACAACACAGTTCTACAAACAAAAATCATCAGCAAATTATTAATAATATATTTATTTTTACACTAGAAATTTTATGGCGTTTCTGTACAGTTAGATATCAATCACGCTTAAATAAACGTACTTAAAATAAAGCAATACCTTATTTAATGTCAATGGTTCAGTAATTTTAGCTCTTATTAAGTATAATAGTGCTTATAAGTTAACACATTGACAGTTCTAATGGTTTTTGACATAACTAGTGTTTTTTCCTTTGTCACTAACTACCTACACTGTTACAAAAATGCAAATGCAAAGCCTGCTCTGAATCATAAAGCAAAAAAACAGACTATAGATCAGAAATATACGCATCCAACAAAAACAAAAAGAAATTCCACTAAACATCTGGGAAAGAAACATCCTAAGAAATATATATGGCTGGTAATGCAAAGTGAAGCATGTCAAGCAAAATATAATTTTGAACTAAAGCATTTGTGGAACTAACCCACTATAGCAAAGAAAAAGAGAAGTGGTTAGGTTACACAGAAAATACAAGCCATGGGGTAATAATGTTTCCTTTAAGGAAGATTTTAAGGGGAAAAAACGTAGATATAGCACGCGGATAAGAGGCTTGAAAGTGGCGGGAGTGAACAATTGGACACGGCACACATAAAATGATGGAACGAAGTTAAGGAAAAAGCGAGAGTGGCAGAAGACTATGAGTAGGAATAACTAATATACCCTGGTAGGGGGTTAATCCACTTTGGAGCTAATATTTTTAAACATATTCGATTAAAATGTATTATATTTAGTCTAATTTTCTTTAAAATATTCTTTTTTTATATTTACTTCAGAAAGTTTCAAAGCATTACATTGATGTCAACCATGCTAGAGAATAATTATTTTAATTTGTACCACGCGATAACTGTAATGAGAACTCTTTGCTATTGTTCTGCCATTCAGTATGTGAGATGGATGTATACTGGAATCACTATTGCTAGTTTTATTATGGGTTATCGCAAAAAAGGGCCAAGTAAGCTTAAATAAGGTGAAACAGTGCAAGCCTCTTCTTGATACTCTCTGGAGCGCGTTGCTAATACATTCAGTCTCCGTAATATATTTAACCAGTGATTTCCATATGGTGCGGCTGTTATCATACGATGTTATATTTATGATCACTTTATATGTGCTACAATTTCGAGTAGAGAGAATTCACAGATGAGACGAAAACCAATTATTGTGAAGCCTGGACGGGCGAATTTGGTTTAAAATCGTATCGGTGAGTTACCAATACCGTTATCAAAGAGCACAAATGGGACGAGACGAGACAGTTGTGAGTTTGATCAACGTCTATTAGTGGCAGCCAGAATACAAGTTGATAAACATATACCAATAAAAGCGATCTATCCCACTCAAAAATTTGCAGCTCTTTGCATTAGCACTTGAAATCTTTGACGGTGTTTATAACGAAATTGTGACAGATACGTGTACTAATGCAGAAAATGTGAATGTGCAACTGCAGACTGGTTATTTCATGTCTGTTTATTCTATGTAGACATGTACTTAAATAAAAGGTGGTTAACATATTAATAGCTGGCACTAGTAATATTTTTTTAATTATCTACTAGACTTGCACTGTAAAGGGCAAATGAATGTCTATTCGTTGAAATGCATCATATGTAATTAAATTAGAACTGCATACACGACACATAACACGATGCTCCACTGTAGTCCATGGAAATCGTACTAAAAAAGGGGTGTTGCCTTGCATCAAATGAGGTAGTTCTGATTTTTTGATATGTTGTATCGGATGAAGTGGTAATGACAAATCCGAGTTTTCGACCTCGGAAGCCCTCCGGATCATTGTTAAATACTTGAAAAACCGCTAAATTTTAGGACTTTTTTCAGTTTTTGTTAATTTTGACCACCAAGGACTAATGTTACAGCAAAAGTCATTATATACAATTTTAAAGCAAATAAAATTTGCAACAAAGTGAAAGCAATTCGGTCTCGGTAAATCAAACAGTTGTTAAGATACAGCTGTTCAAAGTTTCCAAAAATAGGAAATTTTAGAGGTTTTTTTAGTTTTCGTCAATTTTAACCACTAAGGACTTATTTTACGAAAAAAGTTATTGTATACGTTATTAAAGTCTATGTAGACCTAATAGCACCTGAGATACAGCTGTTCAAAGTTGATGCGATAATTATTATATTGTATTGTATTGAGAAGATAATGTCTGGATACTCTTATGCGCGTGCTGTGAGGGCTCACACTCTAACCCAGTTGGCATTAACAACAGAGGTTGTTAAAACTGTACATATGACTGATGAAGATGAAGGTGTGCTCGATGACGTGTTCTCCAGCTTTGACCACTCCACCATCTTAACGTTACTCAAATATAAACAATTCCAACTTATTCAAACCAAGTTTACTAATGCGCTTGATAATCTTGAACTTAACGGACCCACAGCAAAGCTCTGGGTTCAATATATCCGAATGGTAACTTTAGTGAAACAATTCATTGAAGCAGAGCGAATGGGAAACTGGGATCTGCATCTCAAGACTATCCACAAAATGCTGCCATTTTTTCATGCAGCTGGCCACTTATTTTATGCCAAGTGTGCCCACATGTATCTTCAAGATATGTTGACACTGGAAGAAAGAATGGATCTTTTCGAATTCCAACAGTATACAAAAAGTGGGTACTTTACAATTCGATGCACCAAAAAATTCTGGTGTGGTGTATGGTCAGACATGACGATTGAACAGGTTCTTATGAGATCTATGAAAACCTACGGAGGTCTGACCCGGGGCCGCGGAATGACAGACAGTGTGCTAACCCGATGGACATTAGGAATGGTCTACCTCCAAAACGTATGTACAGATGTGGAAAGCTACTGCGACATTATGAGTGGTACGTCTGAACAGCATATTGATATACGACCATCCAGAATGACCAGAGACGAACAAGATGCAGAAAAACTGCTTGACTTCTTTCACATTCACCCTCCATTTCCCAAGAGTGATTCCATAATTTCATTAAGTAGTGGGCTCGTCGGAAGTAAAGAGGTTAACTGCCACAATGCTGTAAACATTGGAAAGGAGATGATGTCAAAAGTTATTGGTGAAAATTTTGAAAATGTAAAGTTTACTAGAAGAAATACAGTGAACACGCTTGCCTCTGCTGTCTGCCCTGTTTCAATTGGAGAGAGAAGGGTGACCGTTAACCCTCTCACTTTCAAAATCGCTACGGTTCAAATATAACAGTAGTTTTCGATGGGTAACCATCTGACGCATCAGATAAAAACACCAAGAGCTTTGAACGTCTCCGTAGAGCTAGAGCAACGTCCTCTCCTGATGTTATCTTCGACGAAACAACCATTGCTCCAGTTGCTCAGGACAAGTTCCTATTAAATGACAGGAACAAGCTTAGACTTATCGACATGCTGAAGGTGCACCTAAAGAGGAACAAAATTCTAACACTACAGGCAGAGGAAGATGCTGACCGGTTAATAGTAACCACAGCCATTTCCATGTCCGCTGCCTACGACGTCGTCAAGATCGCCGGCGAGGACATAGATTTGTTGGTCATGCTTTGTGGTTTGCCACGAGATGTAGGAGACCACACCCTTTCAACATACAGACCAAAGAACAACATTATATTTGAAAAATGTGGGAGAGGAAAAAACCCAAATATCACCTACTCGACGAATTTCTTCACGCACCAAACACAACCCGAAATGGCACTGTTCCTTCATGCATTCAGTGGTTGTGATACAACATCAGCCCTTTTTGGTCAAGGAAAAATAAAATTTTTATCGACGCTGAAAAAACAGCAACGCACTGAACAAAACGCTGCAGTTTTCCTTAGCCCCAATGCCACACCTGCGCAGGTCGCCGAAGCAGGAGAGAGAGTTCTCGTTTCACTGTATGGAGGCAACATTGAATCCTAAAATCTCGACGACCTTCGCTTCCAGCGGTTCACAAGGGCAGCAGCTAAGTCCAACATGAACCTCGTCAGGTTGCCTCCAACCAGGGATGCTGCAAGATTTCACTCTCTGCGAACCTACCACCAGGTAGAAAGATTTGTTTTGCCAGTATTGATTTTCTGGAGTTATGGTTCCTAATTTTGTTGTTGGTTTCTTTTCAGGTACAGAAGTGGCTGGGAGGTGAGAAGAATCCCCTCGATTGGGGCTGGATGCGGAGTACACAAGGCATCATTCCTCAACTGATGACGAAACCACCAGCTTCTGAAGCCCTGCTAAACATGATTTCCTGCAACTGCAAAAAAGGTTGTACCAACAATTGCGGTTGTAGGAAAGCAGGACTCAAATGCTCGGCTGTTTGCAACCACTGTAGCGGTCAATCTTGTGAGAACATACCAGACCTGATGTGTGACGACACTGATGATGAACCACTTATCGATGATCCAACATCAGATGACGATTTCGACCTGCCTGAGCCGGTCGATGAAGAAATGCTACCGAAGCAAGCTGCTCCCAAAAGAAGTGCTGTGGATTTAGAGGACCAGCCTGGTCCATCAAAGATGTACAAGAAGTACGACTAATAACAATTTCCCACACAGTACTGATTATATACAATGAGGTGTTTCATATTACAACAAAAAATTTAAATAATAATTTTATATTTGCTACAACGGTTTTTTAAATAAATTATAATGCTTATTTCGTTAACGACCGTACTTCATATTGTTTAATATTTGCTTACTAACCTCATCAACTTTGGACAGCTGTATTTCAGGAACTATTACGTCTAAATAAACCAAACTAGTCTCGTTTTGTTGAACGTTTAGTCCTTCTTAATAATATATATATAATAACTTTTGCCGTTAAATGGGTCCTTAGTGGTCAATATTGACAAAAACTGAAAAAAAAAATAACTAAAATTTCCTTTTTTGACAATTTTGCAAAACTTTGAATTGCTGTATCTTAGAAACGATTTGGCCTATCAAGACCAAATTAATCTCATGTTGTTGCAAATTTAATCTACTTTAGAAGTGCAAATAATGACTTTTGCTGTAACACAGGTCCTTGGTAGTCAAAATTGACAAAAACTGAAAAAAGTCCTAAAATTTAGCGGTTTTTCAAGTATTTAGCAATGATCCGGAAGGCTTCCAAGGTCGAAAACTTGGATTTTTTATTACAACTTCATCACATACAACATATAAAAAAATCAAAACTACCTCATTTGATGCAAGGTAAAATGTATCAATT
The DNA here is from genome assembly GCA_940337035.1 of Agriotes lineatus. NCBI lineage: Eukaryota > Metazoa > Arthropoda > Insecta > Coleoptera > Elateridae > Agriotes > Agriotes lineatus. Next base: position 73,163,885 of record OW679195.1, on the reverse strand, counting down.
CCATGGACTACTGCTGGTAGAACATGCAGCAATTTCCATCTACGTTGTGGAGGTTATATCTGAAACACACATTTGAAGGTTTCGGATTATTATTTTTGATACGTTTTTGCGAAAACCCGTGCATTTGTTTAATACCACGGACCTAAATTATTAAGTAAAGCCAGTTTATTATAAAGGGTGCTTACGGTTTTCTCTGTATTCTTTCAAAGGGCGATAGTACACCTCAAAAGGAGTCGACAAACCTTAAAACGCCTTAGTAAAAGTTGTATAATAAACGAGATAATGATTCTTTTAGTTTTTACATTTAATTATTAATTTGTTTTAAAATCTAGTAATCCACTACTTAATCAGCATTGTATACTACAAAGACGTATCACCATGTTATATTCAAAGTCTGATTCGGAGTAGCCACGACCTTTCATACTCTGCAAGGCCCAAACCTTGTTGACGAATTTCCTCAGTTTCTGCCTGCATCCGGGTGCGAAAATAAAAATAATAAAATGTTTAGTCAAAAGGAGATAGTAAAGGTTAGTTATTGATGACAACTTTACTTGTCTAATCAGCAAACCTTATAACAATGCTGATTAAGTAGTAGATTACTAGATTTTAAAATAAATTAATCGTTTAATGTAGAAACTAAAAGAATTATTATCTGTCTTATTTGATAAGTTTTACCGAGGCGTTTTAAGGTTTATCGACTCCTTTTGAGATGTACTATTGCCCCTTAAAGAATACAGAGAAGACCGTAAACACCCTGTATATCTAGCTATTAAGTTAATCGAAACTCCAGTATCATAAAACTTTAGCCAAAACGCTGCTAAGTATAACTCGTTTTAAAGAGATAGAATGGACTATAAAGTCGATTATCAGTATGATCCTTTTATTGGGACCATAATATTATTCAGTTTCGTGTTGGCGTGAGTTTCAAGAACTCAAGGTTTAATTTCAAAAATAAATTAGTTTCTCTTCGTGATGCGATATGTAGCTGCAGCCATTCGTTAGAAAAATTAAATTATTTCATATGCTAATCACGTTATTTTCAATTTCTGTCTGAAATAATTAAAACTTGACCCATATTTGGCATGCATTTCGCGTGAATATTCGGAACCTTCTGTCCCAAGGATTTCCCCTTCCTTGAAACAAGTGACGCGCTCGGAGGATCGAGTTCTCCCCAGAGTGCATCACGTATCTGTGCTCTTAAGGCCGTAAAACTGTAACTCGCAACTGAACGTTGTCGTGACACAAATTATTCCCGACTTAAATTATGCAGCTAAATTGTATCACAACAAAGAGATTTTATCAAGCTCTGACAACGTCTAAAAATTATTGCCAGTAACTTATTGTGGATTGCAAGGGCTGTAATTGTTTCTGTAATTTAGCGGCGTTAAGGATGCCTGCGCTAGCAACACTAGGAATGTGTCGTTGGTTTTCGTTTGATAATTTTTTTTGGCTAATTTGTAAAATGTATTATTTGCTTATAGTAGGATAAACTTGCAGTTCAAATCAAAACAGTTAAAACTTAGGGACTACATTATCAGATATGAAAAAAAGCGTTTTCGATTTGTAGATCTTGATTGAAACTACAATTACTGAAATTTTGTTTACTATATTAATATTCAGTTGTAATTGTACAACATAAGATATTAAATATTCAAAAATTCATGGAGGTTGCAGGTGGTAGGCAGGTAGCAGTATATCAAAAAATTTGGTGTAAGCAAAAATTGATATAATCAGAGCATTCCCAACCTGAAACATATTATTTGATTTAAAGACGTTGCAGAATTTATATAAAAAAAACGAAAGGTGTCATGCTTACTAGTTCAGAAACTATAAAACACTAAATATTTTAATTACATCTGTATTTCCTGTACTACAAGCAACATTTTAAAAGTTTCCAATTGAAACCGAAATGTACAATTTGTACTTATTTCTTGCTAGAATTTTAGCAGTTAATGATGAAGATACTATTGTTAGGTAGGTACTAGAATTGGCAGAGAGATTGACAGCTTAACTTTACCTTCTACTTAATTTTAATTAAGGAAATTTTTAGAGAGTTCCGGATTTATACTTTAGCGAATGACAGTTTTTTTTAATAAAAATATCTTTTTTTTATTTGAAACGATGCTGTTATCAATAACTATTACCGTCAGAATTAAAGGAGAACTGGCTTAACTCGCACGACATAAGACGCGCCTCAGTCCTTAAGACTTTCTTATACTTTTCTTCCAATTTCGCCTATGCACGAAATATCTAAAAATGTATTAATGTTTCTAGTAAGCATGCTACAGTTAGTTCGCAACAATATATTAGGTAGTCGATAACTTTCGAACTAACGGAATCTCATTTCCTTAGCCACTCGTCCGAAAATACTACGTACCACAGAAGCTTATCGTTGTGTTATAAAGTGGAGGGGAAGATATCAGGGAGTAAATTCGATCGATGCCGAATCAAGACCAATCGGCGCCTATTCAGCTTGTTGGACGCAGATTTACTCGCTTTTATACATGGTGATTAATGATCACATAAAAAATAATTCGACCTAAAAGATAGAGTAACAAGGTCAACACATCACCAAGACACACGCCTCACACAATGGTTGCTGCGCAAGCACAAAAGCGCGCTCCAACGTTGTACGAATCTGGGGCCGGTTGAGCATTGCACCTCCAGACGCAAGCGTATAAAGCCTCTACACCGTAAGGTAAAATAAGGTTACCGACAATACATACATACATACATACAAAAAAATAATACAGGCAAATCCTTCAGTCAAAATATGAAGATTATGCAAACCCACTTAAACGCCTTAAAAGTCAAGAAAAAAGATTATATTTACATGCAATAATCAAGATGCTTTGACACAGGGTACTGTTGCTATAAATTCAGGGGTTCTCAAACCTTTTTCTAAAATTTCTAATACTGTTTCATAAAAAAAAACTACAGATGTGAAGCAAAAGCCTTAGAGGGGTTTTCGACTACCTCCCCCTTACGTTACAATAAACATCTAGATGATATACGATCGACTTAATAAACACCCTGTGTATATATGTATAGTTATTTATAAGCCAGTTGATTCCTATTGCCGTTACTCGTTACATCGTAGTTTCCACCTATGCCTCCCAATTTGGGTTTGACACACCTCGCTGGTGCAATGCGTCTTCTGTTTTTGTCTGCCATCATCTTCGTGGCCTGCTTCTTCTTCTTTGATTTGTACTAAACGTTCAATTTTTATTTGGAGGATTTGTCTTCTTTCATTTTATTATTTTACTGCCATATTTTCCATTTCTATTTTTTGTTTCCAGTAGTCCCTTTGATGATATTGTCTCTCCTACTTACATATTTATATGTATCACATATTTTTATTGTTTCTGAATCTTGTTTTTTAGTCTTTTCCTTTATTTACTAGTGCTCTGTACAATGTATTTTGGGTATTTATCTCCATACCCCACAATTCATAATGTCCTTCTGATTTTATCAATAGGACTGTATTTTATATGTCTTTTCCTACTATAATCTGGTCGTTTAGTAAATGAAGGGTAAATAGAGTGGCAATATCCTCCAGTGAAATGCCCATTCCTGCAAATTTCTACGCTTGAGACAAATAGATTTAAAAAAAGGGTAGATGATATGCAACATTATTGTCGCAATCTGATATACCGTTACCTATTTTATATGCAGTAATGAAGTTACCATACAATTTTTTTATTGCGTTGCTGTATCGCCACTTTTTATATAGTGTAATTCATACTATTGTAGTTCATTGTTCCTTTCATCACACGTAAGTTCTTTTTTATTATACCTGCATCAGAACCGCCGTTTAAAGCACGCCTGAGCGTGCGAATACAGGCGATTAAAGCTCGCCGAGCTTTAAAGGTTGTCAAGGAAACGACTGAATGCAACAACGGACATGGGCGCGACAAAAACGTAAATAATTCTCGTAACTATAGTAGCAATATTATTACGCCCTCTCGGTTTATCACGACAAAAATTATTTCTAAGTTTTTAGTGCGTAATTTATTTCCAGTATTGGAGGTATAATAAAAAATAGCGTAAAGTATTCGTGGATAACTGGTCTTTAAAACACTTGCTCTATTTCGAGCACTCCGGCTACGCCGTCGTACTCGAAACTCGCGCGTGTTTTAAAGACCTTGTTATCCACGCATACTTTAATATACTATTTTTGACGACTGACATCGAAAGTAGATTTTTCTCACTGTCATTTGACAACAGAAAGTTGACATTTGCCGCTGAGCGTGCGTTTTCATCTTTTTGCCGCTCGCCGAGCGTTTTGGGTTTCCGCGTTAACAAAATAGGTAGCCACGTCCGAATGTTTCCTTGACAACGCCCGTCATTTGTGGAAATAATCGCGTCACATGTCATATAGACTGCGCGAGTAATGTTAACTTGATTGTCAATTAATTTTTGCGATAAAACGAAATTTGATATTTTCCTTTAATAATATGCTCAGTCGTCGAAAAAATAGTATGTATGTTTCGAGCTAAAAGTGCGTTTGCCGCTTTTGCATAATTGCTGGTTTCGACTTCGTCTCGTCGTTGAGACGAAGTCGAAACCAGCAATATTCATGCGCAAGCGGCAAAAATGCACTTTCAGCTCTTAACATACAATATACTATTCCGTTCCACCTGGAACCTTTCGTATTACGTCAAGGAGTGGGGGCGTTACTAATACTATAGTTTTTTAACTAAGTGTAACCGAAATGCCCCGACTGGGTGTCGAACTCCCGCTCGAAGTTAGGTGTTTCACTGTTATCTCGCCTGTCGTGAGCGAAACCACCGAGGCCATCAGCACAACCTTCTAATTCATCTTCCGAATTAAAACCTATGTCTAACTCAACAGTTTCGTTAACCAAAACATTTATGCCCTTTGTAAAAATTACCAGTTTGTGTAAAGCGCTGTTAAATTTACTAGAAATTTTTAAATATATTTTATAAGAATTGACAAATTGCTTACAAAGTAACTAAGGAAATTTGTAATATTTCACTTAGGAATAAAGCAATTCAGTAAAGTACAACTTCTTCTATTTAATTTTGTGAACAAACTTATAAGTTTCCCATATTTGATCAACTTTACATTAAAAATTAAGTTAGAAGCTTTTGATCAGAACGTATACTGCTGCAGTCAAGCAAAATTACTTCGAAAACTGTCCTCAGAATTAATACTTTTTTCTCAAAAGAGGGGTGACTTTGATTAAAATAATATTAACTATATTTCTGCTCAAACACAATTTTGAATGAAACGATAAGCGGACAAATATGTTTAATTTGACAAAATCTTAATATTGATTCTGCTAAAATCGTTTTTTGAAAAATCTGACTAAATCTGAACTCACATGGATAGCTAGTTTCAATGTATTCTGTGATGTATGCAGATTTTTTTCTGTAGCTTAACAGAATGTCTAGAAGTAAAATGAAACCGAAGGGTGTAAGTTGCAGCATTTGGGTATCCAATGTCGATATTACTGATTGGTAAATAAACTGCATTTAAAATATCTAAACATTTTTATATATCTCGAAGCTCGTTACTTGAAGATTCGCTGTCGTTGGGAAAGTGGTTTATTATACTGTACCGTAATATTCCATTTACCGGGATCATTTTAGTCCAACAAGTGGAACATTACAGCTGAGGCCGGTAAAGGGTTGCTATAACAACTTACCCGAATTAATACTGGAATTTACGTTTTACCGGACTAAAATGAGTCGAACTAAACATTTCATGCTACCGTTACTATAAATAAGGTAATCAGATTATTCATATAGTCCAATCACTTGAAAAGAAAAACCGTGTTTTATGAACATTAAATCCCTAGAATATTTTTTAATACGTTCTAATATTTGGCGCCTTAATAAAAATTCCAAATTTTCCAATTTGAGAGGGGGACGGCGTCGATCTACCCGCCAATTTGAAGAATAGCAAATAAACCGGTTTTTCGGGGATACTTACTTTCCCGTTGGTCAACATCTAAAGCCTCTTTTTTTTGCCGTGATATAATTCATATTTTTTATGGACATTTCGCCACCCCGTAAAATTAAAAATAATAAATATCGAATGTTTCGAGGGACAACCTGCCCTCGTTATCAACGAATTAGCAATTAAAACTAAAAATTAACAAAGAAATTTAGTTTTTCCCTGGGAGGGAAAAATAACAAACCTTCAGTGAATTGCTTGACACTGACATCTGACTACCTAGTTGATTTGATCAATATGAATCGACCGCCGTTGGAAATGAGGTCCGACACTACTACCAGAGTACTGTATGTACTTTTGTGATGACTGAAAGGTAATGATTAGTCGTAATGAAGACAGCTTGTTGAAAACAGAAAATATTTTCATCTTGCGACTCACAAATAAATTTTTTTAAGATGATGTCCTTAATAAGGATTGCAATAGGTACTTTGGTATATGACGAATGGGAATGTAGATATTCCCGAAAAGCCCGGTTTTGCTCGCCATTTTGGCATCGTGTGCGACGCCTCCTCAAATTCGAGAACTTGGAATTGTCGTCAGGGTATCGTGTTTTAAAATATAACCAAAAACTAAAGACTGAAATACTCAACCATTTGTTTGATTAAGATTGCCCTATATTTACGTAAAAATTAAAAGAATGCGACACGGTATGAAATAAAATGTTGTTCGTTATATGTTGGTAAGTGATTCTTCACTGTACTAGCTTAGAAGTTCTGTAGACATCAAATTCATACTGTAAAAATTCGTTTCGTAGCTATTACTCAGGCTGCTATGCTTAAAATGTCAAAATGCAAATGTTTTATGCACAATTACTGCTTAATAGGAATTATACGAAGTAATGATGTATTAATGTTGTTGTAGCAATTTATATTATGTATAATGTATTTGGCTCTTGAGGTGGGAAGATCTGGATTTTAACGCTACTGACTTTCATTAGGATTAATTGGTATAGATACTAACGTCCTTTTATACTACACCAAATCTTTTCGTAGACGCTGTAAAACCAGGTATGCACTGCTAGATTCTAAACAGTCTAAATATAATAATCTTATAGCTTTCATAGTAGTAGTAGTAGTAGTATATACCAATACCCCGGAAGCTCATATAGTATAGTAAAATTTTTCAAATTCATCTTTTGAAAATTATAATTTTTGGTGTTTCTGAATTGTGTCTTTTATATTCAAGAAGATCTAGTTTTTAAAATATCAACTAGAAATTTTTTCTACATAGATCTGTTTCACGACATTCGGCGTGACAGGTGCAAGTAATGTTTTGAGTTACTCTTAAATCGCCCATTGGTAATAATTAATATAGGAAAAAGCATTGCAGATTTTAATACCCGTAAACATCACAAATATGTTGAACTACTTCTTGTTATTAGGGTACTTTAAACCAAAACGCATTAATAAGACAATCTGTAGAGTCTGCACGTGTTACTTTGGGATTTTAAAAGCTGCGCGTAAAATGCACATAAAAGTGTTAAGACCATGCACATATTGTCTACTCTGTTTTCAGAAACGTCATTTCCAGCAATAAACAAATGACTGATCCACTGGCCGCCATCAAAATTCTCAAGCCGTGCCCTAAATTCGGGGTAGTTGCGCTTTTGCAATGGACGCCTAAATTTCCCAAATCGTCGGTGAAGCACGGAAGCATTATTGACCCCTTGTTACCACCCTGTGTTTACCCGCCCCGTTATCTGTCTGTTTATCTTCTTCTTCCTTTTCCGTGACGCGACCCGGGGCATAAATTGCGCTGTCTTGGGTGACTTTGAGGTTCCGTTTAGTGTAAAATGTTGGGCTACTTTAGAACTGGAGCTAAGTCGCCTGAGCGACCTCAAAGAAAACGATATGCAAACTGCTGTTAAATGTTGCTCGAACACGGATGCTGCCAAGTGCCGCCTGGTAATACTTTTGCCGAAAAGTGGCCCTGTGAAGTAAAAGCGCAGCGATGCTCGGCTTTAGTATCTTTTATTAAGGGGTGCCTTGCAACGCTTTATTTGTAAGAATTGGTTCAATTAAGAATTCATTTATGCTTTATTATACAGGGTGCATCTGTAATGCCTAGCTAAACTTCGGGAATCGATCTACTCGCTAAAACATGTAAAAGAATTTGCTATGATGATGGATTCGGAAACGCTTCACTGGTTTACGTATAGAAAAAATTAAAACCCGATATTAAAAAAAATGCAATTGAAATATTGTTCTAAAGGGTAGTGTCATTCCTAATTTTTAAATGGTGTAAGACTGGATTTTTCGCCCAATTTCGCTTTAAAAATGTAGCCTTATTCGAAGTTGCTGCGGGCGTACTTCATTATAATTTAGATTTAAGACAGCAAACCACCACATCTCAGCTATGCATACGAATCGTGTTTTCGAATCTCTGGTTATAGGAACTATTTCTTTATTTCAGTTAGTAAAATTAATCTAGTGAGTTTGACTACGCATTTCAGATACAGCCTGTTTGATTGAAAAGTGTGTTAAATATTTTTAGGATTATAATTTTTTGAAATTAAATATAGTCCTACGTTTCCAATTTTCTGTATCTTAATCATGTTGTTACGTGTAGATTATGCTTTAGTTAAAATTAATTTAATATTCGGGGCTTATCTTGAATTTTCAGCTATTTTCAATTATAATGATGTGGGTTAGGCCACCACGTTTTTGTTGGTGTGACTTCGGTTGCTTATACTCCTTGTTCATTTCTGTGTGGATTTTCTAAAATTTGTTACCTAGAAAAATTTTGCTAATTTTTGGAAAGCTTGTCAGTATAAAAGGAGCGCTTTCTTATAGCTATATTAGGCGAATGATTTAATAGATCGCTTCTGATACGATTTATGTGCACTGAATTTCAAGAGTATCACTATATGTGCTTCGCAATCATCGGTTATCTTGTAGAGTTTTCCTTAGTATTATTATGGCGTGTCTGCAATCGCTTAAATTAATCTTGTTAGGTTAGTATTTAAAAATATTTCTACGAAATATAATCTCCAACCTCGTAGGTCAATCCGTGTTCGCATTTGCATACTGCGTGACCCACTGGTGATATTTTGAGATTTTTATTAATCCTCTTAGTATTTTCCTCTTCTAAGTTCGAATGCCACCATGTGAAGCACCTAGAACATAGATTAATAACTAGTTTTGTGTATCCTGTTAAGCTACACTGGCAAATACCTCTTCCCGAAATGTTTAAGCACCTGCATTCATACCATTTAGGGCAGCTTTTCTACAGCTCTTGTGATTTTTCCGTCGTGGCGATCTAGCATTCCAAATCTGCAGGTATCCCCATTGTGATTACTCGCGTGGCACAGTTTTCTTGTGGCCCGCGAAAATTCTGTACTATAAGATATACCTCGTATGGATGCTATACCCTACTACAGTGGCTTACTTACGGTTTGCATTTGTGATTCTATGCAGATTGTTGAGGAATAAAACTCTACTTATTGTGCGCCTCGTGCATATCGGGTTAATTGTAATATGCTTATACTTTTGTGGTATTTGTATGGTGGTTGTTGGATTTCGGTATTTTTGGTTGCAATGATCCCTTTACTAAGCGCAGAATTCCCACTTTTTGTTCGTAATAATGTTAATTGCGAGGGAGTACTGGAGCGTTTCAAGCCAATGTAATGGGTCTCACACGAATTGAAGTGTGTCACAATCAGGCGCGGATGGGCATTAAAATATCAACCGGGCATCAAGAGAGGTCTGCCCCCCCCCCAATCAAAAATAATGAAAAATGGAAAGTTGAAATTCCTTTATTAAATGATATAAAAAAACAAATCGTTTGATATAAAAATATTTATGAAATAACACAACACAAATTTTCAAAATTATTTTGGGGATAAATAACAAATTTTTAAAATAACAATATTTTTGGAGTAGGTAAGATAAAATTAAAATAATATGCTTTCTCTAAAAAATTCTTAAAATAACAATTGATTTGTAAGTAGCTTCGGCGGTTTGCTACGCAATCGATGATGTTGTCTTGATCGATGTTTTCTAAAACGTCTTTCTTGATACTCATAAGCGAGAAGCTTGAAAGCTTGGTTGGCAAAAATGCAGTAGTTTGATCTTGATTATGAACTTCGGTACTTTTGGTAGTTTCTTGAACATCAAGGGGTGTAGAATCCTTCTTGTTCATAAATTGATCTAACTTTTTACAACTTCCAGCGCCTTTTTCCAAATCCAGCTTGCGCTTCAGCCTCTCACACGTTCGGCGCCGCCCATTTTTTTTTATTCCTTGTTTATTTGTGAATACAGAATACTAGAGAAAAGTTGAAATGTAAAGACACCAGCACACCATAAGGTTATGCTGGGTCGCTGGTGTCTTTACATTTCAACTTTGCTCTAACAGCATTCAACTTTTCTAGAAAACGAAAAAAAAAATCGTTCAGTCAAATACACGAGTTTCCAATTTGTCAAAAGATAGGTAAATACTTACGGTTTATTCGAGATAGAACTTTCCAAATCACACAAAACAAATGGGGCAAGAATAATAAATCATCAAAAATTACCAAACCGGCGCTGTTAACTATATACAGAATTCAGATCACACGCACGAATAACAGTAGTTAGGCTAACAGTGATAAAACCGGATAAACCCGTATTTCCAGTTCAGTATCAGTAGCCGACTGGGCTGATGCAAGATTAGAAGACAGTATTCCTGGAAATATAAGCGCCTCTCAGCGTTACATGCACCTGCTCCGACTGCTCGTATATCGTATCATGATTCGTTATACGTTGACTGATTCAATTTATTTATTTTATATTTCTTTTTTATCGGATGTGACCTGTGCGGCGCCAAAAGCGTCAAAAACGGCCGCGGCGCCCCGGGAAAATTCCCGGTTTGCCTTATGGCCCATCCGCGCCTGGTCACAATTCAGGCGCCGTAGGGCTATTGGGCGAATTTCGTTATTTAACGTAAACGAACATCATACAGTGTGTCCCAGGATTGATGTTACAAGAGGTGAGATGGACTAAAAATTTTTGAATTTTATTCTAAGGTTCTGAGATTCGGTTCTGCTTCGTTTGAAAAGAATTTTAAGAATATTTTCAGTTTTGGAAAAACAAGTAAGTAGGCCTTGACAGGGAAGCGAAAACTATTTTATTTTCAGATAAACTACCCTTTTTGTTCATGATGCGACAAAATTTTATTAAGAAAAGTTGTTGATAATGATAAATTATGGATTTATACAAAATTTCAGAAAGATCTGTCGAATTAGAAAAAAACGTTATATTTTAGAAAATTGTATTTTATTTTCAGGTAAACTACCCTTTTTGTTTATGATACGGCAAAATTGTATTAGGAAAAGTTGTTTAGAATGCGAAATTATGCCCCTATACAAAATTTCAGAAAGATCTGTTGACTTCGATTAAACCCTCATTTTTAATAAATGCAATTTGTTCAATCTAAAAAATAACGGTTTAATCTAAGTGAACAGATCCTTCTAAAATTTTATATAGGGCCATAATTTATCATTGTGAATAACTTTTCTCACTAAAATTTTGCCGTATCATAAACAGAAAGGGTAGTTTACCTCCCCCACTTTATTTAAAATATATTTGGACAGTATCCTAAAAGGATGGCAAAAGAAATGTAAAAATATGGGCATCAAAGTGGAAATAAAATACAATTATCTAAAAAATAACGGTTTTTTGTAAGCCGACAGATCTTTCTGAAATTTTGTATGGTAGCATAATTTATGATTCTAAACAACTTTTATTAATAAAATTTTGCCGACTCATGGACAAAAAATCTGGTGTGATACACTCACACAACTTCCTTTTACAGTGATCTTATAATTAGTCAAAAATTTAATTTTTAATTTTTAAGCATTTGTCAAAAATTTTCAAAAATTACGAATTCTACAAAAACGGTACAAAATAGAGCGTTAGTTGAAGAGACAAATTTTCTCTAAAATCTTAAGCAGAATTCAAAAATGTAATAATATACCGGGTGTTCCATTTGAAATAGGAGTTAATAAAAAAAAATAGAAAAAAAAACAAAAGAAACCCACTTTAGAAGTTTTCAACTGGAAAATCACCTATCTCACGTCAATGCACATTAAAAATGTAATAAAAATGTAAAGTTTGAAAAAAATCGTTAGAGCCGTTTTTGAAAAAATCGAAAAAAACTGAAAAATCACAAGAGTAAACACCTACTTCCGGTTATGCGATTTTCTTCAAAAGCTTGCTGTCTCATCTACATAGTACACAAAACTTATATATGAAGTTTCAACGCCATACCTCTTTTCGTTTTTGAGATATTCTGTTCACAGACAGACACACAGACACACAGACACACAGACCAATGAAAAAAAATATGTTTTTTGGGATCAGGGGACTCTAAAACGTGAAGATCTGTTGAAAACTCAATTTCGAATTTTTGGGGTGAATCCAATACTTCCTTTATCGTAAAAGGAAGTAAAAAGGTAGTTTACCTGAAAATAAAATAGTTTTCGCTTCCCTGTCAAGGCCTACTTGTTTTTCAAAAATTGAAAATATTCTTAAAATTCTTTTGAAACCAACCAGGACCGAATCCCAGAACCTTAAAATAAAATTCAAAAATTTTTAGACCATCTCACCTCTTGTAACATCAATCCTGGGACACACTGTATATTAGAATTTTAACTTCGGCTGCACGTTTTCACCAACGTTTGAAAGGCATTGCGAAGAAATCGTGCAACTGTTTGTTCTTTATTCAGTTTATTTGAACGAAATACTTAGAACAGAACTGTATATATTGTAATGACGCCCCCTTATACTAAAATGGCTTTATGTAAAAATAATAAATAAAAATCACTACAATTTATAAACTAAATCGTTTTATTATTTGAATTTTATGTGAAACTCAGGGCTAATGAAAAGATGTAATAATTATATATCAATAAATGGTTTATTGCACTCTGTATTTTATTTATTTGCAATTAAATATGGCTTAGCTCCGATAAAGCATGAAATAATAAAACAAAAAACTCTTTTCTCAGGGGAGTAGCATCATTAACTTTGTATTACAAATGCTTTGCTGTATGATAATTTAACCAATATAGCAGATGCCTGACTTTGTATTTGACAGGTCTATAAACTCAAAATTTAGTGTACAAAATGATTTGCTCGTCCGAGAAATTCAGGGTAAATTGAATTACAAAACACCGAAAAAGGCAAGACCACATCAGGTAAATGCTGCTAAATATGTGACGTGACTTCCGGCTAACCTGTTTTGTTTCAGTGACGCAAACAGACGCTCTGATATGCAACTGTTCTATTTCCGGCAAAGCTGATAAAATCGGCTTCAAATCGCAAATCTAAGGGACGCTATCTCAAATATTCGAATCTGGACGGATCTGGGCCGCTGGAATCACGTTCAACCCCTTGAGAAATGTCGAAACTTGAAGAACCGCAAATACTACGGGGCTGCTCCACCTGCTTCCTGTGAAATTTACCTTTCGAATTGGTGCTCCGTTGAAAGCTCGCAGAATGTAGAGACGCCACGGCTATTACACGCTTGTTGACGACTTCCTCCTGCAAATTTCTCCACCCAGGCACTTCTGAAGACATCCTGCCAACTTAGCACACCCAATCGCATCAGTTAATAGGGGCTCCGAAGTTTCTGAGCTGATTGCACTTTATTGGCAACTGGTATCACTGGGAATATTAGCCACAATGGTGACTATTAAAACACAATTTTGGCTCAACAAATAACTTTTTATTCTTAATAATTTTGTAAAAACTGGGAGCTCAACTGGCCCACAGCCTAAATTTAACAAGCTTCTATCTGATCTTCTTTGTTAAACAATTGACATTCTCGTTTCCAATCTATAATGATCTACATTTGTTTATGAGAAATAAGGTTTGGTTTTCATGTTTACTTAAGGACTATAGTTTTGATCGAATGTTCTTGCGTAATTACTAAAATGTCATTATCTTTGAAATTCTTCAAGTAGGACATTGCTCTGATTTTAATTAACTTGGTTTTAATAGCAATTAATCACATGAGGGTCCCGAGTGGTGTAGCTTGAACAAGCGTCCACGTTCGATCAGCAGAGTTAAGCAACGCTGTCTCTGGTCAGAACTTGGATGGGAGTTCCACGGCTGCATCTCTCGGCGCCTCGTGGTACGGCTATCACGGAAAAAAGTTGGTCCCGGCGGTCATACAACATCATGACAGTCGTTAGTGGGGTTGGAAGTCCTCATAACTGCACAGCGACGCCTATAATTGGCCTAACGGCTGTTGGCTGAGTGCGAATTAAATAAATAAATAAATGAGTTTATTTAGCACTTTATCAACTGTTTGTATTTCGATAGGTTGCCTTATTGCTCTTTGCAATGTTTACTTCCTCGTACTGCTTTGCTTCACCTTTCCGTTACCTTGCCCATTGTGGCTTAGAAACCTTTAATACTCATAACGGTTATACCATTTCTGTACTTCACAAAACGTCTTGTATTATTTTAAAATTCATATCATTCTTTGACGTTATTCAACTCAACCCTGTCTGCTACTTTATTCAAGCTGCATTTGCCATTCCGAATATTAATTATGACTGAAACTCTGAACGTACCTCTTTTGATTTCTATCTTATCTCATGCCAACCTTTCTTACTAACATTATGATTGCTACTGCTTATATCAAGCGTATCTATTAATGTAAACTACTGACTTCCTTGCAATAAATAAAATATTCAAATCTGTGCTGATTTTTGAACTTTACTCATTCTTGTGTAAATAGGCAATCAGAATTGCTGTGGGCAGTAAACCATTACAATATAAACACACAAGCTTATATTTACAACGAATAAAGTTAACATATAGGACGTATGTAATTTTTGATTTTTTTATTTTTTTTAAATTTATTTAGTACTCAGCCAACAGCCGTTAGACCAATTATAGGCGTAGCTGTATATTTTATGGGGATTTCCAATCCCACTAACGACTGTCATGATGTTGTTATGACATCGGGGACCAACTATTTCCGTGGCAGCCGTACCACGAGGCGCCGGGAGATGCAACCATGGAACTCCCATCCAAGTTCTGACCAGAAAGAGCGGTGCTTAACTTTACTGATCGAACGTCGACGCTTGTCCAAGCTACACCACCCGGGACCCTACAATTACAACAAAATAGAAACTCAGATTAAAATGGCATCACTACAAACGCATTAAATTATACAAAATCATAGTTTTATACCGTTTGATATGGTATTTGCATTTATATGAGTGTACAAATTCAACATTTCACTTTTGCCCTATATTTTGTTCGCAGGTACACACCAATTTCTGATTTCTCCTCAGTGGAAAACGTTATGTGGTTTAGGAACATATCGATAGCTGTAGCACTTGCTGACAAGCCACCTCATCCTGCTCAGGATCTAGCTGGCAAAACCTTTCTACACCAGAATGAAACTCTTGAACCACCGTGTTCTGTCTTTGTAAAAAGTTGTTGCGTATTATTAAGTTATATTTTTTGTACTGTACTTCCTCGTGTAACAATCTGATTAGGCTACATTTGTTCTATTTAAGATATATGTAACTGCTAGCAATCAAACTAATACAACAGCAATTATTATAGCCAATTATTCCGTCATCTACGATTAATTACACTGGAATGGTTTCTTAGCCATTAAAGGTTCAGGGGCCAAGCATTCTAAATGCATGAGTCATCATGAGCTTTTATGTGCAGCATGTAGCTATTCTGGCATTTTATACGACAAACACATAGATCTTTACTCTGCCATCTGTGGATATTCCATGATGAATCAGGTACAATATTCATATTCTATTATTGCTCTCTCATTGCCTATGGTAATAAAGATATTAGTCAATTT
Source organism: Agriotes lineatus (assembly GCA_940337035.1). NCBI lineage: Eukaryota > Metazoa > Arthropoda > Insecta > Coleoptera > Elateridae > Agriotes > Agriotes lineatus. The sequence continues at coordinate 73,148,084 of OW679195.1, read as the reverse complement.
ATATTTGATTGTCATATTTCACACATCGGCTTGAAGTACATGCTTAGTCTTATTTATTTTCAGTATTGCAAAAAATAGATACAGGGATTAATGCTTTCAAGTATATTATAAAGCATTTTCCCTATTAATCTGTAATATGTGCCTATGCTCAATCGCTGGAAGCCTGAGGCAGTCGAACGGGGTTATAAAGTTCCGGCATCTTCTGGATTCTTTGAGCATACCGCAATGTAAATGTTTGCTCTTAGCTACTTCTAATGCTCCAATAAATTCGATACATCGGGTGCATTTCAGTTTAACCTGATTTATCACTGAATACATACAGAACCTCGAAGTAGCTATTTGATTGGATATTTTTGCATTTCATTTTCTATAAATTGTAAATAAGGTTTTATATTATCTTGTCTTAAATTAATCTTGTCTTAAATTAATCTTGTTAGGTTTTGATTCAAAAATATTATGACTAATCTTATTTTTGGCCGTTCATCAACCACGGTAGGTCAATCGTGGTGTACCTTTACACACTACATGACCTGCTGGTAATATTTTGTGCCTCTTATTACTCCGCTTAGTATTTTTCTTTTCTACGAGTATGTTCGGATGCCGTCATGTGAAGTACCCGCAGAATAGATTAATAAACTGCTCAAGGACAGGTCTAACGAGTAGCTTCAGAATGTGTAGTTCAAAACGTGACCACCGAGCTTCTGTAGATGGCGCCAAGTGGACAAACCGCCACTGTGCTACAATGCTTGGAAATTTTGCAAAGTGGAAAGCCAAAACCAAATAGCGCATGAAGGTGCTCGGGACCTTAGCAACAACTTTGCCCCCTTTCAAAATTTCGATATCTGTAGCCGTTCGAAAGTTACAAGCGATCCGGACGGACGGACGGACGGACGGACGGACAAAACGTTCGCATAAGTACGCTGAAGCTACTAATAACTGGTTTTGGGTATCCTGTTAAGCTACACTAGCAAATACCTCTCTCCGAAATGTTTAAGACACTTGTTCCTTGTACTACTGCATATCGCCAACTGAAGACAAGCTCGTAGAACTCATTCATACCGTGGGCAGCTTTTCCACAGCATGATTTTTTCGTGTTCGCCATCTAGGCTTCGACATCTGCAGGTATCCCCATTGCGATTACTCTCGTGGCCTGGTTTTCTTGTGCTCCGCGAAAACACAGGCCTCCTACCCCGTGCAAATGCTATATGCTACTTTTCAATGAATCTCTGCTGAGTGGGAGTTTACCTCAGATTTGGAAAACAGCTATTGTAGTACCGATATCCAAAGTTGCTGATCCCAAAGATAATAAGGAACTTAGACCGATAAGCATTTTGTCAGCCATCTCTAAGCTGCTTGAGAAGCTGGTGTTTGCTCAAATACGTGAATATCTTGAGAGTCATGCTACCTTGCCATCTTTCCAATCAGGATTTAGAGAGGGTCATAGTACAAATACTGCCTTAATAAAAGTAGTAAATGACATAAGTACTGCTATGGATAACTCTATGATTACTTTTTTAGTATTATTGGATCAGAGCAAGGCATTCGATGTTGTTAATTTTGAATTATTGCTAGCGAAATTGAAATATATAGGTATAGGTCCCGAGTGGTGTAGCTTGAACAAGCGTCCACGTTCGATCAGCAGAGTTAAGCAACGCTGTCGCTGGTCAGAACTTGGATGGGAGTTCCACGGCTGCATCTCTCGGCGCCTCGTGGTACGGCTATCACGGAAAAAAGTTGGTCCCGGCGGTCATACAACATCATGACAGTCGTTAGTGGGGTTGGAAGTCCTCATAACTGCACAGCGACGCCTATAATTGGCCTAACGGCTATTGGCTGAGTGCGAATTAAATAAATAAATAAATAAATAGATGGTGTAGCGTCGGCGTGGTTTCGCAGTTACTTAATCAATAGATCTCAGACAGTAAAATTTAATAAAATTTTGTCAGATTTTAAGGATACCACCAGTGGTGTACCACAGGGAAGTATCCTAGGGCCTACTTTGTTTTCTGTGTTGACCTTAGATCTACCAAAAGTAATCAGACACTGTAAAATTCACATGTATGCAGACCACCTGCAAATATATATATCTGCTAAATTGTCAAATATTTCTGAAGCAATTTCAAACATTAATGAAGATTTGAAAAATCTTTCTATTTGGTTTAAACAGAATGGTTTATGCTTAAATGCTAATAAATCACATGCACTATGTATAGGTTCTGATAGATTAACAGCAGAATTTGCAAGAAACAATTATAATATTGTAGTGGACTGCGCAATCATCAAGTGGAGCGATCATGCAAAAAATTTAGGCATCACGATAGATAACCGATTAGCTTTTGATCTTCACGTAAAATACCTTCATCAAGTGGTTTTCTTGAAGTTACGTAGTCTATATACGTTCAAATATGAGTTGAATGATAAAACTAAATTAATGATAGTTAAGTCGTTAATCTATCCTCACCTGGATTACTGTAGCTCAGTCTACTTTCCTATGTTGACCGATTATAACAAAGCTAAACTACAAAGAGCGCAAAATGCATGCATTCGATATATTTGTAATGTTCAGTACGGACAGCATATAAATCCTTCTCTGAAATCACTTTGCGAATTCAATGTAAAACAGCGTAATACCTACCTGTACAGCATGTTTTTATACAAATTGTTAATAAGCAGAACACCAAAATATTTGTACGATCTACTTACAAAAAGATCTGATGTTCACAATATAAATATAAGAACTGACAATTTTACCATACCACAACATCATTCCTCTAAGTTTGAAGGACGTTTTTCGTATATGGCACCTACATTGCTGAATCTCTTGTATAATTTTCTTGACGATTGTTATTACTGTTTTAAAAACAAATTAAGAACACTAATTTTAAAAAGATGAGAAATTATACTACGTACGCTCTACATTACCTTTACTATATGTATATTTTTTCCTTGTTACATTTTTTTTCTTTTTCGACATTATTATTTATAGTTAAGTATTATGCTTTGCACCACATGTAATATAACTTAATATTGGAGGAGTGGAAGACTGGCTGTGCCAAACTTCTACCATTTGTGTACCATTATGTGTAGGCAATAAACTGATTTATTATTATTATTATTATTATTATATCTAATTTTAGTGTCTCACTTACGGTTTGTAGTCATGACTCTATGCAGATTGTTAAGGAATAAACCTTTACTGCTTGTGTGCCTCGTGCATGTCGAGTTAGTTGTGGCATGCTAGTATTTTTTAGTATTTGAATAATGGCTGATGTAGTGCGATGTTTTTGATTGCAATCAACTCTTTACTTGCCGAAGGACATATTAAACTACCTCGTGTTCGCGATATTGTAAAAGTGCATGAAAAGACTGGAGCGTTTGAAGCTAATGTAATGGATCTCACACGAATCGAAGTGTGATATAATTCAGTTTCCATAGGACTCAAACGCAAAGTTCGATTTCTAACGTAATCGAACCTCAAATATACGAATTTAAAAGCTCCCGTGTCCCGCTTTCGCCAACTTTTCACTAGCGGTAGGAAGATGTGTGGTCTAGACGAGCAATTCGAGGAAATCGTGCAATTATCTGTTCTTCATCCAGTTCACTTGAATCCAACAGAACTATGTATATATACAAATAAGTTTACATTTACAACTAATACAGTTAATATATAGCTAATAATAAAATCAACGGCACATTCGCTGCAATTACAACAAAACAAAAACAGATTAAAATTGCATCACTACCTACACATTGAAATGTACAAAATCCTAGGTTTATACCTTTTATAACTTTATTTGCATTTTTATGAATGTAAGCATTCGCCATTTCAGTTTTGTCATATATTATATTTGCAGATGTATGTATACAAGAATTTCTGAATTTTATTAATTGTTTTATGGAAAATGTTATGTGGTTTAGGAATTCACGCCAACAACTAGGTCTTCTGGTGGCGCTGTTCGACAACCCACCCTGTCCTGCTCAGGATCTACCTTGCAAAACCTTTCTACCATGGAGGACAATTCTTGAACAACTTTGTTCTGTATTATTAAGTGATATTTTTTGTATAGAAATTCCTCGTGTAGCAATCTGATTAGGCTTTATTTATTTTGTTTAAGATATTCCTATAAAGCTAGGTAACTGCTAGCAATCCAATTAATACAACAGCAATTATACATATAGCGAATTATTCCACCGTCTACGATTAATTTCAATAGTTTAAATTTTTAGCCACCAAAGGTTCAAGGGCCAAGAGTTTTGAATGCCTGAGTCATCATGAACTTTTTATGTGCAGCATACAATTGGTATAAGATTGTATACGACAAATACATAAATCTTGACTCTGCCAGCTGTGGACATTCCATTGCGAATGAGGTGCAATATTCATATTCTACTATTGTTATCTCATTGCCCCTAATTAGGCAATTTATATTTGATTGTCATATTTAACACATCGGCTGGAACCACATGTTTTAGTGTTGTTTATTTTCTGAATTGCAGGAAATTATATAAATTTTAAAACGGATTAATGCTTTCAAGTATATTATGAGGCATTTTCCGGATTAATCTGTAATATGCTCAATCGCTGGAAGCCTGAGGCAGTCGAAGGGGGATATAAAGTTCCAGCATCTTCTCGATTGTTTGTGTATACCGCAATGTAAATGTTTGCTCTTAGCTACTTCGAATGCTCCAATAAATCCAATCATACATCGGGTGCATTTTAATTTAACCTGGTTTATAACTGAATACACACAGAACCCTGTAGACAGCTATTTTGTTGGATATTTTTGGATCCCATTTTATATAAATTGTAAATAAAGATATGAAATATCTTAATTTAAATTATTGCGTTCTTTTTGGGTGTTACTTATATATCAAATGCAATTCAAAGCTACCCTAAGCAGATTTTTAAATATTTTCTGGAAACAACTAACTTCGCCTTATACGCGTATTGCATTCAACTTCAAATATTAAATGCATTTCCTATAATGAATTTAGAGCAGTTGCTTACCACATACGTGCGATGGTGTAGAGGAAATAAAAGCTGATAAAAGTAAACAACTTGATAATCACTAAACAACGATGACTCCCATCCATATGTTCTTACTGTCAATACAATATCATCGTCCTGTCTTATACATGATTACCCTCGTTTTTTGTCCTAAGTCGCCATTGTATTAACCCCTTTGTCGACCTGTTATCCCATGACCGACTCATTTCCACTTCGCTGTTGCCACATTTCCATAATATCTTCGCCTCTACTTCATTCCCCGTCTCTTAGTGCTACTCTTAAACACAGTACGTTTAACTGATAAACTGCTTTGATTGTTAAAATGCCTTTAAATTTTAAAATTTCTCTGCCTCTGAAAAGTCATCGAAATGTTCATAAATAGCCCCAAGTGCATAGATTTGGGCTAGTTTCAGAATTTACCTGCTGGATTTTTTCATTAATTCACACAATGGCACATGTTTCTTGTGTTGAGTGCGCCGTCCTACCGCCGTTGTGGATTTGGATCCGGCTTTAACTATCGAATGAACTACTACCGATCTGGTAAACCACCGACTTGGATTACAACCGATGTGGATTGAGATCCGACTGAAACCACCACCAACTTGGTTTACTACCGACTTTTAAAGTTGTAACAAATATATGATATGTCACCGAACTAAAATACCACCGACTTGGTGTACCAACCGACTTGGGCTGCCACCGATGTGGGTTTACATCCGACTGGAACTACTACCAATATCAACTATCGCCGATATGGACTACCACCGCACGTTTATTTTCGATCGTTTCCAACAGTAGTTGCTGCAACACATCCTAGGCGAGCGACCGCGAACTTGCATTCCTTCCGATATTTATAATTTGGCAGCAACTGCAGTACCTTTATGAAGTAATTAGTCTCAGTAGCTGTTGAAAGACTTCAGATTTCGTCAGTAAATTGTTTATCCTGTAATAAAATGTTAGTCAGAAAAGCATATTTTATACAGTGTTTAAAAAAAAATGCGAAAAACTTAAGGGTCTGATTCCTTGTTCAAAATAAAGAATAGTTTATTATATAAACATTGGGTCAAAAGTCAACCATTAGGGAGATATCGCACTGCAAATATGGCGGAAAAATAATGTTTTTATTTGTTATCTCAAAAAAGAAAAGAGGTAGAACAATAAAATTTTATGGAATTATTACTATTATAAAAACACACTTTTTTCATATTTCTCAACTTTTTTAAAAAGAGTAGAGGGGATTGAATTAGACTACCGCTACCATTCTTCTTAACTAAATGTAAGAAAAACTTACGCAATGACATGGAAAAATATCAATTGATAGTCTGGTTTATTTAGACACTTTTTTGTCTCTTGCAATTTTTTCATAAAACTTACCGTTTCCAAATAAAAAAATAAAACGTAAAGCATTGCATTTCGAGAAAAAGAAATTTATTTTAGAAAAATAATCTAGTTGGCTGTTATCACTTTTTAAGACGTTTCTTATTGTTGTTTTATTTGACATTGCTCACTTAGTTTGAATACAAAATACGACTAATTTCATCAAAAATTTATTATCTGATCATTTAATTATTCAGTAATAAGAGTGCAGTACGATATCTCCCTAATGGTTGACTTTTGACCCAATGTTTATATAATAAACTATCCTTTATTGTGAACAAGGAATCAGCCCCTTAAGTTTTTCGCATTAGTTTTGAAACACCCTGTATAAGTACTAGAGCATTAATAAGTATGTTATATAACACAGATGGCTACGTTTAACTTTGTACTATTCCACAAAATAACGAAGATATTGTGGGTTCCTTTGTGAATTTGTTGGATGTGCACGGTGTTTAACTTGTCACATTCACACCCCTGTGTCTTTCTTATTTTTATTTATTTTCTAACCAATTTAAAATTTTGGTCAACTATACTACCCGTTAAAGAAGTTTTTAAATAATTTTACTAAGCAGTAGCCTGCTGTCACAAAAAATAGTTGCAAACACTTAAAAATACTATTAGGCCTAGTTTTATCGAAATGTAAATTTTAATCCAAATAAGTGTATTAAGTTTTGACAGATTAAACACACCATTTTTACCTTTTCAGCAGTGGTTAGGCGTCTTCCGGCCGTTATTTAAATTTACTGAGTGCTAAATTAACAATCCGTAAACTTAATTAACAGTTCGCGGATATAATTGACGTTGATAAAGATTTTGTTTTCAGCGCCGCCACTTATTGTAATGAATTTTTGATCATTTACATTATAATATTGTAAATTATATATTAGCATTACAAAAATTTCAAATAAAATATGTATTTCGACTGTTTTTGTAATTTTGGGCAAAGTATGATGGTAGTTACATTATTTAAAAATGTAAAAACTATCCTTTTAAAGGCCAAAATTTCAAGTCGAGCAGAATATAAGAAATATTCATGGGTGTCAAGGGTGAAAGTGAAACACCCCGTAGAACAGCAACCATGGAACTAATGCCCTTCGTTTAGACAACTTACTATGCTGCAATGAAAGCGGATTAGTTGGTCTCCGTTCGATAGTTCTCCGTTCGGTGGTTCTCCGTTCCGTAGTGACCCGGTTCGGTGACAAATTCTACAAATTCACTCCAGTCTGTGGTAAATCCGTGCTGTTGTAATTCCTATTCGTGGTAGTCTACTCTGTCGTTACTTTAAATCGGATTCAAACTCACACGGTGGTAATCCACATCTTGCAAATATTAAAATAATACAAAATCGGAAGTAAAACTGTTCGGTCGTATTTCATACGGTAGTGTTCCACATCGGTGGAGATCAACATCGGTGGCTTTGTATACAATCCTACCACTTATGTTGTGTAGATAAAAGAAGGCATTCTTCCCACTTTCTCTTCGCTTTAGTAATTCTTATAATTGTCAGCTCATTTGTCTTATTTCCTCTTTTACTTCATCTAATCTAATGTCGGGCAAGAGAGATCGTACAGTATTGACAATGTAATGATAGCCTGACATAACGCGGCGAGTTTAGCACATTTTGGCCTTTTGCTACTGTGGCCGGTGCCTTGCTCCATGCTATTTACTAGGCCTGTCCTAAATTCTCCTTTCCTTATCGTAATTCTAGCGAAAATGACATTTAACACAAAAAGCATGCGAAGTATCTTGGCGGGCAAGAAGTATTCCCCGCTTAATAGTATTTTCCCAGTAGACACACGTACTTTTAAAATACGTCGAATTGAAGTTGAAATGGTTGAAAAGTCGTCATTCGTTGAAAATTAAACGTTAAACTGTAGTCAAACAGTTAAAGCCATTTAGACGTACAGTCTTAATGACTATTTTTACTATTTACATAATTATATCGATTACCAAACGTGCTGTCTACGAGTGTTTATACGACGCCGATATGTTCTTCATTTTACGAGTATTCTAGACCACCAGTTAATGTAAAACGTAGATATTACGTTAAAAACACACAAAAATTTCAGATTTTCCATCTTACATTAAGATAACGTTAATATAAAACGCTTTTTTGGTTAGTAGCGACTCCTAACGTCCATATAACGTAGTTACAACAACGTGATGCCAACGTTTTTGTAACACGAAAACTTACCATTTTCCAAATTACGTTAATATAAAACGGTTTTTTAGATCAGTAGCCAACCCTTAACGTGGATATAACTTTTATATAACAACACGATAATTGCGTTTTTGCATAGTTGACTTTAAGTGCATTTTAGACCAGCAGTTAATATCAAACGTTGCCATGACGCTCAGAGACACACGTAAGTTGTGCTATTTTTCAGTAAGGTCGGCATGCAACACGTGTGCTCAATGCGCATATCACGCGTAAGGTAATTGCTCACATGATAGTGCTGAAATGCGTTACCCAGTATGCTGACAAGCCGTTGCTTTCCTTTCTCTGGTGACCTAGATTAAGTATTTTGTCGTCATTTGTGTCGCAGATAAAATCTACAAATCTGTGAGGTAGAACGTTGTGTGTTGATTATTCCAGGTTTACATATGGCTAACAGCATATGTCGTATTAGAAGAATATATGGTACTAAGCTTAATTTGTATTCAACTTCAGACAAAACAGCTGTCAAGCTTTGGTGGAACTACACAATGTTGAATCATCTACTCGATCCATTTTGAGATTTCGTTTATCAACTGAAGCCACCGTCTTATTTTATTGGGCTGGTGCAATAGCGATTATTCAGAAAAAAGTAACTTCCTTCTATCGTTAATACACCGCCGTTTATTTGAAGTGGATCACTTAAAGAAACTAGTTTCTACGACATTTTTCTAACCTATTTATAGCAAAATGTAGTTCGTATTGTAGCTAATAATTGAGTTAACAATTGTTTTAAAAATATGAAGTAGCCACATGTAATTTTCAATTCATATTATATTTAATAAGTACGCGAAAAGCCAACAATGCATAACTTGTAGTAAAGCTTAATTGACGTCGTGGCATTGTTTAAAGCGGTAATAATAAATAATTAATTACTAATTCGTGCATTTTTATCAAACAATACACAAAACACACCAAAATCTTCAAGTTTCTTCACTGCAAGTTTTGCATTTTAACTTATCGGCTACCTATTAAAAGTGATATTTTTTAAAAATGACGTTTGGCTACCTGATGCTTCTGAAACAATAGTTAATTCGCTTCCTAGTAATAATACAAACTACAACATAACATGCCTATAACGTTACCACCCAACTATAAAACGACGTTAATATAACGTCGTTCTAACGTATAAAGCACGTAAATGTTCTGTTGAAAAGACAACAACGTTACAACGTCAATATAGGGGTAAACAAATTGCAATAGCTTGACGTTTAAAACACGTTATCATGGCAAACAAACGTAAAAAACCCGTTAAATAGCCGGCAATAAGTGTTTTGGATGTCATTATAACGTCCACAGGTAACGGTTTTGTTTGGCCATGACTTAAACGTTAAAAGAACGTCAAAGGCTAACGTAGAATCAAGAACATAACGTTGAAAAACGCTTGGTCCAAGGTTATGTTTCAACGTTCGTTCAACGTGTGTGTGCACAGTGGGATTGCTGCCACCATTGGTCTTAATGGAGATTTCTCCGCTTCCGATCATAGGTTATTACCCCCTTTGTTAGTATCCAGTCTGTTCGTCCATCAATTTTGCTCCAACATATCCCCTATTTCTCGTTTGTTTGTTTCTAGTGTAAGACAACCTGTAGATCAGAGCGGAGTTGAGACGTAAATGTCAATATGGTGTTGCTTGATTGTACCATTATATTGCGCATATCACCTCCTTGAAGCTTTTGATCTGAGCAAATTCTTAACTTTTACGAAGCAATAAAATACAGTAGCCTTCTCCACTTACATTTATTAAAAAGGCGACATGTTTCGAAACCAGACTGGTTTCATCTTCAGGCCAAAATGATCATCTACAGAGGCATATAGTTAACAATAGTTTACAATGTAAAGAAATAAACTTACTGCTAAAAACGGTAATAAACCATGTGTTCCAAATTGTAGGTTAAATGAGGTTATGTTAAGCGCTGAAGGCGATGTAGTCAAAATTCAGAAAGAACACCACATTGGAGAAGAAAATGAAATCAATAACCAGCAAACTACGTTATAAAGATCGTTATACTTGTTATTACATCAAATTTAATAAATAAAAATTACAACAAGTAAAGTAGCAACATTCTCAGAAGGAGAACGCGCTAAGAATGGGGTTTCGAAACAAACGTAACTAAAACCAGGTCAAAAAGTCCCTAAATTCAATGACACTGAAACTACCAGAGAGGGTCAGAAAATGAAAGAACAGAGTTAAAACCGAAAGAGGAGAAATCAGCCAAAGACAAAACAACAATTTAATTTTCAGGAAAATATAATTAGTATCTGTGTTTTATTGCTTCGACACCTCCACTATTAGCATGATGGATCACCTCCCTGTTCTTAACTTTTATTTACGTAAGTGAATTTCAATTGTTTTGTTTTAAATTCAAGTGTTAATCCTAGAAATTCTCATTAGCCAATTTAAATGACGGCCTACTACCTTTGCATGGTGATCCACAACTTTGGCGTTTTAATTGGAACACGCCGTATATTTTTACTTAAAGTCAGAGCTAAAATTTTTTATGATATATAGCATGCTTAATCTAAAATTTTGAAACTTTTTAATTAAAAAAATATTTAGCTAAAGTAGACCATGACCTAAGCAAAATCACTAACAATTGAACAAGACATATAAATGAAATTCCACTTGGCTTTAAAAGCTCTTCATGGCCGAATTATTACCCCATAAGTACTAAAATAACTAATTATATTGTTTAAATGTAACAATAATTTTTGAGTTACATTTTACTGCTTTTTGGTTTCTCAAAGCTACTTTTTAACAATATGGCGAATGTAGAACAATGTTGGGGAGCATTTTTATAGTAGTTCGCAACTGTTTAATAAAGCTCATATTGCTCTAATTAAAAAAAATAGTTTTCAATTCTATCAGTAGGTTTTTTTGTTTTAATTATGCGTTTTCTTGATTTTTCTCGTATTATATGGTTAAGCCTGCTTTCATCATATAATGTGTTATAAAAATTAGTGAATGCTTGTTAAATTTTTGTTAATATTTTAGAAATTCTCAAGATCGTTAAAGATTTTCCCTAAAACATTAACATCAAATATCGACGCATGAATAGTATCTTTACTCTGTACCTAATACATGTAATAATTAGTTGGACGGCATTAATACTCTAGATTTGAGTTACTGGAGTCGCTCTTGAAAAGTATCTGCTGACGCACAAAAATTCATGACCCGGAGAAAATGTTCCTGCTCTGAAGGAATGTATCTATCGACAAATGCCTTGTCAGGAATTTAATAAAGTCTTTTTTAGTTCTATAAAGGACTAATGTAGTTTGTATACCCTGTAAGGAAATTCCGATGTGGTAGTTGAAAAGCTGAAATATAAATTGTATTTAGCTTACGGGTATACAAAGGAAAGAATAGTATCAAAGTAAAACAAAAAGAAATGTTTTGTGCTTCCAAGAAATGCCTGAGGTAGAGGTCACGTGAGTCGCACTTACAAAAGAACTCTGCATGTATCACTTCACGATGTACCTAAGTAGATCTAGAAAGCAATTGCTTGGAGGCAAAGCTGCCTTACCAAGAATGAATATTACACACCCAGTAAATACGTGAGAAATGTATAGAAAGCAGGAATAGAACTAAAAACATACTAATTATGTTAAAACCAAACTACCTTTTGTTTTGAGCAAACACCGCCATTGTGGTAATTAACTTTGAAACTTTGTAAAGCTGAGGACTTTTATCAATACAATTTTAATAACCACTATAGTAAAACATAACCTCATTAGCATTTTTGCATCTGCTGAAATACTTCGGAATAGAAGCAATTATTGCGCAACCAACAATTAATATCAAAATCTAAAAGTAACGTGAAGCGAGGAAAACTTTAAGTTCTCAATAAATTCTCTAACTACCAAAATGTGATCGAATGGATGGCATTGGCTATGGATTAGTTTTCGAATGGCCATTTTAAGTGAAGAAAACTAGGTAAATTGGTCTGAATTATTTGAACTAAATGCTAATTCAATTGCAATTGCTACTTCCGCCAGTCGGTTTATGCGGTAAATTACGGCGAATGCTCGGCGATTCAGGTTAAAAACAATCACATCTCCAGCGCAAAGCTACAAAGCACGTTAAATATGAACGGTTGTTATTTAAAGCTGGAGAGTTTTTGCTGTTACTATTTACTTTCAGCGCTTCCGCTGAGTGAGTACGCACACAATTTGCAGCAAACTCTTCGGAAAACGTACTTGACTAAACAATCACTAAACAATCGAGATACGCTGAATAAAATTAATTACAGATACAAATACTGTTGTTGGAGCCGAATTTCCGGGTCCCACTTTGGCAATTCCTCGCGAGCGTTGCGTCTGGTCGAGCATAATACAGCTCGGTTAGAGTTTGGAGCAAAATGAATATCCAGCTTCACTTTCCTCGTTTCCGTAACATCCTAAATCTTCGGCAGCAGCGCTTAAATCACCAATAGACATCGAAAACTGTAGACTATGCATCCATTGTTATCGGAGAAACAACGGTGATGTAGCACTTTCGAAACGGTCTGTGAAATCCGCTAACTGAACTTTTTATCAGTGAGATTTATAGATTGGCACCATGTTTATCTCAGTTGGTAACACAGGCAGCTTCCGCAAGGGAAATTGGTTTCATTTTCTTTATGTTTGCAGCCGTATCAGACAAGCTAATATTTTTTGTCGGGAATAGCTCTTGTTTTATTCATATTACCTCGGTGGGCTGTTTATCAAGCGCGGAAATGACACCCCTATTGAACATATTGTGATATATCAAAAGTCGCAATGCTGAACGTTATTGAAACGCGCACCTGCGAATGATGAACGCACTTCGTAGCCCAATTCAAAAATTAATTTGAACGATATCTTGCTCTCGTTCGCGATTTTTGCGAATCTCGTCGCAACGCTCCTGAGGGTTAGAATTCGCAGAATTAAGGCTACCATAAGGGGGAAGATAAGTGGAATTTATCTCATAAATGCAGTGGCTCGTAAATTCTCTCGCATCTTGACTAAAGTAAATTACTATGGAGATTAAACATTTCATAGAAAAGATTTATAAATCATTTCCTTAAATTAACGGATTTTAACCACTATTTATGAGTTCCTCCTCCAAAAGCAGGTTTTCGCTTTCGTGTTGGTCATAATGTTTTACATGTTAAAGAATAGCTGCGAGTCACTTCAAAATGAATTTTAGCGTAGAGCCTTCGGTATGTTACATCAATATCTCGTCCTGAGCCTTGTTGTTACATCACCACTGCCCCTCTTCCTTAACCTCTGGTTTTACGGATATTTTAGACTGGATTGAAGTCTGCGGGAATAGAATCCATACTCCCTGGTCAGGAACAAGAAACTATACCACTGAGCCACCTCCAATTTACATCAGTATCTACGTTTTATAGAATATGAAAATCTAAATTTAGTTTAAAACTTATATCTTACTTGCTGACGTTAGACTTTGGACTTCTTTCACTGTTCAAGAGAGATGAATACATCGGAATAACTGCAGATTGAAAATTAGTAGATGAAAATGGACAGCTATTGAACAACGATGTGGAAGGCAGGGTGAAGTCACCACATTATTTCTCGTTACAGCTAGCACACAATAGATCCCGAGGTAAAACTTCTTCAATCGGGCCTCCGGGTGGTGCAGCTACAGAAATAGTCAGGGGTAAACACGATTACTTAGGTCTCAATTCAAATATAAGAATGAAAGTCAAACATGGATTAAATACAGTCTACTAGCAGTGTAGAAGGTTATTATGCACATGAGGGAAGCTAACCACTAAATATAGAAAACCTGGGGATGAGCGGTATTAAATGGACAAATGACGGTGACTTCTGAAGTGGAGACTGCAGTATCTTCTACTCAAGTAGCATCAACAGCGTAAGTAGAGTGGGAATAATATTATACAATGAGTAGGGTCAAAGAGTGAAGGGCTACTTACTCTATACCGACAGATTGATTCTAGTCAAAGCAAAAGCCGAACCGAAAGACAGCACCGCAAGTATATCTACCAACGTCTGGGCGAAGTAGAAATGGTATATGATAGCAAAAAAATTCTGAATATGTTAGGAGATTGGAATACTGTAGTAGGTTATGGAAATGATGCAGCTGCAGTGGCAAGTTAGGACTAGGTACAGGAAACATTAGATTGATAGACTTCTGTATGGAGAAGGATGGAGCTATTGTAAATAGATTGCTCCAGCTGCCACTAGCTCGCAGATATACAGACGTAAATCCAGAAAATACAGAACGATATCGATTAAAATTCATAATGTCAAAACAAATACGTGAAACCCTTCGAATAATGTGCAACATATCCTAAGAAAAAAGAAGAATTTACGCTATAATACAAATAAATTAACATAGAAACAGATGCAATCACTGGTGATGAACGTACTATAGGTCAGCACCTGAATGAGCCAAGAAAACTGTAGATCAACCATCAAACAGGAGAACTAAGGAAACAAACAAAGAACCATAAAGGCAGCAAAGACAAAACAGAATATAACAAAATAAAGAATCAAAGCAACAGAGAAGTGAAAATGGTAAAAGAAGAATGGCTCTCCTTCATAATAATTTATAAAACTATATTAAAAATAGTGTTAACATTGATTTAAACAAAATGTAATCAGAGTAGGCTTGGAAACAGTGTAAAACAATATAAGATCGAAGACAAACAATTGAGAAAGATGCCAAGCTAAAAGGTGTTATTAATCTGGCTTCCCCATTAAATAATTGTTAAATTGTAAATAAATGTATTTTACCCAATTCAGAGAGTTTTAAAATTGATCATATATTCTGTGGGTATGCTGTAGTGGGGTGCAATGATTCGTAGCACCGCTGCAGAAGTTTTAAAAAGTGTTTGATCTGTGCGTCAAGTGTTAGCTAGTGTTTCAGTGGCTGTTTTGGACATCATAGCAGATTAATTGCAGCTCTGGAAGCTAGAGGTAGGCAGTCACCTCTGTAGAAAGCAGTGAAGCCGTAAGTATGGGCAACGGCGTGAGCTGGAAGCAGTTTTTTGGTGTCGCAGCGGTCAAGCTACAAGAGCCGTTCTCCGGTGGCGTTCACAGGCTTGGCAGGCCATCGGAGAAAGACGGGGCCAAGCATCGTGGGACTTGCTAGAATTTGCTCGAGTTAACCCCTAATTTCGATTCCAAAAGCAACAGAAAGGTCAGAAAACTTCACCCTAAAAAATAGAATTTAGTGAAATTTCTTGGTGGCGTCGGTTTTATGAGCACTTCCGGTACAAGCGTCCATTAAGTGTGTTTTGTTTGTGACGTGTATTTACTTACGGCAATTGTTATCACCCAAACAACGCTTTAATTACGTAATCACAGATACTTGTCGAGTATAATAAACATGTTTTTTAAATTATGAGGTCGAAACACCATATTGAAATGGATTTTCCGTTTAGTTAAATAATATCCTGCGTGGTAGCTATCCCGTTAGTTATATCATCATTACACAAAGTGGTTACTTTTACGTTATTAAACATAATGCTACGATAATCGATTTGATAGCAAATGTATTTCTTTTCATTTATTACAAATGAAAATAATACCCTCTAGAATATAGAGACCCGAGACCCGACCCATATTAGATTAAAGTCACTCATTTAAACTAATAAACAATCCACAACAATTATTAAACCATAGCAATTTTGAAGAACTCTACACCTTTATAGATACCATGCGTAAAATAAAAAAATAGGAGGATATACTACTTGAACAACTGGACCCCACTCAAACTAAAAAATAATTCAATTATGCTCTAAAAAACTGAAGGAAAGGGAAAACCACGGAATAATAACATTCCAGCAGAACTGTTCCACAAACGGAGTGACGAAGGAAAAGGTATGCTTTAAGTAGCTGCTAGAGATATTATTTGAAACAGGAATTGTACCAGAATATGTTAAAAACACTTTATGGTGGTGATGGTTAAAAAATCGCTACAAAATGTGAAAGTCATATAATGCTCTATATAATAACGCCTGCTTCTAAAATCCTTACAGGAATACCACTCAAATAAACAAAAAACAATATCGAGGCTAACTACTTATCCAAATCGGGTTTTGAAGAAATAAAAAAGAGACCTTCGAAGTTTAATTGCAAAATGTCTAAAAGAGAACAGAAACTTGTAAATACGTAGTATTTATCGATATAGAAAAGCCATGGATAATGTCAATTGGCCTATTATGATGGGAACATTGAAAACTGTTCACGTTGATTGCATAGACAAAAGAGTGGAGAAGAATTCTGAAAATTAAATGGACGAATGGAGGAGCGAATAGGGAAGTATTACAGCAAATAGAAAAAGAAAGAAATATAACGAAATTGCTACAAATAGGAAGATACACATGGGTGGAATATTCCGGTAGACACTAACGAATACGTAGTAAAAATTCTTCAAGGTCCAATAACTGAAAAGAAAGCTAAATGATTATTTATCATGTTTTCCCCCTTCTACCGTAGCCGAGGGGTAAAGCATTTGTGCTTGGAATAGGAGAGTAGTGGATTCGAACCCAATATCCAGACATTGGTTTAATGTACGTTCTGCGGTCACTATACCAACACTTTTGGTGGTCGTCAACCCTGTAAAAGGGAGTTCTTCCCGAATTCAAGGAGCTAGGCTAGCTACCCGCGGTCACGGTTGAAGATGGTTTATTAAAACCACACCTATTAGTGTGGTTACTAATAGGTTTTCAGCTTACACTATATGGAAGAAAAAAAAGGTGAAATTGGCTGTATTTTGCGTTTAAGTTGATATGTCCAAAATGGACAATCTTATGTTTCTTATGGGCGCTAATACCTAATCATTGGTAACACGTATCATGAAGATCCAAAATTCGAAAGTGATGTTTGTTTTCGTAGCGGCGTTTGTAATCCACATTACGAGGCTATATTCTAATATGTAATATTTATAGCAGTTAACCAATCTAAGGCGCTTTATGAACTGGAGCGTACGGTTTGACAGAATATTTTCATTCGTAACAAAGTTGCTCTGCTCTAAACGAGTGATTATCTTCAAATCTGACTGAAAATCTTCTGTCAACCAACATTCACGGTATTTGAACTTTGCAATATTGTAGCTGTTTTTACCATATAGTCATGTGTTGACTTGTTACCTAGAGTTCTTATACTGCAGCAAGTATATGTGATAATGCTTCAAGGCTGCTTAAAGAAACAACTGAATCATCGGCATATCGGAGGTTGCTTTGCCTCTAATGCAATTGTTTTCTGAAATACTTTTTCTAAATATAAATTGAACAATAGCAGCAATAGTTTTTTTCATCTCGATCATTAGTGCTGCAGAGCTTCACATATTCAGCTTCGCTCAGATATATTTCGCTGCAATGCTATTGGAAGGAAGGTTGAATTCTATCAGTCGCTTGGAATAGGTCATTTTTGGTAGATTATGAAAGAATGAACTAATATTACCCTCGTCAAGGAGCCTTAAGACTTTATTATATATTCATTCATCGAAGTGCTCTGTTTTTAATATATTAGGCTTTTATCTGCACTTTAGCTGTGTTCCGGTTCTATCAACTAATGCTCAATCCATTGTTACGTTCTTCACCCACACTAAAAATTACAAAATAGTTAAGTTTATCTACTTTCTTTATTTAGCTTTACTTATATCCAGTTCCAATTTTGCTATCTTTATTTAACTCTTTACTTTCGTCGCCTAAGCCGAAGAAGTATTGTAAACGTAAAAAAATCATGGAGGAATACGATATTTTCTATGTCTAACTTGCTTGAAACAGAAAACACTTTTGGCCATATACCTGGTGACAATGAGACCAGGACCATGTCTCTATCTCCGTTACTTATGAATGAATTTGGATGAAATTTGATACAAGGATGCTAGACATAATTTCGGATTGACACAAGTATAATCAAAATGGCCGACTTCCGGTTTCACCGGAAATAACACTAACTTTGATTTTTTAAATGGATCATCCTATATATTTTATGTTTTTTGCAATCTACGACTCAAATTACATACAACAGTTCTTCCGAATTTGCTTAGGTATTACACAGAAATATAAAAAACAATTAATTATTCTTCAATTTTAGATAAAGATAAAGTAGTGCATGATGCATATCGTTAGATTGGTAGTTAAATTTGCTGTTTAATGGCAAGATGGCCCTTGCTAGGTGCCATTTAAAAAAAGTGACTTTTTCTTAAAAATGGTGTTTTACAAATTTTGTTCTTTGACTAAGGGTTGGTAATTGACTTCATTGTAGCCTCTGTATCGTAGCAGGCCACCAGAGGTTGTCGAACGCATCGCTGATATCTATGAAAATTCCTACCATATGAAACACATGGTAGGAATTTTCATAGATATCAGCGGTGCGTTCGACAACCTCTGGTGGCCTGCTACGATACAGAGGCTACACCAACTTCAATTGCCGCATAAAATAGTAGGAACGCTCAAGAGCTACTTCTCTAATAG
The DNA here is from genome assembly GCA_940337035.1 of Agriotes lineatus. Classification (NCBI taxonomy): domain Eukaryota; kingdom Metazoa; phylum Arthropoda; class Insecta; order Coleoptera; family Elateridae; genus Agriotes; species Agriotes lineatus. Next base: position 73,129,053 of record OW679195.1, on the reverse strand, counting down.
GAAAATAACCATAACCTCCAAAACGAAAGAAGCCACAATCATCCCAAACAAGGGGTGCCCACTGGGATCTATTCTTGGGCCACTTAGCGGTGGATCCACTGCTGGAGCAGCAATCAGACGAAAAGATCGTGGCGTACGCTGATGACATTGTTATTCAGATAGAAGGTAATAGCAGAAGAGAGTTAGAGATGAACGTACAAAATTCAATGAATAAGCTGGAAAGGTGGGCGGGGAAACATAAATAAAAAATATCAAAGACAAAAACAGTGTACATGAGCCTGAAAGGACAGCTAGGGAGAGCTCCAACAGTAAAAATTAAAGGAAAAAATATCAAGAGAGTGTCGACGAACAAATATCTCGGTATATACCTAGACCAGAAAATGTCCTTCGACAGGCACATACAGGAAGTAGCACAAAAGGCCACAAAGACAATCGCCACACTTAGAAGATATACATATACAAAATGGGGGGAAAAATAAACTCTATGAAGATGATATATAATCACGCAATTATACCCATCATCACATGTGGCATAAAGATCTGGGGCCACAGACTAATACTAGCAAAAAACAAAAGGAGGCTGAGAACAGTGTACGGCCCGGCATCAAGGGCTATTGCAGGTACATATAGGTCAGTATCTGCTGAAGCCGCGGGAATATTAGCCGGGGAACCACCCCTACATCTCAAAGTAGCTGAAGAACTGGCCAAACGGGAACTGAGGGAAAATCCCTCAACCAACCTAAATGGAAAATTGCTGGAAAAAGCTAACTACGCAAATAAGACAACACTCTACGTAGCAATGAATGACATCACAATGGAAGACTGGCAAGATGAATGGGAAACAAGCACTAAAGGGAAAGCACATACGCCTTCTTCCCACGAGTCACAACAATAGCCAGAGCAGAGCCAACGATAGATAGAAGAACAGTATGCATACTAACGGGGCACGGAGAAATGAACGTGCACAAGCACAGCGTAGGCAAGGGTGAGAACCCAAACTGCGGCACATGCCGAAATCAAAAACGCGACCCCACGCACAGGATTCAAATCTGTCCAGTATATAATCAAGCTAGGGACCACCTAAGAAGCCTGACACAGGAATGGCCGCTTGAACTGCATGAGCTAGGGCAACTAGCGATACAGCACGAAACCGTCCAAGAAGCGCTAGCACAATTCGTAGAAGAAGACATCAGAAGAGGACGGACTCCACAACCCTGACCCAAATCGAGCAGCAAAGTACGAGAATGACTAAAGAAAAACGTAGGATTAATAGATTTAGGAAATGTACTACTTAATCTAACTAATCTTATTTATTATGTAAATAAGTTTCATTCATTTTCATTATAAGATTATCAAATAGATTTAGAATAACCTAGTAGTAAGAAAACCCAAAACGCACAATGGAATAAAAAAAAAGCAAGTTAGGTAGCAATGGAGAGGGTAGTTTAGGTACCTCTGTAGTAATAAAATGTTTCAATATTACATGAATAAAGCAACCGTCTGTCTGTGAGAAATCACAGGCAATCGTTTTTTTTTTACTTCATTGATAAAATGGCTATTATTATTAGTTGCTAGAGTCAATTAGAACATCTTTTTTCAAGTCACAGCCTCCTATCGTAAAAAAGTTGAAAAAAAAATTTTTGTTTAAAAAATTGAAAATTACGCCAGACTGGTTTATGTAACTTGACTTGTAGATTCCAAAAAACATAAAATATACAGGGTGATCTATTTAAAAAAATCAAAGTTGGTATCAGTTCCGGTGAAACCGGAAGTCGGCCATTTTGAGTATATTAATCGATCAATCACAAATTGTCTCTAGTATCTTCGTATACAATTTTATCTAAATTGATTCATAAATAAAGAAGATATAAGCATGGCACCTTAGAACATATATTTTTATATTTTTGCTTTGAGTTAATACCTATCAATTAGATAAATGTAATACTTTTCACAAAGTTTAGGTGTTTGCCTTTCATGAATATAGGCATATTTTGAAACCAACAGGTCCAGGACGAACATTTTAAAAGGACAAAAATATGCAGCGGACATACATTTTTATTTTCAAAACTTTCACTTACTAGGAAATCTCCATGTACTACATATAAAAAAGCTCCTAACCTTAATTTTTTAACTACCTACAGCTTTAATGTATTTATGGTATTCTGAATCGTAAACGCTCGTTTACTGAGCTCTGTCTCTACGTGTAAAGACTCTCATTATAGGCTGATCCCCTTAGGATTATAATATTTAATATTTAAGGAATATTTTAGTTAAAGATTTACGATTCAGAAAACCATAAAGCGTTGTACAATGCTCGACCGTTACCAGAACTTTACGTGCTCACTCGGATAACAAGCTCGCTAGCCCTCGCTCGTTAGATATAGTGTGCTCGCACGTAAAGTTTTAAATAACGGTCTTACAATACAGATTACTGTTATATAGCATTTATACCGGCTATAATTTACATTGATACCAAATAGACCCTGATACTGAAAGGGTTTGAGTGTATAATATAACCGGCCACGCATTTGCATCGTTATTGGTTCCACAGCTGTTTGCTGATATCATCATGAAAGTAATTTACACTTTTTATTGGGTTAAACTTTGTCCTAAAGTTGGTGGATTGCTATTTTAAAAACCCGCCTCATAAATGATATATTAAAATCCGCATGCTGCCGTTAGCAATTTATATGGAATTATACATTAGTTTTCATCAAATACACCCAAAATCCACCTCGAATCGCAGCTGTTCAACTATAGGTTTTGCCGCCAAATTAGTACGATAGGGTAGCATAAATATTTTAAATTTCGTTCAATATGTATTCTGGATTAACAAATTTTCATTTTCAGCTTTAGTGTTAACGTCCCCATTCCAGAGACATCAGCTTCTCCTCGCTAAGGAGGGTTAAGCATTAGTGGACGTTCTTCAGATATGTTGCGCTATGAAGTTGATTTTTTTCTTAACGAAAATATTTTTGTACAGGGCACCACAATAAAAAAACTCGGCGAAAAATAGTACCAACAAAACTGATAACGTTCTACAAACTAAGATAGAATAAACTAGTTACTTTCTCAACTGAAAATCTATATCGGGAGGACGGAAAGTATAAATGTATAATATAGAAAGTATTATTACAGGACATTCTATAGTTTGAAGCTATAAATACAATTGAATTCATACACAATTTAATTTTGATACACGTTGAGCTTTTAGTTATAATAATGTTGTTTATTGTATCTGCATAAATTAACTAGTCCAATTAATCTTATAATTGCAAACTAAAAATTACTGCAATTTGTTGTAATCAAATTATCGAAAAGAGGTATCCAAATTCGATGTTTAGTCATATATGGGAATATCTAATTCCTAATTGCTGGGTTAGTGGCGATGGCACTAGCAACTGGTCACCAAGATTTCCTGATTTGGCACTATGTGACTTCTTCTTGTGTGGTCATCTGAAAAACAACATTATTTTTTGCGGGAAGCAATAGTTGTGGAGTGTAGGCTAATCACAAATAGACAGTTGGCTAACGTAAGACAAGCATTTTATAACTGATTGGGTTATTCTTTACAGCAGAATGGAGAAGTTCTTGAGTACTTGCTATACATTTGCTTGTAGTTTCAATTTTTTTCACAAACTGGTGAATTGTTGATACAGATGGAATAGGTCGATTATTAAATTTTACCGAGAATAAATCATGAACTGTGCTTAAACTGACGCCACTGTAAAATGTTTTGGTAATAAATACCCTCTCTTCATTAGAGTATTCAACATTATTATTCATAGTAATTAGTTAAATACTTGAATTGTTAACTGAGAGAAAATAGCATTTATTTTGGCATAAACAAATTTGATCATGGCTGGTCTGCTTTTTGTGAATAAAACGCAAAATATTTATTACAGTTTTTAAGTTATTGCTATCTTAAACAAGCAACAAATTCAAGTAAGTAATTCAATTAAGCGCATTTCTTTCTCTTTCGATTGATATCACTATCAATCCTATCAATTCAAGCGGCAAGCATAAATCTGCATATATACGATTTCCCATGCTATTTCCCTGAAACACTCGGTAGAAATGTTGAGGTGCGGCTTGTTTCCAGTAGTCGAATGTTCTATTAGTCATCATATTTTTTATACTGTAGCACAGATCAACTACTGTTCGACATGAATAGACTGAAATAGTGCCTGGTATGATTTCGGTGTTGAGATAATTTCTAACAGTTTAATTAAACAAAATAAACAATTATGAAAAATCTAGTGGGTCGCGAGAGCAAGACCATTCGTATTGAGTACATTGTAAGGAGGTTAAAAAACTAATTTAGGGTATCCTCGCTTCGTTGGCAGAATTTGTAAAAATATATTTCATTTATTTTATATCAGTAAGACTAAGCTTTCGTGATGTATGGTCTTATTAGATCCGATATGACATAAGGAAGCTAAACAAGACTAATGAAATATGTCAATTTTGTTGCGAGTAATTGGACATATCTTTCTTGACTGAAATACATTTAAATTAATAAATAAGGTATCTTACGTTCTGCATAGCAGTAGTATTCGTACAAAATATATTTCCCATTAAATAATCAATTTCATGAGAAAAATTAATATGAATTTCAGATTTGCTTTAATTAAAGACTATTATCAGTTCACTGTTTCCATAATCATAACCTGCAAATTGTATTGTAAAAACCACTTTGGTTAGATTTGGATACCAGTAAAAAAGTTAGTCAAAGCAGTGCACATTAAAAATGCAACGGGAGAGTTTCATAAGCTAAATAGGACATTTGTTAGTCGATTACTGCTATTAAGCGGAAATAGGGCTGTTACCCTGGTTTTAAAATAACATTAGCGTCGTATTTTTTCAGTAACTCAATTAAAACGCAGCTGTCGAATTATGCACCAATCCCTGGGTGGTCAAATAGTTCATCGATTTTGATTACTATGCCATTCCCGATTTGTGATGGTTTACGCTATAATTAAATCCAATATGACACAGTGTTCGTACTCAGATAATTAGCAACGATAGTGTAACGGATTTTGGAAAGTGGAACGGTAGGGAGATCCAAGTAAGCAGTACGCGCGAATTATGCAAACAAAAGTTTTTGACAAGCAATATTGTAAGGAACTTAAGAAGCTTTTCAAAAGCTCCCTCTCGAACGCTATTGTTGAAGCAATAACCTACGCCCAAAAAGTTTAGGAGCCAATGAATATGCATTGAATTATCCGAAAGACAGAGGCGTGTTTGCAGAACCCTCGCATGCACTTATATGTAATTCACTCTAATTACCCAACTAGCTATCTTGTAAAAATAAACGCAGCTCTCCTGAAACAAGGCGACTGCAGCTCCAAAGCGGGCACTTATAAAGCGGTCGCTATGAAGGACTTCCTGCTCTCTGCAGGAAGCTTAGTTCTTTCAGTGTAGGTACACGTAATACCATCCAGCCTAGTTGTGTCGTACTTTGATCATTAATAGTTGTACAAAACCTGAAAAAACTTCAAGGCAAAAAGCTAGGCATATAAACGGCATCTCACAGGAGCTTCCTTAAATTGCCGCTTGTTGGATTAAAAGCAACATTTGTAATTGCTTATCTAGTATTTTGGTTTTAAATGCCTTTGACGTATGGCATCTATACATTTATAAAATTTAAGGACTACTACCTCTTTTTCTCTTTCATACTTTTTTTATATGCACAATTGCAATCACCCTGCATTATGGTCAAGTGACTGCAGTGACAATACATGTCAGATGTTCTAGCCCATACTAGGCCTTGATGTCAAATTTGACGTATTTGCCTCGTTTCTCTTTTCACTTTAAAGTACTTTAGAGTGAGAGGGGACAACGACCTGTCCGTACCTTGGTAAAGGACAAATACGTCAAGGCACCCTAGCCCATACTAGTATTTAGTATTTGTTGTGGGAAGAGTGATGTCGCCGGGGTCGGTAGCTCAGTGGTAAGCATCCTGACTACTGATCTAAGGGTCGCGAGTTCGATTCCCGGTCCCGGTGAGGTTTTCAAAAATAAAAAAATGCAGATGAAAGCTTCTACAGAATGCCATCATTCGGAAGTGATGTAAAGCCCTGAGCCCCATGTTACTACGATGTATAGCATGTAAAAGACTCCTTGCTAGGGTTGGAACTCCTTAGTCTCGGCAAAATTCTAAGTGGGACTTTGACCATATGACCAAAGCAGTCAGTGTCTAAGGTACCTGGTACTCTGCATGCCTAGACCTTGTCCATTAACAAACAAACAAACAAACAAGAGTGATGTCAAGCATGTAGGTCTTCAAAGGACCTTTTTGCCAACCCCGTCGACAAGGTCTAGGCATACAAAGTACCAGGTGCTGTAGTCCTACTTAGAATTTTGCCGAGAATAAGGAGTTCCAACCCTATCAAGGGATCTTTTACATGCTACACATCGTAATAACATGGGACCCAGGGCTTTACATAATTTCCGAATGATGGTATTCTGTAGAGGTTTTCATCGGCAATTTTTTATTTTTAAAAATCTTACCGGGAGCAGGGATCGAACTCACGACCCAATCAGTAGCCAGAATGCTTAACCGCTGAGCTATGGAGCCCGACTAACCCATAGTAACTGATGAAATGTTAGCCTAGTACGACGATATAACATCACGTCGCACGAAAACTGTCAATTACCAGGTGTATCCCATATTATCCCAATGCAATAAGTCGATCATGATCGTGCAAGAAAAAAATCTAAGCTTGCAAACAGATTTAGTCAATGCAACGACGTCTCTTTTCCGCAAAAAAAAAACTCAAGATTTTGTAATTTGGCAGATATGTTTAGGTAGCCCTATCGGCAAATGTGTACAAAGTCCTGAACAATTGGGGATGAGGAACCGCCGCCAACTTGAAGAAGGTGCAGACGTTTTGGATTTTTAGCAAATATCTTATATCATAAAAAAATTAAAATAGAAAATTAAAGACTGTTAAATTTCCTATAAAAAGCTTCCTATTTATTTTTGTCCTCAATGACATAGTGTTTGAGTATTTGATTGCCAAACACCGTTCAACGCGACTAACATTTCTAATGACGTTCCTTCTAATCTCGTAATATTAGGTTTACGTAACAGTTAAATATTTTTGAGCGTTTTTACTATGGACTTTGCGGAATAGGAACGCATTATACTATAGTGCTTATAAGCTCAAATGGCAATGAACTACAAACGATGCTAATCCACGTCGCATAACAGGCAGGACTTGAAATAAACTTGAGCAAAACAAAGATTATGGCAAACATGTCAATCTGGAGTCTGTCGACGAGTACGTCTATGTAGGTCAACTACTAAAATGGGGAAAATATAATCAAACTGCTGACGTTTCGAGACGTATTAGGCTAGGCTTGAGTACTTTCGGGAAATTAAACTAAGAACTAAGGTAAGGAACCCCAACGTTCCAATTTGTCTCTTGAATATTACTAGCATTAAGTTCTGGACTAAAGACTAGCAGCACTATCCAAATGTAGATGGAGAGGGCAATGCTGGGTGTTAGTAAAAGCGACAAAATAAGATATTCCATTAGGCACCAACGAAGAAAGGTGGCAGATGTAGTACAGCGGATTTCTAGCTTAAAGTGGAGTTGGGCGGAACATGTTTTTCAGAGGGGTGAAAACGAATAGCCAAGAAAAATTATTAAAAGATTGATGGAAGTGCTAAAAGAAGAAGCGTTTCAATGACCTACGCTATAATTTCGGCAATAATATGGCGTTCTTTTTGGCTTCGTTGCATGTTAGTCTTGCTTTGTTGCTGTATAGAAAATGTAGGTCCAAATATTTGGTAAATTTGCTTTATAATCTGAGCTAATGTTTTTCATGCCACGATGTGCAGTTTTTAAAATGTAATCCTTATCTGAAAATGGTGGATGTATCATTTTGTCAATTTCTGCAGCGTTGTTGACGTAGGAATTATCCATTGCTAAAACGCATTTCATAGTACTGGAGGCATTAAATAACCTCTACAACCACTGGTATTAGTTGGAAAGATATAGTACAAACGTCTACATTTCTGTCAACAAAGAACATTGCAGAACTTAGTCTCATTCCGCTACAAACGTTTGAAAATGTTGTAGAAAATGGTTGAAAAAGCATTGAAATTAAAGATTTGAATCTCCTTAATGAGTTAACTAATAGTATACTATTTTATGGCATTTCAAAAGAAATGTAAAATATTACATTTTTACAAAAAAGTGACATTAATTGTCAAAACATAACCAAGTTGAACAGAACTCGTTTCTATATGTACTAAAGCACAATAGGGAGCTTCAGTTGATGTTATGCATTTGGCAGTACTGAAGTGTATTGTTGGTGACACTGTAAATCTATGTCAAATTCGAGGTTAGCAGGTTAGGTTTTGCGTCATCTGTGTCAAAACTGACGCAAAACCTAACCTATTAACCTCAAATTTGATATAAACTTACAGTGTCACCAACAATACACTTTAGTACTGCCAAACGTACAACGAATCGCTGTTGCTATGCAGAAACGTACCACATTTCCCAACGATTTTTACTGTAGAAATGTAGTAGATTACCATATGAAATGCGATAAAGCAGTTTTATCGCCATAACCATGTGTTGTTTCCAGGGAAACAATTAATAATAATTAAAAAATTTTACTTCATTTACTTATAATTTCAGTTGCTGTTTCTAGGGAAACGATTAATAATAATTAATAACATTGCTGACAACAAGAGCATAAGTTTTAGAATCCGCACCTTTCACAGTTTTTATTTTCTACAGAAGTTGTCTCTATGGATGAAATTTACCTAACCGTAATCCATATGAAGGTGCCCAATAATATATTTGACATATAAAAATTATTCACTGGGACATGAAGCACGTTTTTGGTAAATTGTTCTCAAATACTCAATATATCTGCAATAAAAAGTGATTGTCACCTATATTTTCAGAGTAAGTTTTTTAGGCAAGCGTGCCCTTAGTATAGGTTCTATTAAATTCGCCTTTACAGCGTAGATATTGAACAAGTTATTCAAAGATATGACATATTTTATAAGGATTATTTTTTTCAACCTCCGATTCAGTAGTAATAAAAAAATAAAATAAATATGAAAAACTTATTGGATAGAAAATATAATTGCATCTCTCAGATACATTTCTAAATAATCGCCATTTCGATGATATAGCTAGAATTCAGTCAATGTTTAATGAAATCCCTGATGTCGACTTTCGTAAAATCCAAACGTTTCGTTTAGGGAAATATGCTGCAAATAAACAACGACGAATTAAAGTGAAACTAAGTTCGAAAGATGACGTTCTAAAAGTACTAAGAAATAAGAAGCTTATAAAAACAAATAACACGGTTAAAATATCTGCTGATCAAACCGTGATGCAAAGGAACCATTTTAAATCCCTAAAAACTGAAATTGCACGTTTAAATGATAACGGAGTATCGAATAATACCATCAAATATACAGGTTGTCCGAAATCCGTTTTGAACATAGGAAATTAATGAGTGCGACAAGGAAACATAAACAAAATGAGCAGCAGCACAAAGACAGAACGTAATCATGGCTAGCTAAATTTTTAAACTAAAATTAAGTCAATGAAACAAACAAACACACATATTTTAGCTGTTGTTAAGAGTATAAAGTGAGGTTTAAATATACTATTTTTTTACTCTCGATGACAGATAAAATATTTGGTTTTTGTTTCATTGACTTAATTTTAGTTTAAAAATTTAGCTAGCCATGATTACGTTCTATCTTTGTCCTGCTACTCATTTTGTTTATGACTTCCTTGTCGCACTCATTAATTTCCTATGTTCAAAACCGATTTCGGACAATCTGTATAAATGGTGTTCCTAAAATTGTTAAAGACACTTCAAAAAACTAAACAACAAGGCTGAACTTTCTATCTACTATAAAAATATACAGGGAATGCGTACTAAATTAAGTGATTTTTACTTAGCGGTGCTAAGGCATCTGTAAATCTAAGTCAAATTCGAGGTTAGCAGGTTAGGTTTTGTGTCAGTCTGTGTCAAAACGTAGACTTACAGTGTCACCAGCATATTATTATAATGAACTGACAAATTAATTTGTCAGAAAAATGGCTTCTCGCTTCGGTAAAAATTATTAATTTGTGTAAGAACTTATCTTCCCGAATTCACCGCGGCCAGTGATAAATTCTTATAATTTTGACAAATAATATCCCTCAAGTGCGTTACCTTTAAGAATTAACCCTCGGCTTTGCCTCGGGTTATATCTAGGCAACGCACTTTCAGGTTGTTATTTGTCAAAATTATTGCGGGTGATTATTACTGCAATTGGTAAATTATAGCTGATAATCTTTACTACACATGGCAACAATTACTATACTGGAACCGATAAACTATTGAAGAAAACCACGGTTATGAATCATAACAGTCTTAGAAGTCTTAAAATCCTCGGATTTCAAAGCGACATCTGCGGCAGTTATGATACTCATAACATTCCTAGATATGTTAATAGCTATTAGTTGTTTAAAACTATCACTAGTAAATCACCATATTACTATTGAGTATTGGATAAAGTAATTTAATTCCCAAGTGTGGCTGTTGTGTAGCTAACGAATGCTTCGTCGACATGTATATTATATTTACTTCTAATTTACTTTGCAACTATATCGGATCTTAAAGGGTAAACGTATCATATGGTAGTTCATTTTATTCTCAAAGAACTAACCTAAAGAATATGAAATTTTAATATTTAGCAGTAGTGTATATTATATATATATTTTTCAGCCTGCGCGTATCTAATTCGCACAATTCAATTAAATTAGTTGTGATCGTCATATTTGAAGATCCGAACAATATTTTGAGTTTAAATTTTGATTTTCTGCACGACATTGTCTTTGCAGTACAAATGAAATAATGGCTAAATAATTTTCAATAGAAATATAACAAAGGCGAGACGAATTATGATTTAAAATTGATCTAACAATGCCAAAAAACTCAAATTGCTTGTGTCTTGCATTTCAATTTCTAATTATGACACCATCCACGGAGTCGATAATCATCCATAGGGCGCTTATCGCGTGGTAATCAGCCCACGGGCGCTTATCAGGTAATCAATTCGGGATTGGTCGATTTTCAAAAAATGCATGGTTTTCATTGGCTGATATGAGTCATGTGACAGTTGTGTGTAATAATCTGTAAAAGCACTGAATTCTACTCGAAAAATGTACTTATCTCCACTTTTACATTATAGTTATATGCAATCCGCATACTAGGAAACCTTGTAAAGATATAATTATTATTCCGTTTTGGAAAACAAATTAAAGAACTTGAAAAATATTTGTATTTTCGATAATACTTAATGCACGACATCTGGCAATATAACAAGTTTCCGCAGAAAGAAGCAAAACAAACCATAATTAAAAACTGCAATTGCCCTATAAAAGGAATTCAGCAGGCGAATTCCTTTTGACCACAAGCCGCGGTCTCGGCGTGAGAATTTCGAATTTTATGGAAGAGGTGGGTATAAACAAGCCTCGGAATGCTGTTCTTCATACTCGCGTTTCGTTCTATACTTTCCCTTAGTAGGCCTACGTGCATACTAATTTGCGACACGATCATGCGCTATTAAATTACCTTCGATTAACGAGCTAAAGAGAGCTTTAATTAGTTAAAGTACTCTGGGGTGCAAAGCCGCTTTACGCTCGTTAATACTTCAAGGGGCACAAAGGACGAGTCTATAACACATTAACAAAAAACCTCGGTATGAGCTAGCGACTAACAATTTTTTACCGGTCTGCCAGTTTGGCTCTGCAGAGTGTATGTGTATATTACTCGGTTTGAATTGGCTGCACCCACAAAAAGCTACCAGCTCACGAACTTGCCAGTGCTTTACTTGTAACGCCATCCCCCACAAGCGTTTGGGCTGGTTTTATGACAGCATATCTAATGAAATTACTTCAAAAGTTATAATTGATTTATAACGGGGCAAAACATTAATTTGGGTCAGATAATGTTTTTGTTGGCTCTCGCAAAACAAAGGCAAACGATGAATTTTGATTTGGGGCTCTTGCACCCTGAACTCGCCTCACAATGGAACCAAACAAGTCCAAGATGGCAGACTACGATTATTATGATGGTTTGAGTTTTTGTTACTATCAGATCTTCGGTAAGAATGTGACTTTTAAAAGACGGTTTGTAGATGTCGTTGATGAATCTATAGGCACACTTTTAGGGGAATACGAATTAGCATCGAAGCAACAAACGGATATTTATTAGACTATTGTCTAGAGGCTGCATTTAAATAGTGTAGCACAAATGATACGGGTGAATATTTGAGTAGAAATGAGAACATACCTTACTATCAAGTTGCACCCCTGATGATTTAGAGACTCTTAAAGGTCAAGAATAAAAATATATTTTAATGAATTAATGAAAAATGCTTTGACGCGGAGTACTCATATTTGGCATACTTGACTACCTATCTATTTAGAAATAATGCAGCGTCTTAATGGTTTAGAAATTAATGAATGCGGGCGTTTTTGTAGCTAAACACTGCCATTATCATTCTGAATTACACGTTAACCAAAAACAATTTCTTAAAAATAATTTTTTTCACTACCTTCTTTGTAAATGATCCTTACACTGTCAAGTTTGAGGGATGTAGGCTACATTTACAAAAATTGTTACAGTTTCCATGACAATGTACTTACTTCCCTAGAGAAGTGAATTACTTACATCCCGCATGTATTACAACTGATAAGATGCCATGTCTGCCATTTGGATAACACGAAAAAACCATGGTCGTTCGTACTATTATCCATTTTTAATCAGAATACAAGCACAAAGATCACAAAACAGCATTTGCAATCGTATTCAGGCATTTTTTCCAATAATTTTTCACAGTGCTTTTATAACTGTCAAACAAAACGTGACAGCGCTATAAGGCTACTATAGTTTAGCAAATGTCATAATTTTACACCAGGTTATTACCTACCATTTACTTTACAAAAGGAAATATTGGTAGTGAAAAAAATTATGTAGCTACTTTACACAGGATGTAGGAAGATTTACACTACCTGGAACCTTGCTACCCTCGTTCGATTCGCTCACTCAGGTATCAAACGGTCGTCGGTAGTATAAATCTTACCTACATCCCTTGTAAAGTAATATACTATTAATGTTCTATGAAATATGACAACTTAATAGCTTTTCAAAGAACAAGAACGCTAGTAACAATCATTGGATTCGTTGATAACAGTATTCTTCGAGATCTTTTTTTTGGGATAAGCTTTATATCCGTTTACCTTAAAAACTGAAACTCCTGTCAAAAAATTGAAGAGAAAAATATCTGTACATGAAATTGGTTTTTCGTAATTAATAAAATATTAATGATACAAGGTACAAATAAAATATTTCCAAAAAAATACAGCGTGTCCAAGATAAGGAGGGCCAGTATGGAGATATCGTTAATTGTAAGAGATACAAATTTGGTTGAATGGGAAGGAAGTTGAGCAATTAAAACACTAACCAAATGACGCCTAGAAATTTTTGACATGATTTTTAGTTTTTGAATTATCTCAAAAAACCGAACTTTTTTATTTTGTAGTCCAAGCAAAACTGTTAAACTTCTTTATAGCAACTTCTAGTGGACCTAATGACTGCGTTATCAAATTTCCTATTCGACATTTCGTCTTTGAGAAACCATTATCAACTTTAGTTTTTTAAATACGGTCCTGATTTTCTGATGTAAAATTTAATCTGAATTCAACACACATTATGGTTTAATTACGTTTCGAGTGTCTTTTGAGCATCATCAAGAAATGTCTGTATACGGAATTGTGTCCTAGAGCATTTCATACGTTGTTTCAGGGTTTGTAGTTTAAAGAAAGAAGTAATGAGCCTCAGTGACTGTTTTTGATTTCTAATTTCAATCATTGTTTATAGGTAGGAAAAATAATTACTGACTATTAAAAATTATTTGTATTTCAAGACCAAACGTGATTATTAAGAATTAAAAACATCCAGTGTGGCTCATTACTTCTTTTTTAAATTAGAAAACTAAAACAACGTATGAAATGCTCTAGGACACAGGTCCGTATCCAAACACTTCTTGATGGTAGCCTCCAAAGATTCGAAACGTAATTAAACCATAATGTGTGGTACATTATTGAATTGAGACCAAAAAGAGCTTCACAAATTTGGCATCAGCAAATCGGGACCGTATTTAAAAAAATTAAGTTTGTGATGGTTAGTCGAAAACAAAATGTCAGATAAAAAAATTATTACGTAATCTTTTGAGTGCTATAAAGAAGTTTTGTTAATTTTGCTTAACTTTAATATCAACGCCAGAAAAATTCAACAACGAAAAATCATATCAAGGGTTTCTAGACGTCACTTTGTTTGTCCTTTAATTGTGCAATTCCCTTACCATTTAACCAAATTTGTATCTCATAAAATTACCGAGATCCTCATACTGGTCCTCCCTTTCTTGGACACACTGTATCTACAACATGATTAGATGGAAGAACGCATCATATTCATCAATCTTCAAACGACTAAGAGGGTGCATTATACAACAATAGATTCCGATGCCAGGTATCCTTGATTAATGAATAGAATTATATATTTTTTCTTCTTAACCTTTAACGGGATGTCATTAGGGGCAAAACTTTGCACTAAGGTCGATCCGGTTAAATATTCTTATTTTGACTCAAGAATTCATCCGTATCATTTAAGCTACTCTATTTGAATACACCCTGTATACGAGGTCCGACAACCAGGCGAAGGTGAAATATATCTTTCCACGACCGGGAGTAGAAGTCGGTTTCTATAGCATCAAAATTGTGACAGAAGTAAAACATTTACTCCCTAGTTACTACATAAGACAAAAATTTCCCTAGGGAGTTTTCATTATGACTGACACAACAATTATGTCAAATTCGAGGTTAGCAGGTTAGGTTTTGCGTCAGTTTGTGTCATATTTGACATAATTGTGAGCTCTTGTCATAATGACTTACCGTGTCACCAACTTTAAAATTTATCATAGGCTACTAACTATAAAATAATTGTACTAAAATGTCAGTAAATGACGTTTAAAAAACGGGTTTTTCGTTTTAAATCTTCCTGCAACGTGAAAAAAATAGTATATGCAACTCGGAAAGAATGCTATTTTGCTTCAATGCAATTTCTCCTCCTCATTGCATAATCTACTATTATTCACGTCTAGGAAAAAACACGCTTTTTACGATACCAAAATCGTGACAGAAATAATGAATTATTCCCTAGAAGAGAGAAATTTACCTAGGGAGCTTTCATTATGACTAACACAACAATTATGTTCAATTGGAGGTTAGGAGGTTAGGTTTTGCGTCAGCCTGTGTCAAAACTGATGCAAAACATAACCTGATAATCTCGAATTTGACATAGACTTACAGTGCCACCAACTTTAAAATTTTAAAATGTCAATTATTTACGTTTAAAAAAAACAGGTTTGTAGTTTCAAATCTTTCTGCAACGTGAAAATAGTATATGCAATTCGGAGAGAATGCTATTTTGCTTCAGTGCTATGTGACTCGAGGGCGAAAACGCATTTCTTTCCCTCATTGCATAATTTACTATTTTATAACTATGAGAGTTACATAAAAATCTCTGATACGAAAGTTGTAGGTAGAAATGTGGTGCACAAAAGATTTTTTTATTATACAGGGCAGCTCATAAACGTGTGGTGAATGCAACTTACTTTTAGTAATGGAAAATAATTTTAATTTATGAGATAGAAACGAACAAAGTAATGATAAAATGCAACTACGTGTCTCATCTAAAAATAGAATCTGCAAGTTATACCAAGCATGAACAATAATAACTAAAGGGGTAGAAGAGATATTGTATTCTGCTCGAGCGATAGATATTAGGAAGAATCTTCATACGTTGCAGTATGAGATAGAAATTCTTGCTGCATGAAAAGTAAAATATAGTAGACAGAAAAACTGTTAAGACTTTATTAGGTTGGAACTGTTAAACGGATGCACGCCAACAGAATAAGAAAATAAATGTGGACGAAATAGGGAGTAGCAAACTAAGATGTTCCAGGGCAATATCACAGTAACGTTCGTATTAAACATGAGTTAAAGCAGCTTTTGCAAAAAAATCTAAAGAATGTTGGCCCAGCGAGCAAATGCTCACCTCTCAGGCAGTTTGTCCGGGTTCGAATGCCGACGACACTACCACGCTAACACCTGTGGTAGTTGTTAACCCTTAACAAGGGAACTTTTTCTCACTTTCGACGGCAAGGCTACCCTCCTACTCGGCCTAACGCCAGAGAGGGCTCATCAGCACTGTGTCGTTAAAACAGGTCACTGGTCTATAATAAGACGAAGAAGATATGTTGGAGAAAAATTAAACAAAATATATTTTTTCTTTCATCGTTAAGTGTGTGTGGTTATGTTACATATAAGGGTGTATTGGTATATTCATAGCCAACTATGGCTCAACATAGTCGTCCTTTAATGCAACACACTTATTACAGTGAACCTGCCACGCCTCTAAACCTTTGAAAGTGCCCCCCTTGCTCTGCAAACCAGTCATCCACAGCTTCTCTTACCTCTTTGTACGAAAAAAGTACGCCCTTTTAAACTCGTTTTAATATGAGTGAAGAGACAGTAGTTTGAGGAAGGTGTTCGGCACCTGTGACCAACATTCCGAATCCTTTCCCACTACCTTTTCTCAGCAACGTAGAATGATATTGTGCAGTTGGACCTTCAATCTTTTGGGGTGATCTATTTTACACACTTTTTTTCGTATCTAATCAACATAAATTAGGTATTGAAGGCGTGAAACCTTAACTGTAGCAGATAATCGTTGCATCCCAATTCCACGGTCTGATAATATCACGTGAACTGCATCGATATTTTCGATGATAGATGTAGAATCGATCTTGTCAGCCTCTTCCCATCTTCAACGAGTAATTTGGCTCATATAAAACATACAATCCAATTTTTCACAGTGCTAGTTGAAGGTCACTGATTGGCAAGTGCATTGAAGATGTTTATCTTCGTAAAGCTAATAACCCTTTAACCCCTTTAAATACCTGTATACTTAAATTATGGCGAACTATTTACGTTTATCAATCTTTTTCCATTACCATCTACATGTTTTCGTTAAAATTTTATTGGACAGCAATGTTTCAACCATTTTGAAGTCATTTTCTACAGTAATGGTAACGCGATTTTGTTTTATTGAAAGACAATGCCATCAGCAAACTTAAAGAACAAAATTAAATATTAGGAATTATTCATTATAACGCCAATTATTTAGAATTTTGCCCTATCTGCTATCTTCTTAATGACCAGCAGAAATTGTTAACCCAATGGTAAGCTCTTTATATTGAGAAATTCACTCCAACCGAGGCAAATTGCTTGTTAAATATATGGTTTAGCAAGGCATTTGCAGCTGGCACGATTTCAATGCATCTTGCGGTTTACTTAGATAAGCGAGCTGCAAATCTCCAATTCAACTTGGACTTCAAGTTCTGTTACTGTTCACACACTAATGACCCTTGAGATTTTGAATGCAACGTTGTTATCTTAATAAAGCAACATTGCCATTAAGAGCATTATCTGCTTAACAGAGTTTGAAAAAGTTCTGCAACTATTGTGAACGCGGGACGTGCAGTGTTATCAAGAATACCTGAGCATTCCACCTGTTGTACTGCATTAGCCGCATTATTATTTCATTTTGGCTGTCAATAATTGATGATTAGTTGGAGATTCCTTTAGAATTGAGCATTACAATGTCACGAATTCATTCCATTTTTCCTATTATACCTATTTATCATTTAATTAATAACCAAGAAGCAGTAATTGATTGACGAGAATGTATATTTTCGAACAAAAGTAAAAAATTGTAGTAAATCTAATACAAAACTTAATTCCAAGGTGAATAGTAGCCGAAAAATGAAAAGGGCTCTCACCGCTATGGCAAAAGTATACAGAAGTCAAAATAAAAATGTACACCTATGACGTTATGATGAAAAAAAATTATTAATATGCAGCAGTCTAGTATGATAGAAAAATTTAAAATTGAAAAATAATACCTATCCAATGAAATGGCGATCTTAAGAACCGCGGTAAAGAAAACCTAAAAAATAAGACCTGCATAGATAAACAATAATAGAGTTAATGTGAAGCAAATAATTTTAGTTGGTTTGACCACCTGAACAGGATACATAGCTACATAGTGTGTACAAGAGTGCCAAATTATGTTGAACATTACAGTAGGAATAATTATTAACGATTATTGAAGGTCTTGTTAAACTGTCAAAGTGGTATGTAAAAAGCATACACAATTTTATATCAATAAGTTGCAGTCCTTGCACCTAACGTGAAAGGTATAAGATTAACTGCCGGTCTTATAAAGACCACTAATATGACGTTAACTTTAATTCCCTGTTAAAATAAACAAAAGCGCATCAAGACGCCACTGCTTATTACATTTTATTCATTAGTAAACAAATTTTGATAGACTTTTGTTTATTTTAACAGCGAATTAAAGTAAACGTCAGATTAGTGGCCTTTATAAGACTGGCTGTAAGTATGTAAAGTGAATATAATAAGTCTCTAAATTTCGTGAACATATAAATTATTAATTTATTTAGCATCATTAACGATGTTTCTTAGATTTATAAGAACTATTCACGAGAGGATTCAAGTTTAGTAATATAGTTCTTGCGAGGGCTTACTTATACCGTAGCAACCCAGTGAGACAAATGTCTCATTTAAAAAAACAAAAAATACCGTTTTTCAAATAGAACGCGTATTAAATAAAAACTGTACCCAGACCTGGAAGGTGTCAAAGTAGTTGCCTAACCGATCGACGTTTTAAGGCGCAGAGGGTCGCAGCTCCGTTTGGCTGCTGAAACATCCTTTATCTAATAGACTTGTCCGTCCGTCCGTCTGTCCGGGACGCTGTTTCAGCAACCAAACCGTAAGAGATAGAGAAAATAGTTATTAAAGTTATATGTTTGGAATGGTCATGTCAGCTCAGGAACCAAATTTCAGTCACGTGACACTTCCGGTTTTCGAGAAATTACAAAAAAGACCGTTTTTCAAATAGAACGCGTATTAAATAAAAATGTTTCAGCAGCCAAACGGAGCTGCGACCCTCTGCGCCTTAAAACGTCGATTTAATACGCGTTCTATTAAAAAAAACGGTCTTTTCTGTGATTTTTTAAAAACCGGAAGTGTCACGTGACTGAAATTCGGTTCCTGAGCTGACATGACCATTCCAAACATATAACTTTAATAACTTTTTTCTCTATCTCTTACGGTTTGGCTGCTGAAACAGCGTCCCGGACTAACGGACGGACGGACGGACGGACAAGTCTATTAGATAAAGGATATATAAACAAATGAAGCTTCGTGCGTACGTGCGCCGCTCTGCAATGTCACCGATCGGACCTAAGAGTACTGCCTATCCGATTGGAGGCTTACTTTGTTTAGCGTCATCTAATGACAATGGCGCAAGGTTTACTGTCACAGGATGCTGTTCGTGACTTGCCTTGGTTTTTTTTTTAATTTTTCTCTTATATGTATTAGGACATTGGCCTATTTAATTCCACAAAGTTGCCCGTCCAAATTGAGGAAGTATTTCCTTATTAGGCGTTAAACAAGTTTTATGATATATTAACAAATGGCACATTTTATATACTGGTACTGTAGTATTTTCACCTAATTATTTAAATAAGAACTTTATAATAAGTAAAATAAACACTAAATTGTGTAATGTATTATAGAAGCCAAACGTTAGAACAGATATTTACTATTTTATTGACGAGAGTTCTCCTGTTTTAGCAGTGATAACTTTACGGCTTTCCTGTGGGAGTTAATTTTTTACGGCTATTATAGGGAATCGCCTATTTTACACTAACTATCAGACAACAAAGTTGACAATTGCTCTCAATCATGGGAAATGGTCGTAAGAAATAATTTCCTACAGTGCGTATGCTCAGCTGTGAAGCTACGTGTGCGTTAATTCAGTGCTTCACTCTAGATGTTTATTAGAATTAGTAGTAATCAGGGTTAATAGGGGGGGGGGGGTCACAAATATCTTTATATCTCTTTAAAAATGCAGTAAGCGAACCTTCACCAACCATCTGATTTACTGACCAAGAATAAGAGATTTTTATTTTGTTTGCCACACCTAAACGATAGACTAATGTGCTCGCTGCTTTTGGTGGCAAACCGTGGTGAAGTTTGGCACATATTGTAAGTAGTCACACAAGGTTGACACTTGTTGATCAGAAAAGACTATTTTATTGACTATAACGATGATTACTTTCAGGGTACAGTGGTCACCACTGAAGCAAAATATAACTAGTGACCACTGTACTCCGAAGTTGACCTCAATAGATTTTTGATAATAACACTAAACTGTTAAACAAACTTCAGTACTTCGATATGATCATACCCGTAACTTGTTACGATTCATTTGCGTCTCCTTCCAATTTCGCGGTCTGTAGTATTCATTTGGCATTCTTACGCATCTCCTCGCGCGTTGAAGTTCTTTCTAACCTCACTGGCGAAACGACAAGGTGCCGGAGCAGCAGCAAGAATTTCGGAGGATCAATTTTGGGCTGCCGTTGGTTTTCATGGTGTTTATGTGAGCGTACACTTTTGAAGTGGATTTTCTAGTCCCCGAATTTCGATATGAGGGAAGCTTGACTCCCACGCCGTTGGTGGAATTTTTATGCTACTACGTTTTTCGCAAATTGCCTGGAATGTTGTCCGGGATAAGTAAAGAGTTCGCTTAGAAATTATCTATCGTCCTTGTACGCTATCATGGATTTCACTTTCACGAGCGGACTTTTCATGCGTTGGTAGTTTTTTGGATCTCCGGACCCGCTTTGACCCCCGCTGCAGATGCTGTTTGAGTCCCCTGGAGCCATTAGCTTCTGGCCGCTCGAATTTGAGCCGAACGATTCCGAATATTGTGACAACATTCGGCCGTGAGTTCGCACCTGGAATCGCATTGAGCGTTTCCTCCGATACCAAGCACTCACCGGATTTGCCGCTGTAGTCTTTGCCTGGCCATAAATCTATTTTAATGTGTGCATTAGGGCTATTGCTTTATTGGTGTATTAAAATTTGTGAGTATTCTTCTTCTTCACGTGCCAATCCGTTACCGGATGTTGGCTATCATTCTAGCTATCATAACTTTATTCGTAGCTGCTCGGAAAAGTCCTGTTGTTGTTGTCGGGAACCACGTTCTTAGGTTTTTCAGCCAGGATATGCGCCTTCTTTCCGGGCCCCTCTTCCCTTGCATTTTCCCCTGTAGAACTAACTGTAGTAGTATATATCTCTGTTCATTCTTCATAATGTGTCCTATTTATTCGAGCTTTCTTTGTTTAACTACTTTCATGTGAGTGAGTATTAATTGTAATATTTGCTAAATATAATTAGTCGTAGCAAGTAATATTGTGGCCACCTACGATTCTGATGGTGGATGTATATTGTGATATTTATATGTACTGTGATCCTGAATTCTTGGAAATTAAACTGTAACATTTGCATTTTGCCTTTATTTGTTACTGCGGCCTATACTTGAGTTGAGTTTCTCTTTCAGAGTTATGGTGCTACTTGAGTTTACGAATTCTCGTTTGAATACCTGGATATACTTGCCGTTATTTGACAAAAATATCCGTTGGCGTCCTTTTTGAGTATTTTAAGAACTGAACAGGTCGTCTCCGAAACGAGCTAGTCGGCCGGCAATTGTATCCAAGTAGTCACTTTATGTATTGATTTTGAGCGAATAGCCAACGGAGACTTTGTTATGATAACAAACTGCATGTGCGTAACGTTGTTGTGGATTTATATTAAAATAATTTGTATACAAAGTTAATTTCCACTTAACCAAATTTTCATGCATGTGCATTCAAACACCAACAACCAATACTGTTAAAATCAGCAGACTACTAGTGATAATATTAGGATTAGAGGCATGCATTATATGTAAGTTTAGCGTATGTCCTATAGATGGAGCCACTTAATCATAAAACTGTAACAAAAGTTACGGTACAATTATCACCGTGCGCCTGTAACCACAGTGCCCCGGTCTTCTCCATTGCAATTATTTGTGTTTAGTGCGGTCAAAGCTTCTATTTCCGCTACTTTTTCTGAATAAATTTGACATCAAAAACTTATGCTTGCAATGGTAAACGGTGATAGATTTGACATTGAAAATACTGTATCAAAAATCGTTATATATTTTTTTTTCTTTGTCCTTTTGTCCTTTTAGTGGTCATCGAAATATTTGTGCAGAAGAGGAATTTATTTTATATGTCATAACAAACTCTGTATACCGTAAAGGCTAACAAAAACAAAGGGGCATAAAGGCCACAGCCAAATTGGGGCATCTTGTATTCCCAAACTGGTCATGCAAACAAAGAGGTCGATAAACAAACATATTTTTCAATATACCAGTAGTATTTTTATTCTTAAACACAACTATCAGACGGCTATAATGAGTGGTTATCGTAGCTGCCATAAGTTCGTCACATTCCTTGAATTTTATCTCACTTTTAGGATTTTTGATTTTTGGAAACAATAATAATCACTGCCTGGTAAATCTGTATATAAGGCAGCAGCGGCTTTGTTTTGACTTCAGTACTAATGCATTATGGTGCAACAGCGAAACACCTAGTCAATTTTACGCGTCTTTGGACATTATTAGATTCTCGAGGCGATGCAATAACCTGGCATACTGATTTCCCGTTACTGTGCTACCGTCCTATTTGCGTTAATCAATCTACAAAGATTGTATGAGAGGCCAAAAATATTTATCACTACTTTTCCTGCAAGAAAGTTACTATAAACTTATTGGGTAAGCAGGAACAACCGACGCACTACTGCATCCACTCTTGCTCTGATCCAGGATGGTAATAATGAACCCACGTTTAATCTCCAGTGACAAGTCATTTGATAATAATGGTTCGTCTCCACAAAAGCGCTAAAAATTGTTGACTGGCTTCTACCCGAAAATCGTTTGAAGTGCTGGAAGCATTCGCGGGACTGATCTTACATTAACCTTTGTCATGCCATGTAGAATTCTAACAATTGTGGTTTCAGAAACTCCTAATAAAGCTGCCAATTGCCGCTTTTTTAATCTTATAAGCTGCAGTACCGCGCACTTGGTTGTTTTATGGACATCTATCATAACTCCAATGGAGAGACTTGGTAGAGAATATCACCATTGATTCTCGTAAAATTTAAATAAGTGACTTATAAAAACGATCATTCCCATGCATAGCCAGCATTTTGTAATGAATCTTATTACAACTCAGCATTCCACAACACAAACTGACAATTAATGAAATTAATAATATTGCAACTGATCTGCAAACTGTAATGTAAATTTGAGAATATAAAAAAGACCCCCCGTATTGATCCAGTTTAACAGTACTATAAAGGTATTGACGTAGTAGCGCTTCTTTGAAGCTGAAAGAGCACTGAGGAAGCCAATGTGAAACATAAAAACAATAACTTTTTCTCTAGTTATTATATTTATAAGGACTCCCTTCAATATGGCTTTATTGACTTCCGGCCTTTAAATCTTAAATGAAAAAGCATGGTGGGCGATATTCTGCAAGATTCATTCTTATTAAAAATTCTAATTGGAAGAACGGACAAAAGTTAGCTCGAACGTCTTTCCGTATTATTTATCTGCGAATCTCCACCGCCTTCCATTTTCGAATCGTAGAATGGGGCTCTTTTATCTCTACGCTTTAAAGCGACACTGTTTGTGAACCAATTTACATATTAGAAAAGTGTTATGTGGACCGTGAATTTTTCATAAGGTTCGGGTCTGCGATACGTCTAACGGCGAACTGTAACCAACAACTGATGGTTCGTTAGCCGGAACTTTTAGCAACTCTCGGCCGCCTTGTGATTTTCAATCTGGCGGGTGTTTACTTGGCGTTCGCCTCGGTCTTCAATTTAAGTTACTACTTTATTCTTTTGCCCTACCGTCGGCAACGTGCTTTGCAAGACATCGCGATGCCTTTGTTGTGCGATATTAATTCTACAGTACGGTTTAAATAAAATTCAATTTTAACGGAATTACGGACCAGAGCTTTGTTCGAGAGCAGATGTTGTCTTTGTGAGTATGCTTAAAACTTTAAACCGTTAAAGCTCATTATTCGGATTGTAATTTTCCTCAAAATTTAATAGTAGTTTTGAAAACCTAGACGTTGGAATTATATCGGAGGCTGTTCGAAAAGTTCCTGGCGCGTCACGATGATGACGCTTGAGTAGCAAAACTATATTTCACAAAAATAAGAAAAAGAAGAAAAAAAGGAAATTAACAGTTTTTTGAGTCTCTTCCGAACGTTTAAATGCAATGTACTATCAATATTTCGACAAAATTCAAAATTCTTAAATGATATTTTATTAATGGGCTGAGTTTTATTTAAATCAAATTATGAAAAGAAATGATTTATATAGTGTCACGATCCTGAAAGAAGGAACTTCCTAGTATAAACTAATGCAGTTAAATATGTTTCTATGTTCACGAACCTCTGCCGAACGGGTCCAAGTCGTTATTACCTTCTTTATGTGAGACTACATAAGGCGTTCTGGCATACCATTCTCGACTAACGGAACCAGGTCTTGAGTACCTTCCTTATGTGAGACTGCATAAGGCCGTTAGTTTGTATCCTTTTACATTCCTGTACCCCTAAGAATTATCCTGTAACTGTCTCAATTAAAACATACAGTCCACTATAAGCTTCACCCTGACCAGCCAGTGTTTTAAATTAAAGAAATTAATCATAATTTTATCCGTGAGCCACGTAAATGACCGATTTCAATCTATGCTTCTAGTTTTCGATAAATAGGATCAGTGGTGCCCAATCAGATCTCTGTTTGGTTAATCTTCCTATAGTCATTATGATCAACAGTAGTATAGTAAATAATTGGGTTTCATTCCTCAGGGCAAAAGGTAGTACTTTATAATTGAGAACAAGAGACATAAAGAGGCTCATCTTGTATGGTATATCAATTGAAAGGGTAAAAACAATACGTAAATTAGTCCGATTACATCACAGTTAAGTGATTCATCAAATACTAACAAATTTTAAAAAATTGTCAATATACAAAAAAAACGTAAATTCTTAAATCTGCTTGCATTTGATGAAGCAATTAACTCTGATATAATAAGAATACTTTATTTATGGTATTTTAACCTTTAGCTTGATGTATCAAATAAGTTATGCCAGTTTATATTCTTTGTTGTTACTTACCAAGAATTAATCTCACTTTCTTTGGCTGGTACAAGACATAAACCTCTTCGAAATATTGGCTTTAGATAAAAGAGTTTTCTTTTGAATTACTGCCCTGAGGAAAGAAGCCCAATTATGTACTTACTGTTTTTCAACCAGTCGTTGGTTACTGTCTCATAGTTTTATGTTATGATCAACATCAGCTTTTCTGTTAAAATCCACTTACGAATTACATAATTAAGAGCCAATGGTATTACACACTCAAATTGGGGAATTGTGTAGCAGGTAACAGCTCTACCATTGGCTAGATGCACTATTTCTTCCTTTCTATACGTACAGTTTGGATCCGTTTTTCCGTTCCTTACGGGGATCTCAGTCTATCTTGAGCATCTTGTTCGACCAGATTTAGAACTCGCATAACGTCACTTAAGTCCTCTTTCCAGGACCTTCTAAATCCTCTTCGTTTTCTTATGTTAGGTGGTGTGCAATGGAAGGACAACCTCTGTTTCTACATTTGCATAATATGTCAAAAGCGAAATTAATTCTCTGCACTTTCTCTAACCCTTAGTACAATTTCTTGTGAATTTCGTGTGTCTTCTATTGCTGCATTAATGACATACTGCAATCGTGAAATTCATGCATTCCTCCGTAAGTACTACCCCTAATAGTAACCTGCTTTCCTCTCAAGTCAGTATTTATCGTCCACATCTCGAAATCATATAGCACATAATTTATTCTACCATTGATTTTCCTATGTGCTTCCTAACTCTTTGTAATATGTGCTTATACCACCAGACGGAATTCAAACATCCTGCTTTCTTAGTTTCCCAAACAACGTACGTAAGTTTTTACAAATTTAATAATAAATACGTAGAAACGAATTCATTTAATGGTGGCAATTTATGTATATTCTATTTTTACTTATACTCGTAATTAAACGTTGATAGCATATTTGATAATATTATTAGATTAAGTACGTGCTGATGTAGATATTGTTTTAATTGGTCGAGTTGTGAAATATTTGTGACCCCGAACTTCATTCATTCAAACTTTCTTAGGACGACCTCTTCTTCTTTTGATTACTGGTGCGTGAAGATCTTATTTTAACTCACCTATTAGTATTCAACCTTATTTTATGTTCTGTTTAAGCTAGTTTACGGCTTTTACAGAATTATGTCGTAACGTTAGCCCCAGTAGTTCCACATTTACCTAAAGCATAAGTATTACAGCAGAAATTTGTACGACGCTTATTCAGTTACAATCAACGCTCACATCTTCAGGGCTCGCGAAGTCCCAATATACCAACTCCAAACCGCGATGTTCAGAAACGGGTTCAACCGCTCTTGGCGCCGTTTCCACTCCACCTTATTTAACACGAACCACCGATAGCGAGGCCCCAGAGAGTTTAAAAGGATA
The DNA here is from genome assembly GCA_940337035.1 of Agriotes lineatus. NCBI lineage: Eukaryota > Metazoa > Arthropoda > Insecta > Coleoptera > Elateridae > Agriotes > Agriotes lineatus. Next base: position 73,102,394 of record OW679195.1, on the reverse strand, counting down.
ACCCGCCGCCGTTTCAAGACACTTGAGAACGAACCTGAGCCCCCGATCCTGACCACCAGCTCTACTCCCCCCCTGGGCGTAACACATTTCCTAGTACCTTCCTGACCTCGCTCATCTGTGACGGAGGGCTCGATCTTTGAGACACCACCCGATCCAGAACCGACTCATCTCTGGTGGAGAACCCGATTAGTTGAGCGTTTTTTTAGAATCCTGCATAAACCGACACCCCCTAGAGGTGAACGTAACCACAACCTCACTATAAACCTAGCGCACCTGCATCAGGAATGCTTCTAGTCCACCGGGAATTCAATCAAAGGCAAATCGCCTTCGCCGGCCGGAACACCGAACCAATCGCAATCTTTCAGCGGTCGAGAGCAAATATACCTGCAGAAGGCGGGCGTTGCACTAGGCAAACATTTCATATATATATTAGTTTGGGTGGTCCAAATTTAAGTACCAGGAAACAATGACTTGCACGGCTTAAAGCACTGCCAGTGAAAGTTACCAGCCCTGTATTAATTGTATTTAACAATATTTTCCAGACCACAGAACATAAACCACGCCATTTTCTCGCCAAGGATTTCGGATATAATCTATTTCAGAAACGTCGTTCGATGCCGTTGCTTTTTGGAACTACAGGCCAGCGGACCTAGTTTGATTCGGTCCCAAGGCAGTAAACGACCGAGAAGATGTGCATATTGGGCCGCAGACCGTCCAGAAGCGTCGACCGCCGATTCATTTACCGGAAATGATTTCCTTTTATAATATTTGTAGCATTTTTATTCTAATCTAACTTATTTTGTAATTATTTAAACACAATTTATGATTTATTTATACGTTTGTGTTTCTCTGAGTTTATATATTTGAGTAAACGTAGACTTGTGCTCATAAAAATGGAATACAAGTATTGCAACCGACTTTTGTAATATTTTAATTTTTTAATACCGGTTGGTTGGAAACATCGGTAAAGTGAAATTGTTTGTTGTATTAAATTACAAGAAAATAGTTAAATGAAAATACCGTATGCAATGTTTTTTTTAATAATGCGAATAATACGACTTTTCAAATCAATCCATTTTTATAAGCACAAGTGTACCTTGAACATTTGAGTTTACCCGGAGCAAACAGTTGGTAACTAAATTTAGCGAAATTTGGTCTAGTCTAAATAATGGACCTTCGCAAGGGAGATGACATTTAAATAAAAAATTCCCGAAGTTTCCAGTAGTTTACAATATGTCTTCACTCTTTATTTTATCGTGAATGATACTTTGTTATGTAAAAGTGCATTCCATATTTTAAAATAGTTTTGAACAATATCTCCTTTAAAGGGTGTCAGCTAGTATTATACCCATTATCTTCAAATATCACAACGCTAAGAGTATACGTGAGGGCCCACCAGCTAGACTCAGTAAAGACGGTGTGCAGTTCTTTATATGATGCAATTACAAAATATAATGAGCGTCAACAAGGCTTTAAATTAGAACAAATAGTTATACTGAGATAGGTCGAGTACTGAGATAGGTCGAGAATTTAGAAACTCAAATAATCGCAGCAGGTAATAATCCAATATCTGAAGTGCAGAAGGTAGCAGTAACGAAATCAGACAATTAAAAAGACAGACAGTGTATTAGATTTATTAAGCAACTCTGCTGAAAATATTCAGTACATTACTTCCCAAAGGCATTACTTGCGCGAAAGGTGCACCCTAAATAGAAGATATAGGCCCACTTGCGCCCGGCCCACTTGCGCCCACTGCCATTTTCGACCCATTTGCGCCCCAGAAAAGTGTCAACGGTAATTAAGGTTTCATTTGCCTCCAGGCTTGCAACTCATTAGTCATCAGGACACCCGAATTTAGCCGACTGACTAGTGCGGCGGTCTTCTACCTGCAAATTAGTTATTACAAAAACACAAAATTTAACGATTTTTCCCCTAGCTGTCCTAACTTCTGTGCGTTTCTGTTGGTACTTTAATGTTTGTGTTTATTTGAAATTTAGTTTAAAATTTTAGTAAGAGTTTTTATACTGGTATCAAATTTATTGATTAATAATTCAGATGATCAGATTAGCGCATTTTATCAGCTTGTCAGTGACACCTAGTTTTTGAACATAATGTTATGGGAATTAAACAATATACTAAGTAACTTTTTATACTCGTATTTTATATAGCTCTCCATCCACTTTTAGAAAATAATTGAGTTTCTTAGTAGAGGATAGGGCGTATAGGTTAACAAAGGTTGTACCATTTATAACTTTTTTTAATAATTATTGTCAACTAAGGTCTTTCTATTTTAGCTGACCTTCGCCTGTGTTTCATTTAGTATAAAAAGAATGTATGGTTTATTTGGTAGAATAAAGACAATAATATTCTTAAATACTCGATTATTGTTTATTGAATCTGGCAAAAATGACTAAAAGCTTTTAAGTCGCTATTATTCGTAACAGACAATACAGCGTCCCAAGAATGTGTGGTTCACTTTTTAATTAAAAAAATCTAACTAAAATTTGATTCATGCTTTTTTTATTTTGACGCTACTGTTATTGGCCTTACAGTTTTTTAATTACTTCCAAAATCTGATTAGGTCTAAGTTAGGATCCAACGATTGTTGGTGAAAATTTTGTTGAAATCGGTAATTACAGTAGTTTTGTGTCAATCTGCGGAACAAAATCCAAGCCAAACGAAAACATTCTACACATGCACTTATACAGTGTGTCCCAGAAAGAAAACACACTCTAAAAAAAGCTTATTGAAATCTTACTTAATTTCCGAGAAATAGCACTTTTAGGATTTTGACAATTTCGAAAAACTCAATTTTCTAAATAAATAAAAATCACTCGGTATATATGATAGAGGCTACATAGGTTTTTAGACAAGCACAAATTATTCATGTAAAAAGGTTTTTGAAAAACCTAAAATATTTTTTTTCGATATTATGTCGACTTTTTAGCGGACACTGTATAAGTGTATGTGTAGAACGTTTTCGTTTGGCTCGGATTTTGTTTCGCAGATTGACACAAAACTACTGTAATTACCGATTTCAACAAATTTTTACCAAAAATCGTTTGGATCCTAACTTAGACCTGATCAGAATTTGGAAGTAATTAAAAACTGTAAGGCCAATAACAGTAGCGTCAAAATAAAAAAAGCATGAATCAAATTTTGGTTAGATTTTTTTAATTAAAAAGTGAACCACACATTCTTGGGACGCTGTATTGTCTGTTACAAATAATAGCGACTTAAAAGCTTTTAGTCATTTTGGCAGATTCAATAAACAATAATCGTATATTTAATAATAATATTATCTTTATTCTACCAAATAAACCATACATTCTTTTTATACAATAACTATTAAAAAAAGTTATAAATGGTATGTTCAAAAACTAGGTGTCACTGATACGCTGATAAAATGCGCTAATCTAATAAGCTGACTCATTAATCAATAAATTTGATACCAGTGCAAAAACTCTTACTAAAATTTTAAAATAAATCTCAAATAAACACAAACATTAAAGTACCAACAGAAACGCATAGAAGTTAGAACCGCTAAGGGAAAAATTGTTAAATTTTGTGTTTTTGTAATAACTAATTTGCAGGTAGAAGACCGCCGCACTAGTCAGTCGGCTAAGTGGTGGATTTCCGCTTAGACGCCTTCCGTTTAGAGTCCTCGGACTAATTATACCGTTTTTCTTCCGTTTAGACTCCTCGGATTTGAAAAACTAATTAAGCATTCCGTTTAGACTCCTCGACTTTGGCGGTGACGTCATTGGAATGTTTGTATTTCTTCACTCTGACATAATTTCAGTTTTGAAAAATCAAGTATGCCTTGGAAATTTTCAAAAATCTATTTTTCTGTAGAGTACCGTGCCTTTTATTTGGCGAATACGACAAAAAGTTATTAAAAAAAATTTTTTAGAATCAACATTTAGGCACCTATGCCAAATTTCAAAATCCTCGGCCAACTTTGATCTCTCACATTTTCTTTTATGTTTGTCCCAAATCAAAGAATTTTACTTTTAACAAAGACTGCCATGGAAAAACAAATATTGTTAACAAAGTTTTTTATTTCATAACTAACCGACCCGGCAAACGTTGTTCTGCCCAAAAATAATTTGTCTCTGAAACCCCGTTTCACCACTATAGAGTTTTAATTTTATGTCATGTCCATCGTCTTGGACTTAAAAATAAAATTTAAATTTTGTTTAACAGCTGTTTTTGCAATTTAAATTTCATGTAAGGTTGATGAGTAGTCACTGGCAATCATGCTCATGCCATAAAGGGTTCACATATCTACCAGACCATCTCACTCACAAAGATTTTTGTCAGACACATTAAAATTTTATTGTTAAAAATACGTAAAAAGTTTGTGTAACGATTCGCTAAACATAGTTAGCTTCTTCAGACAATATTTGATTAAAATAGGACATTTGTTGAATAGTATCACATTGTTAAACTGATTATATTAGCTGAAATTTTTCTTTTATTATGCAAGGTGAGTGAGATGGTCTGGTAGATATGTGAACCCTTTATGGTATGAGCATGATTGCCAGTGACTACTCATCAACCTTACATGAAATTTAAATTAAAAATAAATGCCATTTTCGCAATCAACGTCCCAAAAATCCTCAATAACGACACCCATATCGATTTTTAGGCTTATTTACCCCATTTCACCCCCTAAGAGGTAGCGGACCCGACAGACGTTGTCATGCCTGAACGTTGGTTTGCCTGGTATTAGCGGGTTCAACAAACGTTTTTTCGGTATTCGAATTTTCGATTTGTTTCATTTAAAAAAATATTGGGAGTGGGGGGGGGGGTAAAATTCGTAAAAAGATTTTTTAAAAAAATCTGGAACCCGATTGCAGCGCCACCTACCGGGGCCAATTGTGAAACTAAACCATCCAGGGGCCCACTCAAACACATACAAAAAATTTCATAAAAATCGGTCAAGCCGTCTAGGAGAAGTTCAGTCACATACACACGTACAGAAGAATTATATATATATAAAAATATAAATCTTTGTTAAAAATCTAATTGTTTTGGGAAATAATCATAAAAGACAATGAGAGAGATCAAAGTTGGCCGAGGATATTGAAATTTGGTATAGGGGCCTAAATGTTAATTCTAAACAACTTTTCTTAATAATTTTTTGTCGTGTTTGCCACATAAAAGGCACGTTATTCTAAAGAAAAATAGGTTTTTTGAAAATTTCCAAGGCATACTTGATTTTTAAAAAGTAAAGTTATGTTGGAAACCTTTAACCAAGCAGGGCTGAACCCCAAAAAATAAAAATTTAAATCGAGAATGTTTACGTTTTACAAGAGTCGTTTTACCTATCCGAGGACACACTGTATATGTTTAGTATACTTAGCCAGTCTTAAGTCTGGGCAGAGTGGGAAGGAATATTTGTCGTATTTTCAATCCACACAAACTAAGCGTTCTTTAATATTTCGAGGAGTCTAAACGGAATAATTAAATAGTAATTAGTTGAGGGAAAAGTTGGAGGACTCTCCTCGGAAAATTTAATCCGAGGAGTCTAAGCGGAAGGAGTCTAACCGGCATAAATCGGCTAAGTTCGGTTGTCCTGATGACGAATGAGTTGCAAGCCTGGAGGCAAATGAGACCTTAATTACCGTTGACATTCTTCTGGGGCGCAAATGGGTCAAAAATGGCGGTGGGCGCAAGTGGGCCGGGCGCAACTGGGCCGACACCAAATAGAAATACTAGTAACTAACACAATTAATCAGGTAATCCCAGGTCAAACAAGTAACGTATAAAGTACAGACTATGAACAGCTTTACTTTCTCTACATTAATACGCCTAGAACTTGTAGTACAAATATCATTATCCCACTGTTCGTTAGATCGTACTTATCTGAGAAAATTGGACTGCTACAATGGATGAATTAAGTAGCCTCCAAATGGGCCCTTACCTATGCTGCCGCAGGTTGAGGGTGCTGTCAAAGGTCGCCAACGGATCACCCAGACCATGTGGCCCAAAATCAATTCACCCCTTCCGAAGGTAGGCGGAATCGACAGAGCCCCGGGTAAGAAATGCTAAGAATGCCAGGCGCAATTAGCCAAAATGTAGAACGTTATCATCAAAAATAAAGTAACCAGCTCCTCCTGAAATTGGGCTTTCATTATAAATGCGCCTTGCCAATTCGAGGCTACGCACGAAAAGGGCGAAACAAGACGATTCGTTATCTCAAAAGGTGAACCAAAAGACGCCTGCATGACCAGCTAAGCAATTAGAAATACGCGGAACAAAGGAGAAACTGGGCATACAAATACATAGTGAAGCCGGCCGATAATGCAGATAACCAACTACCAGCGTAATTTGGGAGCGGTCGATTAGGCTACGTTAATACGAAGACCGCGTTCAAATAAAATAGCGTTTACACTACCAAGAACTACGCGTAATATAAATCTTAATACTAATTACGATTTTTACACGCAACAGGCGCTGTAGTAGCTACGCCTATTGTGTATAGTTGCCTTCTAATTTTACGCGTAAGTGGTAACGTTTGTTATATATTTTATATAACGTTTGAGTTAGTATTTTGTTACTTTGTACTAATTTGACATACTTTGTCATTTGCTTGTAGGATGAACATCTATTAGGATTTCCTTTGACTTCATTGGATTCTCGTTTCCCCCCCCCCCCCTTGTTTTTTGGAGTTGCTTATATTCAGGGTAAGATTTGTTTTTATTCTGTGGGTTGGTTTGATCTTTCTGTCACTTGTTGTGCCCTTGTTTTGAATGTTGGGGTTGAATGCTTTGGTTTTGAGATTGTGGTTGGAGATCATTGTGGATCATTGGGCATAACTATTTTTAGTTCCCATTTTTTAACATTGATTCGTCAGACTGCTTCGGATGCTGTATGACACACTTTTTGAAGGTTCTCATGGAGCACGCTTTGAGAGCGGACTCAGCTTCTAAAATCGTCAGGAATCAAGTTCAGCATTGATACAATGGTTTCGGGATTTGCTGCAATCCGACTGGTTAATCCAGGATTTCACGGTATTTAAGAAATAACTTACCTAATGGTCGTAAGATTTTTCGAATACGTAACCACTTTGTTTTCCTTCGACGTTGTCCCTGTGAAGCTATAGCCCAAATTAATTTTATATAATTTGGGGTGAATCAATTTTATTCTTGTCTCCTTAGCTCGATCCTAATGGACTAATGTAAAAGATGTCAATTCTAGGAGCTATATTTTTGTCACTCTAGTCATGCAAAACTCTTAAAAGGTTCTACCCACTGTACTATTAATACTATTACGCTCTACATTGCTACGCTACTGAAAATGGCAGAATAAAAATAACTGAATATTTTTTCAATAACACATACGTGCCTTATATTACTTTCATGTTAAATAAGTTACCGTTTCCATTATACTATATAATTTTTTTTAACAAAGTGTTATACAAAAGCCAATAAGGCATTTCAGTGTATTAAAAATTGACTACAAAGGAGTTTACACCTGAATAACAGCTGTAATTGTATCCTACCGATTTTATCGACAGCAGCTTGCATCGCTTTGCATTTGCGGGTCATATGCCTGGCTGCATTTGCAATGGATGCATATGCATAATGCATTACAAACCTTGTATTAGCTTCCTACCACCAAGCTTCTGCACCCGCAGCGCAGAGTTTGTGCATCTATGGCAGATGCCAGAATTGGTTTGCAATGCAGTTTCAATGTTATCCGGAAGTGTTTTCTATTTACCCTCATTTATTCTTACGGCGACAGGCAAGAGTCCCTGCATAAAGAATTATGAATTTCAGCTGCTCTTCAATTTTTGTTTGCGGTAGTAAGATTCCTACTTCGGAAAAGTAGCCGTCTTTGACTTGAAGAATATTTATGTGTAAGCGAACCAGTATTTATCATCAATACAGTTATAAATTCAAGATTTTCTAATTTCAGGATATAAACATTAGTTTTCAATCAACTAAAACAGTAGATTCCATCCTATAAAGTAGAATACTTTTTTTTAATCAAGCGGATTTGAATCACAGAGAGTTTGAGTATCTAGTGGCATAACATGATGGAGATCTACGTCAAGGTAGAAATATGTGTAGCTGGACTCATAAAGGATTCTGAAGTTGTGGTTTAGAGTTCTAGTTTTTTTTCAATGAAAATACAATTTTAGTGCTAATAAGGTTATAGTTCCTAACCACCCAAATATTTAACAACCGCTAAATACTAATTTCTGCAGCTATGTTGAAAAGCATATCATGGGCAAACTTTGTCGTGTTAGTTTCTCTCCAAGGCTATTGAAAATTACAGCTTAGCTGTCGGAATACGTATTTAGCGGTTGTTAAATATTGGTGTGGTTTAGAGTTTTTAACTAATTGTGTCAGATTCAAAGGTTGAAGTTAAAAAAGTCAATTTAAATGCGCTACAAAACCTGTACATGGTATGAAGTATGGAAAATCTGAGTGTCCTGGTGACATCTCAATTGAATTATTAAAATATAGGCTTTCTTTCTAAAGGAGATACGTTTAGTACCCGTTTATGTGAAAAAACATCACAACGAATAAAGACATCGTAATAAACAGATCGTGCATTGATTCACATTGGTTGACCTTAGCAGAGCTTATGGCTTGACCCGTTGAACAGCTTATGGACAAATCATGATAGTAAGAATATACAGAACTTATATGAAGAATACCACAGTTCGATGATTTGGGCAGCTAATTTCGCTGAATTTCCAAATCACGAAAGGCCTTCGTCAAGAATGCTTGCACCAAGGCTTTTTAAAATCTACGTTGAATCAGCTTCTCTACAATAGAAGCGTAAATGCAGTAGCCTGGAAAATCTAATAAGTGACGTTTTCCTTTACAGACGACCAGGTTTTGGTAGCTTCCGATGAAAAGGATGTTACTTGCAAGCTGAGAAACCTCAAAGAAGACGAGGACAAAGGGATAGTCTTGAACAAAAGTCGGGAGCATTTACAAAATAGCTTTCGAAATATCCCTGGGAGTGATTCCGATAGATTCTGTTAAAATTGACTAGGATATCGAAAATAAAATAAGGCGAAGGAAACGGATAATTGAACAATTGAACTCACTTCTGTCGACCGATAAAGCTTGAACAAAGGTTAAAGCTATTAATTATAATAGTATCGTGAAGAATGTATAAAGTTAAGGGTTACCAAACTTGGGAGACTATTAAAAAATACAGCAACATAAAGACCTTTGAAATGCACCTTTGCAGAAGAAGCTGCAGCGTGTCGCGATTAAAGCAAATACGAAACGAGGATATGGGACCAACAATGGGGGTAGTTGGGACCAGCTTGGATACAATCGAGGTTTTCGAGTTTATATGGTAAGTCGCCTACAACGCGTGGTAAAAAACAGGTGGCTTAAGGAAATTATGGATTAGATTCCACAAGAACAGTGGAATGGGGCAGGCTTTGGAGTAGCTAGAGACAAGGAGTAATAAACACCATGAAATACTGAAAGATAACGTGACACCTTTCCATGGGGGAATCTAAACCTGTTCGTTGTAGAGAGATGTGCGTTATTCATAGCTTTCTACCGTAGATTCTCTACAGTTCTGTACACTGAAAAGCGCACATTGTGTAGAAGTATCGGCTATTGAGAGGTATCCGTTAAAAAAGGCTTTACGGTATACTTGGTTTATAAATGAAGAGTCTTTGTTGCAGTCTACTTTTTAAGAATTACTAGCTCAAGAGAAGCGTCGTCAGAAGGGCGAGGAATGGACCATTCTTAACTAAGTATTTCAATCTGAAGGGAGTTTGACTACTTTCAGACTTTCTTCTTCTACAATAGTAATCGTGAGACACTAACACCCCATGAAGGAGCCTGGCCTGCTTTATCATTTATTCTTCAAACAGTTTAAGTCCTTCCTCTAGGCTGCACGGTGCACCTAGCTCTCGGATCCTTTTCCCTCCACACTTCCCATTTTCGAAAAATTTCTCAGTCTGTATTTATTGGTTATTTGGATCAGCTTCTGCATTAAACTGATTAATTAGTTTCTCTATAGTTTCACGATTTGGTAACATTAAATCACCTATTAAAACACATGAAAATAAAAGTGAGAATAACGGAACTGGGTTCCTACCTGAATGTGTTAATTAGGAAAGCTGTTATCGAATCGCTTAAACAGCTAGTTTAATTTATATTTTATGCATTGTTACACAAGTAGATTTGTCAAATTTTTTTCTAGACCCTATAATATAAACAGAAACTTAACGAGTCAGAAAACAAACATAAAGTTATGTGAAACTCAAACTGTTGTATTATAAATCTAAGTCTATCCATAATCATCTCATCACCTTCAGCCTTCAATCGTCCACTGCAGGAATTAAGTCTCTCCTACTTTCTTTCAACATTCTTTATCTATCTGCTACTTTCTTGATGTTATTCAAACATCTGTGGTCGACTGGTGGTCCTTGATCGACATTGCATTACTCGAGTGCTACATTATTTATCGTTCTCTCTACCCAAGTGTCCCACCCATCTCCATTTAACATTAGCGATTCGTTTGTTGACATCCGTCACACCGGTTCTTTTTCTTACTTTCCTATTTATCACCCTTTTAAACTGATACCAGCATCCTTCCCCTCTTCCCTCTCATTGTGTTTTGTTGCATTCAGCTTTTTAGAACTCTTTATTGTTAATGTCGCAGTTGCCATGCTATATGTAAAATACATGGATTCAACATTATTCTGTGAACCACATTGGTATTTCGTTATTCTTAAGGTAGTGGCCTACAGTTTCAAAGGCAGCCCAAACTTATTTTATTCGTATTGTATAGAAACCAAGTACCTATATAACCATAACTGATAATTCTAGATTCTAGTGGCATGTGTTCTTCATTGCTGAAGAAAATGATCGTCCCAATCTACAGCTTCTCAGTATTTCACTAAATATAATGTGATTATTATAAACATTTAGGATTTGTTTTGCTACTTATACAGTATATGCCCTTGCACTAATTTTCAAAAACTAAGCATATAATGCGACCAAACAAGATCAAATTCCCACAGGTGATACAAAACCAGTGTCACATTATTAAATCTACTACGATTTTAGTACAATTGATAACATTATAAAAAAGTATCCTGAAAGCATTGCTTACATCTATAATGGTGCTGACCTTTATTAACACTATGCAGTGATTTGCAAGAAGTATGCAACAAATGGGAAAGTGTTTTAAAATGAATTTTTTAAAAAATCTGACTCTTTGTAAAAGCCTTCTGCATCATTTAAAACCCGTTTAAGGGATATAATGCTCTCAATTGCTTTACGGTTCGGCGGGCAATAGAATAAATTTAAAATATCGACAAGTGTAAAGTGCCTCTAATACGAGAACTATTATTATACTGACAAGTTAAGTTCAACTATAAATTTTCGATAACAATATTTACAAACAAACTAATGCATATTGTGGATTACCGCTATTTTGAGTATGTTTTATGAGTTGAGTGGTGCATATTATGAAAAATTTACAACTTTGGGCGCTCACATGTTTAAAGTGCATTCCTGCTGAAAGTGCAATATTACATTAAGTGAATAGGTTACTAACATTGTTTTTCTGTAGAATTATACCACCGGCAAGCACATGCTAATAGCTTTTTATTCCGAAACGTGGCTTCACCAGCAGACAAAGTTTTTCAGGATTATTTTGTTAGCATTGTTTTATGCGGTAGCGGCCTTTTAAAATTAATTTCATGTGTATTGTCTTAATTTAGTCGTCTCAAATCATTGGTTGTGTAACTTATTTGTGAAGCGGAATGCATTTACATGAATTTTTGAAGTAAGATAGACATTTCAGAAATTATCAAACATATCTTGTAGCTGAGCATATTTTCTATAGCCGAAGGGAATTCTTCCTAAGGAAAGGGGCCTAACACACTCAACCAGGTTTTTTTCCTGTACCTTTCAAGAAACTGCTTGCTTTGACTATAGGGAGCGAGTCCTTTCTCCCATTCTACAGCCCCCCTTTCTTATCACTGAGCTACGGCTACGGATTTTCCCCGGTAGGAATGAGATCAATTATTCGGAACTTATTCTTAACGTACAGCTGAATCCGTTTATAAGAGAAAATGTTATTTGTTGATAGAGAAGAATAGACTACATATTATTGATGCACACTATAGCTAATGCCAACCGTTACTGCTTGCAAAATTTTCGTAGATGATTAACTGTAAAGGTAGGATAAGATGGCACGGTATTTTGAAGGACGTATACAGTAACCGCCAAGAACTCGGCATCACATGGAATTTTTTTTTATTTTTCACGAAAAATGTTTACGACAATAATTTGTGCTTGTCTAAAAAACTATTTAGCCCCTTTCATATATACGGAGTGATTGTTACTTATTTAGAAAATTGTGTTTTTCGAAATTGTCAAAATCCAAAAAGTGCAATTTTTCGGAAATTAGATAAGACTAGCAGTCCAGTGAGACAAATGTCTCATTTAATAAAACAAAAAAGACCGTTTTGCAAATAGAACGCGTATTGACCACACGTACGTATATGACGTCATTGTTGGTAGCAAACTACCAGTCGCATACGCCTTCATAAAATTTGCCTAGAAGTTAACCTAAAAAGTTAGGATTAGGATAATTAAGAAAATAATTAGTGTTATAGACTGAAATTCGGTTCCTGACCTGACATGACCATTCCAAACATATAACTTTCATAACTTTTTTCTCTCTCTCTTACGGTTTGGCTGCTGAAACAACGTCCCGGACGGAAAAGTCTATTATATATATGGATTTGACTGAGATTTTTTTAGAGATTGTTAGTTTTAACTAACTTAACAATATCAAGCCCAGAAAAGATTTATTTTTCTTTAACTTTAGCTAACATTAAATTTTTAAATACTTTTTAAAATGTCCATGCCAAGACTTAATTTTCAATTAAATTTTTTTAGGTGAAGACTTTACCGATTTATAATTGGAAAAAATTATATAAAATGTTAATTATGCCCTTACATTTTTTATTATTTACCGAAAAGTAATACGTTCGCACAATGTTTACGTTTTTGATGCAAAATGCGCTTTTTAGAAGATATATTTTCCAATCATAATTGATATCTATTTTACTGGCTTTTGAAAACTATAATTTAGCCCTATTAATAAATTACTGTTACAAAAAAACTTTCTTTTACAGTTGTCTAAATGAAATGTTTTAGAACATGTAAACTGGATAAAAGCATATCATCATTTAGACCACTGTAAAAGAACATTTACAAGATTTTTCCAACTGTAATTCATTAAGAGGGCTAGATTAGTGTTTTTAGAATCCATTTAAATAGATGTTAATTATGATTGAAAAATATTTCGCCTAAAAAGCGCCTTGCATCAAAAACGTAATGCGAACATATTACTTTTCGGTAAATAATAAAGAATCTAACCGAATAATTAACATATTATATAATTCTTTCTAATTATAAATTTGTAAAGTTTTCATCTAACACATTTGAATTTTAAAATTAAATATGTGAAATTTTAAAGAATAATAACAATACTGAAAAATGAAAGTTAAAGAAAAAAGGTGTTTTCTGGCCTTGATATTGTTAAGTTAGCTAAAACTAACACACTGTAAAAACGTTCACTTGTAACGAGGCTTCTTTAGTTTTACTGTGGTTCGAAAACACCGTTACAAAACATATTGAAAAAGGACGTTTCGTACGCCTTAATATTTGAGTATTTGTTTGCTTTACTATTGCCAAGTAGCACAGTTTACAACAAAAGAACTCTTACCTTTGATTCCCAGTCGAGATTGCAGATAATAAGCTACCCGCAAAACTACCCAGAGATCTAAGTAAGAGTCCCAGCGTTTAATGACGAGGCGTAATTTCAACGGTTCATGTAATCAAATGCACTTTTGGGTTCTACTACTCAGTATACCATTCTAGATTTTTCTGTTGCTCCCAGCGAAACTAGTTAAAAAGCACTTTCCAACGTACCTGCACAAGCGCTTACTCATTTTAATTTGAATATATTAGGTGATTATATACAATGGCATAAACTGGCTATATCGGATAGTCGTTTCTTATTATTGCTGTGAGCTGGTATTGTGGGTCGAAGGCCCGTTTCATATGTGGTACTACAACACTGTGGTCTGCAAAAATTGTATGTGAGGCAGAGCTTGGATACTAATTACTGATTATTGCTTTCATAATGTCTCACAGGTCAGCTGTATACACTGTTCTAATAAAGGCTACAGATGAACAAGAATAATAATTACTGCATATAAATCTAGCCTTCAGTCTTCACTTAAAAAAATTGAATCATAAATTAAGTCTTCATATGTGAAATTTTAGGTAAAGTTAAATGAAAATATGTGTTTTCTGGCCTTGATATTGTCAAGTTATCTAAAACTAACACACTATAAAAAAATCTACCTTAATTTCCGAAAAATATAAATTTTTGGCTTCTGATAATTTTGAAAAACGCTATTTTCTAAATATATAAAAGTCTCTCGGTATATATGATATTGGCTAAATAGGTTTTTTAAATAGAAACTTTCCCATATAATGCCGACTTGTTGGCGATCACTGTATATTACGAAAATTAGCATAAGAACGAGTTGCTTAAGCAAGGTTTTATAGTATAAATATATAATAAAAAAGATGAAACCGTTACAACGTGTAGTCAGTATAATAAAATATCGAATTATCAAAACTGACTCCAAAGGTAAATATTAGGTTAAAAGCCGAGAGCAATATGAAAACAATGACAAGAAAAGCAAACACCTGCAGGAAATAGACCGAAATTCAAGCTTAGCGACGATAGATAAAGAAGAAAAGTTAGTGGAATATATATTTTACAGCAACTGCCTATGTACGTGTCATATCTTGTTAAATTAGAGATGGCCTTGAAACATCCAACATTTCATTTATTTTAGTAGGTATCAAATGACATTATCTGCATTGCTCTCTTAAGCTAATCTACGTAGTTAAAGATAGAACTTGATACTCTCGCCGAACAACCACTGATTCACCGCAAAAATCTAATGGTTAAATATAGTTTTAGAAATGCCGTGACTAGTTTGCTGTGAATAGTTTTATCCCTAATTTGGTAATGTGAATTTTCTTAGCATTATTTTTATTTTCGGCCTTCCAAATGTATCGATCGTTTTACAGAAGAAAGATAAAAAAAAATTTCGGCATTTGTAATCTTCTGATAATAATCAGCTACTAATTCTTATAAACCAAAATTAAATGTGAAATCGTTAATAACGTAATCGAATGTAAATGGATTTACATCACCTTTATGTAGTAGTACAATAATTAAATCCACAAGCGAACTTTGGAGGGCTCTCCATGTTATTCACCTGCGGTGGTGTAAATTGCTAAATTTAATGAAATTGTTAGCAGGTTACGTGACATTGTATAGAGAACATGCTGACCGATAAATATTGGTATTTATAGGATGTCAAATTGATAACACTGTTGAGGTAAATTAAATTAAATTCATAAATAGATGACTGCTGTATCTTGTTTGATAAAAAAGATCAGTTTACGTAGTTACTTTAGCGATTTTGTCGCATATTTAGACAGTTTCAGCAGAAGATGCTTTACTGTTACGTGTTTCTGGCAACTAGTAAATAGCCTTAACAAAAATAACATGCTGCTTACCCTTATTCAATTTAAGGAAAAACCTGTTTGTTTTCTCTCAGACTGCGACAAGATATAGAAATAGGTTCTTCTTGTTATTGGTTTTACGAAACGCTTGTTTACACGTATTGACAGTTCTTTATTGCATTCTGAAATGTTTCCCCATATTGATAGTAACGCAAATTTAAAAAATAAAGATATTTTATTCCATTTCTCATAAATGTGTTTTTGTTCCAGGTACGTTAAAAACTGAAGAAATCGCAGCAGCACCAGCGAGGTTGTTCCCAGTAAGCATATATTGAACTTTAAATCGAAAACAAATTCGAGGGATGAACTTCTTCCAATTCCAGAATATTGGAAAATGAATCAAAGCGAAAGAGCAGAGCTGAATAACGAACCAGCTTTATTTTCCAGCTAAAGGTGGACTGCATTTCGGCAGGTTTCCTGTTTACATAAAAGTTCTAAACGAAGCAGCCGTAATTTGATAGAACGGTTCGGTGCTTTCTGAGGGATTATCTTAGGCTTTATCTATTTTCTAGTTGAGCAAGCCCTGTTTTTTCGGCTCCTTGCGGATTAATTAAGTTGGCGAGTGCTTTTAAAAAAAGCGCCGGATTGCGCCTAAAATGAAGATTAATTGGCGAAGCCTACTCGGAAAGATTTAGCACGTTTATTCTCGTATGAATGATTATTAGCGTTTTCAGCGTGTTTCCATTAGCTCACGTGGAGGTTCCAAACACTCACTTTGGCAGCTAACGAATCCGTGCCGTACAAAAGCATTATTGGAGTTTGAAAAGTTGCATTTGCAGCAGAGCGAGCTAATTAAGTTTTCATCCTAATTAGCCTTTGTTGTCTAGCCTCGACAACATACACAATTTACCGCTCTGAATTTTAGTGGCAATCTAAAACTTCTGCAAACTTGTTAGCTGCATAAATAATTAAGGAAATTAAAATCATTACGAGGATCGCATGCACCGAGCTTAATGTGTCGGTACCGCAGCTTAATTATGTGACGACGTACAGAACACCTCTAATTAAAGTAAACTCATGGCAATAGCTTTCTTTTCCTTGTCCTCCACGACCCGGGAATCCTTGCAAAATTTATCTCCACCCTGCTATAGTCTTCCGGCAGTTATAAATTCTTGTTTGTTTCCCCTTAGTCCAGCTACATATGTCCAGCATCTTCGTACTAAATATAAGTTTTTCCCGGGGATTTCCTGCCAAGGTTTAAATCTGTCATATTTTAAAATTTATCGCGCTGGTGCAACTCAAACCCCAGCGACGTAATAGTTTATGTAATTTTAATTTATACCCGCTTATCACGATTCCGAAACAAAGTGCATTGCTAATACAACATTATTCTATGTTTGTAGCAAGCATCACAAAACGCCGCAATGCAGCTAAGCTGTTACAGTGGTCTGCCAAGTGCTCCTTCCTCCTTGGACGTCGAAAAATCTGGAAACTTGCTAAAATACGTTTATGAATAATACTTTCAGGAAGTTGTTAAATGCAATGCTCATTTGGATATGTTTATAGTTCTAAAGCAACTCTTAATGCTGCAGTGCAGTTGCAGGAAGCTAGGCATCAATTTTGAAATTAAAAAATTTCGAGATATCCCGAGATAATTACCTAATTTTTAAGCTTCGTTTTGTGAGACCATGGAAATTTAATAGTATATTATTATATGAGCGATTATGACAGCCATTATTCACGAAGATGACATTTGCGCCACAAGCCGAATCTGAGTGAATAATGGCCATAATCGCGAATATAATACGATATTTTATCTGCTCCTATGCAATAGGAGCCTTGTGTTCATATTTCAGAATTATGACATTTGTGACAGCTGTTAACTTCAAAAGTCATTTAATAATAAGAATGAATTTTGTGATTGGCTACAACCTATTGAATAATGAAAATAGAATTTTCTGATTGGTTGCAATTTGCAAACTATCGAATAATGAAAATAGATTTTTATGATTGGCTGCAAACTATGAATTATGAATCATAATACATGGCCATTGTGCAGTAGGAGTAGATAAAATACATAATATACCTTAACAACGGGAAAGTAAGAAATCGATTGTTTCCAAATTTAATAGAACGACGAAGAATAACAAATTTTGTTTCAGACAGTATTACTACGCGATTGCTTATAGTGTTATGGAAAACTAATACTGTAATACAGGTAAACAGCTAAAGCTAGCTGCTACCCTTTCCTACGTATTTGAAGAAAATTCGAAGAAGGCATTTTATTCATCTTTCTGACAGGGAAATCATAAGGAAATTGCTCACTTGTAATTAGGTATGGTGTAAATTGTTCATACTACTTGGTTCTTGGTTATTAATTGAAACTACTGTATGTAAATTATGTGGGAAACAGAATGCCATGACTATGCTAAACAATCTAGTTTATAAAAAGAGTAGCTACTCAACGATCAACACAAAACTATATAGACGGTTATGATTGTGAATCGTTTCTGCATGGATTTTTATTTAATCCAGCATTAATCTACAAGTAATTTTCTTTCGTGTCTTAAAAGCGCATCAAAGAAAACATTCCTGTAAAACTGAGTTTTTTTTATACATTTTTAGTCTGGCTAAGAAGTCTTTAGTGCATTTATTGTTTGAATTTACAATTCTTGAATCGTTATGATACTGGTGGTTTGAAGTAATATAAAATTTTAGCTTTTACACATTTAATTTAGTTTAAAAATGATCTAACTAAATACATAGCTCATAGGTGCAAAATAAATTTTGTTTTTTAGATTACACGAGATGCTAGTTTTTTATAAATCATTTAAACTTTAAAAGGAATTGAACATTTGCCAAGATTTCCTATAATATCAAATATCGCAACTGTATAGTTTGTAAATCGAAAGCAATTTCATTAATTTAGTTAAAAATGTTGCAATGTTCGTATAATGAATGGTCGAAGCAAAATATTCCTAATAAGCATTTGCACACACTCTAATGAGGAATACTTGAAAATTAATAATAGGCAAAATTTATACAACCACAGATTCGGGTCCAGAGAATTAACCTTGCTAATGCTCATGATACTACTACTACTAAGATAAACCCACGCGCATGGGATAAGCCCATCTCTCTCGCACGCCTGACGTCACTCCGTGACAAATTTCCACAGCAGCAGGCAGTTTGATACGGCGGTTGAAGGTTTCGGTTCGGTGTTTAATGTGTTATTCGTTTTGTTTGCAGATATATGTGCGTGAAATTTAATAAATTATAATTAAAACATTGCATTAAACATTTATTACCATGGTGTACTGTGCAGTGATGGGTTGTTTAAGCAACAACAACAAAAAGAGCAATAAAGTTTCCGATTGCCGTTTCTTTAGTTTTCGAAGGGACAAACATGTTTTGCGAACAATGGATTCTAAAGTGCTACCAGCAACACAAATTTAATGTGAAAACATCAAGAATATGTTCAAATCATTTTGTAGAACGTGATTACTGTTCCAAAGAGAAACTGTTGGAATTACCGCAAAATAAATGGAAGTTGAAAAGTGAAGCAGTACCTTCTCTTCATTTTTAACTATTTTAATGGGGAGTCATTAAAATTGACCAAAAATTATTTAAAAGTCCTAATGGATTTAGCGGAATCTATCAATTTAAGTACAGAGGCCAAGCATCTTTTCTTTCGATGCAAAATGTATTTTAAAATTAGAATATTGAATAGAGATATTAAAGAAAAATTCAAAATGAGGAAGAGAAAAAATACAAAAATTGTAAAATAAGTCTTAATAAAACTTGGTTTTCTTGTGTAAATGTGTAAATTTTGTAAATAATATGTAAATAACTAATATGTACTTAATAAATTAAACAATAGTATATTATACATCAAGGTAGCGAAGTGCAGTATTATAACCTGAGCGCGAAGGTTATAAGACGATTCGCTACCGTGGTGTATATACTATTTTTTGCACTACCAAACGACTTAATACCTAAATTCCCAACAAATTTCGAAAATATGTTAACTGTCAACCTGACAATACAGCTCTTTAAAACGTCAAAATTAAAATAGTCATATTTGGTAACTTAGCAATTTATTAGTTACCACGGTGAAAATTGTTTATTTTACTTTCTCTCCCTTGGTGGAGAAAATCAACTTCACGACCTAAAAATAGGCCAATAACGATGCGTTCTGAGACTAGTAGTGCAAAAAATTGTTTTATCACTACAAATTTTTAACACCTACCCAGAAAAATCCAAAAAAAGCTTGTAATAAAAAATAGTTAATAATATATACCGGGTGTCCGTTCTCAAACTCGAACATTGCATTGAACGATTTTGCTGACTCCTACTCGCCAATTCAACTTACAGGAAAGATAGTGGTATCAATAGAAAGATAAAATTGTTGCACATCAAATGATACCAGTAATAATAATATTTACTGATATAGTATAGAAATAATGGAAAAATACCTAAAAATCAAATGCACAATGTTGATTGCCTATGTTTGACTTTGAGAGTGGACACCCAGTATACATATGCTCGTATATATCACTCATATTTTTCTACAGAAGTATTCTTTTAAAATTAACAATATTTCTTTAAATGAAAAAAAAACATAAGTCCGTTTTTTGGCGCTACGGATTAAAGTAATAATTGTTGATAATGAATAAGTCTTAAACTTTTCACTCTTCATATGTTGGTATCTTCCTTTACTTTTAAATTTAAATACTCTAGTATTCAAAATCGTTTATTGTTCGTTTTTTACAAAAAAAAACCGTTATACAATGTTAAACTTTGAAAATACTTTATTATATCTAGCACCTACCTACTTTATTTAAGGGCTTGTTCTATTATGGGCCATAAATCCTACATTAAATCATAAAAGAAATATCTCTTATACTATTATAATATTGAATAAAATGTAATATATCAATATTATAATAAAATATACTACTAAACAGTAAACATTAATAAAAACCGCTTTAAAGCAATGCATTTCCATACCGTCAAGCAGGATTTTTGTCACGGAAAGACGTCATGCGCAATGTAGTACGAAATTCGATCGCCGCGTGGGTTTATCTTAGTAGTAGTAGTATCATGGCTAATGCTGGCACTCTGTATAATACAGCGTTTTACTTTCACGTGTAACGCGGCTTCTTTAGTTCTACTGTAGTTCGAATCCACTATTACAAAGCGTATTGAAAAAGACGTATCGTAGGTCTTAATATTTGAGTAAATTAGTTGCGTTGCTATTGCCGGGTAGCACAGGTTACAACAAAAGAACTCTAACTTTTGATTCCCAGTCGAGGTTGCAGATAATAAATGCAACAAAGTTCTGCTAGCCGACCCACCACAGCTCAAGATCTGAAATTAAATACTCTACGTTTCCACTGCAATAACAGCCAATCCGTTTACAATAGGTCTAATATACGCTTACATCGGGTTTACACACAGACATAATTATAAAACAAGACATAAAATACAAGAACAAGAAATAAAACAACAACTGACCTCTGGGTTTTGGCTGCTCCGACTGGAGATGATTCTGGGTTATTAGAGCACTGTTATATCTTGGACTCGCAAAACTACCCGAGATCTAAGTAGAAGCCCCAGAGTTGGAAGACAAGGCGTGATTTCAGCGATTCGTGTAATAAAGTGCGCTTTTGGCGTTGCGCACTTAGTAAATCGTTCTAGCTTTTTTAAGTTGCTTCCAGCTAAACTTGAAAAAAAACGCACTTTCCAATTCGTGTGCATAGGCGGTTGCCCATTTGAATTTAAATATATCACATGATACATATAATTGCACAAACTGGCAATGTATCGGAATGTCGTTCATTATTATTGCTGTGAGCTGTTATTGTGGGTCGAAGGCCCGTTTCATATGTCGTTCTACAACAACACTCTGGTCTGCAACAATTCTATATGAGGTAGAGCTTAGATATTAATTACTGATTATTGCTTTCATAATGTCTCAGAGGTCAGCTGTATACACTGTTCTAATAAATGTTACAGAGCAACAAGAACAATAATTACTGCATATCAATCTGACGTTCATCTGCGATCTGCAAATAACCAATCCAGTAGAAAAATTTATTAACTGACTTATAGCGCATGATTTGTTACTAAAGAAAGTTGAGCTAGAGGTAATAACAGCTTGCCAACTGTAAAAGGTAATCAATTACTTTTGTATTACGTCATTAAAGGACTAAGCATTTTCAATGATTTTATGAACTAGGTTTCAACATAATATACATTATACTAAGTTACATGAAACTTGTCAACGTTACAATTAAATTTCGGTTTAGACAACGTTGCCTTTCTAGATAGCAGTCAGCATCTGCTCACATTATCTTACACATGATTCACACAAGAGCTTTTGTCATAATCATGTTTGCTGATGGCTTACAAACCGTTACAGGACACCCATGATGTGATCTGCCTTGTCAAAGTACTTTGTCCACAAACATACTTAGGTATACGTGCACTTTTTTGCTGTTTGTGCACTCTTCCGGACTGTTCCGCAGCACATTGCAGCCAGTCCTTTATCTAATAGACTTGTCTGTCTGGGACGCTGTTTCAACAGCCAAACCGTAAGAGATAGAGAAAAAAGTTATTAAAGTTATATGTTTGGAATGGTCATGTCAGGTCAGGAACCGAATTTCAGTCTCTAACACTAATTATTATCTTAATTATCCTAATCCTAACTTTTTAGGTTAGATTCTATGCAAATTTTATCAAGGCGAATGCGACTGGTAGTTTGCTACCAACAATGACGTCATATACGTACGTGTGGTGAATACGCGTTCTATTTGCAAAACGGTCTTTTTTGTTTTTTTAAATGAGACATTTGTCTCACTGGGTTGCTAGTATAATATAATTAGAGTCAGTTGCCTTAATAGCTAGAGCTGACGATATATGCCTGTTATCACATACATACAAAGATATGGAGGAGAAACTCCAACAATTAAATACTCAGGCAGCTAATGTGGGACTTGAGATCAATATCTCCAAAACAAAGGCTCTAAGAGTAGGCACCAATGACCTTAATAAGTTTGACATCAATGGTGAAGACATTGAAAACGTAGATAGGTTCTGTTATCTGGGTTCTATTCTTACTAACAAAGGCGGCACAGAAGAAGATATTCAAAATCGAATACAAAAAGCACGACAAGCGTTTGGAATGCTTCATAAAGTATGGTCTGGAACATATATATCTAAAAAGTCAAAGCTGCGAATTTTTAATTCAAACATCAAGTCTGTACTGTTATATGGTTGCGAAACCTGGAAGGTAACGGCAGCAGTAACTAATAAGCTGCAAGTGTTTATAAACAGATGCTTGCGAAGACTCTACCGAATTTTTTGGCCACGGAAGGTTTCCAATGCCACGGAAGGTTTCCAATGAAGAACTTTGGCGTATGACTAACCAAACGGAAGTTTCAAAAGAGGTTTTAAAAAGAAAATGGAGTTGGATAGGGCATGCTCTACGACGAAATCAAGGAGAAATTGTAAAAATGGTGCTGGATTGGAATCCACAAGGTAAAAGAAAACAGGGCAAGCCCCAGATAACGTGGAGAAGAACAGTGCTGAAAGAAGCAAAAAACCACGGAAAGAACTGGAATGACATCAAAATTCTTGCACAAAATAGAATCAGATGGCGAAACTTTGTTACAGCCCTATGCTCCAGCTAGGAGTTTTGGGAATATATATATGTTTGGAATGGTCATGTCAGGTCAGGAACCGAATTTCAGTCTCTAACACTAATTATTATCTTAATTATCCTAATCCTAACTGTTTAGGTTAGATTCTAGGCAAATTTTATCAAGGCGAATGCGACTGGTAGTTTGCTACCAACAATGACGTCATATACGTACGTGTGGTGAATACGCGTTCTATTTGCAAAACGGTCTTTTTTGTTTTTTTAAATGAGACATTTGTCTCACTGGGTTGCTAGTATAATATAATTAGAGTCAGTTGCCTTAATAGCTAGAGCTCGGTGTGAATAATTTACCGCCCTCAAGTCTACTGCAAATGCATTCGGCGGCACGTGATTGAAAATAGATCGTGAATGGCAGAAGCCCATGTTGTACTAAATCTAAAATCATTAACACTGTCTACATTGTTTTGAAGATTGTTATCGAAGGTAGTCTGGCAAAAAGTATGGCATGCTCCAATTTAAAGGTGTATCAATTTTTACTTCCTTTTACAATAAAGGAAGTATTGGATTCACCCCAAAAATTCGAAATTGAGTTTTCAACAGATCTTCACGTTTCATAGTCCCCTGAACACATTTTTTTTTCATTGGTCTGGCTGTGTGTGTCTGTGTGTGTGTGTCTGTGAACAGAATATCTCAAAAACAAAAAGAGGTATGGCGTTGAAACTTCATATATACGTTTTGTGTACTATGTAGATACGACAGCAAGCTTTTCAAAAAAATCGCATAACTGGAAGTAGGTGTTTATTCTTGTGATTTTTCAGCTTTTTTCGATTTTTTCAAAAACGGCTCTAACGATTTTTTTCAAACTTCACATTTTTATTACATTTTTTATGTGTATTGATGTGAGATAGGTGATTTTCTAGTTTAATACTTCTAAAATGGGTTTCTTTTGTTTTTTTTTAATTTCTTTTATTAAAACCTATTTTAAATAGAGCACCCGGTATATTATTACATTTTTAAATTCAGATTAAAATTCTAGAGAAAATTTGCCTCTTGAACTAACGCTCTATTTTGTACCGTTTTTGTAGAATTTGTAATTTTTGACAAATGCTTAAAATTTAAAATCATATTTTTGGCTAATTATAAGATCACTGTAAAAGGAAGTTGTGTGCGTGTATCACACTAGATTTTTAAATATATGATCAAATACGGCAGATTTTGTAATGCCTATAGGTTTGTAATCGCTTTGATGTGAAAAAAAACTTTTGGAAATACATAATAGCATTAATTCAACAATTGAAAACCAATTCTGGATATTTCATGGAAATCAAAATGGTAACGCAGCTTATGGGGTTACAAAATTATTTGTTTAAGAAGGTAGAATTTACATCTCCATTTTTAGCAGCATAATTGGATAATCTAAGTAGAACATTGATTTTAGAAAATTATTACATTTACTCTGAAAAGGTTTTCTCAAGCTGTATGAATTACGGCTTACCTTCTTCAGTTAAAATCTGAAATCTTAATCATTTACCTCTACCTGCCATGAAGGCAGTAAATATAAGGTGTAGAAAACATTCGAAAATTTTAAAAGGAAACAGAAAATATCGAAAGGCATTTGTATCGTATGGCTTGTAGTAGAAAACCTGGTGTCAGAGTTTTCAGGTTGCGTGAGCGCCTCTGACGTAACCTAACGGCTGTCACCGAAATGACAACCGGGTCCGACGGCTTAACCTGACATCTTAACCTGAAATATTCAGGTTATTTCCAATATTGACCCAGCGCTTCAAAACAAATTAAAACTTTCTGACCCAGCGGTTTACTTATAATACTCGTTTAGCCAAATATCGATGCGATACTATTTGAGACAAAGCAAGATAAATATCTTTTTAAAACTGCGTAATGAGTTAATTTTGTACGTTTTTGAAATAGTCTCAGGTGAGTGGTTTGTGTAGTATCCGGCAACAGATTAACAATCAGCTTAAATGTAGGTATATTAACTACACGAGGAGAAGGGTCTCGAATTTGCAAACTCTGAATGAAAAGTTGTTTATCCGTGGAACAGAATTAATTTTGGGAAGTTATTTTTGGGATTAACCGCTTCGGTTTGGATGATTTGGAAATTGTTTGTGCTACTGTACTTCATCTGACTTATTTTGACATTCTTTCTCCGATTAATTAAAATAATATGTGGAGAGAAATTCATCCCTACATTATTCCAGTAAAATGTAATGTTAATTTAAGCAGTTTCATTCGCAAGATAACATAAAACTGAAATAGAAAGTAGTCCTAAGTGGGAAGGATTCGTCAACAAAGTAATGCTGATGTTGCCTGTTAATACTATATCAGTAATCATTTCTATAGCAGTTGTGTAATTACTGCTCCGTTTCAGACTAGACAAACTAAAATCGAATAAAATTTATAACACGAAAAGCTGACCTCTTTTTGTTCAGGTAAATGATAATTTATTACGGTGCCTTATTTAATTTTCTCGCCAATTTATTGCTGACAACAAAACAAATTATTACACAAGCTGTAATTTGCCTTCATATAAAATTTAATACGTACGCCGGTAAATTTGGGATTGCTTGTACAGTATTTTATCATTATTTCGCATATATCTCATTTTCAGTAAAAAAAATTAACTACCTCGATTATTTGCATGTTTGGAACTTTTTAAATATCCCATTGCATACCAGATTCCACAAGGTATATCATGGTCTCTGTTTCTAAGACACCGCTGATTTACCTTTACAAACCTCGCTTCAATATTATGATTAGTCGAGCTGCTAAGTAACCAGCTTCACTGCATTGTTTTACATATTCAGACTCTTTACCAAGGTTTAGAAAATCTCGGCTTCAATTCCAGGTTTGAATCCTAGCTGTTGTTTTGAAAAATTAGTGTATGTACGGTAGCACATGTTTGCTTTACGACTTTAACTTCGAAAGAGATAATCCTCGATTGAAACTAGCATGCCGAAGCTTTATTTATTGAATAAGTACAAATTTTTAATTACATAAAACTGCCTACTTTACTAGTCTGTTTGAATTCGATATATGGATGATGAGACAAGAAATGAAGAGCATTACTTGCCCATTTATATCAACGAAATTATGTACTTTTGTAAAATAAAATACATTATTAAACAAAGTACCACCACTGTTAAAAAAAATCTGTAAATGGGCTTACACCGAATTTCCCTCGCGCGAATTAGATCAATTTTCAGATTACAAAAAAATGCATCCCGCTGGGGTTTGAACCCGCCGCATCTGCATAGCGATCGCAACTGCATCGATAAGTCGAACTGCACCATCCAGCTTCTTTATCGAAATGAGTGCGGCGCGTCTGTATTTAACGGTCTTATTGTTGAAACGCTTCGACTCTTTTGTGACATTATCCCGTATCTGTTGAGCCCTATTTTCTGCAAGTGTAAAGCCTGACATACATGAAAATTATTACTTCCTTGTCCATAATAAATCAAAACGGAAGTTTCCAATTTAGTTTTTAAATGCTGAAAATAGCTTTTACTTTAGTTTTTGCTTAAATATATACAACGTGTCCAAGATAAGGAGGGCCAGTGGGGGACCTCGCTAATTGTAAGAGATACAATTTGGTAAAATGCGAAGAAAGTTGCGCAATTGAAGGACTAACAAAATGACGCCTAGAAATCCTAGATATGGTTTCTCGTTTTTGAATTATCTCAAAAATCGGAATTTCGGGATTTTAAATTTTTTTCTGGTGTTAATATTAAAGTTAGAGCGAAACTGATTAAACTTCTTTATAGCAACTTGTAGAGAACTTAATGATTACGTTATAAAAATTTTTATCCAACATTTCGTCTTCGAGAAACCATCATCAACTTAATTTTTTTAAATACGTTTCTAATTTTCTGAAACCAAATTTGTAAAGCCCTTTTTAATCTGAATTCAATGTACCACGCATTATGGTTTAATTACGTTTCGAGTCTGTTTTGACAATCATTCTAGGCCTTACTTTATTTGTCCTTTAATTGCGCAACTTTCTTCCAATTTAACCAAATTTGTATCTCTTACCATTACCGAGATGCCCATACTGGCCCTGCTTATCTTGGAAAGACTGTATGTACAAAGTTACGGCAGTTAATGCAGCAAACATTTTATGAGGCACTACATACGACTACAGTGTGGTTCAGAAAAAAGTTTTTTTATTAATAGATTGGTCAAAATAAGGTTTATAACTTTCCAGATTTGCCTTGCTGGTGGGATGCTAATTCATTATATGGGGTTAATAAAAAGTACTTCCGCTAGCTCAGAGGGGGGTCGATCATGATCCAGTTGCAACCTTAGATACGATGGAAAAAGATCAGGGCACTAAGAAATTAATACAAGAATTTGAAGCACTACTGAGTGCAACGCTACTGGTTGAAAAATAGCGGGCAGAATCTAACTAACAACCTAAACAAAAGTAAATTACAGTCGAGGATCTCCTTCGCAACCGTAATCATAAGATGACAAAGGTCTAATAAAAGAATAACACATGCTTTAATGAAGATACACAACTAAACACGAATTCGCTAAACTTCTATTAGAAATTTGAAGGACATACGCGTTTCAACTAGAAGTAGGTCTTAAATGCAATTAAATACAACCACAGATAAATAGTTTACATCCAAATTATTATTATACAAGCAGCAAGCACAAAAATACTTGATTAAACAATAACGCTCGGAATCGATTCGGCCATAGTACAAAAAATAATCGCTTAAGTATATAGTTAAAAACAAACTGTTGAGTAAAATGATTTGCGGATTCCTACGTACGACAATACCTCTCCGAACAGACGCAATTGTAGGTATGGTATTGCTTAGCACATACAAACTAAGGTCTTTGAACGATTACCCGAGAGCGCACATATAGTATATTAGCAAAAGCAGCCGTCTACTATTCTTGACATAATACAAAAGAAAGGAAATTGGAAAACAATTTATGGTTGCTTACTAGTGATATAATAGCACCACATTTAAAATCTACAAGAAATAACTTTCATAACACACGCGATTCGACAAACCAGGAGACTCCGATTGCAGCGAGAAACGCAAAGGTAGCTGCACATCTGGATACTCAAAGTAGGCAGAAAATCACCCTGACCTTCGTTCATTTAAAACTTACGTCGAAAGGCACGAAATTGGCCATAATGGAATTGTGCTACCCGGTGGTACAATTTTTTCACTCATGTGCATCTCGCTTCCCAGAAAACGTAGAAAACATAGGGCTTACTTGAAGACGGCCTAAAATGAATCTGAAAAGAAGTCAGACTATGTGAAGATAGAGCTATAATAGTTTGGGAGGTCCATAGGGGTTTTACTTCCAAATACTATAAAATCCTGATTTGATCAGACGGGGCAGCAATTTACCAAACAATAAAAACCACATCTGATGATTTTGGAAAATAAATCGG
This sequence comes from Agriotes lineatus, assembly GCA_940337035.1. Taxonomy (NCBI): domain Eukaryota; kingdom Metazoa; phylum Arthropoda; class Insecta; order Coleoptera; family Elateridae; genus Agriotes; species Agriotes lineatus. The sequence continues at coordinate 73,073,731 of OW679195.1, read as the reverse complement.
TTTATCAAACGTCACCAAAAGACACCCCAAAAGTAGGTTTTACGGCATTGAAAGTTAGCAGTCTACATTTTAAAAAATGGGAACCGAGTATAGCTTTACTTTGAAGCTATATCCGTAAAGTTTTTAAAAATGGAAGGCATGCCAATTGCGAAATTGTCTAACATACTGTAAACATGGGAAAGGCTGAGATAATATTTTAGGACCGTTGCAAATTATGATAGAAAATTCATTTTAGTTAAAAACTAAACTAGCACTAATCAGATCTATGAACTATTTCACACATAACAGAGTAGAGCAACCGGATTTGAATAGCTCCAACACATACTTATTATAATAATTATATTATTTACTTGACTGTTTATCAAGTATCTCAACGGAAATTTCATTGCCACGATTAAATAAGTTTAAGAACAGTTGACTAATCTGAGATTATATAAAATTAATTATTGCTATCGAATAAACCGTTAGAATGGAGACTTCTTCACGACTATAATTTCACGCAGTCTGCACTAAACAGCTAAACAAGAGAAGTTTGAGAGCTTTTGAAGTAAAGCTCCTTAGCCCAATTCTACTAACCTTGTTGACGGCAATCAATTATCCGCTGCTGCTGAAGTATAGTGGAAACAGCTGAATTTCAAATTATATCGAAAATGAGATTATGTCCTCATCAGCTAAGCAATCAGAAAATGTATTTAATTTGTTAATTGTGACCTAACAATCTTAAGCTCCTGTTCGTGCATAAAATATCACTAATAATGGCGAATGGAAAGGTTTGATTTTCTTATCCGGTGCAGTTTCGTTTGCATTTAATGTGGCATTTCTAAGTGATCTTATGCGCTTCATCTTCAGGATCCAAGTATCTCTGATGAATTGACTCTTGCCTAAGTGATCTAAATCGGCTCAGTGCCTTATGAACAGTGAGTACTAATAAGCATCGAATTTCAGAGAGAAACCTATACAGGGTGATTCAGGAGGAATCTGCCAAACTTTGACAGTATCTCCCTCCAACGATTTTAAACAAAAAAAGGTATATGAACATAGGGCCGATTCGACAAAATTAAGAATGCTGCCGCTTACATCCGGGATAGACATCAAGTACTGCGAAATTCGACTAATTCTCTAGTACGACGAGCTCAACGGTGCGTTGAAAACGAAGGTGGCCATTTTGAACAGTTAATGTAGTTTTCATAAAGCTATCTCACTAGAATTGTTATTATGTTTTAAGTCAAAACGGTTATTTTCTACATCCATGAATTTTTCTTTAGTAGGCTAGAACTTCTTTATTCTTTCGAATCGGAGCTATGTTCATATACCTTTTTTTGTTTAAAATCGTTGGAAAAACATACTGTTAAAGTTTGGCAGATTCCTCCTGAATCACCCTGTATAGCTCGATAAAGACAGAAGTTTTAATACTATGCAGTAGTTTATAAGCTTTAATATAAGTAAGTTAGATGACACAATTTTACTAGAAATAAAAGTTGAAAACGTATCACTACATTTTCACTAACCATTGTAATGCTAATTTAGAATTTATTGTATTTTACATGTATGTTGCCAATGACCAGATGAATGACCGTTACCGTCGTCAAATCGATAAGTGTCGACGTGTGAGTAAACGATCTCATCGTTGTAAGCGATAACGTTTTGACAGTAGGTCAAAGCCTGCAGCAAAGCAGCGTAGCTTCCATATTCAGACAGAAAATTCTGTACGCAGCCAGAATACCGCGTTCGGTTAATTCCATTTCAAATCTGGCGTATGAAGTGCTCCACAGTTGGATTAATGATAAAAATAAAATGTGAGTTTTGCGAAACCTGAGTGGAAAATATAGCATCCGCGTCTAGTAATTTACAGAGTAAATTGTTATGGATTGTTTAAGAGAGATGAAAGACTCGCACATAAAAGGTCAAGGAAGTATACTGTTTCATACTAAAATAATTGTGATAAGTGGTCTTTATATATAAAATATATATTTCGAAAGAATGAGCATTGAATTTAATAAATTTTCATTTTAAACTATCCTTGCATCAAGAGAACAAAGTTGATGATGGTGAAAATGGCCAAGAGCAATAGATACTCTTGTCTGTTAATGGCGTAATGACACCTTCAAGTTTGGGTGTTATGAAAACGAACACGTAAAATATAGGTATCTGAGAAACTAACAATGGTGATAAATTCTTTACGGTTATGTGCAAAGTTTGTTGTTTTATGGTATTTTTTTAGCTTCTGCCCAATTTAACGAGGCATGGTACCGTATGAATACTAAACTTGCAACAGAATTAATAAAATGATCACACTAGCAACACTTTGGATTTAACCAAAAGTGAAATACAGAAGTTTGGGGGTTCCATTATAATAATTAGGCCGTAATTCTGCTAACAAATCTTAGAACTTTGCGTTACCCTATAAAGTGTATCTATCAATCACAAAAACTGATACAATTTTACAGTCTCAATGGGAAAATTAGTGTATTAGGAAATGTTAGAGCCCTGCTTGATTACCTACCTTTAAAAGCAGTAATTGCCTATTTTTAATAAATCTTGCTTGGAGCGGCTGCTGCATTTCCTCCCATTTCACTTCTCAGAGTGATTTGTTTTTGCACTTACGTTACTGTAAACACAGATCTGCTTGCTTTTGCTCTTTAGCTCTAGATAATAATTATTCTTGACTGATATGCGGGCATTATGAGTGACTTGCATTTACCATAGTTACGTCTGAGTTGTAGGATAATCACAACACTGCATTGTGTTATTGCGGATATTTGTAGGTAAGACATTACTAAATACGTCTTCAAAAATAAAGATTCAAGAACATCAAAATGTTCTTTTCAAGTGATTCGGTATTACTTGAATTAAAATGTAATCGAAAAAATAATGTGAGTAAATGTTTCAGTTAACCTTTCATTTTCATGATAATCATCTATAATCTAATACAGCGCATCTCCATTGGAGTTACCTAGATGGTCTTACTTTTCGTACATTTTAAGGAACTTGTAGGAACATGTGCTGATTTACTTCCGAGAACCATATATCTTACGAATGCATTGCTGTACTAGAAGAAATGTTTAGATATGTAATTTATAACATGTTATTTCTGCAAACAAGAGTTCTGAGAGTAATGTTATGGCTTCTTCATAATCCTATAGAGTAGCCTTACGTAGCCAATAATTTGTGACCTTTTTTTTATAATTTATTGCCAATCCAGTACGTACTGCTATTACATGACAAAGTTCAATCACATTTTTAACAGTGTTTTTCACTATGCACTATCTACATTAATTCATTGTGGTATGTTGCATGTCTATCTGTGATATATTACAATACATGGATTATTCATGTTGATAGATATTAAAAATTATGCAAGTAATAATCTTATTCGCTGTCACTGTCACTGTTTAATAAGTCTATGGGTAACTTGCGTTTTAGTCTAGTGTGCAATGTTCTTTGACCAGATTATAATAGAACGCTCCCTCGCACTGATTAAGTTTATCATAGAATAATTTGGCTGATTTCGTTATATACTGTTGTATGGTAGCAATACCGGTTTTGCTATGCAGTTGGGAGTTTCTAATGTACCAGTCGGCATTTGTGACGATGCGTAACACTTTTTTTGGAGAACTTGCAGCTTATTTATGTTGGTTTTTGAGGTGGCACTCCAAACATTACCACGATAGGTAACGATAGGTCGTATTATTGATTTATAAATTAGGATGCCACATTCTATTTTAAGGGTGGATTTCCTATTTATAATCGGGTATAGCATTCCAAGCCTGGCATATGTTTCAGTTAATTTTTTATTTATATAGACGTTCCACGTTTACCTTCTATCCAGATGCATTCCTAGATATTTTACAGCTTAATCTTTTGCGTTCCACTGTATCGGGATATTATTTATTGCTATATTAGGTGGATCTGGTGGTCGCCGCAAGGTAAAATTTTTTGATTCGCATTTAGTTGCATTCATTTTTATGCACTATGTGTTGAACTATTGTTAGAGTTGATCAGTACTTTCCTGGAGGTTATTCCCCGCACTGAGGATATCTAGATCCTGGGTGATTATGGCAGTATTATGTGCATACATTGCTAAGTCCGCTCCTGGGGTGTGGGTATGTCGTACATAAATATATTAAACAAGATGGGACCTAATATGAGCCTTGAGGGACACCTGCTCGTATTTGACGAATTGCGGTGGGATATGAGTTAATTCTGACTAGAAAGGTTCTTTCTGTTAGAAAGGAAGCAATTATTTGTAATAAGCAGGAAGGTGTCTCTATTTTCATTATTTTGTGTATAAATCCTATGACCCAAACTCTATCAAATGCTTGCGCTACGTCTATGAAGGCAATTGGTGTGTGCTTCCTATTTTCAAAACCTTCTTCTATCTTTTCTGTAAGTCTGAGTGGTTGAAGTGAAGTGGAGTATGAGGCGTTGAAGCCAAATTGGTGTTGTGGAAGTATATTAATATCATCCAGGAATTTTTTAAAGCGAGAGTGTATGGCTCGTTCAAGCAGTTTGGATACGGTGGACCGAAGTTTATCGGATTGTCATGTTCTTTACCTGGCTTCGGAATCATTATTATGATTGCTTGTTTCCAAGCGGCAGGGAAGTATCCAACTCTTCAACTAGCATTGAAGATTTAGATAGCATATATAGCTTTATTCGGTAGATCTTTGAGGAGCAGGTTTGGGATCATGTCTATACCTGGGGCTTTCTTATGTTTCAGCTTAATATATTGCTTCAATTTAGACGGTGAAATAGGTTCTGTGAACTAAATTTCAGTATTAAAGCTATTATGAAAATATGGAGGTGTGTTTTAGAATGTTCATTATTTTGTCGTTCAGGACTCTTCAGAATAGTTTTTCCGAGGACTGTTCAAACCAGTCACTTAGGTTCCAGTTTCCATATCCATAAATTTCTTCAACGTCCTGGACCTCTTCATCTGTCTTATATTGCCCTATATCATGAGTGGGAGCATCCGGTGCCTCTTTTCATTCCTCACAACATTAGCAAAGTGATTCGGTTTTTGCTCTTTGGTGATATTTAGCAGTTTTCTATCTTTAGACATTCGAGCAAATACTTGAAGATTTTCCACGTGCTCAACCCGTGATACACTTATTAGCCGGTATATCCGCATTTCCAAAGTCCCCATCTTCGATTCAGACGCTTTCGCCAACGTCCAAGTTTGAATATACACTAAGACACTAATATCGGGTATACATGTTAATCCACAAACCATGTTTTCATGAGAAGGTCCAAGTTTGTGCTGCAAATCCAATGTCGCTAACTTATAAAAGTAAATCTTGCCTTCTCTATGTGCATTCTTATTGTGATATGGCTCCATTGTTCGTTAATGGTACTTTCCAGATCGACACATTTATCAACTGCTCTCTATCCTTCGGTTTCGCAGCATTAGTTTACCTTGCACAGATGTAGGTTTAATTACGACATTCGTAGCTTTTTTAAATCTTAGTTCTAAGCCGTAGTTTTCACTAGCAACTGCTACTAGACTTTATACCAATTGAATGTCATTGACTTTCGTGATCAGCAATATGGTTGTATCAGAATTTCCCGTTAAGCACAGTAACTTAACGTGTGAACCACGTCAGGGGCGAAACTCGACTAACTATCGGAAGGAGAATGGCAAGAATTTATAGGCAAGCGCCGTCGCGGTTCAGCAAATGCCATCGCGGTTCAGTGGCGGTGGGCGGGGCTTAGGAATTAGCATTTTCACATAGAAGGAAGGGGAAAACCTTCGTCCCGATTGAGATTATTAGGGTGTTTGTAAATCTCAATGGATTCGCGAATCTTTCTGCTAAAGAAGGATGGGGATTTGCAGATGATGGAAGTTTCATCAAAAAGGATCTTATGACCAGTATCGCGTTGGTGTTCGGCGATGGCTGATGATGAAACAAGACCTGACTTGAGACAGCGCTGGTGTGCAGAGATGCGAGTTTTCACTGAACGACCTGTTTCACCAATGTATGCAGCATTACAAGAGCAAGGGGCTCTATAAACCCTTTAGATGACATAGTGTTTAATTTATCTTTAGATGAAGGAAGAACCTATGAGTTACCGTTCTCTTCTATCCCTTTCCTTACAAAGAGTTTCGTCTCTGGCGTGGTTAACACGTTGAGTTACCGTGCTCTTTTGCTTTTTCCTTCTGATGAAGCCCCTTACGAAAGTGGGCGAAACGTTGAGTTCTTCGATCTCAATCATGACACGGTCCAATCCCGGAAGTCGTTTGTTACTTAATGACAATAGCCGTGAAGGCCTCAGAAATGGTTCTACTATATTTTTCACAAGACTTTCGGCGGTATTCTTTGGGAGCGTGGAGAAAATAATCAATCATTACGAATGTGTATGTATCGTAGATGGTGGTGAAAAGTTGCATCAAATATTTAGCTTTCACTTTAGAGTAAAACTTTAGAATTTCCAGGGATATACCGTTCGTTCCGCTCACTTTTTCTTCTCTTCCCTAGTATTTTTGAACGCCTCCCCTATATTTTCCTTTCGCATCTTCAGACTTTATTTTATTTCTACCACCCGATTGCCGTTCTTGCAGAAGGCTATTTTGTTGTCTTATGCGCATGCACTTAAATGCTCACGGTTTCTGCGATATAGTTATATTTCGGCGAAACTATGTTGTATCCTAATCTTTCGCTGCATATAATCATACTTGGTTTTAGCCCGGCTCTAGAAGTATATTGGATGTATGATATAATCAGTGAGGTGTTCGTATTTAACTGTGTGTATTATTTTCTGTATTTTACTTCACTTTTCTTCTATGATTATCTACCAGTGTGCTCCCATTTTGAATTTGTTTTTTCTTATTTCGTTTGTTGCTACTCTCTTTTAGTTATCTTTCAATATGGTGACATCAAGAACGGGTTTTCGACCTATGGTGATGGATTTTAATCAAAACCCGTACTCTAGGGGGTTATGATATGATCAAAATTCTGCACCAGGTTAGATTTTCGTCGAGGTGATGCTGTTTTGGAACCTTCAGTTTATAAGAAAACAAGTCAATTTGGATTATGCCGGTTCTATCACCAGCAGGAGACTTTCACGTGTAGAGTTTCTGGGTCGCAGATTGAACCAAATTATTATTATTACAGGTCTTCTTCTATACAAAATTGCACCAGGCGATTCCCTCTCTTATTCCATTCTCCACGTTAATACAATCCCAAAATTCAGTTGTTCTCGCACCGTTCAACTTTCACATAAAAGTCTTCTGTTATCAGAGGAAATCTCTCCTCGTGTCGTATTTCAGGGCACTTTCAATTTAATCCTAAACCTATTTGATGTCTTACTCCGGCATGTCTGCAGTTGGAGTATACCTGAATAAAGTTCAAGTAGAAAAGTTTGCCTCGAAGCTTAGTCATGCTGATCTGGTGACACACTAGGTGCTACGCCTGCTGCAGACCCCGTTCCGATGGTGTTAGTAATCATGATATGTTTTATCGGACCTTTGCCACTGTCTAGGGTATATATCACTGCGAAAAAATGATATTCAGTGAACAACTTAGTAATATCGTTGTCTGAGTAATTTCCGAAGTATATCAATTCGAAGCACTGCCCTGCTCCCGACTACCTCATCTTACTGCTATGCGTTATGTCGCCATTTGATCTTTTAATTTTCTGAAGAGTGGTATTGACTATATCTCCCTCTTATATACTTGTCACATTGGAACTACTAATATTTCCGATCGCGTGCCTTGTACCCCCCTGTGCCCTGCACTTCGAGATACAATCTTTGCGATAGAGCTATAATGATAGTTTTCCTAACCTTGGTGTGTATATAATTTTTTCACTAATTGCACCTTAAATCCTAGCATTTATGCCCCGCCGCATAGGAAAGACTTCATCAATACCAAAAATTATTTTAGCTGAATTTCATGTCTGTGTAAGCTTCTGTCAATTCGGTTAAAGGGAGGTGCACGCTAGCGAACTTCGAGCTATCAATGGCGTTCGTCATTTTCCATTACTGACCTAGGTCAATAATAAAGGATTTCACTACTAAAAAAATAGGACAATAATGGCGTATATGTAGACTAATAAACAAACAAATAATATCGAGAGATCCAAAAAAAACTGTTCCTCAGCGGGCTGTGGAAATTCAACGTATGAAGAATATGTTGGTGACACTGTACGTCAATGTCAAATTCGAGGTTAGCAGGTTAGGATTTGCGTCATTTTGTGTCATAACTGACGGAAAACCTAACCTGATAACCTCGAATTTGACATTGACGTACAGTGTCACCAACATATTATTCATACGTTGAATTTCCACAGCCCGCTGAGGAACAGTTTTTTTTGGATCTCTCGATATATACATCATGGTTGAAAACACTAAATATAATAGCCCGCGCGCCTTCTGCTCTTCAGTGCTCTAGATCTCGGAATAGAATTTTGGGGCTTGAGCTGTAATGATAGTATACTATTTTGTAGGTACTATTAGTCATGCAAGTGTCCGTTAAAGGTGTACTTGCTTGTCATATAATTTTTACTTACTATGCGTTTACATAAGAAGCCCCCTTAGCAACCAATATCTTATGGAAATCATGCCGTCAGTGTAAAAACAATTCTTATACACATAGAGTTTTATTCTCTATTATTCAGTGTTGCTTGCAAACTTCGGCATTACAAGCATATTATTTTAAACTGAATTATTAATTTAAAAAAAAACACTAACCACCCTTGGTATAGGTGTACTATACTCTAGTGCCGTAAAGTAGCACATTACGTTCTCAAAATGAGAGCATGAAGTAACCAATTTTGCCCGGCCGCACATAAATATAAGTATGTATATTCTTATGGGTCTGTCGCTCAGTACTACTACTTAATTATAAACTATAAACACTAACTGAAGCAGGTGAGCGGATGGCCCCGCGAGCAAATGCTCGCCTCTCAGACGGCCGGCCCAGGTTCGAATCCCGGCGACTCTAGAGTTTAAAAATCGTACGTTCCCCGGCTGCCACGCTAACCCCTGCGGTAGTCGTTAACTCCTAACAAAGGAATTCTTCCTCAGTGTCGACGGGCAAGGCTAGCCACCTATCTGGCCTAAGGGTAAAGAGGGCTCATAGAACCACTTTGTGGTTAAAACAGGCCGCTGGCCTATAATAAGAGGAAGAAGGAGAAGACTAACTGAACCCTTGGAAAGCGTTTGGTAAAGACACGATTCTGCGTAGCTAAACACTTAATTCGTGCATTGGAAAGGAAGTACTCTGCTAAATAAATGGTTGTTTTCCACAGATTTCGAAGCTTCGTCAATAAAAAAATTTGACAGTTCATATGGTTTTTAAAAATATTTCTATGTGCTGGAACTCATATATGAGACTATGCAAGCACCTTATTGATAATTTGACACACTGTTGGCATGGAGCAATTTTCCCATGCTTTCTGTGGTATATCGGATCTTAAAGGCACATTCAGTCTCTTGAAACTGTGCTTGTAATGTGGTATGTCCGTCATCATGTTATGTTATAGATATGACACTGCCACATGTGCGAAGACTTCGCCTTAACACAGTTGCTAAAGAAGGGGGAACTAATTATTGCTAAGCCCAGATAGAGGAAATAAATTAAACTTCGAATCTTAGATTTATCAGTAGTTCGACAGATTGTACGGGAGTAACGTATTACTCAATAAGTTGAAGTTATGAAATTATCTACTGGTGCACGGTATTTAATTCAAGTACGCGTCTTAAATAATCGTTAGATAATCAAACCTCCAATTAAATTCAGCTGGTTTCATAAAGTATACATATCTAAGACATCTTATTAAATGGCGACTATAAATATTATAAACTCGTAAACAAACGCATTCTATACCTAGTTCACGCACACATGGACATAAAGTGGGCCCCTTGTGCTACTGGCAATATGCATTATCTGACTGTGTGCGTAAGTGCGGTTAATCTTGTTACCCTACCTCATAGGCCACTCTTCAGATAGTGACACGGTTGCTCAGTGGACTATGGAAAAGTTCTGGCTATTCACAGATCCGAACCGATCGCATGCTTATTGCAGGCCCAGTACTCTACTGTGCTATCGATATTATCATTTATGTGTGAGATTATTATCGAATCAACTAGAACGTAGTAGTGAACTTCCGTCTATATGGCTACAAGCAAGGGTGACTCCAATTTTTAAAAAGGGTGATAAATTTCATCCTAATAACTACCGTCCAATTAGTTAGTTTGGAATGTATTTTATGCAAAACCATGGAACGCATTGTTGTAAACAACGTCATCGAATTCCTACTTCTTTCGCAATATTATTCCGAGTTCTCAACATGGCTTTGTACCAGGACGATCTGTGATCTCTAACCTCTTAAATTCAGTTAATCTGTGGACGATCTGGTTGGACAGGTATGAGGCAGTGGATGTGATATACCTCGATTACAGCAAAGCTTTCGACAAAGTCCCCCACAACATACTGATACAAAGAGTCGAACATATTGGGCTACGAGGAAAGTTGTTAAAATGGATAGCCGAGTATCTTACAAACAGAACATTCCATGTTAGAATTGGAAGTGGTTTATCTTAACTCTTTACGAACAACCAGCGGAGTACCCCAAGGATCTGTCTTAGGACCAATTTTATATCTTATTTATGTAGCAGATCTTCCTAGCTTACTTCAAAGCGAAACAGCTATATATGCCGACGATACAAAAATCTTTGGGAATACTACATCACACATAGATATTCAACGTGATTTAAACATTGTCAACGAATGGAGCTTTGGCGGGTTACTGCCTTTAAACACTGACAAATGTTAGGTGCTACATGTAGGTAAAAAGAATCCTCGACTTCCTTACTTCATAGAAAACTCTAAGGTTGACTATACTGATATTCAACTAGATCTGGAAGTTACTGTAACACCCACTTTAACTTGGTTTGACCAAATCACCGGTATAGTTAAAAACGCTAGATCCAAACTCTATCTTCTGCAGAAAACATTTCCGAATCCATCTCCAGCTGCTAAATTATATACCACCTACGTACGTTCTATATTGGAGTTTTCATCACCTGTATGGTCTCTTTGTCTAGTTGAAGATATACAGCTGTTAGAAAAAGTGCAAAGAGCAGCCACTGGCTGGCCTCCTAGTCTTCGGAACTTATCGTAGGAAGAACGATTGGCAAAACTAAGGATTCCTAGTTTAGAAAAACGAAGAATCAGAGAGGATTTAATTCAAATTTTTCGTTTTACACATAACCTTCTTCCATATACGTCACCCATGGTCCAGCTCAACGATGATAGTCGTCTGCGTGGTCATCGTTTTTAAACTACGCAAGGAGCAGTTCAAAACGGCTCACCAGCTTCACTTCATCACAAACAGATCCTTTGAACACTGGAATGCTCTACCTGAAAGTGTTGTTTGTGCAAGCTCTGTCAGTGCATTTAAAAAACGTTTGGACCGAATTTTCAGTTAGTTAATAAAATCAGTGTGTTTGTGCCTATCTTACTTGCATTTACCTGTTTGTTTTTTCTACCGAAAATTTATTTTCTTATGGAATGATTGTATTTTCTTTTCTTTTATTATCTTTAGTTTTGGGATTACTACATTTACCGCATTATATGTAAACATATCTAACTATATACAACTATGTTATTTACTGTATGGGGGCATTTATATCTGTATTTGGTGCTTAATAGGTACTTACACCTCAGCACTAACCTTTGCAATAATAATAATAATAATATATCTGCTCCTTCTAGAACTCGAGATAATATTACCTTTGTTAGGGTTCTTTATCCTTCCTTCTAACTGGTTGAAGAGTAAATAGTAAAACGTTTCTTCCAACTTTTGAGTTCGTTACTTGTGTGTCAGTCACTCTTGCATAAGTGGAAAATTTCCATACAATAGAAGTAGCTACTACTATATAAGGGAATGCGTTTTCCATATAAAATAAACATATCACCAAAAGATATTTTCAATAAAAAATAATACTCGTTTCTTCATTACTAGACGAGGATTTACTGGGGTTTCCTCAACATCTCCTTTTGTTAGAATCGTAAAGGACCTCTGTTCGTACCGAATAAGAAGCATTACACTTGCCTAAAGCCATATTGGAAGGGTCGCGTATCGAGTGACACATCCGGTAGTGGGTATCCTCCTCCAGAAAATTCTTCCCGTTGGTAAATTTCTATATAAACCGAAGCGGCAGAGTACTTTCATTTCTGTGAACATTCGGACGCAGGTTGCAAGTTTTCCGCATGGCAACCTCACGGAAATGCCTTAAAAATGTCATGTTTAACGTCATTGTTGTGCGTGACGTTGCCACAAACGGCATACGCTGTGCTTACACGTCTCCAGGGGTTTAGGAAACTTAATTATTCGCATTTTCTTTTCAACCTGCATCGCCCGTTTTCGATCTTATTTATAATTTAGCATGCTGTAATTGGGTGGACTGCTGATCAAGAATGCGGCTCTATCGAAATTTCCCAGTGAAGTGGAAACTGTAACGAATGCAGACATTATTTACATAAACGAGAGGTATTTATGTCAGAACCTCTGTCATAAAAAATGGACATTTTCCTCATCTGAGATCTCTAGTACACACCAGCGCACGACGATGACTCAGTTTAAATGTAAAACTCGTTTTAGAATTCGTTTTACATGGTTAGGACACACTGAAATAGTATTGCATCCGAAGTGAAACAAGAAAGCAATTGAACGAAACGTAATAAAGTAGTCGGCTCTCGGAACCTGGACAAATAGAATGAGTTCTTTTCTACGTTAACCAAATCCAACTGTTTAGTTACAATGTCGACATTTCTGGAATTCGTTTACGTTTACTGTCCTTAAAAAGCAAACGAATGTCTTTTGTATCGCATGGGACGCTTTATCTTCCAGAAACAAATAAACACCGACTGCTACCTAGGCAAAACCATATTTCCCAGTGCTGTCTACTGTGTATTGTTCGTGCTTATGCCACTAATGATATTTTCATAAAAATGTTAAACGTCAGTTGAAAAAGTAATAGTAAGGGGCGGTTGTTTAGTGGACTTCTGCATTTGCAATTTCGGTTGATAACACAGTAAGCTTGTATTTTAGAGACTGGCTTATACATTTTCTCTTGATTTGCATCTCAGTTACTTAATTGGTCTTACGCGACTTTTAAACAAAGTTATTTGGCAACGCCGACCGTATAAGCTCCTGAACCCTTGTTTTCAGGTATTACAACTTCGCGCAGTGTGCCGCATTAAATGTCAGGACGGAATGGTTAATGGGAGGATTTGCTAACTAACCACCTCGAGCTTACAGTTACCTTGAAGTTTCACACAGACCCGTATCAAGTATTGCTTTTAACTAATGAAAAATATTTTCTCCCGGCGGACAGCTTCCGTGAGAATACTTTCGCGGTTAATTAAAAGTGAAAATCCGAAGCTTCATGTAAAATGTAAATGTTTGCAAAAGTTTCAGGCTTATAAAATTTAGTAAATTACAAAAACAAGTTAAACTTTTAACTTCCTGCTGCTTTCACAGTAAGGCATTAATTATGGAAGATATAAAGGCTTAAAATGTTCCTTAGTTTAGAAACGCTTTAACTTTAAAACAACCAAATTAGTTGCTTCTATATTTATATCCATATTTTAGTGCGACACCCCTTTAATCCTAAGTAATACTATTGCTTGTTGCTTACAATTTTTCTCAAATAAATACCTGCACACTATTCACCTTTACAGCCTGTAGATCGCTAGTCTAAAATAGTCGATGTAATAAATGTTCATTATAAAATATTGGAATCTCCTGTATACCTTGCTGTTCACAATCTTAAGGTAAGAAATGCTGTGCTGTGCTAATAATAATAATAATAGCCCAACTCCATTAAATTTTATGTACCTAATTATATTATTGTGATGAATTTTGCTATTTTTTTTTTAAATATTGAACCATTATGAAGCTTTCAAACCCACTAACTTGAGTTAAATGGTATTTTAGTATTCAGGGAGATAGGACAGGTTAGAGATAATAACATTTATGAAAATAGATAAGAATAATATGTACAAAAATTGCATTAGTAAAGCCTAGGTATTCCGTAAAAGAATCAAATCAATTTAGTTACACATTAAATCCTTATCGCCATTCACAGTTTTACTCACATTTGTAGCCCCACGTTAGTGGTGCCATATTCGATGGCCCACTCTTTACCTTTTTATGGGCCCACAACCCAGACCATCTCAAAATTCTCGGCGATATTGGTCTTGAGTCAGATTAGATGGGTGGTTCCAATAATTACTAAATAAAAACAATATTTGCATCGCCTTCCGACAACGGTAACTTCAATCAATGATTATTGAAGTACACACATATAAGTGAAGAAATGTAAAGGATCTGAAACATTATTCAATAATTAAACTATTAAAGTAGCAATCTACGGGTTATTAAAACAAACACGATATGAAATACTACCCTAACCGAATTGCAGCTTGAATAGGCGCTGCAAAAACCGACAGCATTGATAACGAAATAACCTTATCGTTTCAAATAACAAAACTTTAGCTAGATACAATAGTGCGTTATCGAAGAACAGGAACTACTACTACTACTATTCTAACAATCAAATGATAACATTGGCAAGACTACAAATTTAAACTACAAGTTAACAGCGTGGGCATATCCAACTGATTTCAATGAGGCAGTGCTAGGCTTCTATTAACTTAACTGAAACGAGCGTAGTCTTTCTTGACTTTCTGTAGTCATCATGACCGGTAGCCTGAACACCATTCATGAAGTGATTAAAAAAGCTCTGACCTACGTTCTCCACCTTCGTGGTCTACCGAGCAACTATAGGATCTCTCAAGGGTCAACCAATAATAATGCATTTGTTATCAAGGACGGAGTCATTAGAACTAGATTTGATCTACCTTAAGCCACGTGAAATAATGACTTTATCGCATACCTTCAGGTGGTGATCGGCTTTAAGATCGCCGGCAAGTTAATCGCCAATTTAAGAGATACTAAATAGTCAAAGTAATGGGTAAATTGGATTCACTTCACACCAATATTTGGGATGGCCACGGCAGTGGGAGCTGATCTAATTTTTAAGCCCCCACTTTACATCTTCGATCCTGAACTTCTACAGGAAGAGTGGTAATTTCCAGGAAAAGGGCACCAAAAAATGGAACTTTTAGTTTTCTTTTTCGTCTTAATTTAAAATTACATCCTGTCTTTTATGTTTTGCTCTTTTAACGTTGTCTTGCGAATCTGAAGTCCAGCTCTCATGCCACTTCTTTTGTGGTACACCAGGAGTGTTTTGTATTTTTGAGTCATCGCAGAATTCTTTATTCGGGGATTAAACATATTCGATATGCTACGGGATCCTTATATCGTGTTACCAACAGATGCTTCAAGACAGCCCAAAGTTCGATATGCTTTATGTAATAAATCCGGCAATTAGTTGAGAAGTTGTTTATATAATACCAAGTCTCATTCTACAGAAGCACAAGTCGAAATACAAGACTTTGTAAAAGCACATTTATAATGCTCTCTACCAATAACTAAACTTTCAACGTAGAAGGATCCATGCTACGATTTAATGTCCGGAAGTGTGCTTAAAGGGTTACTAAAGAAAAAGCTGGTCTTTTCAATACTGTAATAACTTCAAGAATGTATCGGACCAACAATAACATTGCGCAAGTCATACCTTTCTCAAATATATTTTTAAGTTAAATATCAGCCTTTTCAGTTACTACAGAAGTACTACATGGGAGTGTGTCACGGCCTATTTACCAATGAATACGAAAAACTAATACTGGACCGTTTTCAGATCACAAAGTACTATTAACTGCAGACTAATCTTAACAGAATGCATCAGATTGGTCCTAAGCAAGCCTCATGGTGATAATGGTCTGGCTAGGTACATGAAAAATTAAAGTTACAATTATTATTCATGTATCTCTTATACGAAGCCATTCAGAATAGCCGCGGGTCTATATAGACATCATTATAAAAATCACAAACAAATGAATTTTAAAGTAAAAAAGATGTATTGCTTTGTGAAGCCTGGCGTCACGTCACCACTGGTTTTATGACGGCGTAAGCGGAACTGATTTTTTTCACGCGAACTCTAGCCAAGAGATGCGAGTTTGAACCCAGGTACCTACCAACAAGTGAGGGTGTGGTTTGGAGCGTTTACTGGCTCACTAGCCCTTCGGCCTTTTTTCGACGGATCTTAAAACCCCTTACTTTGGAGTTTTATTGTCGTTCCGTTGTTGTTCTGGAGAACTTAATTTCGTTATATAATGTTTAAGGCTCTTGCGGTTACTCGAATAGAAAATATTAGAATTAAGTTTCGGTTTAGAAGGCGTCGTCTTTGTAGAAACACCCAGTATTTGTTGACTTAATGTGCGTCACACCTTGTGAAATCAAGCAAGGGTTTGTGTAACGGTTATCTTATTTGCTGAATCGTGAACTCTTACAAGCCACCTATGATTTGGTCTGAGCAATTTTGACGCTGATGATCCAAGCTGCAGTGTCTTCAAAACGTTCATCTATATGGATGCACAAATAATGCAACGGCCTTTAGTTCATTCAAATCTGCAACCCAAATTACAAATATCAGCAGTAAGTTGATTACTAATATGATTTTATTAAAATTCAGATCAGAGAGATATGGCTTTGTTGCTGTTTTTAATATGAATCTTTGCTTAAGGAAGGCATTTGCAACATTTTTTAGGGGGTAAATTTATTCTCAGATCACATTCAGCACATTTCGTTTAGGTAGACATCGCACAAGTTTCCAATTGCAAGCTTTGCAAATTTGCCAAAAACTATAACCTCTATATTATACCGGGTAACCATAAACGGTTGTGATTTTTTTCCTAGGTTGGCACTGTTTATGCTGGTGGCACTGTAAGTCTATCCCGATGTCTTTGTTTTGACACAAACTGACACAAAACCTAACCTGCTAACCTCGAATTTGACTTACAGTACCACCAACATAAACAGTGACAACCTAAGAAAAAAATGACAACCATTTATGGTCACCCGGTACTACGTACATCCCATGATCTACATTTTAATAAAATCAAATTAGTAATCAACTGACTGCTGATATTTGTAACTTGGGTTGCAGATTTTGGTCTATCTTGAATTTGAATGAACTATAAGCATCCTTAGTTACAAGGTACTCTAATAACATGGACCAAATCATGGGTGTTTTACAAGAATTTACGAGCCGCCAAAGAACATAACGGTTACACAAACCCTAGCTTGAGTTCATAAGGCACATTAAGCCAACAAATGTCAGGTGTTTATCTACAAAGACGACACGGTCTAAGCCGAAATTTAATTCGAATATTGACAACTTAATGTCGGTTCTGTATCGCACACCGTCAGCACTTCAGTGGTGCCGCCCGCCATTACTTCATCTTAACACCGTTTTAATATCGATGCCATTTTCGTATCGACGCCGTTTACTATCTCCAGTCACAGCTACCTTTTGGTATTTACAATCGTCGCCTGACTTATCATCAGACCGTCAAAACTGACTTGCGCAGTTTGTATTTCAGGTCATGTGTGCAGGTAGATGTTCAAGGGTAATATATTGCGGACCTTTGCATTTGCAGGTGTTCTGGACGAAAGCTATATGTATTTTCGTGTGTTTTTCAACGTATTTCTATTGGATTTCATATTATTTTATTCCTTACGAAGCAAAATGCAGTAAGCGTTTTCTACGATATGAAAAACCTACGCATTGAGCTCACAAATCTCTGACGCCAAGAGGAAAGCTTCGCTGGTGATTTCTTTCATTGCAGCACCGGCCCACCACAATAACAAGCACTTATCCCCGTAACTACCATTATTTGACTATATATAGTGAGCGAGCCCATGCTCTTACACTTTAAGACCCATTCGCTTTTAAGCTTGCCACAAGGTCTTAAACCCTCTAACACAACTTAGTGTAGCTCATCCCATATACTGATTTAACCACTGCGAAAAGAGCTAAAATATCGAGGAATAAAGTAAAAGGATTTTCTGACCTTCCTACTGTAAATTATGTAATCAACAATATTAATCTATACATAATAAACTTATATTAGTGCAGCTATAAAGGATATATTGACTTAAAACTATACATTTTCTGGTTACGCCAAACTGTTTGATGCATATCAAACCTATAGTGACATTGTTAATTTGTATACGAACAGGCTGCAGTGCTGTTGTCTATTACCAAATCATTGATTATCATTAGCAATAACGTACCCTTTAGATAGCTCTTTGGATGTGTTGTTCATGATTGAAAAAACTTTATAACCCCAAATATTGAAGCTCCAAGCTGTACGTCACAAAGCCGCATATCGTATATACTTCGATTGTACGTTTTCAACAAGCTTTTGCAGGTGGGTGTTGTACATGCGCTTCTCTGCTGGTCATTTCATATTTTGAATTGTAAATATATAAAAAGTATCGGGCGCTTAAGCTTCTGCATATTAAGTTTTCCTCTTCAGATGTTTACAAGCCTAGAATGCATGTGCTTCTATTGGTCGTTTCAAAACAATAGTTACGGCACTAATTCGTATAGGGTAACTGCCAACTGTACCCTATTATTAACATATTACACTTCCAATGGACTTTGATAACAGAAGGATGCGATTAGAAGTTAATCTATGAAAGACCTTGCTCCCAATTCGTTTCCTCTCAATTGGCTCCACTTGATAAATTTATATTAAAATGGCAAAATGAAATAGCGAAGTCGATATGAAATTTATAACTTTACATTGTTGTTTTGTGCTTTCAGTTATTACAATCTAGGGTATATCCCAACTTCTTCGTTGGTGTACATTCGGCTGCATACACGTTTTTCAACTTAGTATAAATTTTGAAAATCGTTGAGCTGGGGGAATTTTGAGGATTTTTGAAAGAGGGGATGATTTTCTGCGTCCACTTTGTGAGATCCGGTCAGATATTGTTTCTTGTACTGTATAGTAGATACTTCCAAAGACCCACTTAAATGGGGATTAAATTCCTTCAATGTCTTCGGATAGCTTAGTTCACTATCTTGGTTCTGCGGGCAAAATATTACTGAAAGTCTTCTCGTTATGCCAGGATTAGAAATTATTTCAGAAGCAATGATTACATGTGGCCTCCTTTCAACTTCGGTATGTAAATCTCTGTTGGCCCTTGCACGTTTTTTAACGTTTCTTGTCTATTTCTGGCCTTTTTGGTAGTTTCCTATAGGACTCAGTTGCCACCACTTGGAGCACCTGGAGTACATTTGTGCAAGTGGTTCTGACTGACTTCCCAAGCTATGTCTTTCGTTACCTTGCTTCGGGAACTGTCCAATGCTTTTCTCTCTTGTAAGAATTCACAGTTACGCTCCTGCAAAAAATCCTATGCAGTCATGCAGCCCCAGCGTTGGTATTATGGTCGCTTTGGCCGCTTGAGATATGGAAGATCATGCATTCGAGCTCCCTTGCTGTAGCCGAACTATTCCTGGGACGTATCACATTCAGACTTTTAGCTACAAAATTTAACTACACTCCCCTCCAAAAAGAGAGGATAATTGTTTTTAATTTTATTTTTATAGGACAGATCATTTTTAATTGTCTGAATATGAATTTTATATGTACTTATGTCTAAGTATTGCTTAATAATATAGTAAAGATAATAATCAAAATTAGCATTTTTTTTATTAAACAGATGAGGAAAATTAACAGATATGTAATATGAAAAACAACCATTTGATTTCAAAAAATCAAAAACCAATTCAACTTTTGATTAGTACTGTGTATTTCAATCTCTAGCTTTTATTACAGCTTCCATTTGTCGTGGCATGCTGCTTATGAGATCAGGGATAAACTTACACTAAAACAGCAAACAATTAGTAAATTGTTTAAGAGAAACAAACTCAAATTTTAATTGTTACTAAAAGTGACATAAAGTCACTATGTTATTCAGTAATACTTAAATAAGCTTAAAATGCCTATTCCGACATTTAAAAATTATCCGTTGTGTAAAAATATATTTAAAAAATGATCCGTGTTTTTTGGAGGGGAATTTAGTTACTGTCTGCAATCAAAATTCACGTAGATTGTTACATAAGATTTGACATTGCTGGTTTATTTAGCTGTAACTTTCTAGATTATTCTGTGAATTTGACATCACTGGTGGTCGCATTCAACTGTTGCGTAGCATACGCGTTCGACAACCTGTTCGCGGTAATATAAATTGGGATGAATTAGTAGAGAATATTTTTTGTGCTTGCTGATGTTTACTCCAGCAATATTGAAGTGTACAACAATTCCGACGCTATAGGCCTATTGCGAGAGTTCGGTTTGATGGCGTAACGGTCCTCGGAAATGAGAATTCTATCTTACGTGCACCGCTATCACTGTAGGATCATTTGAGCTTCATACGTGTGCTATTGAAGATTGTTCATTTTTATTTTATTCTTTTCACAAATCAAGATACACCTTAAAATGCAATTGGCGGTGCGTTTATACTATTTAATACTTTATTATTTAAATTTAAATGAGCGAAAGTATTCGGTTTGTTCTTGTAGACTGTCCTTTCGAACAATTTTGTTCAAACAATAATTAAATATCTTGTTTTTTAGCCGTTGCTTACATTGGGTAGGTAGTGCATAACAGCAATTTGTATTTATATCTTTAAGGAATATGCTGTTTAATGATCTACACCATCAGCTGTAGGCCTTCTGGTTTAAACCCCATTCTCCTCAGGATATAGATGGAAAACTCTACTACACATAAAAACAAAATCTGAACCACGGTGTTTTATTTTTATAAATAGCTGGCGTATTCGTTTTTTATATTTCCTACAGAACTTTGTTGCTATAAGACAAACCGTTGTAGTTTCTTCTTCTGAAATGTTCATATGCTAAGTGTAAGCAACAGCATAGTTGGACCTTATAGAATTTGATATATTTTCTGCTTTTAAGCTTTCAATCTATTTCAATCGAACGCTTCATTTGTATCGCGGTCAACTAACAGTTGAACTTTCTTTTTCTTAAAACTGTAGAGCTTTGTAAGGATCATTTAATAATTTCCACTCTCGTAAGTACCAAGCAATTTGTATGGTGGATAAGAGTGAAATTTAATTTAAGTTGTGAACGGGGAGCAAGGCCTCGTCTCCCGTTTAATTCCATTTTTTTCTTGAGCACAATGGGCGGTTAACAACTGCTCTGAGAGCGGGGGAATAATTGTTAGTAAAACGTACCAAACGGTTTTACGGCTGTGTGCGAGCAATTTGCACAATTTCCTGCCGTCGTGTAATGTATTATTGAACGGAATCTGCTGCAGCCGCAGCGTTTGGTCTAGAGAGACGTATAACTTAATACAAGGGTTGTATAATTCTGAGGAAGCGGCTAGCAACCACCAAGCGCTGTACATAACTACATTTCACGTTTAATAGCGTCAAATCCAACATCCGTCCGGATGGACTTCCACCCGACTGTGTAGGTAAATAGATATTGGTGTATGCAGGCTAATTTTACTAGTGTATAACATCAATTGCTTTAATATGAGACGCTCGCCTAATTGCCTGGGCGTTCCTGCAGCAGCCCCATAACTGGCGAAGGTTCCCCAACCATTTGTGTTTAGGAACTTCAATATTTCCTGTTTGGGTCCTTTAAATTTAGGCAAACTTAATTAAGACTGCCAACTAAAAAATCTCTGGGATTAGACGCCAGAGCAGGAACAGCCAGAATTAAGGGCAAAGGTTTCAAAGTTCCAGACGGCACGTGCGTATTATGTAATTTTCATTCCGTTGACGCCTTCATTTTAAATTACACAATTACAGGTTGATGGTAGAATGTCTTAACATTTACATTTAAGGATGGGTTAACTTGGGCTGAAGGCAACTTCCTCCTTTACTTAATAGTCGGGGCTCCTATTTAATCAAAGCTACTTTGCATAATTTCCATTGCGGTAAATAAAAAATCCGTCCGAGGATTGCAATTTCATTTCAACTTGTCTACTCGCTCTCTGAATTGTGTTTTGGCTAACGATTTTATAGCGTGGCGCTTGATCTTTCTATTTAAGTAAAATTTAATACAATTGAACTTACTGACAGTGTGAACACTTCTGATCAGATGGGTTTATTTGAAAACACAATCAAATCCTATCTATTGGATACGTGTTCTCCAGGATAAAAAATATTTTTAGCTAGAGATGGCCTAGACATATATCTTAATGGTTGTATATAAGATATAAGATATAAATTTTTTGAAATATTACAAAAGTGTTAATTCCTCCCCATATTTTTATTACTTACAATGATTTTATATTTTCAATGTAACCATTTAATATTTTTACATCTGATAAAGTTATTGATATAACGAAACGTAACGTTACATTTAATTATGCTAATTATAATCAGTATCTGAAGAATTGGCTGTTTTATTTCAACCTCCGTTTGCCAATGTTAACATAAGATATATACAAGTGTCGTTTAAGGGGTCCCGAGTGGTGTAGCTTGAACAAGCGTCCACGTTCGATCAGCAGAGTTAAGCAACGCTGTCTCTGGTCAGAACTTGCATGGGAGTTCCACAGCTGCATCTCTCGGCGCCTGGTGGTACGGCTATCACGAAAAAAAGTTGGTCCCGGCGGTCATACAACATCATGACAGTCGTTAGTGGGGTTGGAAGTCCTCATAACTGCACAGCGACGCCTATAATTGGCCTAACGGCTGTTGGCTGAGTGCGAATTAAATAAATAAATAAAATAAATAAATAAAAGAAAAATAATAATGTATTTATGTATTATACAACTAGATGTTCGATAATAATCGATTATATGAGACATATTATCGAGTTGTATACAGATAGACTATACCATGAATCACGAAAATAAATAATGTACAAAAGTAGACAGAAATTTATAAATTTAATAATTTCAACTTAATTGTCAAATGTTATAACATGGATATTTAGTTATAATATTGTTTTAGTATTCCTGCCACATTTTGTGGTCAACGCTGTCTGATTCTAATAACTGAGATTATATAAGGCTTAGTATACTCGGTTATACAAGCGTTTGAATAATCGAAATTGTCCTAGTTATTGAAATAACTGTTGTAGTACACGACAAAAATCGAGCATGGTTATTGGTTTCTAACCTTATGAATATCAATATAGTCAATATAATCCAGAAATATCTGCTCTTGATCTAACTTAGTCTGCCAAAGCCGTCAGAACTGGTGGAATGTGGTACAACGGCGAATATTTGACTGATTGACCTAGTTTTAATAGAGTCGAGTAGCTTTATAAAGAAAAAACAAACGACAAAAATATTGCAAATTCAAAAATTAGGGCCATAAAGGTAATTAGAGACACGAAGTGGCCAATTCCGATTCTGAAAATAGTGGTTCTACGAATATTTTGATAAAATGGAAAAGAAAGCTTCACACAATCATTTGCTACGCATGCCATGCATGTAGATATGGTTGGTGTGTTTTGGGCTTGGGGCTGCAACGCGGCCTCTTACTCCGAGCCATACACCTACCGAATTATTACTTTACAATGCCCTGGGTTCGCTAGCTTAATCAGTCGGTGTGCTATGAGACTCTTTTTTCATTCCCAGAGTGGCTAAGGGTAGCTAATATTGTTTAAGACCACGCTCGTGGACACCTGAAATGTTGTACTCACCTATGCAAACCTTAATGACAAATAAAAAATCCCAACAATTTACAATGAATACATATAATTTGTAAATAAACAGGAACACAAAAAAGGCACATGGAAACAAATACAAAAAGTAGTTATACACTGCGCATAAGAGAGTACCTTATTAAACGACGAGCATTTAATAGCGCCGATAAAGTTAATTTCACGCACTCAAAATGGTTCGTATCTGCAGTTGTCTATTCTTGTTTGATGGGGACGCGTTGTGATTCATCGCCTCCAAATGCACAAGCAGCAAAATGACGTCAAGCCGTTCGGTAGTTGACCCTTATCGGTCAGCGACACATTCGCTGAAAATTGCGCAATTCTCATATAGGACTAACCTGGTTCCCTTTATTGTTCCTCCCGTAGCCCAGGAAACGCTGCAGGGCTGCTGTCGAAACGGCCTTTGAGCCTGTCGATTCGGCAGTCGTTAGTGTCTTCAAGGGGCTGCTAAACTTCCTGGTTGGTCAATGTCGGAGGTCTCTAGTTAAACCGTAGGGGTACCACGTACCACTTCACTTGGTTCGCTATTTTCGAACCAATTAGTCCGCGCTGTTCGCAGGCTTTTTAACTTCGTTGCGTTCGCCGACTTTAGCACGAATGAATCCTTTTCAGGCCTCTAGCGTTGACTCACATACCGACCGGTTATTCCCCGAACTAAACGGCACTATCGACGCATTCTTTCACATAATTGCGGGGCGTTACACTCTATAGTCATTGACTGCACATACATTAATTATTACTCTATAGTGCTAAACTAAATGAATAAACACAAGAACACTTACTGTCAGGCTTTATTGCTAATTAGCATATAATGAAAAGGTGTAAAATAAGTAAAGACAGGTGGCACGAATTGACCCATTTCAGGGCCTCTGATCCTTACTGTCAAGTAGTAATGAATGGTTTTGGGAGTTCAAATTTGGCATTCGACATGTAGTTAGGAAAAAGCCCTGATCGTGTGATGGCATAATCAGAGACGATCGTCGGTTGACAACACTGATCAATAGTATATTAAATGAAAAGGAGGAGGAAAGTGTAACACGGAACTCTTTTGATCAAGATAACTCTCCGATTCATAAGACTCATGTCTTTATTAAGGCATTCGTGATGTTGCGTTTTATGCTATGGAGCATCCCCGCTATTTTCCTGACTCACTGATCGCTATTTATTTCCTAAGCCAAAAAGAGAGTCTTCGTGAGTAAAAACTCGAGGGCGACGATACTAAAATGGCAGCAGTTCAGAAATTCTGTTGTAGTCAAAACTCCGGGCTTCTTGACAATGGCGTGGCTATCCTATCATAGGTGGAATCATCTTTAAAGTAAATATGTTGAATATGAAAGGACAGAAAATGGAAAAATGAGATCAGTAGTGACCATTATCTATTAAAGGCTGTATTTAATAGACGAGATTTTTTTTTGTAAAATTAGGCGAAGTAAAACTAGCAACTTCAGAAACTACGAAATTTTAGAAGGAAGTAGTACTGATAATCCAAATCTATTTTACAGTGAGTGCTTAAAAGCTATACAAATAAATGAAAACCAAAACTGAAGCAAATTAAGGACCAAAACAGTGATATGATGACTGGTGAGGATAAAATAGGTGGAGCGAATACTTTTGTGAGCTATTAAATAGTGATTTAACCAGAAGCAAAAGCTACTGAGAAAAACCGTGTTGGTGCAATAGTATAGTTGAGGAAAACTGTATCTTCTTGTTTGTTTATTTAATGTCAATATGTTTGAATGTAAAATTTGTACACAGGTACTATATGAATTTATTATAATTCTTCCTTTCTGCATAAAATATTAAGTGGTGCACACTAGCAGGTGCACCGCTCTCTGGAATTTTAACACCATTGGCTGTGATTTGTGAAAGGATTGCGCTAGTGCTAGTACCATTCGTATTGGTGCACCAAGCAGCACTGTTAACTTCATGTAGTTCCAATAGGTTTTCAGATTTTAGTCTTAACATTATCCGCTTTAGTAGATATAAGTATAGGTACTAAAATTTTTGTGTCAAATAACGTATTTACTATTGCGCTTCAAATACTTCATTAGCAGAATATGATTCATCATTACCATCTATCTCTGAATCTGATCCTCCTAGTGAAATAATGAAAGCAAGAGTATTTTTAACCCACCGGATAAATAACCATCCAGTCAGGCGAAATTGGTTTTTCACAATAATTACAATAATTTTCCACTTCTCGAGGGTAACTGTACCGAATGATGCGGCGCATTGTCCACTATCACCAAACTTTTGCCATGCAACTTTACCACTCTAGCAGTAAGCTTAATCACCATCCAATTTTGAAAGGTGTCCTCCTCCATTGTTCGTGGAGTCAAATAGCAAATCGTACCCTTCTATAAATTCTAGTTGTAGTCCCACCTATAAAATTGTTACACGTCTCCTCCTCACGCTCAATTTTGGCTGGGTTGCTTTTTAAACTTGCTTTCTGAAATCGCCCATAAACCGCAGGCTCATTTTGGTATATCCAGGTTTCGTCAGTGTACACAAATATTATATTTCCACTAGAATTTCTAAATTGCATATATCTTCTCAACCATTTTTTTTGGCTGAAGCTATGCTTTATGTTTCTAACCCATCCAACATAATAATTTTCATTGCTTGCTTGCTTGACGCCACTTTGAGAGTGAACCCGTGGGCCGAATTGACTGATTTTGGTGTCAATCGAGGGTTTTCAAATTTTTTATAAGTGACTTTTTTTATGTGGATTTTCTAACCTCAAAATTAACTCGACACACAAAATGGATCACTCTTGTACAAATTGCATTAGATGAATTATTTCGCGCCCAATTTGGGTGCAGAACGCTAGTGGAGATGATAATTTTGAATAGAGTAGTTCTGCCCCTTTAAATTACAAATGTGTGTTTGCGTCGGTTAATAGTCTATTTCGAAGTAAAGTTCGGGCACTACATTCCATATAGGAACATGGCCAATGCAAAATGTTTATTTTGCAAATTAATATTATCAAATTAGTCTTTGCAAATTTTCCTGAACATGTCATTTTTTAATATGTCCGTTTTGTACGTTTACCAGTGGAAGTCTTCAAACTGTGGGGTCTTCCTTTTAAGACATTTGCTATTACTCACTCTAAAACCTTCATTATGCAGTGATTAGTAACTACTGAGAGTCATTTCAAATATATTGTCATGACTATATACTTATAATCAAAGAATAATAACATAATCATTAATCCATTAGCTGGATTGCAAAGATATTCGATAATACAAGTTTATGTATATAATAAAAATGATACTTGAATTGCGATCGATTTACTTGAAAGACATCGTTTTATTTTCGTTCTTTTAAAAGACGATTTTAACTCAAGTTATAGAATATACATGTTAATATGCCTTGCTTGAAAAATTACGGGCAGCTGTGAAGTACAATAATAAAAACCTATTTTCTTTATGTACATGACATTGTAGTCACTTACTTATAAGCACATGTACGACGTACAGAAGGATACATAATCATAATCATTTAAGTACAGGATTTAGCGATCCGATGTCCCCATGCATACATTTTCAGGCTGGCGACTTACCCAAAAATTCCATAACGCCCCTTTGGTCAAAGGGTTGTGGATCAGAAACATCGCACCAGAAAAAGCGACGGGATCGGAGGGCCCTTTCATGTAACATGGTCATACATACGCTCATAAATACAAAACAGGTAAATTCTACAATCAGGAGTGCAAACAAGAACAAACAGGCATTACGACATTTACAAGTACGTGTTCTCGATGATTATACTTACGGAACCCCCGGCGCTTCCACGTGGCCTCTATTGCAGAACGTCCCGGCAGGGGTGTTCTATTCAGGTGCATCGGCGATGATTTGCCTGTAGAATTCTGCAATAGTGATACGTACTGCAACTAGTGCCTATTAGCCGAATGCTAACTAGACCAATGAGCTACCCGTCATGTCAGTGTCATATGCATCTACGGTTGCTTATCAGGTCAAGCGTTAGGGCGCCATCTCGCAGGATGTCCGCTCTCCCAGGTACAATAGTACTATCAGCAATAACTGGTTGGGCATCAACATCAACCCAACAAGAAACAGCAAACCACGGCCCAAACAACAGAGCTTTACAATCAATATCAACAATGAAACAGTGTTCAACTCAGCTAAACCATGGAACTACATACAACGTCCACTACAAAGCTACTCAAGTAATAGTATCTATTACAAACCTTATTATTTCATCGTTTCGATTAATCCCCGCAATTATCACATGTCACTTCGAAAATCAAATCAGAGACCCCGCATTGTAAAAATGCCACGCTCTGTGGCATATTAGATTTAACAACATCGATACATAGACGTTCACGGTTAAGTGACCCTCCAACGCCCGATATTTTAGCTACCAACCGTCCCTTAAAATAACTTCGGGTGAGTTTCAATTCTAGAAATATTTGAAAGGTGTTATATTTCAGTGGTTGATTTAGTCAAAGGCCAAGAGTCATATGAATACTAATAAATGATAGAATACTTACAAACAACTCATAGGACACAAAAGTAAATATTATAGATATTTTCTCAATTAACGAAATATGTAAATTATTCTAAGGGACACTAGTTAATTGAACGAGGAAAACGTACATACGCAATGGGTTTTGATAATTACATTCTCAAACTAGTAAAGCTTCGCCATAAAATAATAGTCTACGTAACAAGTCCCCGGAAAGACCATCTCTACAGGGCGTGTAGCCAAAGTAAAATTCCAAGTGTATTAACTATTATTATGTCTCGTACGTCGTGTTACAGGTTCGAATAATCCGAATAATAGTCCTCTAGGTTTGTAAATAAAAATATGAAAATTAATTGTAGTGCTTAAAACGTAAATCATAAATCCAACTGTAAATGTGATTATTGATAATTGAATTCTAAAATTGCATAAACCTCGTCGCTGTCATCGTTTCTACAAACCACGTTACCAGCCGTAAAGCAAATACATTTCTCTTTTTAACAGGTCTTCCCTCCCTTAAATTTATAAGGAAAAAGATTTATCTCCAGGCACACACAATGCATGCGTCATAATCCCGATGCCTTTCTGAGATACCGAACGGTTAACTTTCAACGGCAGAGGAAGTAAGGATGCCGTTGTAACGATCCAATTTTAATAATAACAATTGGATTCGGTCGACTTACCCAAAAACAGGATTCTCGAATTCCCACAAACTTTCACTGAAACGAGGGCTTTCCGGTATCCGTGTATTCAGGATTATTCACAAAGCACGTCTTTATTCGTGTAATCGTTGCTTTCGCGTAAAAAGCACTAAAGTGAGTCAGATTATTGCCTATATCGGAGCATTTATTTCAGTTACATCACGTTTATGGCCTTTAAACTCCAGTCGATGCACAATTAAAGTGGGAATTTCTTTGAATGCTTGCAAGCTGTTGCCGATTTCTTAAGAGGAGTTTGGGTTAATCGGTGTGTTTTGATATTGAAAATCGATAGTGCGTATATAACCATCGCATTTTTTCAGATACTTACGTTTAAAGCGTGTTTGGTATTTTTATCTGAGCATTTGTTTTACTAGAGAAGTGTTCTTTACAATTACGAAAAGCTATATGGGAAATGCATTACATTATTGTAGGTTGTTCTTTGAACAGCAACAACTATCTTGCTAGCTGCAAGAAAACTCTTTACAGAAAGTTAGGTCTTCTGACACAACTACAAAAATAGTGTGTTTATAGAGTGTTGTATCAAATTTCAGGTCTGACTTCGTAGCCAGTGTAACACTAAAACGTTGGCTAGAAAACTTCTGTGCAATATCATGCCTTTCGTGCTGTTCACTTAAAGTGTCAGAAAGGATCCCGCTTGCTGGCGACGAGCTCTCTGTTGGTGTCACTTGCAATAGAATACAAAGGACTGGTGTAACAATGGCTAAAAGATGTAATCTATGTAATAGTAAGTGTAGAAAAGTTTCAAGCTGACTTTCGGTCACCATCTTTTTCCGAAGTGGCAATCGGTGAGTCTATGAGCTATTTATTGGGGAGAATACTTCCATCAGAACCATTTTAGTAGCATTACTCATACATAAAACTGGTAAGATGCAATTGTCATCAGTGGTCTTTGGAAGTTTCACTACTCGTAAAAGTAAATGTTCAATGCATACCAAGAACCGGACAGTTAGGATACGAATTTGAAATATAAGAACCACGAATTTTATTAACTTACCAAACAAATAGGTCCCTGTTACATAGCAACTATTAATCAGTTCCTGGAACAGAAGTAAACGCGGGGCGATTTGTTATTTAGTCAGTACCGCTATTTTTTGTTAGTAAAATTAAAGTCCGGGTGCCCCTGGCAAAACGTCAAGTGAATTAACAACTGTAATATTTCCTGCGTGAAGGAGCCTCTCGGGTTTTTCTTTTCCTGAAATATTGCCACTTTATTTGTATACAGTTCTTGAGAGACAAGAATTAAAAGCATCTTAGAAATTTAGGGATTGTCCATTTGTTGCTGGTTACAACAAAGGTAATAATATAATTACTTCTCCGCTTCTACCGCTTTGTTTCATGAAAGTTATTATCTTGTTTTGGTTAAAATTGTTTCGCAGTTGTTCCATCCTTATTCGAACGAGCAACCTTTATGGGCGAAATTCCCTGTTTCCAGAGATATTACTACCGTAATATTTCGAGGAATACGTAATTAAAATTAAATTGCTTCGTTACCCCGAAATTAGCATGTTTTTGGTTAATGGTTTAAAATAACAACCACACATGTAAAAAAATGCTATTTATACAATGAAGTTAATTCGCAAAAGTTTTAATCAAATTAGTGGTTAGGGTAGTTCAAATAATTATGCCATTACCACATTAAACAGAATCAATTGTATTTCCAAATATCATAATTATTTCAAAATTTGTATGTGGATTGCTTTCCCACAAATAATCTTTGGTATTTTAATTAATTTGGGAAACACATCTTTGAGTAAGAATACTTCTAAGAAAATAGAAACGTAACAAAGCCATATTATGTGAGACAAATAAACTTCTGTGTGTATGATAACTACTGAAATAATTAAAATTTATGATCCTACCCCGTTTAAGATTAGTTACCGTAAAGGCATCTATTGCTATTGAATTAGTTTTATTTATCGTCCATACGTTGTGATCCATGGACATGCTCTAGCTAGACATACAAACATGTCTTGGACATATAAATATCCCTGCCATCTAAATTTTGGTGAAGATTCATATTAATTGCAATTCAGGAAATGGTCATGGATAAATGATTCTCTTGCCCGTCCTTATTATACGACGTAAGGCAAATTTTGGTCGTCCTTCACGAACTTCACCACTACGATATCTACTTGTGGGGGAATTCCGAAATTCCAATTACTCATGGACCACAAACGGTCCTCTCTGATGACTTTCATTTCCAATAGCATTCGCAGCCGTTGAATGCATGGTTGTGATCGATGATTTATAAAAACGAAAAGGCATGTGCGACAACCGTTTTCACTTAATTCCAGTTCTTTCCATAAGTACAGACTAGAAACTCTTGCCAAAAGAAAACAATAAATAACATTTTCAATTCATTGCAAATATTTTGTTAATCATTTGGTAACCCCACTTTGCTGAGATTTATTTAGTGGCCCACGTACTGCAGTATATCTGACCTTTCGTTAAAGTTTATAATATTAATATTTTGAGATACTTCTTGATGAAGCCGTATCAAGTGTAAGGGTGGTTAGCTCAACTTTGTATACCAATATCTGTTACGTTATAAAATTAAATTTTAATCAATTTAATTGCCCTATTTATTTATTTTGGATATTAAAAATTAGTTTCTGCTAGCTCCGATAGATGCACTTCACTGAAAACCAGAGTGGATTCTTTTTATCTAGATCGCTTATTCCGAAATTTGATGTTGTTATTTTAATTATGATAATTCGAAACTTCTGTCAAATGGTACGTCAAACTAGTTTTTGAAAATTCAATTACAAATGCTTCATCGTAAAATTTTTGTCATACGGCAATCTCAAATAGTAATTATTTTCTTAATTAAAATTAATTCACTTTAATCTATATTTTCTTTCAGTTCTTATTTAATACCTGCGATATTTACCTTTTATGTAACTTAGTACTCTCCTCATCTGAAACCAATTCGTCTAACTCTGCAACTGATCACACCACAACTGCTCCATTCAAAGCTACGGTGAAGGCCTCAACTGATTACCAAACTGCCAAAATGTCCAAAATTAGGATCCAAATTCACACAGAAACCTAGTTTGCCGCAGGAATCAGAATATACAGCTTTCCCAAAGTACAGATCCAAATAGACAGCTTAGCACCAAGAAACCTGACCAGTGACAAGCCACCCGACATCACTTAACAAGCCCACAAACATGCTCACTCTGCGAACAACTTCCATGCGATCCTCTTCCTTTGTAAATCGTTCCTTGTTATCCAATTCAATCGATGCAAAATGTCAAATGTAATCTTACAATAAACTTAATTCAGTAGTTCTTGTATTTTATTTGCTTTTATAGATTATAACTGTTTTAGTTTGGTATTCTCACCACATTCTTTATCTTCCTCCATATAGTCTGCATACCTTCCATTCTTTTAACATTTTATATTTTATTCTTTGTACACCACGCCAATTTTATTTTAAACTGAAAATAAATTAATGGTATAAGGAAGTTATTTTCTGGTATTTGCCTCAATTTTTCCAATAACACTCTCTCAAACACTTTTAAGACTGATAGGTCTATATGCCCATTGATTTGCATGGTTTTGAAGTTACTTGGGTTATTTGAGCAACTTTACTTTGACTTAGAAACTACCCAATCCTAAGTATGGCATAGCAAAGCTGTGTGATGTCTTGTATTTTTACTGCTGACAGCTCTTTCATTACATTTCCACGTTATGAGGTCATACCCTGGTGCTGCTTTGGTTTAAACCTTTCCTTTATTAGCGTTATTATCGTCTATTTTGAAGTTTTTGATTGGCAGTCCTTGTTGACCGGCTGTGATTTCAGATTCCGAAGGTTTAGATGTTTGCTTTTCGCTTTTGGCTTTCATTCTTAACGTAGGGATTGTTATCTATTGTTGTTTCGGAAAAATATTCAGTGGCTTCTGTTGTACTCCAGCTTTCTAAATAATTTTGAACTGCTTTATTTTATCGTGGTTTGGAAGTTTTAGTTTTTTTACCGCTTTATTGAGATTAGGCTAGAACTATTTGTTGGAGTTTTGGTTTTGCAAAGTGTTTACCTTCGAAGTTACCGTGACCATTCCGGGGGAGTGGTGTGACAATAGATCAGAACTAGTTTCCGCCTCGATACTGTTATCAAAAACTCCTTCGACTGCACAGAAAGCTATTGCGTCCACTGATCCCCAATCTGCAGGAAATGATCAAATGTTGGATGTAAGATGTCGATTTAAAAAAGCTAATAACAAGAGATCAACTTCAGCTCTGATACTTTTGGTTAGACATGCTAAAGTTCGATCGATCAAGCTTATCAGCTTGAATGCACTTGAGCCTGCATCTGAGGTATGTAAATATAAGTAAATCCATCTCCACTGTTTTCTTAAATAAAAAGATGGGAGGTTTCGTGACGAAGTTTGCGAAAATATCATGTGATAAATTTGGTAGTGTAGTAGATTGCAGCACTAGATCCTTGCGACAGCGTGGCGCCACTGAAAATCCAATTTTGAATTTCAGTTCTCTATACACATTTACCAAATAGTAATTGTAAATACCGGAAAGTATGTTGGGTATTTTTTTACTGAATAGGTTTAAGGAGGGGCATTACCGGTACGAAACACTTTCTAATGATAAGTAATAAGTCATTTATGAAATTATATAGTTAGGCTGACAGCGAAAAGCTATGCTCACATACACGTCTTAAGAAGACGTAAACAGATAATGTGTCTCAATACGTTGCCCCAAAACTATTCCTTTTAACTCATTCGAAACTAATACAGAAGATGCCTCTGTTCGTCGGAAGGCTTCCCTTTATTGCTTCGGTAAGAGCTCAGTGCCGAATAGTTCTGAGTGGATAGATCAGCGGAGTTTATATTCCTTAATGTAATCAAATGAACTCAGATGACTTGTGTAATGCGTGAAGGGAAATCTGTGACCGTTCTTGATATTCGGGAAAGTTCAGCAACAAGCACCAAGCTGGGAATTGGTAATGTATGTAAAAGCAAGCAGCAGGTCTGATGGTAACAGCCTGCCCGAGTCTACTGCGATATCGGGCGAAGACCGCGTGAATATGGAACAAGGTTCGTATGAAAATGGCCTACTGAATTTGACACTAATGTTGTACTTAGCGGATATAATACTCCAAGAGCGTTCTGGAATTTGCAGATTCGCACTTTAAATTATGTACGCATAATGTTGAGGTTTGAACCTCCCGACTTGCTGGAGATGCAGTGCCGTTATTAGATCAAGTGGCTACAATTAATTCGACTTAGGCTCGTGCAACCATTTCGTTCTGAAACCCCCGATAATATAAGGGCACATACATGCATTGGGGTGCGGCAGGCGCAATTAATTGTTACTGCGGTTTGTTTGCTAAGATTGGTTCAGCGTAGAAGTAGGGGTTGGCCGTTAAATTAATTTCGCAGCAGTTTAAACTACCAAGGCAATTTAGTAACGATTTATTACTCGAAATAGTTTTTATGTACGTAAATTTAAATATTCTTGCTTTTAAACGCTTTTTAGAGCATTTCAGATGTTTACTATGTAGCATGTAATTAAATAGTTAGTTAGTCTCACTTTTGTATTTTCTAGCCATGTGTAGATTTTGTTATGTCCTACGTCTTCTTTTTTCTCTTATTATAGTCCAGTGGCCTGCTGAAATCCACAAAGTTGTGGTTCTATGAGTCCTCTTTGCCCTTAAGCCCGGTAGGTAGCTAGCCTTGCCAGCTGAAAATCAAGGAAACGTTCTCTTGTTACGGGTAACAACTACCATAGCTGTTAACGTAGTAACCGGGTTGCTTACGATTTTTAAAATCCTTCTACAGTCGAGTAGTCCACTTTTCAAGTACTTTATAGCGAAATTCGAATTACTGATCTTAAGAACAATAAAAACGCTGCAATGAGAAACAATGCGCATGGAACAAAAAATATGAAAATATCACAGCTTGCCGTGCGATTAACGTTATGATGTTATCGCTTGTTAAATAAGGTGAAATCTTGTCTGTTGTCAACATCCTTAAAGATATGAAATCAATATATGTGGTCTATCTTCTCTCGCTGGTGGCGAGATAGCCATCATCTGTGATCTTTGCATAATATTTGTTCAATGTAGCTTTCCTACATCTGTAAACTATCTGTTCTTATAAAAAGTAGTTGGTAATTGTAAGTTTCGTGTAATCTACTGAACGACATGGTTTTATTATTCATATTTTTTTTTGTAACCACCTACCCATACAACGGCTATTATATGTGCATATATTATCGGGAACCTCATTTTACCTTGAGGTGTAGAGGCTAGTGTTTTATACTATTACGTCTTTCGGTACAATGTTCAACTAGCCCCGGATTCGGGTCACAAAGTTGGAGCGCGTCAGTGCTTGCGCAGCAACCGTTGTGTGAGGTATGTGTCTTGGTGATGTGTTGGCCTTGCTACTCTATCTCTTAGGTCTGTGGTTCTGAGTAGAGCACAGTTAATTTGGTGAGCAACTGTGAATGGTCCCATTAAACCCGATTCCAATCGCGAAGGCTGAGGAAAAATTCCGGCCCCGGCGGGATTCGAACCGAGGACTTACTTAATGCAAGCCTAGAACTTTCCGAACTTCGCACCCGTCTTCTCTTCACAGCTGTTATGTAATGTTATTTAACGTTGGATATTTAAATTTCCTTACATACGGACGTTTAAAGATATTTGGATTACTTAACGGTAGTTAATAGTTAGATATCAATTTACGACTTAAACCATATTAACGCATTTCTCACCGGTGAGGACGATTTTTCTCTTTTAACATCTACAGGCGTGCTAGAAAGTCTCACTACTTTTGTCTCTATCATGTCTTATCGCATTTAGAGAAGTTTGTTTTGTAAAAAATAAAATACATTTACGTTGCACGCGTTTTTAATACCTATATGGATTTGTTTTTCTGCACTTTGTCTTATGTGCAATTCTAAATTTCGTGCACCCCCTAGTTCTTTCTTCGTGTTTATTTTTTAACACGTATTTACTATATATGTCCTACTTGTTTACCGACCTAGCTCAATACACATGACACCTTTTTTTAAATTCCCTCAGTTCCTGGCTATGAAAAAGCACTATCTGGCAAAACATAAAGCTGGCCTCCAACTATAGTAATGAAATCAACGTTAAACTATATGTACAACTAGTATCTCTACGATCAGTAGACCCCGCGTAACTTGCTATAAGATAAACACTTAAATAAAACTTGTGCGCCAAATACCTCTCTGCCTACAATTTTTGGGTAGATGCTGATGACTACGTGATACCACTTATACGTAAGAAGTAAATGTCGTTAGTGAGAATGATTAAAATCGTTAAAGCCATCTTTAAGGATTTTTTTATTTTTCGATGTTTTTTGGAGTATTTGGTCGTCCTGATAGCGAACGGCGCACCTCAATAAAACCAAATCCAGGAACCATTGTTACAAACCTTCATAGATCGTCTCTCTACATTTTCATAAAAATACATCGGTTACTTTTGTCGTTAGGTGTGGGAAATACATGCAGACATAATTACATAGACAGAACTGAATTTTCTCGCAGCCGTTTCGAACGCGATTGCTTCGCTCGGTTAATAAAAGCCAATTTTCTCACAATCAAAGTAACACAAATATATTGATCCTTTAAATGCACACATAAAACAATAAAAAAGTAAATAATAACTTCCAGAATGAATGGCCATTATTAAACACAACGGCATGAAATAATAGATTAGTAACGCACGGTAGTAGTACCTACTTACATTTACAAATCAAATACTAATAAAATAACTGTATCTGAGATATATTTTCATTTGAACAAGATCTAAAAGGCTGTAAAACAATTGCCTTTAATACGCAAACATCTGTTGCACTATAACTTGATATAAAAGCTCTGGCTTGCCTTCACGCATTTAAACACTGGCTACAGACCGCGCCCGCAACTGCATTCAGTCAGGGTTGTGATGCAATATGATGCGATCCGCTAATTTCGTAAATTCCAAAATGTGAAAAGCACTAACCTTTAATAATTGCGTGTAGCTACGCAGATCCACTGTTTCACTTCTGGGCAGGCTTGCTTTCTGTCAGCTTGCATTGAAACTGATTGTTATTCGGGGGCAGCAGGATTACGCAGGGATCTGACTCGAAAACAATGCTCTTGAAGCACAAAGTTTATTTTATTAAATGCGCCATTAAAGCAGTCGTAGGCCCGCGATCCGTTTTTTATGATCGCTGTACACCGAATTTACTGTTCACAGTCAGCGTCAATCAAAATAGCATTTCCGCGATAAAACACCTTACTTTCCTCATATTGTTAAATCCACTGCACAAACAAAGCAGCGGCGTAATTCCACCGGATGCATGCGTATTGGCGCCTAAGTTAAATCCATTCAGATTTAAAAAATGCGATGTAAGTAAATAATCCTGGCGTAGGTTAACTGACTCCCGTTTCACATTCACTAACTTAATTTTTTTATTGTCTTGTGCTTTGCTTATTATTTTGACGTAGACTAATAAATAGAAGTTGCAGAGCCCGTTACTGATTTTTCTCCAAAACACTGTATAGTGGTTTCGTATGAAGTATTTGGCGACGGCGGGTATCACGTGAAGAATCCACTTCGCTTACATTTTCCTCCGAGTGCACGGCGTTGTTC
Organism: Agriotes lineatus; assembly: GCA_940337035.1. Lineage (NCBI taxonomy): Eukaryota > Metazoa > Arthropoda > Insecta > Coleoptera > Elateridae > Agriotes > Agriotes lineatus. Next base: position 73,036,275 of record OW679195.1, on the reverse strand, counting down.
CAACGGCCTTTCGCTTGGCTGGGTATTTCCCTAGGGGCAACGTATCCAAAGAAACCATATTTATGTTAATAGTTTAGTATTATTGCACTTGTGGAGCAAAAAGTGTGTGACTATGGGAGAGCCGCTTTTTAGCTATTTAAAATTGTCTTCGCAGCAGAGTCGAATCTGTAACAACAACTTGTAGATCCGGCTTTACACTAAGTAGACTACCAACCCACATTATACGTCAAACTCTAATTTGCAAACTAATCTAGTCAAACATGGCATTATTTGAATTCTGTATAATGCAGGTCTCGCCGTTATTGTTGCACCTTCATGCAGATTCAAAATAATACTTTTCTGTGCTACATCGAGTAAAATGCATTTCGTGTAGTTATTTTAGTTTCATTTATCTAATTTCAAATCTCTGTGGTAGAGTTTTAATCTAGATATTTTAAAACAGACTAAGTTATAACGAATTGTTTTAATATGTTTGTAATCATTTAATATTGCATTTTACAAAAGTGGGTTTATTATATTATAGAATAAATTTTACTATTTAAAACATATTTAGCATTTTCTTAAACTTGTTGCAAGCTAGTACGCAAAATTTCAAGCTACTTAGGTTTGTTATTTATACTAAACGTCCTTTTCCTAAAAAATGGTGATACAACGGTAAAGAATTTATGTGCATACATTATTCCACATAGCGTAGCCTATCACATAATTCAAAGCGTGAAACATAAAAACAGCTGAAATTCGCCGTCTCCACTCCCAACGGCTCTCCAGCTCGAGGCTAATTTTAAAATTAATCATTCACTTGCACCTAAGTGAGCGCTTCGAATTTCAAACAATTTGACACTTTCGCAGGATTTACATTTTAGATTAAGATTCGTCGTCCTGTTAACACTCGACTTCAGTGAACCTTGTCAAGAATTTCTTAATTTCTCGGCTGGGGTTTTCAGTTACAGAAATCCGATTGCTTTGCAAAAATTAGAAGTAACTTCGGTCACGTGCGCGATTATACAAATACGAAGTAACAGTTAATTAGTATTAATCTTTCAAAGGTTTGTATTTAAATTATTTCAAATTTGATTTACAAAAACAAGAAAGAGCCATTGCCTCGGCAGGATAAATAGTGCATAATTAATTAGGAAATTTTACTGTTTGTCAGGATGATAAAGGATTTGCTGTTCATTTGTTTGTAACAGACAAATTAGAGCATAATTCAATATTGACTTCATTGACCTTGTATTTCGTTTATATTATACAGAGTGGAAATGCACTGGCAATGCAATATAGTAATAATAATTACGTTGAGTCGCAAGGTAATTATTGTATATAATAATACAAAACATTCGGAAATTTAAAAAAATACATAAATAGATATTTAGTTACATAAATATCTACTCGAAATTCAAAATTCATTGAAATTTTACTGAAAAGGTCTAGTGTAATTTTTCTATATTAGCAAAAAAAGTAAAACAAATGTGGGATTGGTCCAAATTTAGTCAACATCAGTTTCTGTTATATATGTTACTATCCGTGGGCAAGCATTATGTATTTTATCTTAAATCCCCGGCAGTAATCAAAGATAAAGATTAATTTGAATTGCAGTATGACTGTCAGAATATTCTACGTATAAAATTGTTCATTTTTCAGGCAGTATTTTCCATATTAAGGAAACAATGCGCCAGTTTTCTAAACTGAATTGAAAGAAATGGTTTCACATCTTCCATTGTTATGAATTTTGATATTAACTTTTTTTTAAGATTTTGATCAACGGAAAACTGAAAACTGGGCCGTTCAGCCTGTTACTAAACGATACAGCTAGTTCTGAATGCGGTAATAAAAACAACTTGCATTTTTTATCATAAGGCTGTTTGGCATAAAATGTAAACAAAAGGATCTGAGTTTGACATCAGCAACAGTGTTAATAGCAAATAAATAATACTAAACTTGTTGACTGAATACTCTTCTAAAATACAAATGAGGTAAAATATGCGTTAAGTCTGATTTTTTAAAGATTAAGAAGTTAAGATCTGCTAATTTAAGGAACTTTATCTTGATTGGTTGGTTAAACACTGCAGGATAGTTCACTTTTTCCTGTAGGAGAAACAGCTATCCGCACTATCTTAGGCTTTGGTTAGTAGCAATGTTGAAGATGGTTAACTTTTCAATCCTTATTTTCGTTCCATTGAATAGATCCTCGTCTTTTTCCATTAGCTTTTTTGAGTTTCTTATTTTCGGAGTAGATTTTGCTTTTGTTATATGGGTTGGTTTGAATTTTACTGCTGATGTGTTATATTTGTGAGTTCGATGCATATTTTAAAAGATATTGTGTTCTGTGAGGGGTGTACACTAGCCTCGTCATCTACAAGCCTTTTCCATAGATGCAGAAGAACGAAACTTTGCTGCCAAGCTTTATATGGCATCCTACCAACCCACGATATATAAGGATCTATCTACGTTTTAGCCGCATGACGTCTCAGACACCGTACCATGTCGTTTCCCTTGCATATTGTTTAACGTGTTACCGGATTTAACTCAGGCCTTTCCGCTACCTTTAAGTGTTTCTTCAGTTTTTAAGTTTCTGGATTTTATTGTACCGTAGATAAGTACATATTCCAACTAAAAATATATTCAAATAATATAACAATTAATAGACATACTTGCATACCTAAGCCTGGTTAGTTGGTTTCAAGTTAACATCAAATGATTCATCACATAATTTTTCGAGTAACATTATAGTGGCCTGTATAAATGAATACTCTCATCTCAAACCTATCAAAGCACTAATGGAGCTGTTCATAACGCCTTTCGAACTCCTGAGTTTACCTAACATTTTGAGGGGAAATCTCCGTTATAGCGTGTACAGAAACTACATTGCTACAATTCCTATGACTTAATTGTATAAGAGAGTGAACTTTAGCCTCCTGGTAAGGTATGGTACAAGTCAGGTATATTTCTGCAGCCCCCATTCGTACGTGTTATTGCAATAAGTTGACCTCACATTCCTCCGCCGAGCATTTCCTTTGATGCAGATTATTTACTGCTATGCTTTGATTCATTATAATTTGTAATGATCACGCAATCACTTGTTTGCAGAACTTCACTTTCAATTAGCAGCAGCAGTTGTCTTTGGAAAAGCTGAACTCATTTACTTTTCCGTTTTAAAATAATAAAATAAACTAGTTGTGCGTAGCTGCGGGGATTATTGTAATAGCTCAGTTTTTGAGTTATTATTTTGTTGACAATCATGCGTTGAGGCCTTTCCGCGTTAATAGAGTTTGTGGGTTTTTATGCTCAGCTTAATTTTAGGACTTTATGCTTCGCTTAGTCGCTCTCGAGCGCTTTTAAATAATAAAAATTTTATGCTTACCATAAACATCCATAGATTATTGAAATTTACTGTTTTTTATAACTATTTACTTTGCATATTTCGTCGAATATTTTGTGTTCTTTACTTACTAATATTATTGAGTAATAAAGATGGAGGATTTAAGCAATTTATGTTTGTTTCTATTATTATTCTTAAAATTTTCTTGTTTGGGGTTTACATTTCCATCTGTAAGTCTTCTGGTTAGGACTGCTTCGAACCCGTGGCTTCCCCGGATACACTCCCTGCTTAAGGGTCAGCTGGTGTATTTGTTACATACATCGACAATCCCAAACTACTATGTATATGTCAGGAGAAAATTATTGTTATGGTTATTTAAAACTTTTGAAAAGCAAGGTGTAGCTTGAATTAAGGGTTCCAAGGCATTGCAAAAGATAAATATGGAATATTTGGTATTATTACCGTTCATTCTAGTAATTTTATGTGCTGTTGCTGCCAAGTTTATAACTCTGGTTATGGCAACCCAAATTTTCTAAACAAATAATTATACATTTTACTGCAAGTTTATTTTAATCGTTGTCAAGTAAGTACTTCATACATAAGTGCTGCATGATATACAAAATGATCTTACCGTTCCATTGTTGACACTACTTTTCTTATGGCAATATTTCCATTTCTTCTAGCTTGTAGATAAACACGTTGGGTATTCATTTTTGGCATTTATAATTTCTCATTAGATTCACTTTCTGTAACGCATCGGCCCAAGTCGTTTTTAAGAATTTAATATGAGAACAACAACGCTATACGGAATATACGGGTTGCTGCGTATAATGGATCTTAAACGGCCCTTAGCTAATAGATGATGTGATGAAAACGTAATGAATAAAATCTAGAAAGGCATTTTCTCAGAACTTCTCTCGCAAGTGGAAGTAGTGGCACTAAAGATTTTGAAAAATCAAGGGCAACTAGGGATAAAAGTATCGTAAAGTTCCTAATACTACTGAAACAATAGGGGAAACATTTGGTAATGCAATTTATGTCAACTTACAAATAAAAAAGCTATTACAGACGGGATTCGAAATCAGCACCTACGGAACGCCTTTAAATGGGAATGTAGGAGGTAGCGGCACCCATCGATCGCATCTCGCCACAGAGCTCTGCTTGATATAGTCGCTTACCAACTGCATCACATTCAACAGTTTATTTTGGTTTGTTTTTTTACATTACCCTGTATCTGTTGTTCTCATTTTTGTTAAGTGTAAAGCCTCACCTATGTGCAACTTATTACGTTTATCTATTTCTCAGTTAACGCAAAAATAAACAAAATTTCATTTTTCAGGTGCTCAGGCAACTAGGGCGAAAATATCTTAACGTTCCTAATATTACTGAAATAATAAACGAAGACATTTGGTAATTCAAATTATATCGATTTGAAAATGAAAAATACATTGCAGACGGGAATCGAACTCAGTGCGATTTCAGCGGGAATGAACCAGACCGTGAGCCACGAAGCTCTGCCTCATATTGCAGCAACTGCGTTACATTCAACAGCGTATTATTGCCCATTTTTATTTTTACAGCAATTACCCTGCATATGTTGGGTTTAATATTTGTTAAGTGTAAAGCCTGACCTATGTGCAAATTAATACTTTTATCTATTTCTCAGTAAACCCAAAAATGTTCAAAGTTTTATTTTTATAAGTTGTGCACCCTGTATATATTTGTTCCAAATTCTCTCGGTTTCGAGCCAGGTAGACATACAATGTGTATTCAAAATATCGTCTTCCTCTAACAAATCGTTTTTAGTTATGCCGCCAACAGGGAGACTGACAGAGGGAATTGAGAAAACCTGTTTTTTGTCATCTAGGGACCCTGAAACCCAAAGATTTGAAGAAATATCGGAAGGTGATTTCTTCACGATTACAATACTTCCTTCGACTTTTCGACGAGGCAAGTAATAATACAATCTAGCTTTATAAACGCTATAAATTTATGTAAAAAGCAGTGTGATTTCTGGATGTACTTACACCTCCAGTCCGTTCCTATTGAATTGATAATCGGAACTAATTATGGCAGTTTGGTAATGACTGTTGCAAATATGGAATTATTCTGGGAAGCGATAATTGTATACATATTTATTTTTAATCATATACGAACAATTTCAATGGTAATAGTCATTCTGTGGCACGTAAATATTTATTACCCGTCTTCCCCATCGCTGTAAAATATATCCCCATTTCTTCAAGCAGTTGTCGTTTACAGTTTTATAAAAACGCTGCTCTTACATAACTGGATCTTTTTATAGCATCACGTATTAAAAGTGTTGACAGTTCACGAGATGAAAGCAGAAATAGGGCGAAGTTACGTACCGTTAAATTGAGTCCGCAAGGGAAAGACGCTTTGCTCTGTTTTGCCTAAGCAGGAAAAGGACGACGTTCAAAGTGAATTGAGTAAGTGTGTCAGTTGATTTAAAACAGACAGAATTACACTGTTTACGTTACGTGCATACTCACCCATTTTAAACATGCACCACCGCTTGACTAAATATTGTTTTTATTTACAAGTATCTTGTCAGACACAGTTTTTCATTAAAATATAATTTACTGCTGAGTGAAGATATATGTTATATTAAAATTATTGAAAACAGTACAAAAACGGGAATTTATAATTATTAAACAATAAATTGCCCTTTCTGTAAAAAAATATGTAAATGTAATAATATATATTTTGTCAAATTTCTTCCAGCATAATCTCTGCTGGTTTGCAAATCCCAACATTTTAAATTTACTCTTAAGCTAACAAGAAGTTTAATTTTGTACAAATGAAATTCTCTAACCACCAACTCGATCTTCTCGTTCAGCGAAACTGTGAAACGAGTTTAAGAAACGAGGCATATACCAGTATCAGCTTACTTGCGTTTACAAGGTACACCGTGGGAGGATTCTGGCTCCTTCTTGTGTGTAGCTAGTACAAATTGCAGAGAAACGTAAAACGTGCAACGTGAACAATAAAAATTCCCATAAAGCCGCATATGCTGTGCTTTCCGGTAAATATTGAATGCCTCTGAATTGTTTTATAAGACAAAGCAGGCCAGCTGAGGGAATATGTCTCCACTGTGATTACTTTAGCAATTCACGGTTAATAGGGATGGGATGTTATATGTAATGCATTACACAGTGAGGCTTTGCTCAGTACTAATTATAGAACATTATATTTTTTTTATAAATCCTGCAACTCTATCAAATAGTATTAGATGATTTTTGACTTGGTCCTGCCACCTTTTTACACAAACAAATTGAAATCATCCTAATCAAAGTAAGTTAATTGTAAATGGGATATTCTTAAACCGATATTTAAAATTCGTAAGAAAATGCCTTACCTTCAGCCAAATCCTGTAGAGCGGTGTGGCAATTCAAATCGAACAGAAGCTTTTGACTGGGGTACTTCAAATAGTGACATTTATATCTTTCAGCACATGAGCACAACTGGAAAGCAGCGTATGTATGTGAAACCGAAGCGTAGAGATGCGGTCGGACTCCCCCAAAGAGGCCGCGTTTTAAGATTTCTCTTCGAGTTAATAATTCAGAAGTAGAAATCCGAGGAACTTCACATCCCGAATGTACAGAACAAAGTTCCCGTCGGAAATAGCACGTCGAGTTGCCTGTGTTTGGAAATAATAAGGAAATGCTCCGTTAAGGAACCAGACTAAGTGCGAAAATTGCGTAAGTAAACTCAAACTTTGTCTAAACACACAGAAAGTCGTTTATTTGGCGACTGTAGATCGAAAGTTGTTTCTACCTTCTATGTAGGTTGAAGAAAGTTTTATCAAAACAATTTCAGACGATTATTGTTTAGATTCCAAGAGCTATAGATGCTTAAACATGCTTGATATCTGCTAGGGAAGACATTTTCCTGGAAATCTTGAAACTTTACTTACATTCGCTTCTTATTATTGTTAACTACATATATTGTCCATTAAACTGTTCTCTAGCTCATTGACGCCTATTACTAACGTCCATGAATTGTCCAACAATACAATTACATTGTACTGCTGTTTCATTGTTTAACCTACAACCTACCAGTTTCACATCCGGGTATAATTTCCTATGAGCTTTGGACAGTGCACAAATAATTCTGTTTTGAAAGTTTCTCGCTTGAACGAAACCTAAAAGAGAAAAGCGGATATATCAAACTACAAGAAGGTCATCAGTAATAATAGTAAAATGCATTACTTATTCAGTACTATAACGTTTGCATTTGCAGAGTTATTCACGTAGGAATAGAAGCCTGTCCTTATAAAAATAGGCATTCTAAAACATTTATTACGGGATGCTTTGAATATTTAAAAGTTCGAAGTTGTTACGGACTAAGAGCTACGCTACCTAGGTATTTTTCGAATGTCCAGCGTTGTGACTCTCAACTCGATCAAATGTTCCGCAGGTGTTCGCTTGTTAAATTTTGATGTTTCATTACGCAGCTGTTTGCATCGAGGCCAAGTACAGAGTACGGAGGGGCCTTTTTTAACGTAACTGTTAGCGAATCCTTCTTGCAAATAGCGTGGTTCTCGATAGAGGATTTTTAAGCCTCCTCGAGTTCTCTTAGTCTGTCTAGTCATTATTAAACGTTATCCATTTCTTGTCTATTTCAATAAATGATTTGTTATCTCTACCTATTTATTATATATGTTTACTGTTTTAACTGCTTATTATCCTTCATGAACAGTTGTATTACTTTGGAAGTAGAATTTATATGACGGGTGCACCCTATTCCGATGTTATTTTTAAGCGGTCTGTGTTTGGTAATATACTACCGTTACTAAACACGTTTTTTCTTTAAATTTATATATTTTAGTTACTGTAAAGCTGTTACGACCTGGCGATTAAGAGAGTTGATTTTAGATTATTATCTACAGACTATATTTTCGAGTTTTTTAGATTTCGTCACTATTTGATCGAATTTGTTGTATGAAAGACTCAATGGCGCTCTTTCTGACCTTATATTGGATTTAAGCTTTTTTAAAATAACCCATATGGCTTCTCCATTGTAGCTAGTGAGCATTGAGAGGTGCTCATGTAGTCGCCTTGTAAATTGAAATTAATTGGAAACTCTCATGTCAACGTACAAAGTCTAAAATGTGAGTCTTGCAAGTTTTAATTAAATAATAAATTATGTCAGCAAAAGAAGTACCTTGCTGCTACACTTGCCTTTCTCGGTTGAAAACAAAGTTAATTTTTATTAAAAAATATACAAAAGCCACATTTTTCCAAGAATATCATAGAATAGTTGATGACCTATGTAGTGAAATAAAGGTTTTAAGGGTGGCCTTGATTTACTTTGAATTGGAGTTGACTTTTTATCAATAGAATGCAATAGGTATATAACTTATTGTTTATTAACGTATGCTACCAATGTTCGTAGCTCCAGCAATACATAAAAATTATAAAACCACTCTCTTGTTAACAATGTTTGCGCACCAACTATACATATAGAATATGTCTGCAAGATATGTGGATATAAGCTTAGCCAGGAAATTCTGAGCACAAGAAATACAAATTAACTCAATATACCTGCATCCGTTAAACCTGTATTATGCCTCAAAATGTTATATAGTTTTTTGTTGCATATTTATGACAATAGAATGTTTGGATTGATTCGAGTTATATTCGGTGTCGAACTTTTACCACCTTTAAACAAGGGCTTGGCACAGCCCTAGCTAGCTGCGACTCTCGGTAGAAAAATGGTGTGGGTAAGGAGTAGGCAGCGATCCTTACGGTTTGAAAATAGTCTTTATAAAGCAACAAAATTTTGGGCGCTTGTCGTTAAACACAGCATAACCAAATGTAGTTATATATCTTATCACCACTTACCTTTAGAATTATGAGCTTCACACTTATATACTAAAATGCATAGATTGAATGGGTTGTAACAAGATAACACAGTATAACAGCAATAGGGGAATTTAATTTATCCCACCAGTCAACAGCAACAAAATAAGTTATTTACAAATATCCGACACTGATAAATTAGTTGAGCTACAATTATAAGGTAAAGCTTATTGCAGAAAAACATAAGTTGAAACATAATAAATAGAATCAAACCATCAATAATATTGATTTAAAATATGAGTATTGTAACATAACCACATTCGACGGCAATGTAAGCATCCGACCAGTTTTTGACGTGTAGCTTCCTTCGATCTCGTGTAAATAGTTGAATAATTGACATATCTAGTGCCAGGCGCTTTAACGACGCTTGTGGAAATAAGTATTAGGTATGTACAAAATTTCAGCCACCCTACCTGATGAAATAATAACGCATCAAGCGTTGCAAACAAGCTAGTATTTATTGCGTACGGTTTGGTATTAGTAGGTCTTCCTAGAGCTGTTTATTTTTAGATAATAGCCCTTTACTGATCAATACATGTCCTCACGAAACTTAATGGAAAGCACTATGATTGCGATCTTAGGGAGAGTCTTGACAGTCTCTGCATAGAATTATTGCATTGGGGCCTTGAAGCGGATACAGGCGGCCGATGCAGTCGGAGGAAAGTCAAGCCGTCGCCAAAACTCCTCACATCAGGGCCACGCGCCGTAAAATCCGTTTGCTACGATAAATCTGGCAACAGCAGCAGATCGCTAGGAACTCACAATACTTATGAGTTTGATGCCTGGGAGCTGGTGGCAGTGGCGTGTACTAAGGGAATAAAATCAGGTCTAATGACCACGAAATTATAACTCACAAAAAAAACAAAAAGGAAAATCTCACCACAGCTGGAAATCGGCCTGAACGTACTTGAAGAGACGTCTGTGTGCTTACTTCAATTGTTACAGAAACTGAGGCTTACAAAGCGTGCTAGTTAAAACTGCCAAATCCCTATAGGTGGCTTCTAAATACATTGTTTCGAGTCTAGGCTCTTTTGACCACGGCTCGATGTTGAAAAAAATACCGCACTGAAAAATGCTTCCCAGGTGTCAGTCTCGAAGGTCGAACGTTTCTTGGGCAAAATCGAATTCACGCACCGCCAAAAGCGGGGCGCGCGGTAGCTATTTAATATCGTAACGCAAAATGAAATAGGGCCTTACACACTCTACACAGGGTGTCTCAAAAAGAATGGGATATATCCCTTAGGTTAAAAGCGATTAAATCAAATACCTCAGAGCAAAGTCCCTTCAGTAGAAAGTTGTAGGGCCTTGAATTTTTTATTTGTATGTTAATTTCCACAAATATAAAGATGTCGACGTTTTCGTAAACGAGACTTGATTACAAACTGTTACAGTGTGTAGCTATTTTGTTTTCTTGCCGTTGGTAGTGTTTGCAAGACAGGCAGTCTCAAACAAGCAACTCACCTAACAAGCGATAGCATACGCCCATTATACCGCCAGCTGAGATTTTTTTCTTTTATTTATGAATCTTACTCGCATTTATTAATAAAGTGCTTCTACAGCTGTAAGCAATCTCCTCCAATACAAATTACTCACTAATTTGAGGTCGTGTATAACGCACTTGACCCAATTAGTTATTTTGCACAACAATTGCCTACTACAGCAGATTGTTAGAGCGCTATGACAATAGGCGTAACTATCAGTGATTAGTGAATAGTGCCGAAACAATTTTACGGTAGGCCATTATATTCTAAAGGTATCTTGCGGCAATTTATTACAGCTAAGGGTAGTAGTGGCATCTGGAGTTTAATAGCTGTATTTAAATGTTACGAGTTACATTATAGCCCTAGTGGAACGGCGTGTTGGCGGCTTATCATATGTGAAACAATTAATGCTGTTAAAAGTCGGCAGAGCCTGCCTGAGAATTTCACCTAGGCTTGGATTTAATTAACAGCTAATCTGTGCAGTACGTAAACAATTGTGCTTCTATTAAGGATGCCCTTGCTTGATCGCTGTTATAAGCTTGCATCTCGTGGCTATAAATATGATTCAGCCATAAATCTTTCCAGCGCTGAAAACTCCCCGGAAAAATTGCGGGCAACTCAGCCGTAAAAGTTTTATACCTACGGAATTAATTGGAAACAGCGGAATGGATTATTATTCAAAGTTTATTTAGTAATAAGGCACGAAACGGCGCCAAGGCGTGCTCCAAAAATTGGTAGCCTCGTGGGGATTTTCGAGTGCGGTGTCCCAAAGCAGCAGCAGTGAAGCGATAATTTTATTGCCAGGCTGTTGTCACAGATCGCGAATCCGCTCCTGCTAACCGTGGAGTTCTGTACGAAACTAATACTCTTATGAATTATCAAAGCTGCGTCTGCATTGCGAATATGTGCGATTTCATAATCCCTGTCGGAAATAAAAGATTAACGCATTTGCTCCACTCTGTCGTTTAAACGCTAATCTATTGCTTTATGTTTGAGGGTACCAAAGCCCTTGTTTAAATTCGATTAAGAAGAGTTAGCTGTAACTCAAATTGGCCTTCTGGCTTTCACGCTCTCCTAGCCTTCAGAGTAGAGCTTTGTTTGAGCTTTTATGTATTCTGCACACCAAGAGCTTATCTACAACATTTTTGCAAACAAAATGCCAACACAACGTGTCGAATGTGCGTACCAATAAAAGTGTTTTTATTCAGTTATTAAGTATGCCCATTGCACATATCGTAATAGCAGAATTTCACAAAAATTAGACCAAAACATTAACTGTAATACAAAATATTCTATTATTATTTTATAGTATTTTATATATCTTATATACCGGGTGACAATGAGATCAGGCCATGTCTCTATCTCCTTTACTTATCAACGGATTTGAATTAAACTTGTTACAAGGATTATATCACTCCCTTTAACATCAACAAATGAAAAACGGCAAAATGCATAGTTACGCATGTACTAACTTTTGATAATGTACATAGCAACTAATAATCACATACCTTTCTGACTAATAGGTGATAATCACACGCTTTCACAAACATCACGTTACCTGCTGTCAGTACAATTCTCATATACGAGTATAATGCAACTAGTGGGTTCTTGATTATCAAATAATCATTTCTGTTTACTCGAGATATATTGTTTGGCAATCACGCGAGTCCGAAGGACGAGCATGATTGCCTAAAACAATATATCGAGTGGAAACAGAAATGATTTGAAAATCAAGAAGACATGAGTTGTATTCGGCTAGATTATATCACGAGTCAATAAACAAAATTTGAATAGTGTATTTTAAATATTAAAAGTACAATTAATTCGGACTCGCGTGATTGCCAAACAATATATCTCGTGCAAATAGAAATGATTATTTGATAATCAAGAACCCACCAGTTGATATTATACATAATTTCGAATTGAGAGACAGATCGTTCGGGCCGGAGCGGTTGAGAATTCAACTCCCGGTACGGGCGGTCTAGATTTTCACTTAATTAAGGCTTAGGTTTAAGTGACGCCCGCGCCCCCTGAAGTAATGCGCGAGCGGTTCCGGGGGGCAACGGTAGTCGGTAGGAGAAAAACAAGATATAATCAAAATGGCCGACTCCCGGTTTTACCGGAAATGTCACTAACTTTGATTTTTTAAATGGGTTGTTCTGTATCTTTTATATTTTTCGGAATATACGACTCAAATTACATACGGCAGTGTTGCCAAATTTGCTTAGGTATTTCCCAAAAAATAAAGATAAAGTTGTGGATGATGCATATCGTTAGATTAGTAAATACATTTTCTACCTAATGGCACCATAGCCCTTGGTAGATAAAATTAAAATCCTATAGTCGTGAAACCGGGTTTCAGAGACAAATTATTTTTGGCCAGAACAACGTTTGCCGGGTCATCTAGTTATTATATAATACTATTGAAGTCACCGGAGTGGTTAAGTGGGCCCACAGCCTGCTTGTCAACTGCAGGCCATGGGTTCAAATCTGGCAGTTGCGGAGAATCTCCTCGACGCAACAATAAATTTCAACCTACTAGTTAAGTTAGGTTTAGGGTTGTTGGGTGCTTGGTGTGTTTGTTTGCGCTCGACGGGGGTGCGAAGCATTACCTACATTGTACTTAGCGCACTATAAGAATGGTCCTCGGCACCAAATGGTAAAAAGCCTAAATATAATGAATACATACTACTACTGGAAAAGTTTTAGTATGGTAAATATTTTCCTTTCGGGTGGAAATTTCTTTTCTAACTCAACAAGACCAAGACTCAAGAGACACAATCCGTGAGATTTACCCCATCCGCGTGTGTAGTGTTATAGCTATAAACAGATAAATCAGTTAAGTGATAAGGAAATTGTTAATGAACTATTTTCAACAAGTTATGTATCCATATTATTAATTAAGTAATACTGTCAAAACATATACTTATTGTCCACTACGGACAGATTGTAAAGCAATTAATAAAAAAAGTTGAGAATTATCGAAACTACGGTTTTTTCAATTTATCAGGTGCATGCCCCATATCCTAAATAAATATAGGTATCTATAGGACAGATAATTTTTTGCTAACGAATCCTGTAGCTTACACGACAACAATATGTGTTACATAATTACTGTCTTGCTTGTTGTTGTCGAATTTTTTATATCTGGTTTGTTAATTGTTACATATCTATCTGGTATTATCTGTGTTTCGTAAAGGATGGCTTGCTCATTCTATTTGAGTTGCAAATTGACAGGTGTAAGTGCAACAAATATTTAAATGAACTTGGAAACATATCATTGTGTCTTTGCAAGTATTTAGTTTTAGCCATTGTCGAGTCGTCTTGAGTTTTATAATAGTAATATCTCTATCTTGTCTCGTATGGCATATATACCGCTCATGGTAACGGGTGTTCATTTGCATATGTGTCCTAGTCAGCTGTGGTCGTTATTCATATATAGTCTGTTCCAAAAAAAGAACTCATTTAGGGCTGGCCTTGGAAAGAAAGATAGAAAATCTAGTCATGTCTTAACTTAAGTCTGTAGCTGAATGTCAGATTGCAATTTGTTTATGAAAGCATTTGTCACTGTGACAGACAAAAGTTTACAATACATTAAGTTTGCTTGTATCAAACAAAAATGAAAATAAGATGGCATTTACACAGCAACAGCGAGTGTATTAATTATTACTACAAATACAAATAATTTTTATTAAGTGGTTTGTACAGTTTTAGGGAAATAGTTCAAGATCAATATTTAATTTAGTTCTCTCTGATTTATGGTAGTTTATTTGCTTCAGTAAAGTTAAGGCTAACTTCAATTTCATCATGGCATGCTGCGAATGAGTTTTCTTTAACATACGATACGTCGTAGTGTACACAAATCACTAAACTTTTATAGATATCTTACGCACATGCTAGCTTTTGTCTACAGTGGCTATATAAGGACAGTGTGGTCAATTTTGGTCCTGTTTCTGATTGGTTGTTTTAAAATCCGCCATTAAGAGTCGTTTTACGAAATCACACATAGTCACACAAAATTGCTACTAAGTCCTTTATTATTTAAAGTAGCCCCAATATGAAGTGGAATGAAATAATCTTCATAAAATTCTACATTGTTTTGTGTAAGCGAATGCCGAATTGTCGTTTGCATAAGTAAATGTCAACGAGTTAAAGTAAAATGCTTTTTGCGAAAATTGCGCATTAGTCCAAATGAAAAGCTATAATAAACTTTATAAATCTCTTAATGCCAAATATTATTGCATCAAATTAAAGAGAATTTATGGGCTACGTAACACTGAATATTCTATTCCTCTAAAGTAACTTGTCGAATAAATACAACGGTGTGATTATGAATATTAAAAAAAATGTTGAGTTTTTGAACGTAATCTTTGTGTCGATCAACGCAAAATGTTGTCAATTTTCGTTTTCTATGTACAAAAACACAATAAAGAAGATAAAAAAGGACACCTTGACTTATATTCCAATATTAGGTTGCTCGTTAGCGACGATTTTTAATCGCTGGCAGCGATTCCTTACGTTTCACATCGTCTCTTGCCGTTTAATTCTGTTTAAGTAATATTATTGACATTCTAGTAAAATTAATGTTACACTGCACATTTTTTAACCACCTCATATTGCACAAATTTTTGCGATCGTGGGTATACAGCGCTCTGCAAAGCATCTCCGAATTTCACAAATGTCCAGTCCGTATAAAATGACGTTTATGTCACAATTTAGCAGGGTGACGTTTGTCTTACAATTTAGCAGGCCGTGCACAGAACAATACCTAAGGGCGTGGGTGGTTGTTGTAGAGACGACTCTTAATGGCTGCCTTTTTTTAAATTTACCACACTGTCCTTATATAGCCACTGTACTTTTGTTGACGTTTGCAGGACCTCAGGTGTGTGGAAGCGCAATTAAAACAACGAGCGACAAGTTTGATATTTATAAATAACAGCATGCAAACAATTGCTGCCTATACTTAGTACTATGGCCAAACTCAAAATCGGTACCCGATGAAAATACAGGTATTTGAATATGTTGGTTATATAAAATCATTCCTAAATAACCATTAAATTAAAAATAATTTAAAAAAACATGAACTTTGGGAAGTTTATTATATTTGTATGAAGTCAGACGTTAAAAGTTAAATGTTAAATAATGCTATCATGTAATAGTCGTTTTGCGTTCCATATCTGGGGCTAACGAATATAGTAAAACGGTAAAGCATTTGCTTTATGAATACGCCGTGAAGTGTGCATATGATTGGCAGACCTACGCTGCTTATTAGGTGATGCAGATTCGCCATCAATACCTTGTAATAGCAAATATTGGTCTTCAGACAATAAATCCAAACAAAAATTTGAAACAAGTAGGTAAAAATATAAAACAACTTATATTATGCGAATGGTATACAGAGGTACTCCATAACACAATATTCTCTTCAAATATAACATCTCTTACCTACGCCCTAGGTACACAATCAGACAAGAAGTCGGCAAGGACCTTTAAACGCAAACGAAGTTACAGCCAGAATGTAAATAATGTTTATTTACTAGCAACATGATATTGTACATTTTCGTCATAGAAACAAAATATGAAAAGTTACTCATAACTCCCAAGGGACTCCCTCAAACTCAAACTCATGGTAACCATGCAACTACAAATAATGTTTTAGCAACCGCACAATGAGGCAATCCTTGATGTTACTTACATATTCTAATTTTAAATGTCATTATGACATTTTGAAATTTCTTACTACATTCTTACTAATATGTTAGTAAATAAAATATTGTATGCACCACGGGAGATATTCATGTTTTTTACCTTCGGTTGGCATACAGACCTCAGGGAAAAAACATCTCCCTTAATGCATAAATATCTATTTAGACTAGTAATGACGCTTAGCAGACCTCAACAGGAGTATAAAATATAGGTTATATATTTTATGGCCAAAGTGACAGCATTTAAATCGCGCAGGTGCAGGCGTAGCGAAAAAAATCGCTACTGCTAACATCTGTGTATTGGAAGCGAAATCTACAGCGTATATAAAAACCATAACAAAGCCTTCCAACTATGCTGAAACATCTATAAGAGCTTAGTGATTTGTGGTAGTGTATACTACACCCATATTTTTAACTGCCATAACACTTAACTGCATTTTGAAACCTGTTTACCGGCAACAGTAACGAACAAATTGTGGACGATAGGTTACTTACTGTTATAATGGGACTAATAACTTTATATTTCCAGTAACTCTTGTTTCATTTGAAGCAGATATTGAAACAAATTTGCGGTTGTGTCCAAAAGTCCACTAGACCACAAATTCAGATGACCACCCTTTATCTTGTATAAATAACTTAATATGGACGTTGTAGTACTTAGAATGCTTTCAGTGTTACATCTAAAATCACTAGATAATAATAATAATAATAATAATAATAGATCTTTATTGAACAAAATAATATACATTTGCCCAACAGGCGAAGTATCGGAAAACCGTTTTTCAACTCTGCCTATAACAAAGTAAATTGTTAATGATGCACAAAAATTCATTTAAAAAAAAGTGCTAATATAAAATATAAAAATAAAAAAATAAAAAATAAAGGTAAATGCAGTCAATGCAGTTGAAAGTGGTGGAATAGATTATTTACAAACGCCAGATAAATTTAATTACCGACGAACTTAATAACATAAAATAGACAATAACGTAAAAAAAGCGTAGATACAAAGAGTAAACTTAATGAATAAATTAAAATGTCTACATTCCCTAATGAAAAAAATAAACAAAAATCACACTATGCAAGCTGTCTATTTAACAAAAGTGACTTTACTTGCTTCCTAAATAAGTTTATGCTATCACAATCTTTAAATACAGTTCTCAATCTATTTAAAATATTGCATGACAAATAGTGAAATCCAGACTGAAATTTAGTAGTTCTGTGTGGAGGAATACAATAATAGTCGTCATTTCTAAGGGTCTTACTACGTACAGTATGCCTTTGAATTAACAACATCATTAAATAAACAGGACAATTATTACGAACTACATTATACAACAAGCAACTATAGAATAGAGAAAACCTATTTTCAAGTTTCAGTATATTTTGATTATTGTAGTGTTGTGTAATATCCTCTCGGCGCTCAACATTAAAAGAAAATCTAAAACAGCAGTTTTGAAGTACCTGAAGTTTATGTTTATATTCTTGCGTAAGAAAATTAAAATATATGCTGGAACAATAATCAAGATGACTTAAAATTAAGTTATTCATAAGGGTCTATTTGGTGTTTGATGGTAGTAATGATTTAAATTGATGGAAGTCACGAATAAGTTCACTTAACTCGTTCGTGCCCACTGGTCATGCATTCATTTTCCTTTCCAACATTGTTCAGTGTTGATTTTAAAGTGGTTCTTCATTTGTGTTCGAAGTAATTTTCCAAGGATTTCGGAGTTACTCTCAATCCTTTCACATAGCATACCCTAGACCTATGGAATTATGGGCAGACTGTTCGACGTCAGTAACGCACTCGATATCAATCTTGGCAAAATAAAATCAACCTCAGTTTTTATTTCATTTTGCACATTTGCAGTTGTCCCTTCATGAAACCGGTAAATTGATTTTCCACAATAATTCTACCGTCATGGTTTCAAAAAGTTAATCGCGAGGCTCGATGCAGATTAGCTGAAACTTTATCATCTCTTTCGGACGAAGCATCCCTTTTTATAAAACATCTGCTGACCTATGTTCACCATTTATAAAAGGTGTGGCTAACATTGGTCCAACACTTTTATGTCGCTTCTTTATCTTAAATGAATACCGAATTACAAACTGTTGGAGTATACATCAAACGACAGTGAGTATTTTATATTGTGATTTTTTTGGCATTTAGCACCTCACAGGAAATTATTTAATATTCTAATTGTTATAATTACTTCAGCTGTATGGTGGACAATTTAGAAACTCTGAGTATGACATGCATAGTTGTAGAATTAAACATACGTGTTGGTGCTGCTATCAATTTATTTGATAAAATTATAGCTTTATTGCGGTTGATGTATTGAAAATGTAAAGCAATATAATGTATGGGTTATCTGAGTGTTCTCCAATTTATTTCACTACTTAAAAACCTCAAACGTTTCTAATTTTTACACACATCGTGCGAGCTTTGTCTTACTAAAATGTTAGTAGTACGTAGTAAGATGTTTTCAAAATTTTATTTTTGTATCATAAGTGCTAAACGCTTAATTCATTTAAATTAAAGCAATTGTTTACACAGAATAGATTATTATATTTTTAAAAAATTAAATTATAAATAACGGTAGCAGTAATGTAAAATTGCATAGCACTTTAAGCTGTGATTCTGAAAGCTTCAGACCATCATGTTCCCCATTTAGAAAGTTGCTGTTGCCGGGTCATATAGTGTAATCAAATATATACGGTATTAACCTTCTTCAGTTACCTTTTAACTGTAACCTGTGAATAGACATTCTGTTGTATATCTCATGGTGGCATACTATTAACTACGCATATACAGTGTGTCCCCGGATAGGTGAAACGACTCTTGGAAAAGGTAAAAAATTCTTGATTTAAATTTTAATTTTTTGGGGTTCAGCCCTGCTTGGCAAAAGGCGAATTTCTAGCATAATTTCAGTTTTGCAAAATCAAGTATACCTTGGAAATTTTCAAAAAACTGATTTTTCTGTAGAGTATAGTCCTTTTATGTGACAAATACGACAAAAAGTCATCGGCCAACTTTGATTGCTCAGATTTTCTTTAGTGTTTATTTCCCAAATCAAAGAATTTAGTTTTAACATTTTTTTACTATGAAATAAAAAACTTTTCAAAGTATTTGTTTTTACAATAAAAAAAATTTGTAAAAGTAAAATTCTTTGATGTGGCATCTAAACATAAAACAGAAAATGTAAGAGATCAAAGTTGGCCGAGGATTTTGAAATTGGTATAGGGGCCTCGATGGTCATTCTAAACAACTTTTTTTAATAACTTTTTGTCGTATTTGTTCCATAAAAGGCACTTTACTCTATAGAAAACTAGGTTTTTGAAAATTTCTAAGGCATACCTGATTTTTCAAAACTGAAATTATGTTAGAAATTCGCCTTTAACCAAGCAGGGCTGAACCCAAAAAATGAAAATTTAAATCGAGAATTTTTTAACTTTTACAAGAGTCGTTTCACCTATCCGGGGACACACTGTATAGGTGCGAAAAGGTGCCTAAAAAGTAATGAAAATGCGCTATATGAACGTCGTAACTTTCAGTATACTAAGCAACAAACAAAACGCCCCAGTGGCGAAATAGGCATGGGAGTGAGCAATAATAACCTAATAGGTGAGAATGCCAGGCTAAACAACTTACATGGAACTACTTCATCGAATCACGCCTAATAGATGATCCATTATATAAAACAGACTAAGGAGGTAACGAATACCCAAGGAAAATAAACAACAACGGCTAGTGTGAAACATTAACAATACGTTATTCATAACTACCGCAATAATGCAGAAGAATATATTAATAACACCGAAATACGTTAACGATAACAGGTTTTCGAACGCAAAACGAACCCAGAATTCAAATAAAATGCTAGCATATTAATTAATATAATAAATTCGACTTGCAAATAGTACGAGAGAATGTAAGCAAAAGGTCTGACTTGATGAGAGCGCGTGGTAGAGATCGAAATATATAATAAAAGCTATAAATGAATAGCCTTAATTAGTACTTAAACAAATTAAGTTGATTCACTGACATAGCTGTCCAAAGCGCTTCCACGACCGCAACGCTTTTATAGACACTTATATTATCGGTCGTTTTTATCACACAATCTTCGCAAAAACCGCCGAATAACGCATGCGACTGTATACAATCAAGTTAATTGGTTAACTATTACTATTATGAAAATCTGGTGTGATACACTCACACAACCTCTTTTTACAGTGATTTTACAATTAGTAAAAAATTTGATTTTTAATTTTTAAGCATTCGTCAAAAATTTTCAAAAATTACAAATTCTACAAAAACGGGACAAAATAGAACGTTAGCTCAAGAGACCAATTTTGTCTAAAATTTTAAGCTAAATTCAAAAATGTAATAATATACTGGGTGTTCTATTTAGAATAGTAGTTAATTAAAAAAATGGAAAAAAACAAAAGAAACCCATTTTAGAAGTATTGAACTGGAAAATCACCTATGTCACATCAATATACATTAAAAATTTAATAAAATGGAAAAATTTTAAACAAATCGTTAAAGCCGTTTTTGAAACAATCGAAAAAAACTGAAAAATCACAAGAGTAAACACCTACTTTCGGGTATGCGATTTTCTTCAAAAGCTTGCTGTCTCATCTACATAGTACCTAAAACTTATATATGAAGTTTCAACGCCATACATCTTTTCGTTTTTGAGATATTCTGTTCACAGGCAGACAGACAGACAGAGAGACAGACACACACACAGACAGACAGACCAATGAACAAAAACACGTTTTTTGGGTTCAGGGGACTCTAAAACTTGAAGATCTGTTAAAAACTCAATTTCGAATTTTTGGGGTGAATCCAATACTTCCCTCATTGTAAAAATTAACACTTTATATCCATCTCAAGTAATGTCCAAAACTGGGCTAATCCTCCGAAGTAAGTATTTCTCATAAAAGGGAAGATGCATTGCTAAGTACGCAGACAACCGGCAATCCAAAGCTTTTGGCCTTGGTGGCATCGCGGCGTGCTGGGTAAACTTGGTCGGGTATTGAATTCTTCATCCGCGGTTCTTTTCTTGGCAGGGCACACCGTAGCCTTGTCTTCACTTACACGCCTCCAAACGGAAACGTACAGCTGCAACCACATCAAGCAAAGGACCAAATCAAAACGGGAGAAGACATAGAAAAGTAACAGGACGCAGTAGAATTAAAACGTTAAAAACGGAAAAGGATAAAAAGTCCTGAAAGCAAATACGATGGAGGGATAGTGTACGATAGTTAGCGAATTATATCATTACTGCTCTTCCTGGGGATGCATAGAGTTATTTTGTACAAATCGTACCACTCTGTTTAAATAAATATATCTGTTGGGCTGTTGCTACGAAACATGGATAAAGTGCAATGAAATTTTTTCGTAATGTTGCAATATCCTTCTTTGTATTATTTACAAAAAGAAACTTGATATATTTGGCATACACATAGAATATTTTGTTTGCAGTGAAGTATTTTTGGATAGTAGGGGCGTAAATTTTTCATGCACATGTTTCTACCCCAAATTTAAAAAAAAATGTAGCTTCAACTGCTAAACTTGAACGACAAACACTTTGTATTTGAACTGAAAAATTACAATTGATATTTAAATATAAATATTTAAAACGTGAAGAGTTTTCTTTTGACACCTACTTTGAGACTTTTTCATAATTCTTTTTTAAATAAAAGCTGCACCGTGTAGAGTTGCACAAAAGTTGTAGATTTCAACTACATTAGGTAATAGTTTTTAGAGAAAAGCTAACATATTGCAGCGCGCACGTCGTTGCAGCTGGCAATGCTATAACAGTGGAACAAGTATATCCTCGCAATGGACCACTGCACCTGCCCCAAATGTTTAGGTAAAATTAACGGCCTGCTGAATTGTGAGACTAAAGTGAAGTACTCATTTAAAACAACAGCACATTTAAAAAAAATCCTTCTTTCCTTTCAACTATTGGTAGGTAGTGTCCATGATTGAACCTTGATTGTACATTAATTCATTATTGCTTGAGTGGACCTCATTGCACATTGAACATTTTGCCCAGATTGAACAAAGTATTTTTTGTGCTCATTCTTATTATCTGGATGTGCTTATTTGTATGCTAATCGACTGCGTCTCCTGTTGCTACAAGCTCAAATGTGTCAATTGGTTTAACAAATGGGAGAAAATTATGGTACGCAATTTACATGAGATCGGCTTACAGTTGGAGGTCTTGAATGGTCAACCCACATTCAGAAAAGCATTGCTACCGAGTTGAAACTTAACACCTTCTGTTATAACACTACTGGTTTGCTTTCAGAGAAGACAGTTTCCTTTAGATTTAGCATTTGCCATGATAATTAATAAAATGCAAGGACATCGCACCCTACATTAAATTGTGGGCGACCAGCATATATCGTATATCCAAGAAGCTACCATATCCTGTAATACACAGACTGGAGCAGCGAAACGCCAAACCAACCAGGCCGAATATGTTCCATCATCGACGGTTTCGTCGTGCTCGCAGAAAACCCTACACGAACACGCAGTTTCGCTTCCAAAGTCAAAGAAAGAACTAAGATTTCCGAATATAAAATTTTGGAGCCAAAAGCACCTTAGGAGTAAATCCAAACTTTACTAAAATTAATTAGGTGACCCGAATTACACGATGTCGTTTAGGGTTACCATACCTGAGAAAAAATCGGAGATAAAATCATAGTAATAATTTTCTGCCCATAAAAACTGGACTATTATTGAAATTCTCATGAATTATATCACTTTTCCTCCAGATTCCGGCTTATAATGTATGAATTAGAATGTAATAGTTACTAATTTCCTTGGTAAATATTATTTACACTTTAATAGTATATTTTCCGTTCTATATATACCTCTGACAGGAAATATATGCACAAGTCCATAGCAATCAGGGCATTATGGGCCGGCATTATAATTTGTTTCAGTAATTCTTTTTAATATTTACGTAAGTATATAGCTTACTAAACGTGTTGGCTACGATATTTATGACCGTGATTATATGACGCCTACATGTGGTTGATTTTAGGAGCGTTTTAGACCGCCAGTTATTGGAAAACGTAGATATTACGTTATCAATTCAGGAAAATTTAAAATGTGCCATATTAGATCACAATAACGTTAATATAAAGCGCTTTTTAGATTAGTAGTCGACTCTTAACATCCATATAACGTTGTTACGGCAACGTAATAATAACGTCTTTCCACTACGTTTTGACGACGTTGATTTTAAGTGCATTTGGGACCAGCAGTTAACTTGAAAATTAGACACGACGTTTATTAAAAACACGATAGCCTAACATTTTTCATATTATATTGAAATAACGGTAATATAAAACGCCTTTTAGATTAGTAGTCCACTCTAAACATCGGTATAACTTTGATACAACAACGCTATAATTAGGTTTTTGCATCACGTCTTTGTATAGCTATATATGCAGTTAATGTTAAATATTGACGTAACGTTCACAAACACACGGAAGCTGTGCCCCTCTTCAGTAAGGTCGGAAAGAAACACGTGTTCTCAACACATACATTCTATTGGGCTGGCACAATAAAGTTTATTCATAAAAAAGTAACGTCTTTTTTTCGTTAATACTTGACGTCAATAAAATGTCAATTTTGTATTAACTAAAACGTTTCTTCAATGTAAAAAACAAGTTAAGGTTGCTGTTAAAACGTAACGTGCTTATAACGTTAGTACTTAACTAAACAATTACGTTAATAAAACGTCATCAGGCAACAACGTTAGAACGTTAGCATATGGGTGAAATTTGTGCAATAAAATAACGTTCCAAAGAAGTCAGCGTGGTAATCAAACTTAAAAAACACGTTAAATAGCCAGCGACAATATTGAGAGCTTCTTATTTGCTACAATGGCAATTTTTCTGTACACAAAAGAAAATAATATATAATTCACAACATGGCGGTTCAGCAATTGTCTCGTAATGTAGCAAATTTTCGCCAGCTAGTTGCTGAGCAGGCATGGGCGGGGGGAGGTGTCCGGAAACGCCACTGATTCGAGACGGTCCAAACCAGAAAACCTACAGCTGTTTTATAAAAATAATAAAAGATAGAAAACACCAGAGCTTGAAATAACCTAATTACTTATTTACAGTATATACACATACAAACTCTGCACCATGCTTGAAAAAGGCAAAACAAATCTATAATAGAATATTGGTTTGTAATTGGAATAGTAGATTTAATTTTAGTTTTACTTATATAATGTTTTAATTTTAATAATATTTGAAATGAAAAACAGAACTCTAAGATTTTAACTCGCAATTCGCTCGAGTACACGTATCTCAACTGTCAAGATAGTGACTTAAAATTCAAGAACCGCGATAACGATAAACGCTACTTCTCATCAAATCGCTTCAACAATCAACTAATTTATTTAAACGCGATCTATTGGAATTGGTACCATTTCGCCAAGGGGTTTTTACACTAAAAACTGTGTATTTTCAGCGTATATAAGCAGTTACTTTCAATATTTAATCTCCCGATATACCCTCGCAAAACACAATTAAATTTTAAAGTGTTGAATTACTGAAAGCGACCAAAATTCTAAAAGGCAGCATTGCCAATCGAGGAAAATATTAAATACATAATTTGAAAATAAACTATTGCGTATACATAATTGCACGCGGTAAACACCGCAGTTACACAGCATTTCTTAATTTCTCGCAACGCATAAGCTTTCATAAAACCAGCACGAACGATATTTTTAGTTTGAACGAAAAGATGACTAAAACGCTAGCAGATACCTGGTGATTCATGACAGGGCACAGCGGCGTCAACAGAGCACTCGAAGATGCTATCCAGCGATTTGAAATAACTTCAAGTGCGACAGGCTTTTCTCTATCAATTGCAGTGGGGAAAACCTCGTGACTTGGTCACACTGGGGAGAAGTCGTGTATTGGGAGGCTACCACATGAGTTGGAGGTGCTCAGAACAGCGTGGGGGTTGATCCTCCAGGTGCTTTAGTAAGCGACATCAGTGCCACAGGAAGAGCACATGCAGAATTGGATACGAATGAGACGCAAACGAAATAGGAGGAATACGAATAGACCTAAAATTACACGATATTCGGATTCGCTGTTCACACGGCGCTACAACGACATACCAGAGCTGTTGGGTGGCCTCAGGTGATATCTTGCAGAAATATATTATTAATCCAGCATAACTGGCTTCATTCTAACAATTTCACACAGCATTTCCTAAGGCTGATCAACAAAATTCACCAATAATTTTAGACATTATCCACCTGAAGTGAAAATTCCAAATCACGTGCAGCTCCAGAAGGAAATAATTTCACGAAATCAGTCTCATAAAATGGCCGCCGGAAATCGTACTACCAATCCATTTTGAAATCTTTACTATAATCCCCTAAATATTCAACGATTTTCAAAAACGAGAAATTAGTATGCAACCAAATACACACCTAGAAACTGCAGGTCACTCGAATCCTCTAAACTGCATCCGTATGTATTTAAGCAAAAAATTATACGAAACAATTCTTGACTGCATCTAAATGATTTCAACACTGTAATAAGCTTATATGTTTTGGATTGCATTATAACGTCCACAGATAACGATCTTGTTTGATCTTCAGTCAGCGTTAAACCTCATAGGCTAACGTAAAATCAACTACATGGCGTTAAAAACATGTTTTTTTTCGCTACACTTCGAAGTTAATCGGTTGATACAAGGTTATCTTTCAACGTTAGTTGACCGTGTCAGTGCACACTGGGATTAGGACATAGATTAAGGTTTAAAAACTGGCTAAATCTATATGGTGTAGTTTGCTATTTTTAGTTACTATTTTTAATTTATTAACACCGTCTATGTACCAATAATTTCGTATCGTATGCTTATTATTAAATATATTACAACAAATTAATTGCAGTATACCATTTATTGGAATACATAATTTTTAAACACTGCGGAATGTAAACTTAAACGGCATAAATTCAAAGCAGCCCGCTACAGAAAATGTGGAACAAATATAGAAAATCGAAACGTAAACCTTCATTTGTGAAATCACTTCCGCAAAATTTTCTGTTCCTTTAAAATTTTGCACCTTCCTTATTTTTAATTCATATAGCACATTTATAAGAGCTTCTGGGATTGAATTAAAAAAATTATTCATTTTCTGAACGACTTTTGCTTCCTTTAGCATTGCATCCTGCCATGGTTTTGAACGTTTTTAACGTTTAGTTGTGATAACCCTCAACGTTTGCAAACAAAACGACAATTGAAAATGGAAAAATTTATTTCATTTAGCAACTGTGCCAATATTGATCCACTAATCAACTCTTATTACGGAGTTTTTCCTACCCTTGTCTACGTTCGCTATATAGGGCTTCTAATTAGATTACTTCACTCAACGTCAGTGACGGCGAATAAAATTTTTATATTGCAGTTCTCCAAGGGACGTTAATGTTGCACATGCAAGAATTATTTGAGGTGTTACGTATTTAGCTTAATGAATTTTATTTAGAGAATCTAAGGTTAGAAATATTTTGAATTGTATAGCCACTAATTCGTTTATTACGAGAATAAACATAATGCTTGAATTTCTACACCCTCTGTTATATCCGTCAAATTAAATTGTGATGTCAAGCATATGATGCACATCTGTTTTATTTTCTTTAAACTTTTGTTCAAGGGAAAGTTTGAAAAAACGCCAAAAGTCTGAAATATATCTATTAAAAATATTGCATTTCCTTACAATACCTTATTCTGCTAAAGTGAATTTTTCTACGTTAATAACCCCAAATAAATCATTTAAATATGTAAGCAATTTTGGAGAAAGTGCAGCGCCGAGATAACATGCTGGAATAATAAGTAATGGTTTTTCTGATTTGTTATTTAAAGCTGACATGGTACAACATGAGGCACATAACGTAGCTGAGTATAAATGGTTTAAGATATTAACTGAAAATTACCTTCATCCAATCTTTAATTTGTCGCCGTATACAGATTTTGCACGCGCATGTACAAATGCATCACAATTTACTGATTGCAAATAATTTCCGGTTCGGTAGCTTCGTAGCAGCTCTTATGGGACAACCGCTACTAATGCGCATCACGGCTAAATTATTACCTAAAATTAAACGATTCCTGAAATAATCGCTAATAATTAGTTTACTTTCAAGAAGACACCTGCTACATTTTTAGCAACGTTTATTAGATTTTCATTTTTGATCGAGTATTCGTAAATTTATTATTAAGTGGAAATTACAAGTTCCGGTTCAAAATCAGCGGTTAATCAAAAATTCAATAATCATTAATCATTCATTTGCACGCTGTCCGGTGTTCTCGTTAAATGCGTACTACTATTTTGTAATTTCGCTGATACTCCATTCGGTTTAATTTGTGTGCTATCAGTACTAGTTTCAAAATTTTTATAACTGTGTAAGTTGATATCATTTATTACATTCCTGAACGATATTGCCATCGAAGCTAATGCACAGATCTATGACTGCGTAAATATTGTAGTTATACACAATAATTCACTGTCGCAAGCTATACATTTCTAAATGCTTGTGTGCCTCTTCGTCATTTTCTAAAGATGTCTTTATTAGCACAGCTACTAAGGTTGCATTTTCTTACACATTAATATACTACGCCTGAAAACCATGTAAAAGAAATTTAGCAATGTTGCATCTGTCCTTTTCATATTTTTATTGCAATGAACAACGAAGCTAGAGGTCAAAGGAGACAACTAAAATTATTACAATGACGGCTGCTCATGTGTCGGCCGTTCATTCACTTCGCCTGGTGCGCTACGATTAATGAAATTCTGGCCTGCTGGTCCAAACTTGAATCCACTGACCCTACTTGGATTTCACGAAGTTGATTAGCTTCGTGTTTGTTGTCGGTTTAAGTACACCAGAATAAAAACTCATCAGGCTGAAGGATATCAAATGCCACAATTGGACAACATCACTGAATACCAAGTAAACGAAAAAAACGTAGAAGAAAAACTGGCACATCATCCGTAGGAACTTAAGAAACACTTTTTGATTAATATGATACTATGTTTGTTTCTCACTTCGCAAAGGTTGCATATTCATCATGAAAATGTTTTTCGAATAAAAATTATTAGGTAGTACGTTCGTCCTCATTGATGGAACTTTTTTAAAAGCAGCTACGTCAGGCCATATCGTTTACTAAACATTCTTTCATTCATAATATTTAACCGTTCCTAGCGTACCTCAACTTATATTTCAGTGAAAGGGAATGATACTAAATCGGTTTGTTTCTTTTACAGCAGTAAGCAATGAAAAATACAGAACTATTAATTTAGAACGGGCTCTAAAGGGTGACACCCCTATCTTTTGTTGGAGGAGGCAGATCGAGACGTCAAACTTGATACATCTCACGTTCGAGAGAAAACACCCTTCACTCGTTTTTTTTACGAAAAACCAAAAAAGTCGTTAACACTCGTCAGGGATTGCGACGCCCTAGGGATGCAAGCTTAATGTTTTGGAGGTATATAAACTAAATTGCTATCGTCCCTTTGCCGAGGGTAAGCGAATTCAGTAGCTTTCGGCCGCAATTGGAACAATACCGATTAGGCATCGATAGTACATTAGATAATCGTAGAACGCTTTTAATTTATTTAAGAATATTTTTAGCAACACACTGTGATTTCGATCCAAGTATGCACAGGTAAAACTATATTAAAAAGAGGTTTGCAGAAGCATGGCTTGACATTATCCAGCTACTAGAAAATTATGCAGTAAGACTTTTTGTGGAATGATAATATTTTGTTTACAAATTTTAAATAATATGAATATATGTAATTACCATTTTCTCTGGCAATATTCTTATGTGTTTACCTGATTTAAGAAAGTATTTTTTGATAATATCATAGTATATTAGTAAAATTATCTATTATTTTAGAAAGACTTCCTGTGCCAATAACTATGCATACGCACCATTTCTTCAAAACTATGCTGCTAAGGTTTAGCTCTTCTAATTTGCTATTCTGATGACATAAACTTTAGTCAGGACATGCCGGTGATTGGTATCCCATATTACATAATTTAGTTTGTAAAGGGTAGAATAAGCAAAACCCTCGTCTTTGGGATTCTGACCATTCTGACACTTATATCGACAGCGGCGATCTGGTAGTTTAACCCGTTTACTAGCAGCAGTACGTGTTTGTGGCTTCTCTAATTTCAACTTCTCTATGTATATATTACGGGAATGGAAGGATAAACTAGTACAACTTTGGACAGAATATATGCCTTTATTTACTAAAAAAAAATTGTTATTTTGGATGGAGTTTGGCATTATTATAGTAATTGCACCTTAGGTTTTCGCTACTCAATAATTTGCGTTCCCCCGTCGGGTAACCAGAAAGTGTGGTACGCCGCTAACGTATTCCTTTTTTCTGAAGATAAGAATATATTATTCGGCCATTCTTAATATAATATTTGAAAACATTTATTAAAATATTATCGCTTTCAGTTTTACCGAAAGTAATATAAATATATGATCTTTTAAAACGTTAAAACCCAACAATCAAATATTTCGACCAGGGCCGTGCAATGACTGTAAAACATAGTGGAATAGATTCTGACAATATTCTTTCTATTTGGTATGACACTTAAAAAAGAAGTAACAAAATATCTTCTAATTTTCTTATTTTTAATAGGGCCATGTTCAAAGTGTATAAAAATTTGGTTGTTAGCATTCATGACACAAAACGACATGATTATTTTTACTGGTGAAAAAAGGCTTTGTTTTTGTTAAAGGAATTACAAAGACACTTGCAATGCGTTGCAAAAATTAGTGTTTTTTCACTTGCCGTAATTTACTATTCGACAAAAAATCGCCCATGTTTTGCAACTTGTTTCATAGATAACTATTATGTACGACTGCATTATAAAGTATCGTTTAATAGCTGGGGTACTTGCATATAATTCCTACATTACTCCGGGCAGAGCCGTAACTAGACAAACTTTTATTGTAGGCAAGCCAACATTTTTGCGCCCCTCAGTACACTAACGATATATGTGACAAAAAATACTAATGTTACTGTATGACTTCTACATTTATCTCCGGATATATGATGTAAAAATTCAAAACAAACAAGTAAATATTCAAGAATAAATTCAATATTTATAATTCACACGTTTCAAAAATAAACGACTTAAATGTTATAATAAAATACAACAGAAATAAAATAAGAACAGAAAACAAATGTATAAAACAATTCTAATAAAAAAAGTACATATTATTATGTAGTCAGTAGAACGTTTTATAAATCTCTATATACAGTGCTAGTGAAAAGTAAGGAATACATTCGATAAAAGGGAAAGTAATGATTTTTAGAAATATTCCTAAAACAAGTCAATTGTGTTTTTAAATTCTGCACTTTTGACATAATATTCGGATATACAGGATGCGGCATTTAAGTGTGATGACGCCATCGGCACTTTTTTAAATAGCAACCCCCATTTTTTATTCATATTCTGTTACTCCATCCAATTGCCGACATGGGAATGTAATAAGTTTGTTAGGTACCTTACATACGGAATTTTTTGAGAAAAATAATTATGAAGACGGGAAAGTGCACACTTAAACGCTTCACCCTGTATATCCGAATACTATGTCAAAAAGTGCGGAATTTACAAACAAAATTGACCCGTTTCTGGAATTTTTCTAAATATCGATACTTTCCCTTTTATCAAATTTATTCCTTACTTTTCACTATAAACATGTGGTGTACCCTGCGTCTCTGCGTCATTTCATCGGCACCGATCGGGCGCATTTCGCCGAAATTCGGAATGCCACTGCGTCATTTATAACGCAACAATACGCATATGCATTTATCACTGAACGCGAGTTCCCACTAGCTGCAATGTTCTTCTATAATTCATGTAATTCGCATTGCTAAGTGTTTCAATATTATTAGCACCATTAAGATATGTTTACCTATTTTCTAGATAATTTTGAAGACTTCAACCATAATTCGATCCAGCAAAAGTTGTTTTTCTTGCAGCGCGCTTTCTATATTAAAGACGTTGAAAACATTTATCTGGCTTTTTTATGTACAATTCAATTTTAAAAATGTAAAAATTATTATAATTAGAATAAAACCACCTACGTGGTGCGCTCAAAAGCTGGTAAAGACACGTCAATATGTTAAAATAATACAATATGAACAAATAATTATTATGAGTAGTAACATATCAACGTAGAATGCGGTTGTGTTCTTGCTGCCACACCTTCTTGTAGCTTTTACTGTCGGCATCTAGTAAGAGCCTCGTATCAGGCCAATTTTGACAATTATTTTTTTTTAATAAAAGCTGCCACCGTATAGGATCGCAAAAGTGTCTTAAATTGGACAAATTCTAGCGAAAAATGCTATAGTAGTGAAATAAGTAAGCTCTCGAAATCGGTCTGTGCTATTCTGCTGATTGTTGCAATTGGCCACTGTACCAGCGATGAGCCCAAAGCAGTGAATGTATAATTATGTGATATGTGCAATCAGTGAACCCGCTCCAACAGTTGTTTAAAATTTAAGTTAGTTTGTCGCCACTGCTGTATTATAATCAATTTTAAAAATGTAATTAGAATAAGGCCACCTACCTATGCGGTGGGCTAAAAGCAAATAATTCTAATGCTTTGATTGCTATAGGTGGCTATAGGTGGTAGATATATCACATTCCCTTTGCAAATTGCACAAGGCAATGTAATGTATCGACCAGTTTGGGCGCAATTTGCATTATTATAATTAGCATTATTTACTAGGCTAAAATCGTTAATATTACAAACTAGAACGCGCGTAGCCAGCCTACGTCTGGCTGCGTGTGGCGGCGCCACGTGCTTACGGTCCGCATGTGCGCTTACAGAAACCTGCGCTTATAGAAACCGATATAGCAAGCGCGCGTGTGGTAGTAGTATGCAGGCCCTCCATGCTGCGTGTGCCGGCGCCACTTGTGCATACGGTCTGGACGGCCGGCATCGGCTCTTATAATATAAGATTTGTTTGTAACATTGCCTACTTGTTTATTTGTTTTTCTATTAATACGAAAAAAAAATTCAGTGCAATTTTGGCGCCCCTTGCCGCTTGCGCCTGTAGGCAGGGGCCTACTCGGCCTATACCTAGTTACAGCCCTGATTCCGGGTCCACCCAATAAACAATAAAGTCATAAGTAGTGGTACTAGCCAATTATCACAGATCGTCCTATACGCTGGGTCACAGGATCGTACAGACAATGAACTATATCGAATGTAAAAACTAGAAACATACTTACGTCGAATACTCAACAAATATAATTGCATAAAAATGTTAAAATTTTAAGATTCTAAAGCTTAAGCTAAGCTCCGTCGAGCCCTGAGGAACAAACTCAACAAAGGCGTACGTGAAAACACAACACGCGAAATGCGAAAGCAAGAGGTTAACGTTCAAAAATTAAACACATAAGAGCAGCGTTAACGTTCAAGGAATTTTGAAGGAATTCTTTCAAATTCGCTTGCAATTCGCAGAATTTTTCAAAGCAAAATTTTAATATAATTTGTTAAAACCCCTAACTACACGACGACGTCGATTCGCTTTCTCTACAAATGTATGGCTAATGGATAGGGATAAGAAGAGGTCAATTATCAGGAATATAGTTTATCACGAAATGGCGAATCATCATCGATACCTCAAACAAACAGATTTTCCGAATTTCAGCTTGTTACCTTCAGTAGTTTCCACTATGTACAGATCTTTAGAATAACGTATCTACCTTATTTAACCTTTTGGTGGAGTGAACTTTCAAAAACTCTTAAAAAGATATAACTCGCAAGGGAACTCATTGACCAAATTTCAGCTTCCTAGGCGATCGGTTAACCGGATAAAACCGCAGGAAATAAAAAGCCACTTTTAACTCTTTTATACCATTTGTGAAATATAATAGCTAGGCAGCTGGTCGCTACATTCCCACATCCAATCTCCATGCCACTGTGTCGTGCACCATTTCGTCATTCATATCCCGATCTATTAGCGCCCGTCTAATTCCTTCGTTCCACGATTTTAGGGGACAACCTCACTTGTTTATTTCTAGCGGTTTCTAAGTAAAGATTGCTTTTGGCCATCTTGATTCACCCATACGTAGTACTAGGGAAGCGCCAAAATTTCCCGGCCCGATATAGATCCAGGTAGCGCAGCCTGTCAAAATTTGGTAACACATTGGTTTAAGTCTTATTAGCCTTGGAAAAAACAAAAATGGAATTTATGTCAGTTAGTTTTCTTATAACTGACACTCGTTCATCACAATGTCAGAAGTCACGAAAATTGAGTATCGAGCTGTTATCAAATTTCTTACTCGAGAAGGTATTTCTCCTCAAAGCATCAAAGATCGGCTGGATGGGGTGTACAGGGTAGATTCCCCGTCTTATTCTGTGGTAAAATATTGGTCAAAATGGTTTCGAATGGGGCAGGAATCCTTTGAAGATGACGCAAGAACAGAAATGACGGTGGAAGTGGTTACCGACGACAAGATTGCCCTTGTTGAGGATCTCGTATTAAGCGATCGACGCTTGAAGGTGAAAGAAATATCAAAAATGTCGGGGCTTTCAGATACAAGCGTTGGCCGAATCTTCCACGATCATTTAGACATGAATAAAGTTAGTGCAAGGTGGCTCCCCAAACATCTCTCAGCAGTTCAGCGCCAGTGTCGTGTTGAATGTGCTAGATCCTTTTTGGAGCTCTGTGGAGAAAACCCTGTGGCCGTGTTGAAGACAATTGTCAGAGGTGATGAAACTATGGTTCTTTACTATGATCCCTTGTCCAAAAGGGAGTCGATGGAATGGAGACGAAAAGGAGAAGCACCGCCAAGAAGGTTCAGGCTACATCAGTCGACAAAAAATATGATGGCTACGATTTTTTTGGGATTGGGAGGGCATTCTTCTCATAGACTTTAAAGAACGCAATACCACAGTCAACGGGGCATATTATGCAGCACTCCTGCACAAATTACGACAAAACATTCGGGAGAATAGACGTGGGAAACTAACCAGAGGGGTGCGTTTGTTGCACGATAATGCATCCCTGCACACTGCTGGAATTGCACAAGCCGCAATTCGTGACTGCGGTTTTGAACAAATCGATCACCCTCCGTATAGTCCAGATATGGCCCCCAGTGACTATTACCTGTTGGGAGATTTGAAAAAGAACCTTCGCGGGCGCCATTTCAGTGACGATGAAGAGGTGAAAGCTGTAGTTTGGCCACATTTTGAAGACAAACCGAAGGACTGTTTTTTAAGGGTATTGAATTGTTGCTGAAACGATGTAATAAGTGCATTGATGTCAGGGGGGAATGTATTTCAAAATAAAATTTAATTGTGAGTCTACCTCGTTTCTTTCATAGTCAGGCCGAGAAATTTTGGCGCTTCCCTCGTACATGTCCAACTTTCCTACTCTCTTATGTGGATTTTTGTTTTCATTGCTGTCATTATATTTCTGATTTCTTAATTTTGGAATCGTTCTATTCTCGATGTTCTCGCAGTTTTAAGCAGAGACTCCATTCTCCCAACCATTAATATTTGTTTTTTCTTCTTTCATCGTTCAAATTTTACATCCATGTGTTAAACCGTTTCCACCATTGTTTGTACAATTTTTTGTACTACTTATGTTCTTATCGGACCAGATATTATTTAGGGCTCTATGATATTTCTAACCTTTTGAATTCTGTGGCGTATTTCCTTGTTTCCGATTCTATCTTCATCGACGATCGTTCCTAAGTAGTTAAATTTAGTCACCTGCTTCACTTGTACGCCATCATCTACAAGAACTTAACATTTTGCATTAGAATAGATATTCTGTTTTTCATAGGGTTATAGCTAACTCCCATTTCTGGTATTCTGCATAAACCGTTTTAGGATAAATTCCATGTCGTAAAAGTATTGAGCTAATACAGCTTGCTCATCGGCGAAGCCTAATATGAAGAGATGTGTGTTATGTATAAGTATACCCATTCCTTCGCATGATTGTTTTCACCTTCGTAAGGCTATGTGAACATAAATATTAAATAAGAGAGGGGAAGGCCACACAATTATTGTCTAAATCTTTTAGTGGGATATATTGATTCTGAGAAGTACCGTGCTTGTTTAACGTATGAGACATTATCTTCGTAAAGTTCTTTAATGGTTAAAGCAAATAATTACTAGCTGCAATTGCCTTCAATGTATACATACATTTTTTCCATGTAATGTTAGGATAGTTTCTTTAAATCTATAAACGTAATGTGTATATCTTGATTCTTCATTTTTTCTTTTCTATTAGTTGTTGGGAAGCAAACAAGTTATTCACACAAGAGCGTCCAGGTGTAAATCCGCTTTAATCGTCACTAAGAAAGTGGCCCACTTCAATTCCTAACCTATTTTGAATTAATTTTCTCCATAGCCTACTTACAACACACGTTCCATCCTCTATAGAAATTATTCATAAATTGCTCTCTTTTTTTCTACCAATAACGATTTGTAATATAACTTATTCAAATCAAATAATGTCAAGGACTTTTCGCGATTATTTATTTGCATATTTTTTATTGTCTGCCAAACTTCGATTGATCGTGAGCATCCAACGTAAGTATTCACCCAATTACATTTATTTTCCCCAAACTTATTCTTGCCTTCTCCAATTCTATTTCGCAGTTCATTCTTTTTTACTTTGTAATTCTGGCTATTTTCGTCCGTTCTGTGTAAAAAGTTTTTGTAGAGTTAATTTTTTTCTCTGATCAACTGCTCTGAGCTACCTGTCAGCCAAACATTTCTTTTTCGTATGTGTTTCACGCGTGTACTTGCCGATAGTTTCCACTGTGTTTTAAAAAAACACGTAAAGCCGTTTTAGTCGATTTGTCAAAATTGAGTTTCCATCTACCCTATTTAAATTCGTTGGCGATAAATTTCAAAAAACCCGATATGTAGAAAGAAGTGCCGAATTGCAACTTCCTAGGTTGCCGACCAAGTAGATAGAACCGCAATCAATAATAGTAGATTATGCAATAAGGGAGAGAAATGCGTTATTTTGCTGAGGTGCAGTTTCTGACTCGAGGGCGAAGCCCGAGAGTCAGAAATTGCACTGAAGCAAAATAGCATTCTCTCCGAGTTGCATATACCATTTTTTCACGTTGCAGGAAGATTAAAAACGAAAAACCCGTTTTTTTAAACGTCATTTATTGACATTTTAGTTACAATTATTTTAAAATTAGTAACCTCTATGGTAAATTTTAAAGTTGGTGGCACTGTAAGTCATTATGACAAGAGCTCACAATTATATCAAATTCGAGGTTAGCAGGTTAGTTTTTGCATCAGTTTGTGTCAAAACTGACGCAAAACCTAACCTGATAACCTCGGATTTGGCATAATTGTTGTGTCAGTCATAATGAAAACTCCCTAGGGAAATTTTTATCTTATTTAGTCTCTAGGGAGCAAATGTTCTACTTCTGTCACAATTTTGATGCTATAGAAACGGACTTCTACTCCCGGTCGTGGAAAAAAGATATTTTTGTCAGTAATAATGTATTAAGGGCAAATGCTTTTGCCGGTAAAAATGTTTTACGAAAGTATTTTGTTTTGGCAATGTCACAAGACAAACTAACTTGATCAAATTAAAGCAACATATTTGGTGGTTGCCGTGGATGCAACTGGCAAAAGAAACTGACAAAATCCCAAGGGAAAATTTCGATTTTTTGCCACTACAAAAACACACGATTGGTTGAATTTTGAAAAAGCATGGCTTTTCATTGGATAATAAGAGATGTGGGAAATAGTCCCTTTTATATCCCTTGAGGTTGAATTTTCGAAAAAAATGTCTTCGTAGATAAGATTTCTAAATGTTATTGAGATTTTCTGATTATCTATGAGTGTGTCAGTTAACATTTTATATATTTGATATGCATTTTAAATATTCTTCTATTCCGGTTAATGTTCACCTTCTACATTTTCGTTTTATAGAAATATTAGTACATATCATGATTTTAATTCACACCAGATTTTCTGACACTGTAATGTTCAACATTCAGAATAAAGTAATTACAAACAAAATTTAGCGTGTTAGAATGCTTAATAGTTCTAGTATTTCAAACTTATAAGTAGTAAATAATTGACCTATAAAGTAAAGCTATTATGACCGTCGTAGTCACTATCAAAGGACATTAGACTTTCGTTATCTAACGGAGTGTAAATGGAAAAGCTATAAGATTAATGACAATAGTGAAGTCTTTATAATCGTCCCAGCCATTTATAATTTGCTTTACAAGTTGCTAACGTATCTCATGATTGCGTTTCTGGGTTTATACAAACAATATGAAACGGCTTTGAATAAGCAATTGTTATAACCTACTGTCTGTATAATTTATTACTCCACGCAATTCAAACGTCAAACATTAAATGACAACCGCTATAGGCCGCGCGTGAGTAGTTCAAAAAGTTCACATGCGGAGTACTACGGGGGAGCTGCAAGTGGATTTGCGTTCTCGAGCGTAAGCAAATAAATATTTTGACTTTATGGTTTTAAAGATATAGAAACCTTGAAAAATCAAAGTAAATGGTGTTGGCTTATCTACGGAGAGAAAGTTTTAATATAAAAAAACTCATACAAATCGGTCGCAAATGAAGTGGAAAAAAATCAGCCTTATGTTTTAAATACGAGTATATGCATTGATAATCTCTTTTACCGAAAAAAACAGGAAACTAAAATGGTATAAAGAAATATAATAAGCTGGTTAATGATCTAACAAAATACAGGGGAGCTCGATTTAAAAAGTTGTTGATGTAAACGCCACTACTTCAAATAGCAATCTTACAATGTCAATGATTATGAATAAAAAAAAGTTTCTTAAACACAGTTTTAAATTTTTGGAGGAACTTGAACCTGATGATGTTAAACCAAGTATGTATGTACCAACCACACTGTATACCAGTCTAAAAATATTGTATTTGGCATCAAACGAACAAGGGCTATATAGTACCATACGAATCTAAACTAAATATTAGAAAAAAATCGTCCAAATTTGATTAATTTGAGGTAATATGCCGCGTTGTCTTATAATATCTGCCATTTTCTTTGCATCCGAAATTTTGCATTCGCCAGGTGGTCTGATCTTCCTTCTTGTTTTCTGGCATTTTTGTACGCATATTTTTATATTAACCCGTTACTTTAGGATTTTATCGTAATATGATGTTTTGAACGGCAACTGATCAAATAACAAAAAGATTTAAAGAACAAAAAAGTATTTTAATTCGGTCAAATCATGTATTAGCTTTTACTGCAAGCACTTTATCTACAACGGTTGTAGACTTTAAATGGCTGTCACAAAACTAACAATTCAATTATTAAAATCGAACACATATGCCACTTAATGCAGGAACTGCAACTACACATCTAGAAAGGTATTCCCATTTTTCGTTTCAATGAACAATCTACTTTGTTAAATTGTGATAATATTATGCAATTCCACATTCATTAGTCATACCGTTTTAATTAAATCAAGCCATATAGCCATATACCATGTTTACAAAGAAATTACATCTTGGTGGTCTAATTTATATTATTAGGGTCTTAATACCTAAAACCTCCTTAAAGAGGAGATATTAACAGATCAAGAGAACCAATGTAAGCACTGGTTTTGTTATCCATAGTTCTACTTATCCAAACCTTTATAAGATCGCTCGGTATATAAAAATGAAATTCATATTTGTCAAATTTACTAATTGTTCGTTAGTACAACAATACTCTTTGAGAATTTAATTTTCATAGCAATTAAGTACCAAGACATGGTCTTGGATAAAGCAACTTCATCAGTTGCGTTTCTTTATTGTTCTCTTTCGTTGATATCAGATATTAAATATTATATATTATGTTTGAACCTTTCTCAAGACATGATATCCGACAATTCAGACTATGAAAAAATCTGTTTTGACACTATAGAGGGTACTTATACTATCTATAACTGTGAAGGATGCCAAAAAGGAAGAGAATATCAATTTGATCTTCATTATTGCTAACCTTATGAAGGGTAGTCGTATTTCACTAGATCTTTTCCTTATTCAGGTGGCTTCCATTCTGTTATATATCTTAATATAGATTTCTCGCATCATTTTCACACATTTCTGTCTTGTATTCTATCACACCACTTCAACTGCTCTAGGTTTCCAGGTATTTCTGCTCTTTTCACCCTCAGGTCATCATCATGCCATCTTTTCGTTCTACTTACCTCTATTTATAGCAACATGCCCTGTCCAGCACCACCAGAGAGGATACATGATTGTATAATAGTTTTCTCAGTTTTAATAAAATTTTCAAATCATAGCAAATTTTAAATTCCCGTATGCTGCACATTCTAATTTTATTCGGCTATTTATTTCAACAGCATTGCGTTGTTGTGGACCGCGTTCCCATTTGTCTAGCTCATATTCCACTTTAATAAAGTTCGTTTCCCATGCTAACTTCATTAATTCAATTTAAATCTCTGTTAACATTTCCCATACCTCTTGTTCTGTCTAGATCGCCACTTTAGATCTATTTCTGTAAAACAAGTTGAGAGTTAGTCTGTATGAAGCGTATTGGAAACGAAGTTGAAGTGAAATATTTATGACTGCTGCATGGTTCTGAATTTATTAGCTAATTAATTATAAATACATTTGCAGTTTCTATACTGATGTACCTATAGACTTCCTTGATGTAATAACCACAGGCTGTTAATGCGTTTCGGCTGAATTTATAGTCCCTAAATATTAGATTCCCTAAACGATCTCTCAAAATGTGCAGCAGAAGAGCAAGATAAAATCTCAGGGTGAAGTGCGAGCCGTAGATTACTGTATGCCCAATTCAAGAACGCAATAAAGCTTTGGACTTATGAGCCGCCTCGGAAATCATTATTTTGGTAAATTACACCGGCACAATATCAGCGGCGGAATCCGCAAAACGAGTCATGGCTTATTACGCGTTTATATTGTTGTATGTTACGGCCAGGATAACGCGTTTACGCCGTGCCCTACCTACGACCCACGCAACTAAATTCCGTGAACCGTCTCCAAATGATAATACACCCAATTGTGAGCATTAGGCAATAAAACACAGTCGGTCCAGAGAAGTCATCTAGCAGTTAATTGGCGTCGGGACGGGTCTAGCCGCAGGTCGTCGGGTCTTTAGGTAACAGTCCCCAGGTCGGTCCTCAAACCGACAGATGCGCCGCCCCCGTCTCCTGTTTACTTATTTACCCTGCACTCTACAGCTAGCAATTTCAGTCCAAAATACTGTAACTTAGATCGTTACTTTTACGAATAATAAAGATTCTCATAAGCCTGAGCTGGCAATTCCTAAATACTTTACCGCTGTTTATTTCATTTGCCAAAAACCACTAAGGAATCTGAATGGACGATTTTCGGGCTCAGATATGAGCCTACGTCCTGTCGTAAGAATTTTAGTGCTTTCAGGGGACTAAAGTGACGATGACAATAATAATATAAGCTCTGAACTGGTTGTAGGTATGTGCAGCGGAAGCAAATTAGTAGACGGTTTCGTTAGAATGAATTTACTATAGGAACTTACGTAAGACCACACATTCAATTATGTATACATAGTCTAACTTATACCAGGACGTCATGTGCGAATTTAGCCATCGCGGAAATGATCTAATATTGTATTTGTTTCCATCTGTCACACCTTGTTAATAGTACAGAACATTATAGATCATTTGCGTATTTGCTCCATACGAATATCACGCCCGTCATGGTAAAGATTCCTTAGGGGAAGTGTATGTATCTATACAATTTCAGGCCTTCTGGTTTATAGGCCCAAAGCTTTATAACTATTGCTCACCACATTTTTATCTTTTCCTAGATTGCTTCAGGTTCCTTTACGCAATTATTAATCTTTTAGTGGTTGTCCCTGTGTCCATTCTCTCCCGTTGGTAAATATTTTCATTAGATATTGTCTAACGATGATGACTATTGCAGGTCGCAATACTTCCCATTAGCTTCGTATTTCTTCTTCTTCGCATTATATCTCTCCCTTCCATTCCCCAATAAACCGTTAGCAGTATTTTCTTAATAGCAATATTTAAATGAGGCGAAGTTCAACCTCAGTTATATACTAAAGCTTACAAGGGTGTCTTTAGCATTCGATCAAACTATCTCCAAGAAAGGATTTGAAGAGGACTGAACTGCTGTTATGGGCGTACTCTTACTCCATTCTTTGCAATGAACTTCAATATCATCAATATCCGAATTATTCCATGAGAATTCAATTTCCGCTATGCTTGGGACATCGATTGAAAAATAACATGAATACTAGCAGATAGTTCTGCATTCACTCTGACATTTCAAAGAGATGTATAGCATTAGGGTCTATAAGAAATCTGGCTGGATGGGTACACGTAATTGTTATCTCGGAAGGTCGTATTCGACGAAAGAGTTATCAGTTATGTCATCATCTGCATTTAGGTGTTTATTTTGGTGCCTAGCGAATACCACAAACATTTTCCATTTCGTCTAGTAGATGTACCGAACACAGAATACAAAATTATTGACCGACTATAATAGGACATGCTATTATAGTGTTCTTTAAAGGCGAAACCATGTGCATACATGAATTCTAGACGTGTTTCGGAAAGATGGAGTTCTTGATAGTAATCTAAAAAATACACAGTTTACCTCGTTAGCACATGATGGCTTGCAATAAATTCGCGTGCCCTACTAAAACTAAGAACAGAGACATTTGGTTAAGTGGAAGAACGGCCTTAGCCGAACTTCGCCAACTTAAAAAAAAAAAGAATTTATTATTATTATTATTTATCAGAATTTATACGTAACCTAATCTCTCAGTAGTAATGTATGTATTAACAGTTAAAGAAGTTGCCAAAATTGATTTTTTAAATGTTGTGGTTGCCTGAACAGTAGAAATAATATGTAATAAAAATGTATGCATCTTCAAAACCGAATATTCTTAAATGAAAAATGGCTCTGAGCCTAACAATACGTTAGTTTTTTTCCGGAATTAATATATAATTAAAAATAAACACTATCTAATAGAATCGATACAGATTTAATGCTAGCTGGACGTATATTTGAGCAATTTTCAAAGAAAAATTTTAGTTTCTAATGTATTGACCAGAAACCTTAAATTTACTGTTTCATCCTTAATAGGCTCTCACAAGAGTGGAATTTCGTGTGAATTTGCTACTTA
Source organism: Agriotes lineatus (assembly GCA_940337035.1). Lineage (NCBI taxonomy): Eukaryota > Metazoa > Arthropoda > Insecta > Coleoptera > Elateridae > Agriotes > Agriotes lineatus. Next base: position 72,993,651 of record OW679195.1, on the reverse strand, counting down.
GTACTTCAAAAACTAATTAACATATTTTGTTACTTCTGATATCATAATTATGCAGAGATTCAGAATTTAGTTCACTATTCAAAAACTGTCGTCTCTTCTCAACGATAACATGCCACCTTTGCCAGACCAATAATAATGAATAGATCTCTTAAAGATGCTCCACCAGTCTAGCAAACATTGAGTAAAAAGTAATGCTAGACTAGGTAGTATTTCACTGGTATCAATCTTTGAAAATGGCGTATGATACTATGTATACGTGGTTTATATTCGCCTATAACAATTGGAAGTACATTGTGACGTCATAGGCAGTTGCAACTACCACTTAAATTCACTTCAATTTACACCTGCGATCATTGAAAATGAACGGGTTATGCATTTCAAATTGACTTAACCGACGTTTTTGTAATTGCGTGCAACGTTATTTTATTATTACGATGGGTAGAGAGTTAGAACAACACGATTCTACTTTAGAGATTAGGGGAATGCAGAAAACGTAATCAACTACGGTAATGTTGGTTGTATAGCCCTGTTCATTTTCAATTATTCTTTCTGTACATATTGCAAAAACAGTATAGTGACTTCAATTTAATATTCATTTTGATCTAAATAGAATTTCAACATTTTAAGCACGCCATCTGAGCCATACTTCAAAAGGTGTTCTTTATAAATAGTTGCGGGCCTAGCATCTAAAACACACGAACTATGGACACTCTTTATACAAAGAGAAAACGAAACTCTGAGAGATATTAAGTATTTTGTAATGTAGAGCTCAGCGAAAGTACAAAGGTCAAATTTTTAGGGTCCGTATTTCATCAGCGAAAAGTGAAATCCGTATTCAAATTTCGACATAAAATGAACACTAACAGGCAACATCAATGTATTGTGTGTATACTAGACAACGAAACTAAAAAGTTGAATTTTTTATTCAACTGGCGTTAACTAAAAACGCTTCATTCGAACAGACGCTAAACGAAACATGGTTGTACTTTATTAGCTATTATGCCCAAAGTTTTCAATTTATCTCCTCAGAATCGAGAACACAGAGTTAATACATTCATGATCTCGGTTTAATTATTAATATAGAAAAAAAAACCTTAATTTAAGCTAAACCCAAAATTGTAGTCTGTGAACGTTATTTTAATTAACCTGATAATGATGTGAACGTTGTAGCACTACAGAGCTTAGCTACTATAAAGAATGCATTTGGATAATCACGAAAACCTGATAGTTAGGCAACTTAAAGCACTTAAGAGAAATGCAGGTTGCATACTCTTCCTATAGACCTCTTTGAATTATTTAGGTGGCTATTGTAAATATTTTTGAGATTAATAATAAAAGAGAAACGACTTCCTGTTTTGAATAAAAAACATATAGAGGCTTCGTGGCGTCAGCAGAAAAAGTCAAGGTAATAATAGAATCCTATCTTAACAGAATAAACTTTGCGATTGTAAGGTTTTAATTAGTAAATTTTACAGTATACTAAAAAATAATGATTTTTCAGGCAAATAGGATTAATCCATTGGGCAGTTTCTCACTAGAAAAGCGGTTATTAGTTAGCTGGTAGGTAAGAAGTAAGGTAATTCATACAAACCTTAATTGGAAGTATCTTTGGTTTAGCTCTTTGGCCTCCCCTCTAGTCCTTGCCCTTTAGAAGTCACTAGCCATCATGATAGGGTGGAACGGTTTCCTCGAGGGTTGTTACGAGACCTTATGGAAAGGAATAATCGGAAACGGAGGACCATATTAGAATCTTGTTCGTTATTAATAAATTAAACCTCACCAAAGGGAGTTACTTCATTGGTTTGGCGATGGGGGTTGTTCCAGTTACATAAAGTCCAACTCGATGGGAGAGGCAGCAATAGCCGGCACCATGGATTGTTTGTTTTAACCATATGTTAGTCTTAAAAACTTTAGAAATACTTAAATGATGTTCAATTAATTCATAACATGGAATATGACAGGTTACTACCAGATAAGGGCATAGGCCATAGTAGTAACAGTTAATGACTTCATAATTAATACGACAATTAATTACCTTCTTAGGGCCAGGAGAAACAAGTCAGGTTACAATTTGATAAACGGTAAATCATAAGAGGTTTAATGTTATAAAGCAGGCATCTATTAAATAATGGGCAGTTCTTATACTTTGGAAATGTGAATTAAGTTAATCGTGAAACTATGCAGTCTTGGTTTCGATAAATTTAAACGCAATAATTTGCATGTGAACAAAAAAATTCTCAACAAATTTTCACCTTTTGTGGTATTACCCTTGATAATATTTTACGTTCAGCTTTCACATAGGTTGACATGTTAGAGATATCGTATCACTTACTTTAACAGTCAGAATTGTTGTTCTTACGTCGTACAGTCTATTAAACTAACTTGCTCCTACTGGCGTATTTGTTAATGTTTACATATTTCATGCTAGTCTGTTAGCAACGAAATAATGCCAACGTAAGGTATTTGGAGGATCCACGTTGTGAGACAATTATTAAATATTTACTATATGGTTTAACACAGTTTAATTTCGTAATAAATGTGGTTGCTGCATAGTATATATATATGTAAATTTTATTAGAAACTGGTCTTTTAAATGTGTTTGAGAAGAAAATAGTACCACTTTTGTAGATAATCAGACAAGTACTTACTTACTTACTTAACTTGGAAATCAGTCTACCTTTCGATGTGCGGATTATGGGAACTGTACCCTGGAAGTAAACAGTCGTAAATCCACTACATTTTAGAGCATTAACTGTTTTTTTCACTAAAAATCTACTTTTTATACTGTTCAGGCGTTTCTAGCCGTCCTTACCAAGTAAGTCATGAGCTCAGCATCTACCTTTGATTTTATTTTCTAACTCACGGCTACTTACTTATCAAAAAACAATAGGCAAAGCACAGCGTACAGTTCGCAAGTAAACACAATTTGTTTATGAAATAATATCTTAAGGAGCTGCAGGGTTGGTAAGGCCTTTTTACAAATTTAAGATATGTCTGGAGACAGAGAAAAAGTGAAGGGAAAATTGTCTGAAATTGATAAAATGTCTTAATTATCGAAGTGAATGTAATATTTCTTGCACGATCGATATAGAATACGAATTAAAATATTGTATTTATAATATAACTTTACAATTACTTACTGCACATAATGCGGCTCTTTGTAGTTATACCACTCTGTTATGTTTAATTCTTGTAAAACAACCTCCTGTTTGTTTACCTCTAGCTCAGTACACATGACACTCTTCTAATTTATTTCTAGTTTTCTGCTGAGGGAGATGACTTTTTGTTATTTAGTCTGTACAGAGAAGACAAATAAAAAGCTTCAGTACAATGATAAGGAGGCTGGCGGAGTTTTTCCTAAGCATCAATATGTGCCAAAAAAACATAAAGCTGGCCTGTCACTGGAGTGTGGAAATCAACTTCAAACAATATTCACAAGAAGACCTAATTTGTTCACACAAATTGGAGGAGATGTATTGAACCCTTGAATCCACACATAAAACAATAAAGAAATTAGAATAAGCCCATTGAATAAATTCCCATTCATCCAACACGTCAGTTTAAAATACAAATGAATTATTAAGTGCTAATACAATACCTGTATCTGATTCACATTTACACTTAAACAATATTAAAAAGAGGCAAGAACAACTGTATTTAACCGACGAATATCCAACTTGTCCATATCCAGCTTAACGCTCGCTACTTCAACATCATCCGTTTAAACGAGAGTTTGAAGAGCATATGACACAATCCGCTATTCTTGCAGATTCCAAAAGGTGAGCACCACCAACCTTTAGTAATAGCGTGTAAGTACCAAAGTTCACTGCTTTATACCTTTTATAATGCTCGGAGGAGTCGACCTCACCCTGTAGGTGGTGCGCTTCACTGGATATGCTGCATTTTGTCGGCGTAGTTTTTGGTTTATATTGAAACTGACTATTATCATTGATTAATTACACTTAAGTGTAATTAATCAATGCTATTATTAAGAAACATAAAATTCACTTTGCTTGATGTATCACCAACTTGAAGCGTGGGTGCCTTAGTCGAATTAGAGGCCGGCCTTGGCTATGCCTTAGGCTTGAATTTTTTACGCCGTGGGCCATAAAAACTTCCTTACGCCCTTCATAAATTCATAAATAACTATTCAGAATTTGTTTAAGATTAACTCAAAAATTAGTGCTGATAAAGACGGGTAATTCTGCGGAAATGTTACGCTGTAGTTATTTTTACAGTTTATTTAGTTTAGAAAGTGTAGATGAGAAATAGGCTGAATATACATTTTCAAAAATTTCCTTTATTGGAGGCCGAGATAAAGTATTTTCTCCTTGGGATGCTGTTATAATATTTATTATAATAGCTTCTCGTGGTATATGCAAACATATTCCCATATTACTTCAATTCTAAATTTAAAGCACACAATTCAATTTGCAGTTCCTTTCCAAGAGGATTGGTTTAAGCAAGACACCTGCCCACATCTGCTTTTAAATGGAACTTGGCTCCGGCAGCAATGGCTCCAATAAACCAGTAATCTATGTTAATGTTACGAGATACAAAAAATCAGTTTTCTTTTCGCAACTTCAAATTGTTTTATGTTTATCACGTGAGATTTAATTGGCTCCCGCAGTATCAAGGTTTTGTAAGATTTTATCGAAACACCGCTATCATTAAAATACTTATGTTTAAAACATTTTCGCAGCGTAAAATATTATTTTTAATATTTAATGAAAACTACCATTCAAAGAGTTGACTGGTTGATGATGGCCGCGAGTATAATAACATTATAATTCACCTATGTGCGCAGATACTGCATATTTAGAGATATTACTTCTAATCGGCGGCCTCAGCGAAATATTTCATTGAAAAAAGTGACTAAAAGGAGTTCGTTAGATGCCGAATGAATTAATGAAGAATGACGAAGGCAATAATTTTTAAGCTAACATTGATATAATTGGCGAGGCGGAACAAAAACAAGACAATGGCCCGGTTGCACAAAGGAAAGTGTAAAGGAAAATTAAGGAAATATTGCTGACGACTATTATCTACCACAAGAATATGATGAGTATAGTGACGATACAGCACTTGACCCATAGACACTAATGATAATGTTTTCTTATAAATTCACATACAATTTCAAGGGTAAATAAAGCTGGCATAATGTTCTGCCACTCCTCCAGAGTCTAACACAGAACAGTCATGTTGTTTCAATTCTTGGTTGCTCTCATGGATTTCAGGGCCAAAAAATCTGGGTTGAAATTCTAGAAACTCCAACTACCATATTCCTGCTTATTCCTCATGTGCGCTTTCTAAACTAAATAAACTGTAAAAATAAGTACAGTGTAAAATTTCCAAGGAATTACTCGCCTTATTCAGCACTAATTTTTGAATTAATGTTAAACAAATTCTGAATAGTTATATTTGAATTTATGAACGTATTTTCGAATTTTGCCCTAATCAACCCCTAAAGGTGCAAATCTGGATTGGGGGTGAATTAAAGAACCCTTCGTATCTCTTATGTTTATTGAGTTAGAACATTATTTTTTGGCATATAGATGTATTTTTAAAATATTTAGAAAGGAGTTTTAAGGGAATTTGAAAATTTTAACCCTAAAGGGGTAAAAGGAGGAAAAACTGAAAAGGGGTAGGAGGGTAAAATTATTAATATTTTTCGCTGTAAGTTGCATTTCACAATTAAATGGGTTCAAAGGATTTTTTTAATTCCACCCCCATGGGGGTGGAAAGGGGTAAAATGTGTTTTCACGAGTTCCTCAATATCTCCTAGATCCGATGAGATAGTGACTTGGTGTTTACTTGCAAAGATTATCAATGCAAATACCTAGAAACGTATTTTAGAATTTTCCCCTAATCAACCCCTAAAGGTGCAAATCTGGATTGGGAGTGAATTAAAGAACCCTTCATATCTCCTATGTTTATTGAGTTATGACATTCTTTTTGGCATATACGAATTTCTCAATATTTCATAAAGCCCTATAATGTAACAATTTGGTTTTACTTAGAAAGGTTACCTATACAAGTTCCTAAAAATGTAATTCAGGATTGTGCACAGATCAACCCCTAAAGGTGAGAATTTGGTTTCAGGGGTAAATTACAGAACCTTTCGTATTTCCTGTGGCTCCCGATGATCATGGTTTTTGGGCATATGTGTGTTTTTTAAATCTGTAAAAAGTGGTTTAAAGTTTTTATTCTAAATTTCATTGTGAAATGAGTAAAAATGGGGTAAACGTAAACAGAAGTTAAAAAAGAGGTTAACGTTATTGATTTTTAGTTTAGAATAAAATAGAAGGATTTCCGAAATTCCACATCTAAGTGGTGGAAACTGGTATGTTGCTACAATATATGAATACAACATTTAATAAGTACATTTTTTATTTTTATTCTCATTGTTATACTAAAACCTATAAGTAATAAGTTAAATTTTGACTTTTTGAATTGAATTTTAAAAAATTGTAATAGGAGATTAGTTAAGTCAATTTGGTGTTAAAGTTTGCATGATTAATATTATATTAAATAAAAATCATTAAGTCGTAAATAGTTTAATAAATAAGCAAAAAAAAACGTTTCGCACAATTAAATTGGCTTCATCAGTTTATGATAATAAGAGCATTATGTTGAAATGGTTAAATGGAAAATTACAAATCTGAAAAGTTAAAGAATAGGTTAGCGAACTACAATAAAATTCCCTTAAAAATGTGTACTTACGGTTTAATTAGTTTTTGTAGAACATAACTATAATCATTACGACTTTTTTATATTTTTTATAATACTATTAAAGTAAGGAGTTAAATGATTAAATTTACATTTTAAATAAATAACTGTTATAAATTATTTTAATTAATATTTTACTGGCTTTCATTTCGAAGCAAGCAAGAAGTCTGAAATTATTAGATAAAACTGCAAGGTTACATACAATATTTGCAATTTATCAGTAAGTGCGCAGAAGTTTAAAACTGGACATGCATTCGTTCAATTATTGCAGGGTTGTATTAAGTGAAATTTGAAAATTGTTATTATAAGGCGATATTAGTCAAGCAAAACATATTATTTAAGAAATGTGAAATTTTAGATATTTTATTTGAATAAATTGTGATAAATAGAACTTAGATTGTCAATATCAGTTCTATAATTAATTGCTGTTGGACTTTTTTGTATTTCAATCATTTCCAAGCATAATCTCTTTTTTAGATTGTTCTCTCTATGTAAGATTGCTGGTTTGTTAAAATTAAAATTATGATAGTTTTCGTTGGCATGGTCTGTTAATGCTGTTTTTTGGTTAGATGGTGAAACTCTATTAACTTTTATTGAGTATTTGTGTTGCATTAATCTGTTTTTCAGTAGCTGTTTTGTTTGACCGATATAAGTGGAGGTACAGTTGCTACAATCAATCTGATACACAACTTCAGATTGCATGTTTATTTGGGTTTTATCCTTAAGGTTTGTAAAAAACATTTTACCTAAAGTATTGTTGTTATTATATGCAATTTTGAAATGATATTTGTTAAGTTCTTTTTTGATTTTTTCAGCAAGCTTGGGAATGTATGGGATTGAAATGTATTTATCTTGTAATAACAAATATACTATGTATAAATGATTATCCTTTAGATTTTATTAAAAAGAAAATTAATATACGTATCAATAAAATAAAAAACATTAACAAATTCAATCAACCAATAGAATTACAACCTAATTGTTTAGGCAATGAATTTAACAATTCATTTATAGCAACACAAGATAAATACATTTCAATCCCATACATTCCCAAGCTTGCTGAAAAAATCAAAAAAGAACTTAACAAATATCATTTCAAAATTGCATATAATAACAACAATACTTTAGGTAAAATGTTTTTTACAAACCTTAAGGATAAAACCCAAATAAACATGCAATCTGAAGTTGTGTATCAGATTGATTGTAGCAACTGTACCTCCACTTATATCGGTCAAACAAAACAGCTACTGAAAAACAGATTAATGCAACACAAATACTCAATAAAAGTTAATAGAGTTTCACCATCTAACCAAAAAACAGCATTAACAGACCATGCCAACGAAAACTATCATAATTTTAATTTTAACAAACCAGCAATCTTACATAGAGAGAACAATCTAAAAAAGAGATTATGCTTGGAAATGATTGAAATACAAAAAAGTCCAACAGCAATTAATTATAGAACTGATATTGACAATCTAAGTTCTATTTATCACAATTTATTCAAATAAAATATCTAAAATTTCACATTTCTTAAATAATATGTTTTGCTTGACTAATATCGCCTTATAATAACAATTTTCAAATTTCACTTAATACAACCCTGCAATAATTGAACGAATGCATGTCCAGTTTTAAACTTCTGCGCACTTACTGATAAATTGCAAATATTGTATGTAACCTTGCAGTTTTATCTAATAATTTCAGACTTCTTGCTTGCTTCGAAATGAAAGCCAGTAAAATATTAATTAAAATAATTTATAACAGTTATTTATTTAAAATGTAAATTTAATCATTTAACTCCTTACTTTAATAGTATTATAAAAAATATAAAAAAGTCGTAATGATTATAGTTATGTTCTACAAAAACTAATTAAACCGTAAGTACACATTTTTAAGGGAATTTTATTGTAGTTCGCTAACCTATTCTTTAACTTTTCAGATTTGTAATTTTCCATTTAACCATTTCAACATAATGCTCTTATTATCATAAACTGATGAAGCCAATTTAATTGTGCGAAACGTTTTTTTTTTGCTTATTTATTAAACTATTTACGACTTAATGATTTTTATTTAATATAATATTAATCATGCAAACTTTAACACCAAATTGACTTAACTAATCTCCTATTACAATTTTTTAAAACTAAAACCTATAGTTTTATCAATCTATATAAGGAGAACGACAATTACATACACATCTCCAGGGGATACGTGACGCATAAAAGGGTTATGGAGAACTTTTTGTTGGAAGAATATTGTTTCCTTTTTACCTACAATATTGTTTTGTAGCGTTTGTTAGTTTAGCGTATTGAGTGAGAGAGGAGGGGAGCATTCTAGAATTCGTTTAGGATTTAGAAGAAAAAACATTTGTAGTCCGTACGAAGAACGGGTATCTTGCTAGTCCAACTATAATACGATAACGGTAAGACCCATTTTTTACTTCCCTTGTCTAAAAGACGAAGGATTGTATTGCAATCGCGAAAAAATCACATTCCGAGATTTCTTTAGATATTGACCTTCCAGGTCCCTAGATGAAAAAAAAACATTTTTTCTCAATCTCGTCTGCCTGTCTGTCTGTTTGTCGATCTGTCTGTTTGTTGCCGGTATAACTCAAAAACTATTTATGGAGGAAGACGATATTTTGCATGTGGATTATCTGCCTTCCTGATATGAAACTGTGAAAAATTCTGTAAAATATGTACAGGGTGAGCAACATAAAATAATAAAACTGCCTATTTTTCTTTAATAGAAGAACTATAACTTAAATGAAAAGTAATATTTTCCACATAGCTCAGGCTTTTACCCATGACGAAAGCGGAACCCAACAGATACAGGGTAACTGCTTTAAAAGAGAAAAAAAGCATCTCACTGATGAGAGGGTGTCTTCGGTGGCCGAATGTAGCGAATGGACAGTGAAAATTTATGTACATTGCATTATCAGGTATTTCCCTTTATGGTTTTAATATTACTACGAACGTGAAGATACTTTCACCCTTATTTTTTTTTGCTTTTAAAAAAGTTGAAATGTTACAGTGTGGCTTATTGTTACTTTCTATCTTATCTTTCGTCGTGTATAGATCACCTAGAATATTTCTGACGCTGTAAACTGTTATTACTTTTAACGCCTAAGTAGTTCTACTGTGTTGTTTTACCCACGACTCCGTTCATTGTCTAGCCATTTCTTTATTACACTACGACGTGGATATTGGTCACATCTTTACATTTGCTCCAAAATTATTATAACGCCTGGTCAGCTATTTGTCATATAATTGATAAGTTAGGTTAGGTTCTTTTGTTTTCCTTTGCGCTTTCTCTTTTGCAAACCTTTATGTTGATTTGTTCGTTTTACAATGCAAACCTTAAATGTGAATCAAAAAATACTTTTAATACGTTATCTTGAGCATTTTCATCTTCATCTTCATCAGCTATTCCATCCATTATGGAATGTAAGTCTTCCCAAGTGGTTTTCATTTCTCTGTATGTTTAGCTCTCTGCATATATTTTTGACCCGCTAGTCTTTTTATGCCATCTGTTCACGTTGTATGTGGGCATCCTATTTTTCTTTTCGGTCTACGGGGTCTCCACTCTACCATAATCTTTGTAGAGCTATTATCAACAAATTTGTCTACATGTCTTGCCCAGTTCCATAGCAATTTACATATGCAGTGTATCACGTCTGTCACTTTTGATCGTCTCCTTATTTCTGTATTCGCTGTACAATCTTTAATGCTGATTCCTAGTATGCGCCATTCCATTTCCCGTTGTGCAATCCGTGGGCTTTTAATAATGCGTTAATCTGTTCCATAGGTTAATACGGGTTGGTCGAAGGTATGATTGATCTGTAATTTCTAGTCCTTCTTGATTTCCTTTTTTAAATAGCGACACTACTAATGCATTCTTCCCATCTTGTAGTAATACAGGTGTTCCGCCATAATTAAGCATTTCTACCATTACTTCATCGTCTCCCATCTATGATGTTCTCCGAACTTGTACATTATGATCCCATTTTGTGCTTTTTTATCGAATGCGGTGTTACTGTTGTTTCATATAAAGTGTAATAATAATCTACGATGACTTCAATTAAATATTCTTCTTGTGTTATTGATTTTAATGCATTTTTCAGACTTTTTCCTTCTTACAACGTTGTTTCGGGGTTTTGCTTTATTATTCTATTTATTTCTGATATGGAAGTCGTGTTTTTACTTGTATTGAGTTGTATTCGCTTTCTTGTTTAAATAGAATCAAACTTTTCTTTACCAATATTTTGCTGCTTGTGGCTGTCCTATTCTTTTGTTAATATTTGTGATGTTTATGGAATGCTTTTTGTTTTATGTTTGTTGCAATAGTGGAGAGTATCTTGTACATTTGCAAAATGTATTGGTATGATGTGTGTATAATTTGATAGTATTATAATTTTTTTTAAAATAAATTGTTTTATCATCTCAAAGGGTTGGGTTTTCTATATCCTAGCAAATATGATTAAATGTAGGCAATACATTTGCCAATAAGATTATCGTGGTTTTTATGAATGTTAAAAGTGGTCGCCTTAGCCACCGCTTGTTTATCCAATGGGATGGCTAGAAAATTAGATATATTAACTGATGGGAACAACTGATGACACTCCAACCTCACAATTTATTAAAACAAGTTGGCTTCGAATTAATAATTACTTCAGTAATTATGTAAGATTGCGTTGCCTAAGTGATTTAACAAACGTAAGTAAATACACGCCACAACAAAATACTCAGGATGCGCTTCTTTCAGAAGGAAGGATAACATTCTATCTTTATTTGGCTTCCCTGGTGCAAAATAGGACACCAGGCACCAGCAAGTCCCGCGACTGACAGGGGCTCTATGTTCTCTTCGTTGGTCTGCTGTAACAAGCCAGATACTTCTTCAAAAGCCGCCTGCAGCTTGAAGCACTCCAAAACTGCTTACAACTCGTCTTTGCCATAGTTGTAGGGCTCCGCACTGCTCAGCACAAATGTCGCTACCTCCTTCCGGCTTTCCAGGGCTATGCTAACCTCGCAACAGCTCCAAAAACTGCCACAGGAACACCATCTATCACTCGACGTACTATTCGACACTTTTTAAAACTCCTGTAGGGATGCAAGGAATCAATACAACCCATCTACATCCTGCCCAAAAGACACTGCACTAATTAGAAAACACTAAATTTTGAAAAATTGGTATTTATTCGCATTCAAATGGATTATTTGTTGAGAAGTCAAAATAATACACGCAGAGCTTGGCGTTGCTTCCCCCTTCCTGTGGTTTTATTCATCTTACATTGTTATTCATTATTTCTATGACCGCTCTGATTACATTTTATGTTTTAATCAAGACTAATACTATTTTTAAATTACTAACTCAAAGTGAATGCTGATCATACAATTTGCAAAATTAAAGCTAGCAGATGTATGGAATATTTTGTAAAACAATATTTGAAATTGTTGAAATGTTGTGCATTGCTATGAACATTTAAGAGGCTTTAAAAGTGTTCATTGCAGTACATATTTTTTTTATTCGGTTCTTGGGTATGCCCAAATGCAAAAACCAAATTAACAAAAAACGAACAAACGTAAGTGATTGGTTAAAGTGAGAAAGCGCGTTTAAGGTGGATTCGCCAAGATATAATCTTATTAATGGGGCCGTTTCTTCGTAGGATCACGTTCTCGTAATTTTTAAATAAATAAAATCACACTGAAATCAAAATTGCCAGTAATTCACAATTGAAATTCTTAACACGAAGTGTTGACAAAACGAAAGTTGGGCTAAACGACTAACATCTAATTAAATGTCTGCTTTCTTTAAAATAACAAGAATGTAAAAGTAAAACAAATATTTGTTTCTTTTAAATATCTTTAAAAAAAGAAAAGAGTTGGGTTCTTAACTTGCTTGGTCCCCATTTGTGCCGAAAATATAAATAACAAATAAACAATATATTTTTTGACATAAAGCTCGACCTAATGGTACCTAATTGGATTTTTCATAACTATTATATTTCACCTTTGGTAGTCCCCAGTACCACAATTGAGATATAAAGTATTAGTTTGGTTTAGTCCATTTTTGGACGTTACACTATTTCCAACGAGAAATAGCACATTTATACAATTTGCACCGCTAGTTTTCAAAATCTACTTAAGATGTCGTCCAGTATTCGAAATTGATAAATTCAGCCTGTACAAATTTTCCGTTTAGTAGTCATCCTAGATGCTTCTCGAACAAGACGTATTTTATGTGATGTAACAAAATTATTATTTCCTCTGGTTCAGTCAATTATAGGAAATTATTTGGAGCAAAACTGAGTTCTGCTATTGTCGAATCTGTATCCTCAAACTGAAATTAAATATATTCAAAAACAAAATCCCAAAGGCGGCATCCTTAAAAATTCTATAAATCCAAAGCCATAACCTACTGCCTCCAACACTGATACACATTGAGCAGTTGAAGTTGAATTTATAAGCACGGATCAATAGCGCTATGGCCGCGTTCCAAATGCATCCGAATAAATTCGAATGGCCCGAGGTTTCAAGCTTTGCCTGGTCTTGGTTACATTTCCATCCCGACAAAAAAATTCTGTTGGTACAGAGACGTTACTGTGAGCTCATAATGCGTTTACGGAGATTCCTAGGCAATGCTCGGCGTGTTTTACAACTTAATTTGCTACTAAGCAATTTTAATTTAAAAGAATTCGCCTCTCTTGTCGGTATTTTAAAATAGTATGCATTATAATGAATATGAAAAAGAACCCCTTTTCTTCATTGTTGTAAGGTTATAAGAGCAACTATTTAAGATATTTTAAAGTTGTAATTGAAACCGTAAATTCCGGGACGGGAAAAACGAAAGATAAAACGTCGATTGCAGAAGTCGGAGTAAGTATAAGATGTTTGGAGTTTAATAAACCGTAGAACTTTTATGCTACCTGTGTTCCTTAGAAGATTTTATAAGTCGTAAAAGACTTAAGAAAGGCTCATTGCTCATAAAGAGTACATAAAATGTTGAGCGTCCGCGGCCAGGCGTAAATATTCGAAATCTTCTGTATACAAAGAAGCATAGCCAAGTCCGTTAATAAAGGCGGTTGCAGCAATACGTGTTGGAACATTCCGAAGTTGCATAATGGCGCTGTTTACTTATAAAGATAATTCTCCATTGTAAACATGGCTTCGAGTCCCAGAGCGGCTACTTTCATACAATCTCGCATCCAATTTGCATGTCAAAATCCGCTTACAGGCTCTCTGCCTCCAACCCGTCTCATATCTGAGACTTCGGTTTGCTTGTTAGCGACCATCCACTCCTAAGTTTTAAAACAAGCAGCTCTAAATGAAAGGCTCAAGCAGCATTATATTGGAGAAGTTGGATACAGACCTAAGCAAATAACTGAAGTTCGCCGCTTCCATAAGCATAAAATCCTCGTACGATCAAAGCAAGCAAAAAGAGGAACATACGCCGCGGGGCGAAGAGATAAGATAAATCAAGCAAGTTATTCAAAAAGAACAATAAATATCGCTTCGAATCATGCAAATCTCGAATATTATCAAAGCGCCGCGAATTACCAACACAAATCATACCCTACAAATACTGAAGGAACGCCGAATGTCTCCAAAAGTCATTGAATTATTTAGCAAGTCAAGACGTCTCGCATTGTTACTAATATTGCTAAAGCGAACCGAACGTTGAAAATCAATTTTCGTATTTCCAAAGATTGGCTTTAATACTTCGTTCTACTAAATGAACGAAGCGAATATTTGCCCAAGTTTAATTTTTAAGATACTAAATTTGGTAGGAAATGTGTGTGTGTAGTGCTTATACAGTTTCTGTAATTGTGTAGAAATCGTAATATATGATATGTAGTGTAATTTTTTTATAATAGTATGAAAATTTCGAGAACAGGAAACGAGGTATAAAATTTTAAAATGAGACTATGTAATATCATATTGTAGTGATGATTGCAATAATATATCCTTATCAACAACACACACATATCAACATAAAGAAAATCAAAATAAATATCACATTGGGTCCAGCTCCGCTGCAAAATTAAAACTCTGCTAGCTTCTTTATCATGTAAACTTTCATATGAATTACGTTCCTCGTTTCTTGGTAACTGTAGTTTTTTTAATTATAATTACTGAAGTTAATTTGAGGTCTCGGTGTACGTCACTTTACTATCATCCTAGTGGCATTGCCCGTAGACACGCAGTTTGAACTATATAAATATTGTAATAGCCTCCCTTAAAGAAGTGGGGTTTTAAATACAATATAAAATTTATAATTATTAGCAAGGGATACTACACTTTATGAATTGTTGAGTTTTAACTCAGTATTGCCTGTCAAACTCAGTGTAATAATAATCTTTACCACAAATAAATGGTTTATTGCTCTTTCCTTATTTTATTTATCTGCACTAAATTAGGTATCAGCTCTTGTGAACATGAAATTAATTTTAACTGTATGCCAAATACTCTCAATTATTAGGGCAAACGCACAATCTTTATGTGACAATTATAACCTCTAAATTTAACTGTCACAGCAAAATTATCTGTGGTCGCAAGAAAAACCGTAACATTGAATTTTAAACACCAAAAGGGCAAGGATGCATCAGGTAAATACGATTAATTCTGTAACGTAGCAACTGCTAACCCCGTTTTGTTTCTAGTGCGACGTCAAAACCCACGCGCGATCGCTTTTTGTTCTGCATCCGGCAAAAACTGAAAATTCCGCGTCAACTTGCACTTTCTAAAGACGCTATTTAAATTACTCGAAGCTTTACGGACTTGGACAACTGGAACCTGGTGTTACACCTCGTAGATAGTCTGAACTTGAAGAACCCCGCGAATTCTGGGGCTGCTGTAAGGGCTTCCTCTAAAATCCTACCTTAATCGGAGACTTTTCGGACGTTGGTTACACTTTCCAATGACGAATTCCTGAAGGTCCTCTCTATATGTAGAAGACACTCTTTTTGCTGAGCGATGCTGCATACTCATGGAAATGGGCCCCCGAAGTTACTCGCATTTGGACGAATCTTGTTGTTGGCTAAACTGCTACACCTAGACCTCTTAACACATGGCACACTGGTGAATAACTTTACTGAATAACTGGTATTACAAAAG
The DNA here is from genome assembly GCA_940337035.1 of Agriotes lineatus. Taxonomy (NCBI): domain Eukaryota; kingdom Metazoa; phylum Arthropoda; class Insecta; order Coleoptera; family Elateridae; genus Agriotes; species Agriotes lineatus. Next base: position 72,977,806 of record OW679195.1, on the reverse strand, counting down.
ACTTTTTATTTATAATTTAATGCGATAAAATGTGGAGCTCAATCTGGCCCCAGCATGAATTTTACAAGCTTGTTTGGTAATCATCAAAAAAAGACTGCCTCGTAACTTAGCAACTAGATTTTAAATTTTTATAAAGCTCAAATCCGTCAGTTACAAATTAGATTGCAGTGGCCCTTCCGAACATTTGTCACATCTGAATCGTAACCCTTCTGAAACCTGCTTTATCTCATGCTAACTTACTTACTGCTGCTCACATTAACTGTATTTATTAATGTAAGGTACTGATTATCTTGCAATAAATAAAATATTTAATTCTGTGCTTCAACATGTTCGTTTAGTTAATTCGGCAATCTGAATTGCTGTGGGCCGTAAACCATTACAATATATACATGCATGATATCTTATTCAAATAAGGGGGAAATTACACAGGGTGTAAACGGAAATGTAGTACACAGAGCAGAAACGTAATATTAAAAATTACCCCTAGTTAAGATCCGAATAAAATATTGTTGGCGGGCTTTGTTAAGATGGCAGTAAAAATATTGTTTGTTTTGATGTTTCCTAAATAAATAACTATTTACGTAACGCTGCTTCTTTAAATTTAGTTTATTTAAGAATTAACCGTTGGCATGGTAAAATAAACAAAGTTGCTATGTTATACGGCTCCTTCGTAATTTTTAACGTTGCCCATGTATTACATTTCCTGTTGCACCCTGTATAGTAACTAGTTATTTATGATCGATCAATAATATGCCTTCTTTCCTCATTATGAGTCGTAATGCAAGTTTTTTTTTGCACTTCGGGCCATAAAACCCTTTATGTACCATCAATAATACGCGTTCTTTGAGCTTAATTTTTAGACTTAAAGCAAATCGTTCTCGGGAGTTAAAACTTATCTGTGAATCAAGAGCATTATGAAGATGTTCAGGCGCGAGAGGCATAAACATCAAGTAATGCCCGTGGTGAACACAACGTTTTATTTTCGACTTTGAATACGTAAATAGACAAGCTTCAAAAGCGACCACTAACGCCCTAGGGCGTAATAATTACGTCCACTCATTATGAGAAGGTATAACGAGTGCGCGTTATCATTCTAACCGCTCTTTATAGTTTACGGCGTTATAGACTGCTTTGTATATCTTGTATTAAAGACAGAATTAGCAGATAATAGAACAATTATTAATTATAAACATCTATTGATGGAAACCAAATTTATAAAGATAATATTCAGCTAAAATAACTCAAAGAATTGCCTTCTCTTTATTGGCTACGGTTTATATATTCTGAATCTTCCTTCTTAAATAAAATTACAATCGTGCATAAAGTTTTGCATACACCCCGGGTGTCTGGGCGCCCTAGGACAACTCACCGCGGCCGTGTAAACCACGCCAGAGGCGAAAGTCTTCTGAGTTCAGAGAAGGGTTTCGCCTCTATCGTATTTTACACGTTGAGCTACCGTGCTCTTTTGTTTTTTCTTCTGATGAAGCCCCTTACGAAAGTGGGCGAAACGTTGAATTCTTTGACTTCAATAATGACACGGTCCAATACTGGAAGAAAAAATATTATTTGCTGCGGATGCGCGAAATCTTTCTGCTGGTTTTGAATGATGTTTTTACTCGGTTTCGTTTGGCCAAAGAAAACTGCATTCTAGCGCAGCACAACGTCATTTCGCGCACTAGATGCACAAATAACTATTATATACTATCGATTAATAACATGAGTTTCTAGAGCTCGTATTCAGACACAATACAACTGGGTTTCGCTCGCTCACGTCATTATGGTTATTATTTATAAACACGCATTAATGAAAGCCATAGCTAGAAAGGTAATACTTAGTTAAATTCGCTCAAAAAAGCGATTAATTAATTGGCAACGACGTATTTAATCTGAATCTGCCTCTTCTGGGGGATCGCAGTTGTGTAAGCCCCTAGCTTTCATTAAGCAAGTCCTCGGTGAGAATCCCGGGAGGGTCGGAATTTTTCGGCAGCCTTGGCGATTGGAATCGGGCTCGGTGAGACCATTCACAGATGGGCACCAAATTAATTGAGCTCTACTCAGAACCACAGACCTAAGAGATAGAGTAACAAGGTCAACGCATCACCAAGATACACCTCACACAATAGTTGCTGCGCAAGCACAATAGGCGCGCTCCAACTTTGTATACCGAATCCGGGGCAAGTTGGGCATGGTACCGCCAGACGCAAGCGTACAAAGCATCAACCTCTACACCGCTACGTTACAGATAATACTTACTTACTATACTACTATGCAATCCTAATTAGAATGCTTTTACAAAAAAAGTGTAAATGCACATCTCTTTCCGTTAAAGATTAAGTGCATATTGGTTGAAGTGGTAGGTGGCGTTTAAAAATAGTCTATTATTCGTCTATTAGTCTTAAGAATCGATATCTTTTCTAAAGTGTCAACTTACTCTACTTCGAATTTTTGAACAATACAACTCCTGCTTTGTATCCGCTGTATTTTCATGGTTGGCACTGACATTCGTGACATTTCGGAAAAATAGCGAAAATAAACCTATCACTTATTATGTTACCCTTCAAAATACTTCTGCAAATCACCAGCGTAAAAATGAAACGTACAAAAAGCGTTACATATGGATTGCAAGTAAAGAAGGCGAAAAGATAGCACCTTACGAAACTACTGTCATATAACTAAATATGTTTGATAACTGAATAGCCACTTTCACGACTTGGGAACGATTCTATAAATAAGGAAATTACATTTGACAGGCGACCTAAATATGTAATGGCGGATAAGCAACATAATTTTATGAAATGCCTTGGAAAATCAAATAAAATAGGAGCACTCTTCTTACACTACCTAAATCAGTTACTGAGAGTGTGACTTTAATATTCAGCAGCGTTGTAGCAGAGCTTACTGAAGCTATATTATAATATTATTAGAATTCATATATTGCTGCTTCATGAGTTCTTCGAAGGTTTTGGATAATACAGGTGAAACATTTAAATCATAAATCCAAATATTACTCTTCCCCTTCTCTAAGTTTTGTTATCCACTGTGATCCTGGAATTTTTTTATATAATCCTTCTATCGAACCAGCATTACGGTACTTCTTTGGCTTTCCGGAGGTCTCTACTTTAATAAAAGCTTAGGCTATCTATTATCACCAGATTGACTGCCCATAACACAATCCATTACATTTGCTATTTCTGTTTGTTATCAAATCCATGTATTAGTAATGGGTGTATCTATTGCGATATTTAAGCTACCGTTTTGTTTTACTACTATTTATGTTACAGGTGCGTACGTCAATGCTGGCAGGGCACATTGGCGATACACCTTGTTCTCTAATGCATTTATGATATCGGCTTCTAGTATGTTAGATAATTGTCTCAAGGAGCTTAACGATAACCTTTTGCCCTATAAAAATTCCTCAGCTGTGTTGCTTCTCTCCGCTGATTTTTTCTACTCTCAATATACCGCCTTATCATAGAAAGGCCCCAGCTTAGACGGTTTTTATTAGACCTAATAAATTGTATACACTCTTATATGGCATTGAGAAAGCCATACTTTCACATTATAGATTTATCAATATAGTTCAACCATTTTGATGGGCGATGCTCAACTTTTCTATTTTAAATGCACACCCTATACGTTTTTATATTTTTTGGTAGATTATAAATTACCTTTCTTATGATGCCGTTTAAGTACAACTTTGGTAGATATATTATGGAATTTTGTATATAACACTTAAGATCTGGTAACCATGATTAAATACAAATATGAACTAATATATCTATATCTTCATCATATTAAACAAATTTGGTGTAATTTGGCAAATCTAGGCGATTTTGTATGCTCTATTAGATAACCTTCAAAATTTGGTGTAAGGTTCAGAAGAGTAGTTTATGCAAGTGGGGATAATTGTGTTTCACTAAATAAAATAACTTTAACAAGTGATCTTCATCGTCAAAATAAGGCAAAACGTTCCTATTAACATAGGTTGGGAAATTTGTCTTAAGGGAGCTACAGCTCCAAGAAGGGTGAATAATTGCACTCATGATGTAACGAATTGCAATCTTTAGGTGCTCTTTTATAGAAAACTATTGGTCTGAGCAATACGAAACAAGATTACCTTTTTTGCATAGAGAAAATCTAGCATTTTCGATTATGTAGGCAGAACTGACTAAAATGTTGACTGTAAAAGGTTATGATAGAAAACCCTTACATAAAAACTGCCCATTCTGAACCTAGTACCAACATTTCTCTAAGGTCATATTCTACGGCAGACAACAACGCAAACACATTCCAAATTACACAAAATTTTCTTTATCGGAAACATACATCAATAATATTAATTCACATTTTTTGTATTTAATCGTGGTTATGTAGGAGTCGTTCCGGGTCATTAGTAATTAGTTTCGCTATTGTTTTATTCTTTAGATTAGTTGTTAAGTTTTTTTATCCTCATTATTGCTACAGATTAAAAATATGTCGTCCGTGAATCTAAGGTGACTTAGGTACAGGTATTTAATTTGTTTTCTGAATTATGTCATTTTTGACAGTGGTCTATTATGAGATGTTGTATCGGCCTTTTTCCACTGTCGTTTCGGGAGTTTTAGTCTACTCTCGTCCTCAGGTGAATGCACTCCTGGTTAGTCCTGAGAAGGACTGATTTTTGTATGTCTTTTTCACGTACACTCGGTGCCTACCCCGGGGGTTTATACTTTATACTTCATCCAATCCGTTAGGCGAGTTGGTATCCGTATATGCTTTAACAAATAACGTATCATCAAAAATTATGTTCATCTAGTATGGCTATGGAATAGTTTCTAAATTATGATTGCAACTACATTTACACTTAAACGTCAAACTTGACATTTATTTTTAAGTTACTAATATAGAATGATCAATAGTAATTTCCGTTACAAGTATAGAAAGTGGAGCTTTTCAGTACGAGTAGGGAAAAGCCACTTTTATACGGGTTTCGTATAATATTTTTTCGTACACTACCATACAAAACGGAATAATAAATTTATCCTCTCATCTGAATTTGCCGTAAAATTGATTAATTAGAAAGTTACACTTTGCGCTATTTGTACGGCAAAGTACTACTTTGCCGTACGAATACTGCAAAATTAATCTTTCTAATTAATAAATTGTACGGCAAAGCACCTCTTTCAATGCTAGTGTACGAAAAAAAATATTTTCATCTAGTATGAACATGGAATAGTTCCTAATTTATGAATAAGTTACTTAAAAATCAAATGTCAACTTTGACATTGAAGTATAAACGTAGTTACATTCATAAATTAGGAACTATTTAATAGCCATACTAGATGAAATTAATTTTAGATAATACTTTAGTTGCATTCATACATTAGTAACTATTCCATAGCCATACTAGATAAACATAATTTTTAATCATACTATATTTTAGCATTCTCAATTAGAGCTATTGTATATCTACTGTTTACCCTGCAATTTCTTAAGGCGTTAATGCTGCCCATAGCTACAGTGAGTCAAATGCTTTTTCGTAGTCTATCAAAGTTATGTATCGGTCGACGTTGTACTGATTACATATTTGTATTAAAGTTGTTATTGTTTGTAGATGGTCGCATGTATTCAATCGTGATCTGAATCCTGCTTGTTCGCAAAGTCAACTAGAGTGAATTTCATTGGTTAACCTATTTGTTATTAACCCTGTGAAGATTTTGTATATTTAGGACACATATTAGACTTATAGACCTGTAATTATCCTATAGCTATGTTCGTTTTTGATGAATTAGGATTACTTTTGCTGTGTGCCATACTGTATAGAGTTTTCCCTTCTCTAGGTACAGTCGGCGCCTTAGAAATCGGGACACGTAATATGTTCTTCTAGTCTTTGGAGTATTCTTGCTCCGGTTACTTGATTAATGTGAGATGGCATTTCGTAATTGACAAACAATAAACAATCTGACATAACAATTAAAACCATAATAACTGCAAAAGCCCAGTTTATACACTTAAAAATTCATGCAAAATATATCATAGTAGTGTCTAGTGTCCCGATTTCTAAGGCGCCGACTGTACGTGCTATATAACTATAATGCTATAGTATAAGTGGAGCAAATACACTACAAGTAGAATGATTACATTATTACAAGGTAATTGGACATTACCATTTATACTACCAGTGTCCTAAACATGTTTCTGAGGAAGTGCACGTAAAAAAGAATTAAATAAACTGGACGTAATTAGTTTTCTTCAAATATCTGTAGATATTGTGGGCATATCATAAAGTTATTACACGAGTTTGTTCATTAACTAGCTGCATAAGATCAAAGTGGCAAGAATATCAATATTTACAAATATTATTAAGTTTGTAAAGGAATTTATGATAAATTCTATCTTATATAAATCAACTTAACTTTATTTTAACATTGAATTAGTGCAGGCATTTTTTGAAAATTTCATTTTTTGGAATTCCTTCTAATCAACAAACTCTACTTGGATAAAGTTGTATAAATGGCTAGTAGATATAGATTAATTCTACTTCTTATGTACCTACCTGAACTATAAGGTAAATAATATTACCATCCGTTTAATCTCTTATTTTAAGCCGAAACAAAAAAAACACAGTAATAAAATATAATTTTCTGAATTCTTATTTTATCAACATCGCCTTGGTGGTGCAGTGGGTAGAGTGTCAGCGTTGGAAGCCTTTACTTCGCATCTATGGATGAGTGGAGCTTTTTCCGCAGCGCTCTGGATCAATACTGAGCCATGTGACCAATCGACGTTTGTATATGTCGTAGTCATAATGCAATATTAGGCTTTTTACAAAATGTCTAGGGATTTTATAAAAAGCCGGCAAAACGCGAGCGAACAAAAGAATTTTCGTTATGACTAGACCAATTCAGGCTAATTGATAAAATGCCGGCAAAATGTGAGCAGAAGAATATATATCTCGTTATGACTGATTATTTTCAGGCATTTTACAATTTGCCAACAGCGATGTAGTCTAAACGCGCAGTATTGCGTTCCCGATACAGTTCGCGTCAACCTAAACCTAACCTCACATAAAACGTGATAAACTAAAACGTGGGTATTGTTTTGTTGTTTATCAATCAATTTGTATTGATGAACATCTAGTCGTAAAGCGAAACTCTCTTGACCAACCTATTGTGTACAATGTATATAATACCCATGGAACAGTACTTTGATGTGTTAGAATGTCATCGAAATACAGAACATGGTGGGAGGGATAAAATGCTATTTGCCTTAACAAATAAATATAACATTCGCAGAAGAGCGATCGAAATTTTCATTTCAGTATGCTTGGACTGTCAACTTAAAAAATCGCAACCCCACAAGGGATTAGTTGTGCATCCAATTCTTTCTAAAGATTTTAATGTTCGCGGGCAAATAGACTTGATAGATTTCCAATCTGCCCCTGATGGGAAATATAAATGGCTTCTCAACTATCAAGACCATGCCACAAAATTTTTGCATCTACGCCCTTTACAAAAAAAAACGTGCCACGGAGGTGGCTATAGAGTTGGTGAAAATATTTTTGGAGTTTGCATATTGCAAAATGACAACGGCCGGGAATTTATTGCTTCGGTAATAGAAGAAATTGTCAGCTACTGGCCTGATTGCAAAATTGTTCACGGCAGGCCAAGTCACCCTCAAAGCCAGTAACGTGGAAAGAAATAACCAAGATGTTGAACACATGCTTCGTTCCTGGATGTCCGATAACTCCTCCACAAATTGGTCCCTGGGCTACTGGTTTGTACAGTGGCAGAAAAATTCTTTGAGGCATCGCATTATTGGAAGGCCTCCGTACCGTGCATTATTTGGAGCTGACCCGAAACTTGATTAGAATTAACAAACCTGCCAGACTGTGTAATTAAAGAGCTTCGAACAGAAAAGGAACTTGAAGATATAATGCATTCTTCACAGACAAATAACACTGAACAGGACGTACAACTGGGTAATACAGAAGAAAATGCGAATGAGACTGTTAGTGATACTGTTGTGTATTGTTACGCATGCAGTGACAAAATCATAGAAAAATCTAAATTCACATGTGAGGCATGTAATGGTACAGTGCATTTGAATTGTTCATTTTTAAGTTCAGGGCCATCTTCAAAACCGGAAATAAGGATTTGTTGTCATTGTAGAACTGAGAATAGTATTGAAAATGAAAGACAGAAATCTTACTCTCACAGACATCCAACAAAAAATTTAAGTCAATTGAAATCGGATCATATGTTTATTTAGCAGTTCTTAAGGTAGATCGAGGACCCCTAGATTCTAAGAATCTAATTGGAAAAGTGATGGACCTGAAAAATGATCTCTACAAATTAGGTACCTCTAAAGGAATTCTCAAAACTTGGTTTTCCAGAAATGATATTCAAGAATCCTTAGTCGGTCTTCAAGATGAAGTTCCTGATAAACTAATAACCGTAAGAGGGGCAGTTGCACATCATTCGCGATTTGGGGGTCAGGGGTTTCAAAAATGTTCCTGTAAGGTTAGTAGCAATCAGTGCAATTCAAAGAAATGTGCTTGCTTTATAAATAACAATTTATGCTCTTTCAAATGTCATGGAAGTTCGACATGCAGCAATAAGTAAACGTAGAAGCATATATTATTTTCTTCCAAAGAATTTGATTTTATGTTTTTATGTACTCCATTTGGTGCAATACTTTAAGATTATGTAACTGAAAGTTTATATAGGTATGTATTTTTAAATTGTGAAGTGTTTATTTAGACGTACGTAATAACGAGATTTATTGGTTCTTGCCATTGTGTCATTTTACTGAATACCTAGTAAGTACCTGCCTAATTTAATTATTTTTGTTTTTACGTTTTGACTATATCACTGTTGGCAAATTGTAAAATGCCTGAAAATAATCAGTCATAACGAGATATATATTCTTCTGCTCACATTTTGCCGGCATTTTATCAATTTGCCTGAATTGGTATAGTCATAACGAAAATTCTATTATTCGCTCGCGTTTTGCCGGCTTTTTATAAAATCCCTAGACATTTTGTAAAAAGCCTAATTTTGCATTATGACTACGACATATATACAATTAACATAAAACGTAAAATGTACAGTGGCGCCTATAATTGGCCTAACGGCTGTTGGCTGAATACCAAAATAAAATAAAAAATAAAATAAAATAAAAAACATCGGTCGACTAGCCTATGGGGTGACTGGGACTTGGACGGGACCACCTTAAGACTCACGTACCTGTAAAGTTGGTTCACCCAAAAATCCAAAAAACGACCTTATTGATCTATAGTATCGTCTGACTTGTTGTGGGAAGGCCTGGTGTCGCATTTGACGTAATCTGACAACTGTACGGCAATGGTAATCGGGAGCGACAGCTTAACATACTTTCTGAGGCTCTCTTTAAGCTGAAAACATAAGACATACCCATTATCTATAATGTTTTAATAAAGAAGATATAAGTTCTACAATATATTTCACAATGTCGTTCTGTTACATCAGTCACATTTCATATAGATTTATTTCACAGCGATTGTACACTTTTTACTTTCAAAATTTGCATTTGTTGCAAAAATTATTTCTAATTATAATAGCCCATCTTCGTAAGACAACGTCTTCGAGTAGGGGGCCAACAAAATTTCTTTCTTCTTGATAGTACATTTCCCCCTTTCTATTTAACTGTTTAAATATATTTTGGTAAATGAGTTTGCCTCATGTCTCTATGCCTAATTAATTTTAGTAACAATAACAAGCCGGTCTAAGTACATCAGTTAAATTGAAAACGGTTAAGCTAAGAATATGTATGAAGTTTCACTTCGTCAATGCCATTTAAATCACCCAAATTCAAGTTTAAATCAAAATTTATTTTAATTTAGCAAAGCTTGTCGCAATTTAATTGTAAGCTGCTAAAAGTAATATCACAGGTAATTGAATTCAGCTCTTATTTGCTTTGTGGGCGTATTCACTGCAAAATTGTTCTATTTATTTAATCCTTAGCCAACACGGCCCTTCGAGGCAAATGTGGCTTTATGGACGGGAAGTTTGTTCGCATTTTGATGGCGTTCGTCTCGTTTTCGAGATATAGATTTAAACGCCAGGTGGGAATTTTCATTAAAAACACACTAAATACTTGGAATGCATACCCAGCGACGGAAGCATATGGATACCTGCACATTTTTATTATGCACTTGTATTTCAGGGCGCATTCATATAGAAAATGCAGCAGAGTTTGCGGTTTACAGTCGTTTTTTATACCAGAAGCACGTTTTTCAGCTGTCGACATGAAAATGTGCACCGCAAAAATTCTCGGACAGTAGTGGAAATATGACACGTTAATAAATTCGAGCCAACGATGCTCCAATCGTATTATGTCCTCGCGAAACTCCGATCTTTCGAGTTCTGCAAAATACGTCACTATCGCTAATTCCACATCTTCATTGAACGAGCAAAAATTATTTAAAGCAAACTCTCGAAACTTCAATCACCATTAACGGATAACCTGAGCTGTGAAACCAGAATAAAATACATTGTGCCAGTGTGCTAGCTATAGTTCATTCGCGAGTATATATTTAGGCGTTTTAAATGTAGGAAATGCCTTCACATTTTTGCAATTTATTGTGCTACTCAACACGTTAGCTGGTGACAAATATAATTTAAAATTTTATTATTGTTCGTAGTCGAATGTAGGCTACTTTTAGTGTTTTAATTAGTTAAAATCTTCTTACTTAATTTAAGGATTTTTTATTTTAAATTATAGAAACCCTATTTAAATTGCCTTAGCAATTTTTAAATTTTAATAGCTAGTTGATGTATAACTTCTTAGCACCACATATTATGATTACCGTGCTGTAAGTACATTTTCTTTTCTTCAGTTACGAGTACCTCTAATTAGTAATTAGTTTATTGTTATGTGCAAATTTTGCATTGAGTAAAACTAAGTTTATATTCAGGAACTCTCTTAAGTTTTCAGCTATTTTGAGCTTTTATGGTAAATCAGCTCTTCTTGGTGAATGTACTATGCAAGACAAAAAAACTGGGACAACTTTTGATTGAGATTTTGGCATTATTTGATTAGCTTAAATGAGGCTTGAAACAGTTACATTTACTATAACCATTTTGTTTCATAGCAACCTCTAAATAAGTTGACTATTGAATTACAAATACCTAGCAACTATACATATTAAGACAGTCACATTTACAACAGACCATATTAACTATCCCAGTTTTTTTGTCTTGCATAGTACATTAGATTGCCTAAACCCTCCTTTCTATTTTATGTGTAAATTTTTAAAATCCTAGAGAGCTGGACAAATTCATACATGTGGTTTGAATCCTTAGAGATTCTCTAAAGTTTAATTCAGCACATGTGTGTTATGTGTACAGTTATTAAAATTCGTCTGGTTATGCCAGGATTAGATAGCATTTTGAAAGCAATATTCACAAGTGGCACCTTACAACTTCGATTCGTGAATTAGGGTTCAGCCTGGCACGTTACTTAAAGTCTTCAAGAATATTTCAGGTTTCTTTCTACCCTCTTTGGTATTCTTCTCGTTGCAAGTACAGTTCTACGCTTATCATTACCTTGCTTCCGAAGCTGTTCAATGCACCTCTTCATCGTGCAAGTTTACCTTCCCATATGCAGAACGACCAGCACAACTCGTCCTTGTACCCTTGGTAGGTCCTCCATAGTTAAATATTTCATGGTCGTTTGCCCCCTTGAAATACGCAAGGTTAGACATTCGAGCTCTCTTGTTGTGGGCAAACTATTTATGGAAAATCTCACCACCAGGGTTTGAAACACAATGCATCACTACCGCATCTTAGCTATAAAAGCAATTAAATTCAGAATGATCAGAATTAAATTTATGAAATTATGTGTTGTTTCATAGTGAACACGTTCGACAACCCTTGTATCTTTATAATAAATATAATTGGCGAAAACATTCCCAGAGCTTTTTATTTGTGCATTCTGACGTTTACTACACCAATTGAGGTGTATAATAATTTGGACGCTATAGGCCTATAACGCGAATTCAGTTTGATAGCGTAGGAAACCCCATATAAGAATTGTAGCTTGCGTGCCCCGTTAGCGCACCGAGAGTCACTAGCGTTTGAAACGTATACTGTCACATATTATTTATTTATTTTATTTTTGTTTCGGGGAATTCAAAGCTCACCGTTTCGCGTAGCACTGTAACAATTTTCTCGTGCTATAATCTATTAACTATATGAAATTTTTTAATTTGTAGAAACAGTAGTTTGCTATGATCAAGTTAAGTTATTTTGTGTATGAAGTAGCGATGTGTCGATCCGGTCGGATTCGATAGAAAGGATCGAATCCGGGGCAGGAGTCCAAGTTTCGGTCCGGATTCGTTCCGAGGAACGAAAAGGTCGCGAGACGTCAATTTTCGCGGATATTCATTCCTTTGGCATTCCGTTATTCAATCCATTTCAATACAGAATACAATACAATGTGTTGATGGCGAACAGCAAAAGATGATGGTGTTCGTTTTAGAGGCTCGACGTCGGCAGGCGACACATGATACGGCCGAAGTTGCATACTTTTTTATCAGTTATCAGTGATTTATGGCTTTTGGCGGGTTTATATGTGCCCAATTGATGTTTGAGACATATAAACATGCTGAATTACTGACTGCGTTACCACTCACCAAAACAAAGATACACGCGTTGTTCGTTCCGGGTCCGGAACGACCGAGGACCCCGGGTGTCTGAAATGCGCATTTAATGTCGATGTCGATCCGAGGATCGAATCCGATGGACTCGATCCACTTGCGGAATGGAATTGGAATGAACGAGTCCGCAAAAGTATCGAAACTTCCCATCACTAGTATGAAGGTTTATTACTCAATTACTGTTTCTCCTCCTGAAATTTTCGTCATAGCGGCCTAGTATATTTAAACTTTCAGTATCTCTTATTTTCACCCGGCTATTTAGATCATCTATAATTATCAGTTCGTTTCTTGCGCCTCCGATGTTCCTGGTTACGATCCTCGGAAAGCTTGTCCTTTATGCCAATTCCCTAATCTTCGATAGGTGCATACTATATTAACTTATATTTTCATAATTCTGTGTGACAAACATTTCCATTTTTTTAATTTACTGCATATTTTCCTTTTTTATACGCACCCTACTCTTTCTCTAGCTCTAGTTTTAGGTTTAACTCCTCACAATCCTAGCAGATGCCTTTTCCATTTCCATGATACATTTACCATTTTTATTTGTTTCAAAAACTACCACTGTACCTATTCAACTCTATATATTCAAACTCTTCGATCAATTCTTGTTCCTTCCCGTTTATGCTTCAAATATTCCAATTTTCAAACTTCTATACTCTTCGTTTGTATCGTATTTTCGTCCCTAGTATTATCCTTGAATCTATTCATCGGCTTGTTTGCATATTCATCTATCCTTGCTCAGCCGACGTTATTTTATTTATTCTCATTCGTCGCTGTGTCCATAATTATGCTTGCTTCCGGTAAACTAATAGTTTTCAATATTCTCCTCTCGCATGGTATTACGTTAGTACTAATTATATCCAGTTCATCTTAACTATACATCTGTTATTAGTTGTTGCTGATCCTCCTTCATTTCTTTCTTCTGCTGCTGTTTTTTTTTATTTTACACTGTATTGCTCTCTTCTCCATACTGTAAGGTAAGTATCTTTAAAGACACGTTTTTGTTCTTTCATGCTTCTCAGTCTACTTCTGCTTTTAACACTTTTTTCTAAATTTTCTCATATTTTTTCTCAAAAAGGGTTCCACTGTACTTTTCACCTTTGGGTTTCCATTTGCTCATTTATCCAGGGCTGCTGTGGGTATATGCGTGTTCCGTTTTCTCTGTTAATATGTTTGCAATAGTGTGTTCTGCAGTTCAAGCTACTCATTTATATTTTCTAATTGAAGTTTGATTGTCTTCCTGAATTAATGCAGGCTCTTCTTCATAATAAGTGTGTTGCCCCATTTTCGGTTTTGCCACCTCTTGCTTATTTTCTGAATATCTTCGTGATGTTCTTTTTGATTTCCTTGCAATTCCTCTATAT
>OW679195.1:72889923-72963660 GCA_940337035.1 Agriotes lineatus | reverse complement strand
CTGACCTGCATGTTATTCCTTATCTGTATTATCTCATATGTTCTGTATAGCCTTGTCGCTTGTCACACACTACCTTGCATGTATTGATTTACTTGAGACAGTCCAAGGTATGGATAGAATTTTAGAGCTGCAAATCATCCCCCTTCACTCATAGGTAACTATTTAATAATCATATATCTATCTAAAATTTTAAGATACTAATGCATATAAAAATAAACTAAATTTTTGGCCTCCTGACATGTAAACAACACATTCATACACAGTTGACGTTCACCGGAACTACCAGTTTACAGTTGGTCGTTATTTTTACTCATCTCGGTGCAATAAAATGTTTAGCTTTCAGAGACCCTTTAGGAAAATAGTTGCTTTGTATTAATAAAGTGTATTTCCAGAAACGCTAACTACGCAATTTCTCGTTCAATCCAGTTTTGGAAAAATAAAGAATATTAATATTTACGACTTTGATTTTTGACGTTTCAAAGCATCAACAACAAAATTTACTGGCCGGAGCTTGCTTGATGAATTGATATTCGAAAGCAAAGTCTCAAATAAATAGAAAATGTTAAAAAAATATGTCGGCCAAAAAATGTTATACAATACTCGTGCGTTTTACAGCTCTCGGTTTTATTAACGCTCTCGGCTTCGTGTCATGCTTCAATAATTAAAACATAGCGCTGTAAAATGCAAGCTTATAATGTAAATAACTATTGCAATACTTTATACAGGGTGAGTCATAATTTGGTGACAAAAGTTGACGAAGCATCGTTAGGCCAAAATAGAGCAATTAACCTGATACACCTTCGCCCCAATATACACCCTTAAAAAGATACAGATTGTTAATGAAAAAGAAATCTATATTTGGAAAGTACTTGAAAACATCCCGTTAAACATTAGGCAACAGATATTTTTCCAACAAGACTGTACAGCTTCCCAATGGCAGAATCGTTACAGAATTGTGAAATGATTTCAATGGTATATATATTGGTTAGTTTAGTCCTGTGAGATGGCCGCCAAGGAGTTGCGACTTAAATCCGCTGGGTTTCTTTCTATGTTTTTCTAAAGCAACTGGTTTACCGTGAGGTAATAAACATGAGGGAATAGTTGCAGCAAATAATTTTTGAGGTTGCTGATAAAATTTCTGAAAAGTATAATATTCAGAAAGTGTATGAATTGCTAGTACGATTGTAACATGCTTGTATTGAGACAGGAGGGGATCATTTTGAACAGTGGCCATATTTTTGTATTTTTTAATCATTGTTTAGTTAATTTGACTATTAATTTTGTGTTTGTTACAATGAGTTTTCAAATTAGTCATTACTATCCAAGATATAATCACAAAAATATAATATTATTAACATCCTGTATATTTTTAAATGAGCGTCTTTGTACAAAGATGAATTAAGTTAATTGCTTTCATGTCGCCTATAGAAGCTTTATTTAAATTTTTTACACCTAATTACGATTCACCCTATATATTCGGGTAATTTAAAGGTGATCTGTGTATTTCTATTAGTTACTTAATATCACAAGTATTATTTTAAAGTCGTTATTTTTCAACTTTACCCCTAGTAATAGCTGAAGTTTGTAACTCGGCCTTTTGCCTAGCCCCAACTACTGAATTGTTACGTTACAGTGTCCTGGTTTGCTTGCTTATCCAGTCGGTGAGCTATGAGGATCTATTCACACCGTCAGTGCAGCTAAGGGAAACTAATATTGGTGAGGTCCGCTCGTTGTCACCTGAAATGTGGTACTTACAGGCAAACACCAATGGTAATAAAAACCCAACAGTTTACAGGAATATATGTAATCTGTAAACAAACATAGACACACAAAGAAAAATATACATAAAAACAAGTACAAAAAACAGTTATGCAGTACACATGGAAAATGCCTTAACTGGATCCTAAATATTCAGTAGCGCATGCAAAGTCAAAGCTCACAAGTGCAATGTATAAAATAATTCCGCACATACGAATAGTTCGGAAACAAAGTTATCGATTGTTTGTAGGACGCGTCGTTATTTGCAGCCCCTGAATGCCAAATCAGCAAATAACGTAATGCCGGCCGGTAATTCCCCGTTATCTGCCAGCGACCAACTTGCTCGTAGTTGCGCAATGGTTGCGCAATTATTGACCATGTTCCAATTGTGTTGGATCTCTTAGCGTGATTGCAAACAGAACTAACCTTGTCCCTTTGTTCCACCAGCAGCCCAGGGATCGCTGAAGTTCTGCGGTCGAAACTGCTTTTCGAACGCTGTCAATTTGGATACCGCTGGCGCCTCCAATGCGTTGTTTCGCTTCTTGGCTTTTACTTCACCTGGAGCTGCACGTACCCCGTGGTGGGCCCACGTAAGACTTCACTTGTGAAGTGAAGTGATCCGCACTATTCGCCTGTTAGGGCGCGAACCAGGGCGACCTTGGCACTTCGCAGGTTTGACAGCGAATGACTTTAGTCGCGGGCTCCAGCGTTATTTCGAATACGCTGCTAGTTATTCCTCGAATTGCTTGCTCAGTTTGCATATTCTTGCACGTGTTCGCACACGAAAACTTATAGCCTGCGGTCACTCACATAGCGATTCGCACTTATAGTGTGATACTGCGCAAATAAACATAAGAACACATACTGCTGGGCTTTATCACTAATTACTATATAATAAAAAGGTATGAAATGGGTAAATACAGGTGGCACGAATTGGCCCATTTCAAGTTTACTATCTTTCTGCTCTAGAGCTTTGCTTCTGAAATACGAAATACGACAACTCACCGCGGTATCTTGCCTCCAGCCTCCTCACCGCTATACCAACTCGCCCCTGTACCGATTAGCGGCGGTGAATAATTATACTTGCACAAAAAAGTTGGTATTGGGATTAATATTAAACTAGGATGAATTAAGACATTTATTGAATAATTACTATAATTACAGAATAGTAATTTACGATGCAAGTAACGTTATCAAGCTTTTCACATTGCGAGAGAATAGTTTGAATGAACGAGCGACGTTAGGAGCGAGTTCGCTAAAATTCACGAGTAATGTAGAAAGCAGATAACGTTACGTATATCGTAACACGGTTTATTTTATCCTAAAATACTAATCTTTAAAAAAAATAGAATTTTTAAAATTTAATAACACAACAGCGAGATATATATCTGCTACGGCTGTGGTTGTATCACTCAATACTGTATTGTTCGTAGCACTGTGAGATTATGTTAAATTCAAGGTTAGCAGGTTAAGTTATGCGTCAGTCTGTGTCAAATAACAAACAAACCGTAACCTACTAACATCGAATTTGACATAGACTGACATTGTCACTAACAATACACGTCAGTACTGCCAACATGTGATTAAATGCTAATAAAGTATCGGTATGTTATTTTTCTTAACAACACTAGTGCTGTTAAATGCATCCTAGCGCAACTCGTTGCTAAGGAGTTATTATGATAGTAACATAATAGGATAAAACAAATTTATTTTACAATACATAAAAACTATTTAATAAAATTAATATAAGCCTTTTCACAAAAATTATATTGTGTACGTATCATAATATTTACGTATATAATTATGTAACTATAATAATTATTCAATAAATGCGGAAATTCATCTAAGTTTATCGCTTATCCAAATACATACCTTTTTGTGCAAATGTTTACAATATTAATTTTATTAAATAGCTTCTATGTATTGTAAAATACATTTCTATTATTAATTATTCTAATTATTCAATAAATGTCTCAATTCATCTAAGTTTATCGTTTCTTCAAATACCTACCCTTTCGTGCAAGTGTAATTATTCGTCACGGCTAATTGGTACAGCGGCGAGTATGCTGGCCGCTCCTGAAATATTGCATTCATCAGTTAAAGATGATTTTTTAATTTTGGAAGTCAAATCAGGCTGTAGCTTGAGATAATTTTAACAATATATCATACACAACACATCTTACAGAAGTTAGAAAAATCAAAATTCAAAATTAGATTTTATAACCTTCCAAACGTAGTCATCACAATTCCAAGCAAAAAATTTTGCAAGGTAATCTAAAACACTGGCTGTAGCCCACGATGTATGTCGCATTTAAAATGTTGGACTGCTGCACAGTAGACCGTTATCTCAGAAATATTAAGGGTGTGTTTAAACGGAGCGTGTGGATCACCGTGGATTCATTCCGTAAGGCAGTATGAAGCCTCCCTATTATTAAATGAACCGTACTTGTGTTCGTAGTTTTAAAAACACAAGCAGTTGGCTTAATAAGTAATTATTTTCTGTTATAATATCCCTATTAAAAGTAATGGAAACTTTGCTTACAAAAACCCGAAAATAGTAAACCGTTGAATGCAGCCTCTATACTTTTTCCGGTTTAACACGGCATGCAGTGTTGTGTATTATTTAAGAGGTATGATTTAACACCATGTTAGGCTCTGGCGTTTACATTGGTTGCCTGGTGCAAGCAAGTAGCTGGAGTTTTTTTATTTGATTAATGTGTGTAATATCTAATCCTTTTCAGAGACCCTATGCATGAGCTGTCAAACTACTAATTTAAAAAATTAAGGGAAACGATTTGTAAACTAAAAAGTCAGAAGGAACATTGTCGAAATGTGATGACTGTTTCAGAAAATATTTGAATCCGAACAATTTAAACTTTCGTAAGAACAAAGAACATTTTAATTTAACTAAATTACCTAAACCTTTAAAAGAAGAATTGGGATGTGAATAGCCGAAGTCAACAGTAGATAATTATTAGAAGCATGGGTCTTATGTGTACGATAGTACGAAGTAAATATATTTTAATAAAACGAAAACATTTAGTAAGCAAATTAAGTTCTTCAGGAAACACTATTTGGTATATAACAAAAACATTACTGTTCCATTTCCTGATGACACATGGCTGTATCAGAATGGTTCGTTAATAAGTTTATGGATTAACGACACATTTGAGAGGAAGCCCAAGCAAAACTATAATTGAGGGCCAAATATTTTCTGCATTGTCTACTGGATACACATAAGGGTTTTTAAATGATTTTGATATAATTCAGGATAACAAAGTTGAGCATCAAGATTGTCACAAAAACACGATTTTTTAAGTGGGTGGAGGCTCAATTTACAGCGGGAAGATCGTGTATGGATCACATCTACACAGTTCAATAACTAATCGAAAAGAAAATGGCTAAAAATAGATCAGTACATCTTGCATTCATAGACTTAAGAGAGGCATACGATTCAATACCAAGAGAAAAGCTTTGGAAATCTATGAAACAACTCAGCATCCCAAATAAACTGATAATCGGAACCAAAAACCTGTATCAAGGGAACACGGTGGCTATTAAACTAAATAATAAGATCGGACAAACCTTTCACACCTCCAAAGGGCTATTACAGGGATGCTCAACGTCTCCTACACTATTTAAGATATTCCTTGAAGTAACATTAACACCATGGAAACAAAAGTGCGAAGGCATGGGAATTCCAATTAGAAATGAACATCTATTTACCTTAAGTTTCGCGGATGATCAAGTAGTAGTGGCACAGGATGAAGAAGACCTAAGCTACAGGATTCGCAAACTGACGGAATAATACTCAAAAAAGGGCTAGAAGTGAACTTTAAAAAGACAGAATACCTAGCCACAGGAACGGAAGACGTCGCAGATCTAGAAGTCACAGACGACATCACAATAAAGGGGAATAAAAGATTTAAGTACCTAGGTTTCACTATCTCCAAAGAAGGGCAACCACAGAAGACATGAAGAACAAGATAGGGCAAACTATGGAATACGCACATTACAAAGAACACAAAAAGATTATCTTTAACGCAATAGTTAAAAGTAGCATGACATATGGAGCAGAGAATTGGGTAATAAAAAAGAGTGATCAGAGCAGAATTATAGCCACAGAGATGGAGTACTGGAGACGATGCGCTACAATAACAAGACGGGATAGGATTTCTAATGAAGAAATAAGGAGAAGGATGTCGGTAAAGGAGGACATACTGACCTACATCGAAGGAAAACGCTTGCAATGGTACGGCCACGTTAGGAGAGCAACACCCCAACGATGGATAATAAAGATAACGGAATGGAGCCCATTAGGAAGACGTAAGAGAGGACGACCCAGAAGATCCTTTAGAGATGAGGTGGACGAGGCCATGGATAGGAGAAGTCTCGGAGAAGGAGATTGGAACAACAAAGAGGAATGGAGAAATCGGTTGAGAGAGGGTAGACGGCAGCAGCTGTAAACACTCTATATATATATAGGATCAATTTCTTTCTGCGTCGATTGCAACAGCATTAATTACTGTGCTAAACTTATTATAATTTCTATTGAACAACAGAACAACCTTATTCTGCCTTATATAAAGAATGAAATTGTAAATCGAAACTAGATTTGTACCAAGAAGTTATAATCCAGACTGAATAGAGTGAGAGGGTAGGGCACTAATATTTTGCAGATCAAATGACATGTAACATGTAAATGATAAACAAGTGTCCATTTATAAATGACATTAATTATTTTCCATCAGTAGCCCTTTACCTTTTTACTTTTTTACACTTGAAGTGACTACCTGTGAGTGTTTTTCAGCTGACAGAAATAGATTTAGAAATTTCGTTGTAACCGTTTACTGCTTAAATTTGTATTAAACTGTGACAGTAGTAATTTGTGTTAAAGTATGTCTCACTTGAATTTGTCATACACGGTTTAAACAATTTAATATAGGAAGCTTTTCTAAATTCTATAATTAAAGAATGAAGTTCATGACAATGTGGTAGACCACATTGTATCCTATAAAACGAAAATAAGCTGTGCAGATTTATTTCAGAACGCGCTCGTAATCGATTACTAATAATAACAAATGAAAGATAAACCTAAAATCCAATTTTCCCGACTCGACCTCCATTTCAAAATCATTCAAGCTTTCTCGACAACGAGCTTCCAGTTTCCCTATTTATATCAGCAATTAAGGTTGGCGGAAAATAAATGCCCGATATTATAAAATGGGTAATAACTCTAACCACAGATTTATTCAGACAAAAGCTTTTGTCTTCGGTCCCGGAGTGGGCTGTCAAGTTATCTGCGCAAAGTGAAGTAATTTGCATTTTCGCCGAAAGGTAAGACGCTTTAAAGCGTCCCACTATTAGACAAGGACGGCTTCCTTGTTTCGGCGAAAGCGAAGGATTGCCGAATAAAACCGGAGCTCTCGATGTAGTCTTACTTTTAGGGGAAATATAAAAACGTCTAGGCTGCGATAAGCTAAATTGGGAAGACTGACACCCCCCGAGGAGCTGTCATTTACACGAACTGTTAAGAGTAGTGCTATTAGAGCCGCGCCGTTTTCTTAAGAAAACCTCACCCGGTGTTTAAATAACCTAAGTTCAAGCCGGCTGGGAAATTTAATCTGTTTGCGGAAAATATGAATAAATAACGCTAGATGTAAGTGTCGTATACGAGTCTCCGTTTTCTGAAAAATATGAATGAGCGTGCAGAAATCCTTTGGAAATGGTTATTTAGCAGAAGAGGGCTTTCCACGAAGTGTAATATTTTTAAATAATTAATGACAGGTTCGAAATCTAAATATAGTAACTACGCATGTGGTTGCTCACAGTCGTAAGCCGTTAAAGCCGCCCTTAAACGACTAACCCCGTACGGATTATAAACGATTTGCGTTTAAACACATTGGATCGGGCTTAATGCAACCTAGAAACTAAAGAAGGAAGAGCTAGTGGGATTATGAAGAGGATTCTCGCAGAGTGCTGCCGTTTTTCAGCTTCTGCCGCTTATAAACTCTTACGTTTTTAGAGAGCCCGCAAAAAGTTCCGGAGAAACTATAAAGTATCTTGTATATTTTATCATCATTATTTTGAGCTGCAAACTTTCGAAACTTTATAAAACACAATATGTTTCACTTTCTGTCAAAGGATTTCGAGGAATCTCAGATAACTGTATTTTGCTTCGGAAACGCAGCTGGATTCTCCAAAAGGTATTTGCCCAATGGGAGTGTAACGTTTTCTAAATTTTCAGAGATAAGCTCCAGCTTCTGTCATATACACTTTGCAAATGCACATTAACATCCATTTTCTAGACAAAGCACTCGCTTTTGTTCTACTAACTCGCGAATTTCTGTCTAGATGTAGTCGCAGGTTTGCAATTTATTGCTCCACCTCAGCAAACTATTTATTAGTTGCCGTATTAAAACGATTTATGTTAAGTACATACTCAGTATGTAACGTATTAGGTTAAAGTTGGCTTATCTGCTGTCGATTTAGAAAAGGAATTACAAAATGAAATATAGTGTACGAAGTCTTTTTGATATCATTCGATTTCAAACTTGTTCAAGAATTTTGGTTGACAAAACACAATCATATCATTTATGGTTAAGATCATGCAACCAGTTCTCATCAGAAAGGCTTATCAACAACCTAAGCAGGTTTTGTAATTTATAATACTTTTCAAAGGTATGTTGTTTGCTGTACGCCGTTTCTTTTTCTTTCTGCTATCATTAAACCTCAAAATTGTAAAAATTTCAAATCATGAAAGCACTTGTATATAGGTCATGGAACAATAAATTTTGCTTAGCATTACACTGTAAATGTATAAAAATATCCATTATACGCTTCTCAGTATTTAAATCCTTTGTTCGCTTTCTTATTTCCCGATTGTCTTCGCAAACCAGATATTCACCTTCAATCATGTTCATTATTTAATAAAAACCAAAATATTTTGCAAAATATGATTCCAAATACTTAATAGCAATAAATATTCCTAGACATTCATTGACACTTCAGCTACAAGCATAACTCTGAAACTACCTTTTACAAATACTAGTAACGCAATATTTCCACTACTTCAAATACATTCCTTAAGAATGTTCATAATGGTTTTATCCCACTTGTATTATTTCTACGTTTTATAAACTATTTATTTTGAAATATATAACTAAGGTAATACCTTAATATCGTAATTAGATGTTTTATTAGAATACAAATTTACCAATTGATTTTCAACTTTTAATCCAAATTTTCATTAGCGTTATTGCTAAAAATAATAGTTTGTTTTTTAAATCTGTTTAAATGCAATATCTTTCGTTTGATCTTATACACAATGGAGAGTGGCAATTTTCCAAGATGTAGAAGGCTTTCACGGCTATTATTTAGCGATATATTGCCACGATTGGATCGTGACATCATTGAGGTAAAACGACGGAACCTTTCTTTCACTCGTAAGAGGGGTTGTCAATGATAACACCCTAAGTATCTAAATATGTTGACACTTTATGGAAAACAACAACCATTTATTTATTTAAGCAAAAACGGATTAACGAACACACGCATACATACATACTTACATATAGCAAGATCTACATATATACATACTGAGTGAGTGATTAAAACAACTTTAAGCTATAACAGTTGACGCGGCGTAATACATGGATAGGCTATGTTAACGAACGGGTTGGAAGTGACACGCGTTCGATACGAGCCAGGCGATAGGTATACACTCTGTGCTGGAAGTTGTAAACCGAATACTGGTGATTGAACTGAATGAGTATGAATCCAATGCTGAACGAAAATCCTTTGATGACGCTTTGTGTCCGTTTACATAGCAAGTTCGTAAGATGGAGTGTTGTCAGCATTTTTCGAACGGCTTGCGCCAGCCGAGTGTTCTATTACTCGCCTTCTCGTCTGCGGGCGGTCAAATGGAATGCAGCTGATCTTTTGTTGCCCAAAATGGTTAATCGTTAACTACTGTGGTACAAAATTCCCTATAGTTTGCAGATGATATGATGATATAATGTTGCCAATGTCTAATAAGTGATGTCGGTTTTTCGCTGTATATAAGCATCACTTAAATTTTACCATTTCGATATTTCTGAACTAATTCTCAATTAATTTAACGTCCTAACGACGGAACATCTCAAGAAGTTAGGGGGGCTTCAGTTATATGGCAGATGTATATTTATGCTTTTGACAGCAGTAATCCATTTTAAGAATTTACTCCACCAGATTATTAATATTTCCGCACCAATATAATTTCTAGCTAGACTTACGTTGTGTTTTCGATTCTTTAATCTGTTTTTCTACATTAATTGCGTTACCTCCACTATTATATACATTAATATTTCTTCCCTAGGGAGAAAATGCATATCGTCGAAAGTGCGTGTCTTTATGTTGCTACTCGTAGTCAATTTAAATTCGTGAATTGCATCCTTTCTGTATAAATGCTCCATTTTCTTACTGCTGTTGATAGGATTATTTCTGTTAAGCAGCATCGTAACTACGCTGTGAGGATGGTCTAGTGCAGGGGTCGGCAACCTTTTTCGGACGGCGGGCCATTTTCAAAATAATTTTTTTTATGCGGGCCGCACATTCAAATGTAACTTAAATAGTGCTTTTATATCATATACGAGTATAAATATTATTAAAAATAAATATAGAAAAAATTTATTTTTTATTGACATGCTATAATAACAATAATGTTAGAGAACAAAAATTTTACAATTCTTAAAAGGGAAAAAAAAAGAAAATACAATTCCAATTAAATATGTATAAACATGTAAATATAAAATATATAAATATAAAAAATATAAAATATTGTAGTGAAACGTCATACGGCTGTCAACATGAACGCACATGTGAACATACAGTAGCAAACTGGCGAAATGAAAGAATTAGTGATGGGCCTATCCGGAATGAATAATCGGAAAGTTTTCGATTTTTCAAAAAATCGGAAGGTTCCTATTATTTCGGAACTTTTCGGAATTCGATTATTTTACTGTTCGGTGCACAAAATTCGGAACTTTCGAAATTCGATTATTTTACTATTCGGTACACAAAATGAGAAAACGAAATGCCAATTTGAACTGAACGGAATACGGAATGTTGTATTGACTCACTTGACTGCTATATGCTGGTTGGCGAATGTCGACGGGTCGCGCCGTGTGCGCACGTGTATGATACGTGAATGGCACTAATGGCAGTGGTATTTCGTAGATTAATTATTAGATAGTACACCTACAGACTCCAAATTCAAGTATTGTTTTATACTATCTATTATGTACTTTATGTGCTATTAAACTTTAAAATATCACTACCATTTTCCGAAAGTCTATTAACGTAACTACTGTAATAATTTGAAAAAATATTTTATTTCCTCATATCCCACTGCGCCACTCAAACTCATAAATTGTTTTTTAGGATACTGCATTGCTAACTAGCGTCTACATAGTTACAAACGAGTCCGGTAGATAAAATTTACCGGCCTAGACCAGTAGTAATAGAACTACTACTGGTCTAGGCCGGTAAATTTTATCTACCGGACTCGTTTGTAACAATGTAAACGCTAGTTACCAATGCAGTATCCTAAAAAATCTTACACGATACACGACCGGTAGAATTCTTATGGCCTTGCCAACCATACAGGTCTCGCCCTACGGTTCGACCTGTAAAGTATTGGCTCGGCCATAAAAATGTTGCTACCGGTCTAATAACGTAAATAGCTATTACTGACCGTCCTACAAACCCAAACAATAGATGCCAACGCAGATAAGGGCTTAAGGCGCGACGGCGAGTGCTCTCATCGTAAATTTGCACGCACTTCATCTTCCTTCCGCTTGTTGTTATTTCGCTCGTTTTCCCTTGCTTGCATTTACGGAATGTAAAATAATCGGATGATATTCCGATTTTATAAACATTCCGAAATGGAACATTCCGATTATTGAAATCATCCGATTATGCCCATCACTAGAAAGAATGCTACACTTGCTAAGCGAGACGTCGTATTCGCTGGGGAGTGGGGATTAAACTTGCGCAGTAAAATAGGTTTCCCGCTATGCTTCTGTTTGTCGCGCATTTTTGTCACCGGCCACATTTCAGCACGCTTACGCTCTAAGTTTGTTGATTTTTTCTAAAGTTATATTGGTGCTTTGGCGGGCCGCCCAAAAAGTTGCAAAGGGCCGCAGGTTGCCGACCCCAGGTCTAGTGCTCTAGAGCTCGCTTCGAACAATATTTTTTTGCAAATGTCTATCTATTTTCACTTTTAAATCTGAAGTGCCATATCATCGGCGCTCTCTACTCCATTCAAACTCTCTGCTAAGGAGGTATTGATAAATCGCTGACTCGCTTTTAAACCGATTTCACCGTCTATGTTTCGCAATAATTAGTTCTCGTCTTCCGCCCCAAAGAGTGCACTGTTACGAAGTATCAATAAGAAGTTTGCACCATCTCAACTTATTCCTTTTTTTGGATAATATTAATTAAAGGTTTTTGTATTATATTGCAGAAATATCAAATTACAAATACGATAAGATCGATAATAATTAATAATTTACAGTTAAAGCCACACATCAAGTGACCATATAACTATCGATACAAAATGAAATCAATGAAATCCTTCAATTATTCTGCGTTTTGATGAAGACTTTTCCATAGCCCACTATGAAAAAATACTCCGTAAAATAGTGCTGTAGGCAACGTTGACGACCATTAAAATAAGTTAATATTAATATTTTGTAACCCTAAAAACTATGGATATGAAGCTAACCAGTTCAGATCTGAAATATACGTAAGGCAGTGCCTTAATAACGAACAATCTGAAATTTTAATGTGGACATCACAGCACTGAAAATGGTGTTTAATTTATTCGAATGTCGACCTGTACTCACTGCTTAACGAGATACGTTGTATACAGTGTATGCTAAGCAATCTGAACATAATGAGTGATTTAGACATCAAGAATCCAAATTTAAGAAAAAGAAAATTCGCTAACAGAAAAGTGAAACGTTGAGTAATGCGAATGAGCAAACATGAGTATCTATTAGGATATCAAAAATGGTGAATTTTTAAGAAATACTATCTAATGTTTTATAGTTAGTAAAATATACGAAAACATTCGTGTGTAAAAAGAGAGCATAATAAAGACAAACCCTCATCTACGTCATCCATCTATTTCACAATATTTTTACAAGATACACTTAAAATGGTATAAAGTCTGATTTTACTTTTATTCGTTAATAAACAAAACGTTCATTCTAAGTGCAAATTGAGAACCTTAAAAAGGCTACGCTTCCAATAATTCGTACTAATTTAAAGCACGAAGTGCACGAAATTGTTATGGATGGGAACGTCGGTGAACTTTGTTATAGCAGAATTGCGCTTGAATTTATTTGCCGGATGTGAACCGCTAACAGTTCAACCCCAACCGATATAATCAGCTCGATGTAACCGGATATACAAATTCAATATAACTTTTATGATGGCCGATTCATACGGACATACATCCGATTAATAATTTATTGGGCACAGTTTCGGTTTGCCGGAACGTTATTGCATGGAAAATTTTACTAGAGGATTTGCTCGAGCTGCTCTGTTGGAAGGGAAAAAACGATAAAGTTCTCCTGCTCATTATGTTGACGTACTTGTTAAGAGGGAATTTATTTTCGTAATAATACGGTGTTCCTGAACCACTTGATTTATATGCTCCGTTGCTTCGGAAGCTCCTACAATAATTAATTTAATTAGTCTTTGTTATTAGTTCTGTTTTCAGAATAATGGACTTGTTTACGGCTCACTTGATTAATCAAATTAAACAAATATTACATCTTAAAAGCGCATCATTATACTTAGCTTTGAGAATAAAATTTTATAATATTATACTCGTTATTATATTTTTTGTAACTGGTTCTTTGTTTCTCAATTTAAAGGACATAATCGGATATATAAGTTACAGACAAGATAAATCAGGGAACAGTATCAAGAAAAATTCACACTGAGCAATAATCTAGTAGCTACTGTCTGAAATTAAATCAGATTCTAGTAAAGCTGAAATTGTACATATACCTTAATAGAACTACAGACGTAATAATGTAAATTGGTCTTTCTAATTAGCAGTAGCAACAACTGAATAAAGTATTTTAAGCAGTTTATTAAAACTCTATCCTTAAGGTTTACTTAGTGCTGCTCTACCGATGATATATGTTGTTCAGCGTACATTTTAATTAATTCAGAATTTGACAGGCAAAGAAGAAGAGACTGAAAGCAACGCGTGTACAGGGTGTCACCTGAGACAATAGTAAGAATTGTTCAGGACAATTGAAGTTATTTAAAACAGGCTACAAGCCAATTCAAAAAAGAAGAAGAAAGAAGCACATTTGCCTCAGTTGTAAGTTAGTTGATGTTGTTAGTAGCCCACATAAAGTATTCTTCTTCATCCCACAACTCCCAGGTGGAGCAAAGGGCGTCTTTCGACGTTTCGAATAGGAAGTTTTTGGTGGTAGAGTTTCTAGCTCTACGCATAAAGTATAGCTACTGCTTAATAACTAAGAAAGTTATTTACATTATGTAGCTTATTAATCATTAATTAGCAATGACTGTGAAGTTTGACGGGGAAATTCAATATTCGAGTGCTTCATTTCTGAAAAAGTATATACATTTTGCAGTACCTATAAAAAATTATATTTGCTTAAATGTAACAGAGTACATTTGCATACGCTTGATATGGCAGCAAACGAGAGAGATTAGTTAAGTTGAAAAGGAACAGTATAAGCCCTAACACTTATCCCTGTGGCATTACACTGGTTGAAGGAAAGAAATCCGATAAATCGCTGACGACTCTTGCAAAAAATGTTCAATTGTTTAGAAACACAGCTTATGTAATAGCGCAAGATGGGGTACTTTATGAAACGCGTTGCTGTAGTCAAGATAAATTACGTCAACCAGTTTCTCCATGTCCACGTGTCCATGAATTGATTGAATTCAGTAGGTTGAAGGTGACTGATCGATCAGCTATGAATGCATGTTGACAGTTTACGATTGATTAAACACTGAACCACTGGGTTTACAATAGAACGTTCTAAAATATTTAAGGGTATTCGAGACTGATAGGGCGGTAATTGTTGGGGTTAAATATATGCAAGTTTTTAAGTATTGGGATAACCCATGTTTGTAACCACACTGATGGAAGTCGACTGCCTTCACATAATTTATGAAAAATAAGGCACAACGGGTAATTCTACATATCTATCCGCACACTTTTTGATCTGTTTAAAATCAGTAGATATGTTTATCAGAACATTTGCTCAAAGATGAACCCTTTATATACGAATGATAGAACTTACCATCACTTTCGTTGTTATTATTACACATCAAATCAATTGGAGTTTTGTTTTTGGCCAAATCGCGCGTGTTAACCTACAAGCTGCATATTCAGTAGCAGTATATCAGTGGTTGGTGGTGAAATAATAACGGGTGTTCATAAACAGTCGTCATCCCAGTTGCTTTGAAAAACAAAATGTTATATCTTTGATTAATTCGTGCAACACAATGAAACGTCATTGAGTACTATCATAGCGCAGTTTTTCTCAATTATAATAGACATACGTTTTTGAAGTAAAAACCTACTGGGATGACGACTGTTTATGAACACCCGTTATATTGTAGTGCAAGTGCAGAGAGAATTCCATTTAAAAACGCATTCTAAAAGAATAGCATATTACATTACAAGTTATGAAAGTGTTGCATTGTTCAAAGAGCTATACATTTTAAACACGAGCGTTAGGGAGTGTTGGAAGTGCCTTCGTGTTGAGAAACGGCACTTTAATAACAAGTTGTATAGAGTATTTCCCAAAGTTGCATTTCTTCTTAAATAAAATTGTTATTAACGTACGCAAAAAACGAATCACTAATTGCCTAATCGGATTTTTACTTTCATCGCTAGTGATGAAAATAATTACTTTCATCACTTGGTTGTGCCTACTTTCTTTTGTAAATTAAGTGATGCAAATGTCATTTTCATAAGCGACGTTGAAATCATGTAACTTAAAGTGATTACATTTCTGAGAAATTAGGCTCAACATTATTTTTGCAGATTCACAGTTAGTTTCATGTTCCAATGAAGTGGATTGAGATATCTAGTATTGTGATGACGAAATTGAAGAAAATATTATTCTCGTTTATTGCTAAGTACATATTCTTCGTACCATTTTATGTCAACGATCAGTGCGATAAACAAGTCATCGGTGACATTGGAGGTTAACCATATTTGAGGAATGAATATACAGGACGGTTTCTTTTCTTTGATATAAATAAGAACATTGTTGAACTTTGTAGAAAGGGAAGAAATACTTATATACGTGATGAGAACATTCTAGATATTATTGTTTAGCTTTTAATTCAGAAACGACCTATCAGATATCGAATGGGCACGTTTTCCGCTCATGTCTCATTTATGTTTTAGTTCTTGACGTATCCTGGATAAATATTCAACTTTCATTAAATACAAATCAGCCACCCAGAAAACGTATGTTTATAGTGTATGGTCTATTCCACTGCTTTATCCATAGTTTCTATTATTTTTGAATTGCTGCCTTTCTTTTATCTTAGTTTCACTAATCTAGTTTCACACGTCTATAAAGTAATAGCTTTTCTGTGCCTCTGGCCTCTGTTACTTCTACTTGCTTTTTTATTCATATAATGAACATGTCCTTTCTATCGTAGCTAAATTTCTGTTAGTTCTTTACGTACTTCTTTTATTCCTACCTTCTCTCTACCATGTTTGATTCCTCTGACCAGTTCTTTTGCTTGTTATATTTTTACTCTCATTACAACTCCTACTCCGAGACTTAAAAAAAAATATTTATGGTACGACACTTAGTTTTCTTGGAAGATTTCAAGAAAGATTAAATAAAAAGTTCCATGCGGTCGTCTTTGATTTTTCTCATTTTTAGGGTTGCTCTAGTCAAACTATGAACTGTGGTGGTTATAAGCAATTTTTCTTTTAAATAATGTTAGGTATTTAGCTTGCTTTCGGTGTTCCCTGTTTATTGTATACTGTTAGAAGCTATACACATACTGAGGCAGACTAACTGTCATTAGTAAACGTATCTTAGTAAGCATATGTTTCACAACGTATGTGCACCATAAAGAATTCCAGAAAACTTACAAGTTACTCTGTTTTCGACCAAATAAGAAAAAGTAAACATAACTACGTTAACTGATTCGATAGCCACAATTGTTCTCACAAAATTTTCTTTTCGGCCTTTTCTCAACTAGCCTTTAAAACACACCAATATCACCTTTAAAATACTAGTTTCTTATGTACGTTAATGTAATGGATAAAACAGCTGCCTTGTTATTTAGCGCACGCCACGGTGTTCAGCAATTCTCCTATATGAATTATAGCTGAATACAACATATTTTACCAGTTTTAGTGCTCTATAACCAAATTGTGTGTGGTTAAAGTATACTGTCTATTATATCTATAAAATAGTTTTTAATCTTGTACTAACTATGGGTTCATTAGCAATATATTCTGTAATATGTCGAAGGCGTTTTCTGAATTGATCTAATCATATTACAACCATATCTCCTGTGACAGGTGGTAAACCACCTACTCAAATTGTATTAGGTCAAAAATCATACAGAAACCACATACCTACATCAATTTTTACTTCACTCTACTGCATACTGCCTCTGACCGCTAAATTCCTCCAGCGCCCTCTTCTAAAAATAGCTCCATTGGTATTTCGCCCTTCAACTCAATTAAAATATAAATTACTCCCAGAAGGAATTATTAAACCGGGCTCTATCCAGAGCGCGCATCTTTTCTACACATAACCGATGATATATTTGCAGCACATGCCAGTTAAGCGCCAACTGACCCCTTTTCAAGTCCCCTAACTGGCAGAAAACTATTTTTATTAAAAAGCAAATGGGGTTTAGTTTTAAATGAATGCTTACTACAGTGCGTCGTACATACAGCATTCAACAGTAGCTAAATCAAAGAAAGTGCGTCTTGTTCCGCTTCTGGTCGAAGTTCTTTCTGCTAAAGCCGCATGTGCTCCGAATCGTTCCCTGATTGCCTTGCAGCGATAACCATAGCACTATTGACTTTCAGTGAGCTTTGGCTGCAAACTAGCCGCAAAGAGCAGGGCGGGGGCTAAAACGGAGCGTCTACAATCTTGATCTACTTGTTTGTAACCCGAAACTGTCTTAAACTTTCCCAATCTTCAACAATATAGACGCCTTCGGCCTATTTCCTGGAACAGGAAGGTATCCTTGAAAAACGTACTTTCAGATTGAGTTCATTTTCTTACGTCGCTTCCCTACACCTGCGAAAATGGACGGCAGGCGTTTCGGGATCTCGAATATTGAACCAATTTATTCCATTTTCTGAGAGTGTTTAATGATGTACCTTTATTCTAAGATTATATTTTAAATATAATACTACGGAAGTAATTTTAGAGAAAGGAAGTAACAAGATACTAAAATTTAGAATCTAGTAGTCTTTTATATCAACATTCTGAAGCGATAAAAGATACATTGTAATGATTACATTAACAGTCTAAATTATATATGTAGTTATATAATTAAGAATTCGTCTCTTATTAAACGGGGTCCTATTTGAATTCGCTTTGAGTGTGTCATCTATGTGTCAATATGTGCGGAATTCCCTAGCTCCTAAGGAACATGAACAAAATGACATTCTTTTAAGCAAAATCTGGCAATACCAAACTTAGTATTTTCAACCATTTACATGTAAATTCGAATTATGGTGCATACCAGCTCAGGATGCACCCAAAACTAGCTCGTACAACTCGTTGTCGTTGTGTGGTTACTAACAGGCCCCTGGCCTAAATTAAAATAAAGAAAGTTAGTTGCACTTAATTTATGGTGATGGTGGATGTACTATTTGATAGTAGCAAGCTAGCCTATAAGATTAGCAAGAAGAAAATATCGTGTATGTTTCTGAATTTATAATCTACACTAACACGTGATTAAGACAAAAGTCACCTTATACCAAAATCAGAGTGACTTGCCTGAAAAGCGATTTAAGGTTTTCAAATTTAGCTGTCATAAATTAACAGTTGCATTAATAAAAATAACATACTTGGGGAACCAATACTACACATATAGCTTATGTCTATCCTTTTTTTCCTTGGCCCTCTTTGATGAATCTGTTTTTGAATTGCATGTTATATATAAAATGAATGTATATTTGTATGTCCAAAAATCCTGGTCGCCTTCAGACCATGGAGATACTTGAAACTTGTTGCAGTTAGAGGGTTTAAAATAGTATCTGTAAAAATGGTTGGATAGTACTACTTATATTTTTCTGTGTAATAAAATAGCTTTCCCACACATTTTCCTAAATTCCTGGACTTATTTAAAATTTACGTTTTAAAATTATTACTTGTTAAAAATTGTGTATAGAACTATTAAAACGCATTTACACATTTCTAAATTAAACGATGAGCGCCTAATTTCAATAACACCTAGTTATTCTTAAAACTAATGAAAATTTTAGAAGCCGTGTAGCGCAGTTGGCAGGTCGCTAGGCTTGCATTAATCAAGTCCTCGGTTCGAATCCCACGGTGGGCGGGATTTTTCCGCAGTCTTGGCGATCGGTGTCGAATTCGATGAGACCATTCACAGTTGGGGACCAAATTAACTGTGCTCTACTTGGAACCACAGACCTAAGTGGTAGAGTAATAATATCAACACTTCACCATGACACACACCTCACACAATGGTTGCTGCGCAAGCACAAAAGGTTCGCTCCAACTTTGTAACCCAAAACCGGTGCAAGTTGAGCACTGCACCGCCAGATGCTAGCGTATAAAGCACCAGCCTTTACACCGGTAGGTAAAAGAGGTTACGGATAGTACATGCATACATACATCTGCAAAAATGATTGGATAGTACTACATAGTTATATTTTTCTGTGTCATAAGACACCTTTTCTACACATTTTCCCAATTGACTTTTTCCAACCACAAGTTCCTGGACTCCTTTAGAATTTAACATTTTAAAATTATTACTTGTTAAATTGTGTATCGCACTATTAAAAACACTTTTAAATTTTTAACACCTAGCCTTAAAACTAAGAAACATGTCACCTAATAAAAATAATCTTTTCATTTAATACATTTTGTTGCCTCATAATGATGATATCCGTTAAAGTCTTGGTATCTAAAGTTAACCTTTCGTATTTTCGTTTATCTAGACCAGGGGTCGGCAACCTGCGGCCCTTTGCAACTTTTTGCGCGGCCCGCCAAAGCACCAATATAACTTTAAGAAAGATCAAGAAACTTAGAGCGTAAGCGTGCCGTAATGTGGCCGGTGACAAAAATGCGCGACAAACAGAAGCATAGTGGGAAACCTATTTTACTGCGCAAGTTTAATCCCCACTCCCCAGCGAATACGACGTCTCGCTTAGCAAGTGTAGCATTCTTTCTAGTGATGGGCATAATCGGATGATTTCAATAATCGGAATGTTCCATTTCGGAATGTTTATAAAATCGGAATATCATCCAATTATTTTACATTCAGTAAATGCAAGCAAGGGAAAACGAGCGAAATAACAACAAGCGGAAGGAAGATGAAGTGCGTGCAAATTTACGATAAGAGCACTCGCCGTCGCGCCGTAAGCCCTTATCTGCGTTGGCATCTATTGTTTGGGTTTGTAGGACGGTCAGTAATAGCTATTTACGTTATTAGACCGGTAGCAACATGTTTATGGCCGCGCCAATACTTTACAGGTCGAACCGTAGGGCGAGACCTGTATGTTTGGCAAGGCCATAAGAATTCTACCGGTCGTGTATCATATAAGTTTTTTTAGGTTACTGCATTGGTAACTAGCGTTTACATTGTTACAAACGAGTCTGCTAGATAAAATTTACCGGCCTAGACCAGTAGTAGTTCTATTACTACTGGTCTAGGCCGGTAAATTTTATCTACCGGACTCGTTTGTAACTATGTAGACTGTAGACGCTAGTTAGCAATGCAGTATCCTAAAAAACAATTTATGAGTTTGAGTCGCACAGTGGGATATGAGGAAATAAAATATTTTTTCAAATTATTACAGTAGTTACGTTAATAGACTTTCGGAAAATGGTAGTGATATTTTAAAGTTTAATAGCACATAAAGTACATAATAGATAGTATAAAACAATACTTGAATTTGAACTCTGTAGGTGTACTATCTAATAATTAATCTACGAAATACCACTGCCATTAGTGCCATTCACGTATCATACACGTGCGCACACGGCGCGACCCGTCGACATTCGCCAACCAGCATATAGCAGTCAGGTGAGTCAATACAACATTCCGTATTCCGTTCAGTTCAAATTGGCATTTCGTTTTCTCATTTTGTGTACCGAATAGTAAAATGATCGAATTCCGAAAAGTTCCGAAATAATAGGAACCTTCCGATTTTTTGAACAATCGGAAACTTTCCGATTATTCATTCCTGATAGGCCCATCACTAATTCTTTCATTTCGCCAGTTTGCTACTGTATGTTCATATGTGCGTTCATGTTGACAGCCGTATGACATTTCACTACAATATTTTATATGTTTTATATTTATATATTTTATATTTACATATTTATACATATTTAATTGGAATTGTATTTTCTTTTTTTTCCCTTTTAAGAATTGTAAAATTTTTGTTCTCTAACATTATTGTTATTATAGCATGTCAATAAAAAATAAATGTTTTCTATATTTATTTTTAATAATATTTATACTCGTATATGATATAAAAGCACTATTTAAGTTATATTTGAATGTGCGGCCCGCATAAAAAAAAATATTTTGAAAATGGCCCGCCGTTCGAAAAAGGTTGCCGACCCTTGATCTAGACCATCGACAACTTCTCGTTCTCTATAGATTAGAGTTGTTTAAGAAAGAAGTTCTTAATGGTAAGTGCTATTACTGTAATTTGCTTGCTAAACTGAATATATCGTTGTCGCTAGACGGCAACTGCCGACCATTTTGTAGTTGTTTAGTAGTTATTCAAACCATTTATGTAATCCGACACTACCATAATCGCCGAGAATTCTAGTTAGCATGGGCTGCAGTCCGTGAAAACTGTAAAGGGCGAGACACCAATATGGCACTCTTATTTCAATGTAATGACAGCCCTGTACAAATATATTCGTTTAGCAATGGCTTCTTGCGGCCACCGTATTAAGATTCCTTCAGTGAACAGATCCAATCCAGACACTTTTTTCTGTTAATTTTTGTTTTAGTTTTGGTAGTTTATCTCCTCTATCTTCTTTATCTTCAGGTAGATGATTGGCGTACAGATTTGCGGTTCTTGAGTTTTTCAGAATTTGTTCTACGTTTGGTCGCAACGTCCTCACTGTGGATCTTGTATGAGGTCACTAGATCAACACACTAGATCAACACACTAAAGTGTAAGGTACCGCCATTAGTTTTTTTTTATACAGGGTCCGGCAACATAACTTCTTTTTTTAAAAACGCAATAAAACTCATTTTGTGAATCAGATTTTTTATTTTTTTTTATAATGCAGGTAGATACCTAAAGTTTTGTTTTACATAGTTTTAAAAATCATATCAGGTAGGTGACCCCCCCCATAGCCCATACACTGAATAAGCCGATTTCTGGCGTTTCTCATGACCCTTACCAGCATACCAACGGGTATGTTGGAAATTTCTGCCCGGATGTTGGCCTTTAGGTCTTGTAGGGTCCTTGGACGGTTGACATAAACGCGGGATTTTAAAAAACAAACATCGCATGGGGACAAATCGGGGGAGCGGGCTGGCCACTCTAAATCGCCTCTTATTGAGATGAGCCGCTCAAGTGGTCTGACTCCAGTTCTTCGTCTTGTCACACTCCCGGTTTGTCTGAACGTAGTGACCCATGTAATAATTGATTTCCGGTCAGGGACAGGACCCAACGGGGCTACATTGAAGCGATTTCGGAAGTTGCGCTGGGTTGCGACTACAGAACATCCGTTCGAAAAGTAGACCTCGACGGCAAACGCACGCTCCTCACTGTTCCAACGCATTATGACGACTTGCATAAAAGGAAACAAAACTTGAGAACCACGTCTGTCAAATGAGACTACTCCAAGCCCGCTACGACTCCTACAGCCTGAATGGCGCGCATTTCAAAAAAGGAAGTTATGTTGCCGGACCCTGTATGTATCCTTGTCGCACAATTTTCTCCAACTGGGGATAAAAACAAAAACTAACAGTAATTTGAATTTACAGCAGCGCCATTACACCAAAAAGAAAATCCTTGAAAACTACTGTCTTCCCTATTGCACTTGGGAAATTTGTATTTGTTATTTTTGTCTCACAATTTTCTCACATTCTCACGCGAGGAATGGAATGGCGGTACCTGGCACTTACTGTATTAATCTAGTGATCTTAATCTTGTACAATTTATTGGAATTCTAAACCTTTTTATCGATTTTTGAAATAAATATTTGGGTAAACCATTAATGCTTGAATTATGTTTGTGGATTGATTGTGTTTAATTCTTATTTAATTCTGTGGGCTCGAGTTGTGTGCTAGATCCTTTCTGGCAGTTAGTACCTACTAAATAAACTGTATCTTCCTTATTTCTAGATTTTTTGTATTTCCCCTCATTTATACCGCTTAAGATTTGTAAATCAATGTGAAATAGCTTCTATGAATATAATTATAGTGGACTGTACATTAGGCGTCTTAGCTTTAGCTCTAAACTATTCCAAAATTACAGATATTCATAGTAATACGAATTTCTAAATACTCTGGCACTTTCTTAAAATCAAGTTTCATAAATAGGCTTTGGCATCTAGCATACATAATTACCTTTAATATTATGGACAGAAAGTGTATCGTCCTCAAGGTAATAAATAATTTGTGGTAGTACTATAACCTTTAAACATAAAAATTCCCATTTAGTTTAATCGAGTAGATAGGATACCTGCTGTGCGAAGTTTCATGTTTCTAATCACCCCTTTATCCGTGCCGTGCAGGGATGATCTATGGTTTTCCTTAAGTGATGTATAGCACCCTAAACTACACTTTTTGAATTTGACTAAATTAACTAACTTGTCTCGTTTTAAATGGAATGAGGGAACGCGGCGTTAGTGAGACTAAAATCATAGGCCTCGTGGCAAACTTATATTTGAGCTTCGTTTCCGAAGCAGTCTAAGTTTAAAGCTGTATTTTTATGTGGGGCTTTATGTTAATTTGCAATTTAAAGCGCGCTTAGGCATCTACTTTCGCTAAAAGCTTTTGTGCAGGTCTTTTAACACCTTGTTTTTCTACCCAAAGTTGAGATCGCATTGAAATGGTTATTACTTCAGGGTGCCCCTAAACTTTCAACATTAAAGAGATGACATAAGTGCCAACACATTTCCAGGTGATCCGTCACCGTCTTTATGTCCCAGATGTTTTGTATTGCTTCTTTTTCGCCATTAAACGCTTTTTGCGATTCCAAAGTCGGCACCTTTCAAATGGTAGGTGCTAAGTTGATTAATAGTTCTATAAACTTGTTAACGAAGCAGTTAATGTTATTGGTGATATTTTAATAATACACGAAGGGATCTTTCGTTAAGATTTAATCTGCCCATTGCCATACTTAATCTAGGTTACACTATAACTAATCTACCTTCCAAAAAAAATCGCGTTTTCTAGCACTTACGTTGATTTATGCACCTGTTTGATTTATGCAGCAGTAGTAAAAAGGTCATTAACTTGGTTTCACTTGTTAAACAAAGCATATATCAAACAAGAGGTGCAAAAAATCACTGTGTGTCAGCTTTTCTTATAACACACTCTACAGATTTTCTTTTAGATGTCCTGAAATGAAAAAATCTGGTGTGATACACTCACACAACTTCCTTTTACAGTGATCTTATAATTAGTCAAAAATTTCATTTTTAATTTTTAACCATTTGTTAAAAATTTTCAAAAATTACAAATTCTACAAAAACTGTACAAAATCGAGTGTTAGTTGAAGAGAAAAATTTTCTCTAGAATTTTAAGGTGAATTCAAAAATGTAATAATATACCGGGTGTTTTATTTAAAATAGGAGTTAATAAAAAAATAGAAAAAAAAAACAAAAGAAACCCACTTTAGAAGTATTCAACTGGAAAATCACCTTTCTCACATCAATACACATTAAAATGTAAGAAAAATGTAAAGTTTAAAAAAATCCTTAGAGCCGTTTTTGAAAAAATCGAAAAAAACTGAAAAATCACAAGAGTAAACACCTACTTCCGGTTATGCGATTTTCTTCAAAAGCTTGCTGTCTCATCTACATAGTACACAAAACTTATATATGAAGTTTCAACGCCATACCTCTTTTCGTTTTTGAGATATTCTGTTCACGGACAGACACACACACACACACACACAGACAGACAGACCAATGAAAAAAAATATGTTTTTTGGGATCAGGGGACTCTAAAACGTGAAGATCCGTTGAAAACTCAATTTCGAATTTTTGGGGTGAATCCAATACTTCCTTTATACGTAGCAAAAGGAAGTAGAAAACCAAGTGCTGTCAAGGCCGGGACTTCAGATACCATTTTTTAAAAGAGCAGATTCTACCTAGAGTTCTGCTGAAGCCCTTGGAGCCTAGAAAGTGGCACCATTCTGCTCAAATCAGAAACCGTGTTCTTTCTCTTAAGGAATGAAAACGTTGCGAAGCATTACCCGATATCGTTTTACTGCTTACTGTTTGAGCATAACTTTCTTCGTTAAAAAAATAGTTTTAATTCTGCTTTGGGGAGTTCTTTAGTGATTCATTTCTGTATTTCGTTCACCCCAATAGCTGCAATTTTCTATATTTACAAATCCGCAGGCGTAAATGTGCATCATCCGTATAAATGTATTGACAAAACCTTGATTTGCACCTGAAACGTCCGATAAATTCCGGTGGTCGTATTCTATTTAGTCCAAATTAGATATTTACTTGACAAAAATACTACATGAAAAGTGAAAGTATTTTTATAGAAAAAAACTACAAAGTAACAGCTGAATCAGTGGAGAAGGTATCAAAATGGACGTCAAAGTAATAAAAAAAAACGGTTGTTTGCATACAAAAATGCACAAAAGCAATTTCAAAATTAAAAAATATATATGCGCTTATGTAGCTTAAAAAACAAACTCGGGTTGCAGAAGTCCTGCAGCAATCAGCGTAGGCTTACTTTTTCCTTAAGAGTTATACTAACACACACAATATCAACGCGAATTTTTTTGCACTTACACATGTGTGCAAATGCAATTTTAAGATGACTTTTTTTTAAACGCACAAAATGTGGAATATTTCTGTCAATTCAAATTGTACCGAAATTACATTAGCACCATTCGATAGCTTTTTGCAAATCTCAAAAACGTACGTTTTTTGCTCACCGAGTGCTATGTTTTCTGAAAATTTCAAAGTTATACAAGTTTTGTTTTTAAAGTTACAAAAAATTGAAGAATCGGCACATTTTCAGAGGTTTTTTGGCAATAACTTTTTTTCTAATTAATCGATTTTGACCATCGAAAGCTTATTTTATTTGTTTTTTAAGCTACATAAGCTTATATATTTTTTTAAATTTTAAATTGCTTTTGTGCATTTTTGAATGCAAAAAACGGTTTTTTCATTACTTTGACGGCCATTTTGAATCACTTCTTCACCGATTCAGCTGTTACTTTGTAGTTCATTTAATTCTACGGATTTTTTTCTACAAAAATACATTTTCACTTTTTAGGTAGTATTTTTGTCAAAAATACGAGGTATTTTCAACAATTTGACTGGACTCTTCTAAACGCAATTGGAAATATTTTCTACTAATTTGCCGTACTAGCTGAATTTGATGAGCATCCTATTTCAAAATTTACTCTTCTGGATGTTGTTTTGTTTCAAAGTGAATCGATAGCTTTCGTGTTGTTGAAATTCCCAGTAATGTCCAAACATTTTGAGTTTTGCGCTGATTATTTTTAACCCTTGCTGTGCGTGGTTTTATTGATATTTTGGCATAATTTCTCCATATTTGGTGACTGGCTTTCGAATAGTGCCAGCCGGCATTCAAAATTCGACAAAATTGTTTTTAGACAGAATAGTGCTGCTTCAACTTGCAAAGAAAGATCTATTTCCCTTGCAGACTATAGTGTTCAAATAAAGAACATCATTTTTATAGTTTAATTTAAAACATGCAATTTCTACCAAATCAAAGTCGAATAAAAGGCTTGCTTTCGCGCCACCCTGCATATTGCTGCAGAAAAGTACTCCACACTTAACCTGTTGGGTGCCAATTCTATTACAAAAGTTTCGAGTAAAAATGTAACATTTACGAAAATGGCCAGTATCAATGTTGTAGGTTTTAGTATTCGAAGCAAGTACCTCAAGCAGAACATCGTAAAGGGATAAAGGGCAGAATTACCCGCTTACTATTATAAACTAAATAATGTTAATAATAATAATAATAATAATAATAATAATAGAAATAAAAATAATCATATTGTTTATCGCTTGCAATACATCCACTTACACTACTAATAACACATGCAAATGTCTAGATTCGGGTTTGACCGTTTGCTATTTTTGTAACAAACGAAAGATACCGTATAAAATCCAAAAAAGCATGTCACATCAACAGATATAAATCGGTGGGCAAGAGAGAGTTCTCCAGCGCTCGCCAAGTTATATATTTAAAAAAAGCTTAAATCAGTTAAATCATGCTCATTTATGGTGCACAAAAGTTTCGAACAAGGGATTCAGGCCTGCAATGGGTAATCTTCAAAATCATCGAAATTTAATCAGTTATGCATTGCCCCTGTATCGGAAAGCGTGGGATGCTTTTTAGGAGAAATATTTTTTAATTCTAATTAATATCTGTTTAAATGGCTTCTAGAAACTCCAATTCAGCCCTTTTAATTAATTACTGCTACAAAAATCCTATAAATGTTCTTTTACAGTTGTAGTAAGTGAAGAGATATTTTTTTATCCAATTTACATGTTCTAAAAGCTTTCCACATTTATATAACTGTAAAGGAACATTTGCAGGATTTTTGTAACAGTAATTCATTAACAGTGCTAGATTAGAATTTCTAGAAGCCATTTAGGTAGATATTAATTAGAATTGAAAAATATTTCTCCTGAAGACCGCCTTGCATAAAAACCGTAAAAATTATGCAAACATATTACTTTGCGGTAGATAATAAAAAATCTACAGAAATAATTAACATCTTATATTATTTTTTCCAATTATAAATCTTTAAAGCCTTTATATAACAAATATTAATTTTAATATTAAGTTTTGGTATGTGAAATTATGAAAAATACTTAAAAAGCTGAATAAGCAATTTTTAGCCGAAGTTTAAAAAAAATTGATGTTTTGTGGCCTAAAAATAACGCACTCTAAAACAATCTCATTGAAATCCTACTTAATTTCAGTAAAGTTGCAGTTTTTGGTTTTGACAAATTCAAAAAACTAATTTTCTAAATAAGTAAAAATCACCCTGTATATATGATAGGAGCTAAAGAGGTATTTAGACAAGCAAAAATCATTGACGAAAACAATTTCTTTGAAAAATCATAAATGAAACATTTGCTCATATTATGCCGGCTTTTTGGCGGTGACTTTATGTCATAGTAGCCCAACCATAAATGCATAGAACAGAGGGTGAAATAAAACGGGATGAAAAGGAAAAACTGCTTGAAAGTTAATTCGCATGATCATTAGCCCACGCGCAAACAGTAATAATAGAATCCTACCACAGATCGTGGTTGGCCAGCGATCATTTTGCTTCAAAAGAAAACTACCATATTCTTCTGCAGTGATCAAACGACAAAACCAAATGTAACCTTAAGTCAACAGTTTTTTCGAGAAAACTGCGTTTTTAAAGCGTCATTCAAAGAGAACC
Organism: Agriotes lineatus; assembly: GCA_940337035.1. NCBI lineage: Eukaryota > Metazoa > Arthropoda > Insecta > Coleoptera > Elateridae > Agriotes > Agriotes lineatus. Next base: position 72,935,021 of record OW679195.1, on the reverse strand, counting down.
TTTTACAGACACGCCATGGTGTTTTGGAAGAAATTTCCGAAAAGGAAAAAGGATTCCGAGAAACTATCCTCCACTGTTAAACTGCGCAAGTGTTCGAAAAATAGGAGGGCCTCTTGTAATTCCACAAGCTACTAAAACTGTTTAGGCGACCCGAAACGCACCACGGCGTTTGAAGTCGCCGGACCTACAAGAAAAATTTGAGCGATAAGTTCGGATCGTAAGAAGAAACAATTTAACAAATAGCGTCATTCTAACAATGTTACGTTATTAGTGCAGCACGTTTGAGAAATTTTGAGGTCTTGTGTCTTCAACTTTGAGTTAGCTATGGGTAGTGCATATTGGAAACTGCAAGGAAAGTCAGATCAGGTAGAGGAATGAGGTAAAGGTACTGGGTTGTTCGAAGGCATTTGCCCCGTCGCCCTTCATGGCTCTGTTCTGTAATCAATAATTATGTTACATGATATTGCGTTTAGTTCAATTTAGATATTTCAATCAAGGACGAATTTTAGTGTATCATCCCTTGCATTGCTGAAAGTGGGAGGCTTGCGCTTCTTCAGAATTTTTTTTAGAATTTCGTTACTGATTTGCAATCGAAAATTCTGAAAGAGTTCTATACACTTGATAATTTCTATTTGCTCTGGGGTATAAAAGGGTAAAATAAATTGTGGCACATGCTGATGAATGTGCTTGATCCTAGAATTGGTATTATCTTGTAGTTGTATTAGTGCTACAATGTACAATGGTTATTAAGGAATATAGCAGTTTTAAAACAAACATTTTCTGTAGTTTAAGTAAATTCATTAAAATACAATTTTTAAGTGTACACATCTCATCTCAAAATCAGTTTGATATGTTCTAGACCAATTTTTATTCTAATTAGTAGATACTGAAATGTACTGCTTCTTACATACATTACCTGTGCTCACTTACTACATCAATTTTCGAGAGCATTATTATCTGCACTGTCTCATGCATAGTTTTGAAAGGTTTAAATTTGAACCAGGTAAATAAATCGTCATTCCGGCGGTTTCATGGTTATTAGCTAATAAAATTTAAATTTGTTCATGTCTTATCTCTCGCAGAGAAAAGACACAACAATTTCAAGGATTTGAGGGCCTTCACCACTACGAGCGTCGGCGTCTAGCTGGTTAGCTACAAATGTCCCTTCGATTTTAGTGAAATTTTCAGGGTTTATTACATGAATTAACTGCACATTCCGAAGTCGTATTTAATTAAGTCGGTGGTGGGTTTGAACGGGGCTTTTCTTTAGGAAGTTTGTGTTGCACGCGCAAGTAAACATAGCTCGCGAAAAGGGCTCTCTATTAAACGCTTTGCTCAAACAGCAATTATAAATGTAAATGCCTTTAAAGTGTTCAACTTTCGTGCCGTACAGGCGCTTATTTAATGTATGGTTCCTTTGTAAACAGCTCGAATTGGGATTTAGCCTGTGAAAAAGCGAAAGGGCGTCTAATGAAAGTTAAAATTCATATCTGACTTGATCCTTCTGTGCTTAGTTTTCGTTTCACAGTAGCGATTTTACAATAAAATCTATATTTTTATGATGTTACCTAAATTTGTACGGAACATGGCAATTCCATGAGTTGGAATAGGAATACTAATTTCCATAAGAGCAGTCGAAGTAGAAAATGCAATATTTACCTTGGTAGACAACAAGTAGCTATGGTACCTACTTGTTTCCTAGCTACCAAAGTAATTACTGCTTTCCTTTTTCAGTTACTCTTATGGCAAATAGTATTTGAACCTTGTTCAACTTGTTCCGTACAATTTTAGGCAACTTGTATGTATATTATAATATATAAGATATTTTTGTTAGAATGCACAGATATTCAGCGTTCTGCACTGGTGGACGCAACATCCAATTCGCGCAAGTTGAGTATTTTTTGTTAGCTCACTTCGAAACTACTAATGTATATATTCCGTATAAATACATAAACTTCGACCTTGATCAGGGATTGTTAAAATTTGACAGGTGAATGACAATCCTAGTTGCAAACCACCGATTGAAGTAGTGATTCGTCCATCAAGTACAACAAAAATTAATCAAGCCGATTGAAGTAGCATTTTTCATCCACAGGGCTTTCAGATACGAAGCAAGTAAAAATACCTATTTAATAAAATGATTGCCAAAGTTTGACAATAAATAGCCCAGCTTTTATAATAATAATAAATTTTATTCCATAACTCAAATATATACAGTTTCTAACTTAACACGCAAAATACTAATGGAACCTTAAGATAAGGTTGGCAATTCTGCTTTTTAACTTTACCTTAAATATAATAGAAAGCAGAACGTCAAAAACATTACCTAACTAAATTACAGTTTATGGTGATATAACATATTTATTAAAACGTTCACAAAATTAACAAAATTCCATGAAATGAAAATCAGCAGACAATTGCCGTGCAGGATACAAAATAATGAAAAACCAAACATCAATTTACATTGAGGCAATAACCGAGTTTGAAGTAAACACTTGAAGTCGGCGGCTTTAAATCCATTCAAAGGTAAATATTTCTAAGAAGCAGGTAATTTGTTTAATACATTTACAGTATAGGAACAGTTTATGTCTTAAATTTAAATTGTGTACGTCAGTTCCATAAATGATTTTATTACAAAGACAAGGCGGTTGCTTTTAGAAAATTAATTTAAAAAAAAACGAGAAACTTTGAAAGAATCTTCTGTTTTTCATGTTCAGCCAATTTGTTTCAAGAAGTGTATGCGAAATATGTTCAAATATTTTAATACCGTGGATATATCTCAAGCAAGCAATTTGCACTCTTTGAATTCATCTAATGGTATCAAAATCTAAACGGGAATCATCAATTTCTGAGCAAAACGTAAAATGGGAGAGAACCAAAGATTCACAGAGAGTAGTTTTGACCGTTTTACTGAGGTATGACCTGTGTGGATATAGTATTCTAAGGTTGCCATATGCTTTTTGAATATATTTGAAAATTTGTTGTTTATATCTAAACATTTTTGTTTTCTTAACATTACATTCATTTCTACTTCCCAACATTACAGCACACAAGATTTAATATTAAGGCATGTTGTTGGTTTGCCTTTGCTAATAAATTAAGATTACTCTCTATGGTAGCAGCTGCGTTATCGAAATTTTCCGGTAAAAAAGAATAAAGACCTGAGTATCTTCGGCGTAATGATACAGCCTGATAGTATAAATGGCATACAACAAAGGCCCAAGAATAGATCCTTGTGGAACACCTCTTACGGAGGTAAAGAAATATTACAAAAATGTACTTCTTTAATCTGTATAAATAGGTGGGAGAAGGAACTGAAATAGTGGAGAAAAGATGGTCAAATACTATAATCAACGATAATAGTAAAAAGGTCACCCACATTAATGAGATATTAATAACTTATTTCAACTATATTAAAGAACTATTCACGAACCGAAAGAATATCCATCGCTATATATGGGGCGAGAGGTACTATTAGAAATATCACACCGATGATAGTTCCTGGCTCAGATGAAATCCCATTTAAAATGTTCAAATTCCTAATAGAAAGTAAAATGCATAAATAAAGAAAAATTTTCAATCGTATCTACGAGCAAGCATCAATCCACTGATTATTAACTCCGAAGAATAATGAAAGAATAATAAGTCCCGTGAACGAGATACTGACAATTCCATTGTGCGATCGACAATTTAAAAAAAAATGTTATTTATAGCATCGAAAAACTCCATAATGCTTTACCCTAAATATCAAGTTATGGTCGGTTAGCCGGTTTCGGTATCAGTTAAAAGTATAGCTAAAGTCCATAGATCCTTACGTTGTTAGCGGTTTAAATATTTTTTTATTCATTTTGTTAAAATCTGGTATTTTTCATTTCATTCTTTTAGCTGCAATTCTTGAAATAATATTTAATTTTCCGATTCTGTATCTTGTATAATCTACTTAGTATTAAGTAATCGCTGGGTTAAGTGTTAGAGCACCCGGTATCTTACAGCTCAGGCTGAACTTCTCCTCGCCATTTGAATTTGTATTAGTAAAAAAGAATTTTTTTTAAATGTTGATTTGAATAGCTGTTTTAAATTTTTGATTATTTGTTTTCGTATGATCAAAGTAAAAGGCAATTGTTAATATACTCAAGCAAGTTCCATTTAGTCTAAAAGTAATAGTGCAGAGCTTCAAATAGAGAGTTTTAGCAGGCGTTTTATTGCACACACCACAGCAAGGTGATTGAAATATTAAAACACATGGAAATAGACAACAGAGATATTCGCTCCTTAGTAATTTTATACTCAAACAAAAATATCTGTGTATATGTGGAAAGAAAATCAACTGTAGGTTCAGAGGGGAGTGAGATAATGGCGTATTTATACACACACAATTGCATTGACGCCCATGCAGAACCTCGTAGTGCTAAACCAACTTCCTTCATTGATTTCTGTTTTAGGCGGTTTTGCCATTCTCGTATCCTTGGGTTTTTGAATTACTCATTACGTTATCCCTTCATCTATCCCTGTGTCTTCTTCGTGTTGTTCTTTCCCGTTGAAGCTTGTGTTAGTGATTTTTTTGCTATCTCATTCTTGCATTCTCCACTGAAGTGTGAACCATCTTATCGCTGTTTCTTTATTCATCATACCAGGTCAGGTCCTTAACATTCGTTCGAATATATTGAGGAGTTTTTCCATCCTTTTTTTAAATGTTCGCGCCTAACATCCGTAGCAGACTACTGATGGTACCATTGTTTTATGCAGACGTAGTTTGAAACCTTTGAATGCTGAGCTACCTTGCATTATTTCGTTCAGTGGGCACATGCATCAATTTCCCGCCAGTATCCTTGAGGTTATCTTGCTTTTCACTATTGTTCTTACATCCCATTCATTCCCTGAATTAATTTTTCTTAGCTTTGAAATTGCTTCTAGTACCCCTTAGTGTTGGAACCGCTACTTCTTCTTTGTGGTCAGTTCAATAGGTTTTCAAATTGCTCACCCAAAATCTCAAATTTTCCTTTGATCGCATAAGCACATGGCACTTCTTGGTTGAAAACGTTTTTCGATGATACCAGCTGATTTTTCTAGATTTTCGAGGTAATTTACCGCCGCGTCGTCTTCTTTGCAAATTTGTTGCCTTGCTTGAGTGATTTCCACTTTGTCTTTTTTCTTTATTAATTTCTTCTTTGCATTTGCCATTAAACCAAGTGTTCCTATTCGTTTCCTATGTCTCGTTATCTACTTATGCACGGCCTTATTTATTGCTGTCTTAATTGTCTTCAATTTTTCTTCAACCGTATTTACGGTCTTAGTCCATTCATATTAGCAAAGTTAGAAAAAATAAATTACAAAGGTTTGCCGTTTGGAGGTTATACACACCAATGGAAGAGCTTTAAAAAACAAAAGAGTTTCCAACTCAGAAGTGGTAGCTTTACCCCAAAAACCACCCCTAACGCGCACTGCGGTGGTTTCTAGCGTTTTTCCCAGAAACCATTGGTCGTACAGAAAATATTATACTTATCAAAAATATTCCCTATCAAATTTTCGATAAAAAGGTTTCACTTACCAATTCCATTTTTTCCAATGCATTTCGAGTAACAAACGATCAAAGTGGGGGGGGTTGCTTTCAGTGCAGTGACGCGAGTTTTTGGTCACAATACTTCACCCGACCTTACATTTTTTGCATTAACCCTCTTTTCCTACATGGCAAGGATTTATGACAGAAATTACTTCAACTCTGTCATATGTGCAGTCAAGGGTTCTCGCACTACCTCCGACCCAGTTAAGTACTATACTGACCGTTTTGACCTACGTAGTAGAGGAAAGCAAAACAAATGGGCAATCTACGTGCATCATGACCTTTGACTAACCATTGTATATAAAAGCAAAGGACATCGTACTACTAAACAACGCTGAACACGGAAAATTTACGAATGTCGTTGTCAGATTGGGAGGATTCCATTTGTTAATGTCGTTCTTGGGATCAATCGGATTTATTATGGCTGACAATGAACTTGCAGAATTATGGTCAACTGTATACGCTTCTGCATCTGTTCCTAATATACTTTCGGGCCATGCATACGCAAGAACGATTCGAGCTCATTGCCTGAATTTTTGAGTTATGTACATGATAATTTTTGATGAAATTGTAGTTTCAAAGGAAGGCAAAGACTATATCCAAGCTTTGCTCACTATCATTAAAAAAAATAATACTTTAACTTCTGACAGCTTAGTAAATGACGACACCCTTACAAAAATTGGATTAAACTTTTCAGAAGCAATAAACGCGAAATTGGAAAAACTGCAAAATTATGGTTGCAGTATTTAGAATTAGTGACCACTGTAATCCATTTTATTCAAGCGGAATGCAAGGGGAATTGGGAACTTCATTAGGGTTGCGTTAGAGCAATGCTTCCAATTTTGCATGCAACTGGTCATTTTCTGTATGCAAAGTTATGTCAGCTTCATCTTCAGGAAATGGATTGTTTTAATCAGAATTTGAGTAACGTAAAAATATCAACAATTTACACAGCAGGTTTTTTTTTACATTAAACATTGGTGAGGAATTTGGTCGGATATAACTATTGAGCAAACGCTCATGGGATGCATGAAGTCTGGCGGTCTGGCTCGTGGAAGAGGGTTTTCAAAAAGTGTTCTGAATAAATGGATTCTCGGACTGGTATGACAAGAAAAACGCTTATTGCTCGAATCCATAGGAGAAAAAGGAATTGACAATGGATCTTTTTTGTAGAGAACTTTGTAAGGAGCATTTTAGTAAGTATAAAATTTTCTGTGTGACCAATGATTTCTGACAAAAACGCTAAAAACCACCGCAGAGCGCGTTAGGGGTGGTTTCTGGGGGTGAAGCTACCACTTGGGAGTTGGGGTACTCTTTTGTTTTTGAAAGCTCTTCCATTGGTGCGTATAACCTCCAAACGGCAAAACTTTATAATTTCTTTTTCCGATTCGACCATTATAGGTCTAATATGAATGGACTATCTCCGATAATGTTTCCTAGATGTTTGATAAAACACATTCTTCTTATTTAACTTTTTTTCAATTTTTGTTTAATTTCCGCCAGTTTTCATGTATTTTTGCTACTCTTTGTCTTACTTCGGTTCGAATAGAAAAGTGGTCGGGCGCACAGTTTGCGTCCATAGCCTAACAGGTGTTCTTCGGATTATTATAAGTGAAAAATGCTCGATGATCAACTCTCTAAAAACACACTTCGCTAAGAGGCTATTATATTCCAAGGTGGCGACGTTAAAATGATTTTTTTTATACAATTTAATATTTCCAGGATGACCGCACAACAAAATAAACACAATGAGTAAGATAACCGCAAATGTAAGTAAAAACGGGAATGAAATATACACAGAGGGCAACAATCAGGAAGTTTAAGCTGCATACCCAATAACCTCGAAATGTAAACAGTGGCAATGAAGCCAAAAATATAAAAGGCTTTTCAGTGCTACCCACTAACAATTCAACACAAAAGGCGAAAATATCCATTTGTTCAAATTGTTGTTATTATTTGGAAAGTATAAATATTATCTATTATATAGATATGACTATTCAATTCACCCGTCATCTGTCAAAAAGTGACCAATGAAAATCCAGAATTCTGACGTTTCTTGACAAATCAAAAAAATATCAGTGGATATATCTTCCTAGAAGGTATTCAAGTGACTATTTTTAACAATGCGATTTTTATTAGAAAAGTCAATATTAGTGTTCTGTTACTATAGAAATTGCTTTAGTTTGTTGCTACATTTACTGAAAACTAATTTGCAAAAGTAGTTTGGTTTATTAAATAGTCTCTCGAATACCATTCTTAGTCAAAGTTAAGTAGATTATTTTTGCGGTGATATCACTACTCATGTCCATTGCGCTTGGGATTAGGACTCGTGCTAGCGCACTCGTCCCTAATCGTACCAAAGCGCAATGGACATTCGTGACACCACCGCAAAAATTATCGACATAACTTTGACTACTCATGGTATTATAAGTGAATATTTAACATAGTTGAAACTCCTAACCATTAATGAAATGCTTAAAGTTACTATATTTTTATGCAATTAAGCTGCTGTGATAAGTATTGACACATTACTTACCCAGTCTGAGCTAAATAAAACCAAGGCTCCGTCACACTCAAACTAGGCTTTACCGAATATAAACACTCGCAATCTCGCTGAATTCCGTTCTCTAAAGTAGCACGTTCTGTATTAGAAATCCGAAAAACTCTACCTACAGCGCTGAAGCATCATCGATAACAATCTGAAAACAACTCAAGGAAGGCCTTTGTCTCTCCAGAGAGGCCCACATAAGCGATTTCAGTAAAACTAGGTTGTAATCACAGCTGTTGTGGCCGAAAGCTTTCGGAAAATAAAAAAATTGAATGTACAGCTGTGGGGAGTTAGGAATGTGCACTCCTCTTATTATGGGAAACGAGGATAATGCACATACGATATGCATCTGATATTCTTCTATAATTCTGTACTCAACATACTAGTGATGAACATCAAGTTTTAGCGTTTGCACATAGGTATAAACACTGATGAGGAAGACGATTACAGGGCCGATACGTCGCATATATAAGAATCATTTCAGATGAAATTTATATGAAGAAATTGCAAACTGATATTAATTAAAGAATCTGATAGAAAACATGAACTAGAAGGAGGCTAAGACCTGAAATACTTATCAGTGTTACTAAAAATAGAATCAGTTGCAGAAAGTGCTAATCCAACTTCGTAGAAGAGCATTCATTTAATTACGTTTAAAGCTGCCTGCTAGATCACGAAAAAAGGTGCACCAGCTTGAAAGAGTAACAAACTTCTAACGATTTTCGTTTCTAGCGATACTATGTATACCACCTTTACCTGTGAGTATAGCCACCCAAATTACAAATTTCGTAGCAAATGCTATGAAATAAATTAGGTTAGTCTGATTAAGGATAACTAAAAACTAACCTAATTTATTTCATATCACTTGCTACGAAATTAATAATTTGGGTGACATACTCACAGGTAAAGGTGGACAAGATACGTGAATCACTTGGTATTCATTTTATGTTTTTCTATTTTTTATTAATATTACATCTACCTTGTTACAGGAAATGGAGTCAAGTTAACCCTGGTTTCTATTATAATGCAAGCATGTGTTATTCTTCGGAATCACTGCGGCCAGAGGTGGCTATAACATAACATGTTAAATACTGCTACCACCACAGGTCTTAGTAGGATGACTGGACATCGTAGGATTTTTTTATAAGGCTTGCAAAGCAATACTATCTCTAGATGCTTACACCAGTGTATTTATTGAGTGCCCTATAATTGCAATATCCATATGCATGAGCGTGTAGGTTATGTAGACTCGTTACAGAACACTACTGTATGTAACTGTAACTCATACAGTTCATAAGACGTGGAAAATATTAATATCAGTTTTGTAATGTTGCCTATAACAGAAAGGGAATATTGCTTCTGTGACAAAAATTTAATATCTACTTTCTATCCAAATGCTTTCCATGAAAATGATTTTAAATATTATAATATTGATTTTCATATGTAGCCCTTCAGTGAACGAGAAGTCATCGGAATTTTTCTATATTGCAGTTTTTTATAACTACCAATACTTTTGATATTAAAGCTTTGAGTTTGACACTATTGCTCTTCATGGATATTGAAATCCGCAATTAATGTAGAAAAATATTTCTCAATCTTCCTTAAAGATTTTTTAAAGTTTTATACATATTTATATTTTTTTTGTATTCAAGCAAAAGGAAGTATATATAATAAACCATTAAAACCACCACTGAAAATTCGTGTTGACAGTAACAGCCTTAAAATGTGTTTCTTCCACCTTCATATTCCATCCGGAAACTTTAAACTATTAAAAAGCCGCTGTGTGTCAGGTTGCCTATTCAGTTCAATTTAAGTTTTAGAAAACCTACATTTCTCTTTCTTTTTCTAAAATTTGCCGCATTTCGGACTAGTGTTACTTTCCAGTTTACGGTTTTGAACATTTTTGACTCCTAAATGTGCTTTTTGTGTTGAATTTTCCATGGTTCTTTATGGTGATGCTTTAGAAGCGAATTTATCCCAAATAGTTTCAGTAATATGATGCAGGTTTGGTTCTACTGGTTTGTTGAATTACTGCGCCCGTCGGTTAAATCAGGATTTCGTAGTATCTTTATCTTCACTTGGTCTGGCATTTGGTCGTTTACTTCTAGGCCTTTTTCATTTTGAGGAATTTGTAATAATTTGCGAATGCCGAAGGAGCCATACATTGGCGTCCATTGGCTGGAGATGTGCGTAGCACGCCAAAAAACCGGAACACCTGGTGGAACAGTTTCGTTCAAGCTAGATTACGATTTCTACGATCGATTGATGCCAATGGTTTGAATTGAAGGTAAGGCTCTTTTCAACAATGCTTCTGTTGGCACACTTGCCACCCTTTGTGTTTCTCTCAAAGATTTGGAGCCGTATATCTGGCTGAATCGCGTTTGCTGCGCAGTTGTTGTAGTATGATAATTCCTATATTGGAAGTAACTTTGAGTTGTGAACCTGTTTCATTTGCTTTATGTGTATTCCTGAATTGTTTTGTACTTGTTATTTATCACGTGCAATTTCACTGATAAGCACATCGCTCGGCTACCATTAAATGCGGTAAACTTTCCTTTTTTGATAAATATGTTATCAGTAGAAAGTTAAACATAGGGACTAAATATATTTCTTTGTTTAAATATAAGCGACAACCATAGAATATATAGTCTATATACTCTTTGCTACATTAAAGGTGTAGTTAACTTTTCTTGAAAATGCAAAACTCATTTTTGTACAAATAATATGATGTGCAATGGATGGTATTAGATCGACTAGTGTTTGTATATTCGTGGTACACCTGAGGTAAAATTTTAGCCGATGCACTTTGTTAACCAGAAATTACGTCATACAATTTCTTTATTTATTGCAATTAAAAACGACTTAAATTATTTAGGTATACAGGCAACTTGTTATACAGCACAGCCAAATTGGAAATATAAAATCCGGTTAACCTACTATACGTAATATTATAAGCAATTAATATAAATAGCTAATTACAGTTGCATATGTCGTATATGGTATGGGAGCACGTTATGTGAAATTTGCAGAAATTCCAGATTTCGGTTCTGGTATTAATTTATTAATTACAACAGGAACTTGATTGAAAGATGTTTACTTATAAAGCGTTGGTCACCGAACACTTACGATGCGGACGTTGGAACGAAAAACTAATGTTGTTAAAGAAATAATTAGGTCATTTGTTCCTAACAATTTTAAGAGGCAACTTGGTCGAGTACCCCCACTGAAACTTGCTAGAATTTTGAAAGGGGTTGATCTACGGAATTCTAGAGATCGATTGTTAGTCGATGGACGAGTTTGATACTCCCACCCCACACCTAATCACTACGGTGATCGATTTAACACTGATTTATGATTTGGCAATTCGGGGAAAGATTTTGGGAAATTACTTCAAAATCGTAAAGGGGTAGTTTAAAAAGAATATTTTTAAGGGTGGGTAAATGCCATGTTGAAAACCCCTGTGGTATAGTCAAACAAGGTCAGAGGATTAATTAATATTAATATTTGGCTCAAAACATCACTACTACTGTCTGAATCTTCGTTGCTCTGAATTACTATAGGTGCTATGTTGTTTCGGTCAAAACCTGCTTCTCCCTCTCACTATTTGCAGACTTCGGTTTTTGCACATACCTAACGCAATTCGGCCATGTCGCTTTGTTTATTTCATTTCAAGCCTCTCGTCCCATCGTACATTCATCTAGACATATAATTTTCTAGCTTCTGAACAGTGTGTCCACACTTCTCTGTTAGTCGCACGGCAACATGCTTGTGTCTGCAATTATAGATAATGAAAAATTGCTTACTGTGCAGCCAATTCCAACAATTAAGCTTTAAACAGATGATTTTCTATGTTGATACTACGATGCTTCAACCACTTAATACTATACATACATTGTTACTTTATTCCAAATATTGTTCGGCGGTTTCTGTGCTAAGGTAGAATGATAACTTGGGTTATATATAACTATCATTGAAAGTTATTCCAAATGTTGGAATAATAATTATTTTAAAGCAGTTTAAAGATTTCGCTGATTCATCTCCCAATGGCATTAATTTTCATCTTTTGTAGTGGACGTAAATATCAGGAAAGCTCCAGGAATAAATTCCTCATTATTGACAGTAAACAAAAAAAACCTATAATTGTAGCAGCGATGCGATGCGATTTAACTAACCTGCTAACCGAATTATGTTGAAATATCCATGCTGATTTCAAGTAAACATTGTGGGGCTGCTCCTTTTTTTTTGAATTTCTAACATATTTCTACTTTTTACAATAAAGGAAGTATTGGATTTACCCCAAAAATTGGAAATTGAGTTTTCAACTGATCTTCAGGTTCCCGGAACCCAAAATACATATTTTTGTTCATTGGTCTGTATGTCCGTCTGTCTGTGTGTGTGAACAGAATATCTCAAAAACAAAAAGTGGCATGGCGTTGAAACTGCATATATAAGTTTTGTGTACTATCTAGATGCGACAGCAAGCTTTTGAAGAAAATCGCATATCCGGAAGTATGGTGTTTACTCTTGTAATTTTCAGTTTTTTTCGATTTTTTAAAAAACGGCTAACGATCTTTTTCAAACTATATTTTTATTACATTTTTAATGTGTATGGATGTGAGATATGTGATTTTCAAGTTCAATGCCTCTAAAATAGGTTTATAACGTTTTTTTTCCTTTTTTTTTATTTACTAACTGCTATTTTAAATAGAACACCCGGTGTATTATTAGATTTTTGAATTCAGCTTAACATTTTAGAAATAATTTGTCTGTCCAACTAACGTTCGTTTTGTACAGTTTCTGTAGAACTTCTAAATTTTGAAAACTTTTGACAAATGCTAAAAAAATCAAATTGCGGAATTACTTGCGAGGACCTTTAAAAACACTTTTCGTTCGTGGCGACTACAACGGTTTATTTCATACTGCAAGTTTAATGAATTTTAAATCAAACGTTGTTGATCATTTCAAATTTCTCATCAACAGCTGACGTATAATTTTAAAGTATTACTTGAACTTTACAAATTTTACTTTAAAGTACTAGGATCTTAATGCTTGACTGGGAGCAGCAATGTTTTCTAATTCCATGTGGCCTCTTTATGGGGCGTCGTTCCATTTGAATCCAATTTCGTTTAGATTTTGCTCATAAAATTGAGTCAGCTCTTTCATTTTATCCCATTATCTTAAAGATCTAAATAAATATATTCGATTTTTCTAAATAACGTTAATTTAAGCCTCGATCAAGTTAATTAGTGTGTACATTTCTGAATGTCACTTTATCACTCTATGCTTTAGTATTATTACAACGTAATGTGCTCTGTTCACTTACATAGCTAACTCAGTGTACAAGAAACACTTTTAAATACCCCAGTCGTGGTTACGAATGATTACTAATTGCCAAAACTGGGAAGCCAGCCGGTACATCAATTTTATCACACAACTAATTTTACCTTTAAGACACACATAAAATCAGCAGCAAAACAAAATTAGGATTAAAGCTTAAATTGAATGGACATTCCTGAACACGACAGTATTAAATAAGAATGTATCATTTACGCGCAATAGCTTGTGTCTATTTGCAGTTACATTTGACCAATGGCAGAATAATTGTATCTATGAGACATATACATTTGGACAATATTAAATTAACGTAGAAATAAAAATTTTTAACATCCCTCAAATTTCGCTCGTACTGGATTGCATCGTCTCTGGCACGTATCGTATGTAAGTTCCACACGAAGGCAGCTCGGTTAGCTGGCGTCAGGGGATCAACAATAGATTTCATAAAAATACATGGCTGTTTCGCAAGCGTGTACCATGACAAGACTCAAATAGCGTCTGCTGGACACGCAAACGCTGCTTGCTGCACACAAACTTCTGCCGCAAACTTTAAACACCTTTAAGCCGCTTTATTTAACTCGACTCAGGCATAATGTACTAAGAACCGCGTCCACATATGTAGCACCCAGGCGACTGGTTCTGCCTCCCGGGAATCCGCGCTGCTCGTTTATCACTGCATAAAGGAATCCAGGCTTTGCGGAACTTATCCGCGCACTTTTGTTATGCCACATTACAATTATTACAAGAAATAAACCTGATGCAAATACATACTGGTTATATATGTACTTGTTATATATAAAATTGTGAAAATACGCCCATTTAATACTGTTCAAAATGGGATTTTAGTGTTTTTTTTGCTATGCCCTCTATTCAGCGTCTAGCGTACTGCACTTCAATTGCTCACATTTAAACCCACTCGCTATAATAATTAAAAAATCCTGTAAAGGTATAAACAAATTAAAAAGTTTTAATCCTCTCTCGTATAACTGTAAATATTATTGTTATGTAAATATATTGAACAAACAAAGGTGAACAAGTAATAAGTAATAAGATGCGAGCAGTTTTAGTTGTTTATGCAGAATTCAATTCCGCATGGAATTAAGTTTAGCTATAGCATACACCCCGTATCTTGCTTTTGCGAAAATATATTACATTTATGCTGATAAGAGTAATGACCCTCTTAAATTCATTAGGTAAATAACGATGGATTAGCTTTTTTAAGTAGTATTAGCATTGGACTGTGTACGTAGAGAAATATTTGGCGACAAATTATATTTAGTAAGTAGATTAAGCTAAATAAACACAAACCCTTACTAAATCATATACGATGTTAATACACATAATCCCGTTGTGCAGAGGTTTTAGATAACTGTAGCAACAATCTAACAATGTAAGTAACTCAGAGACCTCATAAAATTATATGCGTTGCGCTAAAACTCAATTTACCCAATTAGCGAAACATTATAAATCTAGATTTCACCTATTTATAGGGATTTAGGGGAGCCACCTCTTGTTAAACGCAACCCTTTCGGCTGTCCTTGTTAAACCCACTGCGATGATGGCGAACGAGGAAATCGTAAATGGGGGCTCATAAACTGCGAAATAAAAGTATATTAGAAGTACCAAGCTGTTAAGATTTTATTTGAGGAATGTTTTTCGTATCTGCTCGAAGCTCCAGGGCGCCATAAAAACCCAAACCGTAAACTTGATTGATTTTTGTCCTTGAACTCGTTCGCCTTTGTACAGTTTGCACACAGGAAAAACGATGATTGGTTGGGCTGGTGAGTAATTGAATTCGGTCATCCCATGCGACAAAAACGGTCTGTTATCGAAGACGTCTCCAAACATTCAGAAAAGGATGCTCGACAGCGCAAAAAACAGGGGTATGCAAATACGACTTGCAAAAACAAAAGAAAAGGTAACAAGAACGTGACGGCATTATTAAATTGTCCAATTCACCTTGTCAGCTGCAAAGAGCAATGCCGTTTGAAGCGGGAATTTAGGCACGAGAAACAGCCTTAAAAGCCCGTATGTTGTGCTTGGCGTAGCAAACATGTTTTCCCGATACATTTCGAAAATTTGCGTCTGTGTGGTGCATTGCTGAAATCGGTCGCAGCATTGTGTTGCTAATGCTACCCAATTCCTGCGTTAGACAATAAATCGTTGAATTCCGACACCAAATAAATTTGTACAGTGCGCCCTGGCAGAGGTTTTGATTAATTCTTGCTTTCAGGCCCTAGTAATGACCTCAGCCACATTAGCATCACAGTGTTTTATTGTTTACCATAACAGAGTGCCGTTCTTCTGTGCACACCCTAATGGCCTAATTTACATGTCAGATAGTTGCAGTTGTAGACAAAAGAACAGCCTGGCACCTTTTTCAGGAAATACTCGTGTATTGTGGGTTCAACTACAAACTTTGATGAAAGCCATTAGCAGGAATACAAAGTACGAGGTTTGCTTAAATTAAAGCATTATTAGTAGATTCCATTCTGATTTGTGTCAAATTAGTAATTAAAGATTTTGCTATCATGGCAATAACAGTTGCAGGGTGTATGTTGTGTTCTGACATACTTTAGTTGCAGACGGTTCTCTGAAACTTAGACAAAAATACGTGAACGTCTTTTAGACGTTATTGTTTCGCATTTTCCATAGCTTGTGTGAGTCACAAAAATGATTATGCATGATATTATCGTTAGATATGCCGCCAGCCCATTAAGACCTAAAAACGAAAGAGGAGATCTTTAGTAAGTCTTGATCTGCAGCAGTACCAGAAACCCTTTCAATTTCTTAGTTAATTTACAAGAAGCTATTTATTGCACACCAACGAAAAGACGTGTAAATTTGACAAACAAATGAAATTTTTACCAGTTTGAGGTCACTGTGCAGCTACTTCAGTAAATTAGCCAACAACATCCCAAAGCTTGTAGTATTGCATGAATGCAAAATAATACTAACGAATATTTGATTTACATTTAATTACCATACATTATGCTATTTAGAGTAAGAAATTTCATTAGTTACCACCTCTAGACAACCTATATGGAAGTTTAATTGTTTTATTTCCCTGAAGGTAAATTAATGCCGCATTGTGATTCGCTGTAATATGTATTGCAATTATTCAGTGCTTCGGTATGCGATATTAAATGAATAATTATATTAGGAAAATAGGGCGCATACCTTATTTATAATTTCTAGGTAAATAATAGTGAATTATATTAACAAGATAGTTTTTGAATTACAATTGGTAAGTAAAACCAACAATTGAAATTATAGTTACTCTTTATTGGAAAATGACAATAAGTCACTTTACGTTCATTCTTATAAGGGTAGGTAGAATATTAAAGAATCAAAGGCATGTACAGCAAATGGACGATCCTTAATTAAAGAACATGTATAAGGAAGAAGAAAATGTAATAATGGAATTTAGTTGGATAAGGATGTAGCAGAAAGAATACAGTACGCAGTTCTGGCATATGAACTTTCAGATGGGTAGGGGACTTTCATTTAGTTAATAAAATATAATTGTTAATAAATATAATAATAATCTTTCCCCAACACCTTTTTATCAAGACGCTATAACTATGCCGATGTCAGATGAAATATACAGGGCGATTCATAAGTATGGTCACTAAATTTGATGGTAGTTGGAGTACATCAAACAGAACAACTTAGCATAATATATTCTACGTAACAAGATAATAATGGTTCCGCAAAAAAGTTAAATATTTAGTAGTTTAAATAGATTGGTGTTCACTGGAATGAAGTTCTAGTTGGTTCTAAAAAAGAAAGTTCGCAAATGTGGTTGCGATACGACGGAATTTAGATAAAATGCAAGAGCAAAAACACTTTTTTGTATAAGTATTTCAATGAGATTTGTTGTCTTAGGTAATCCTACACTTCTTTTAAATGCAATCGACTACAGCTTGAAGGTCCAGTAGATGCTTTTTATTTGTTTTCTAGTATAAATAAGGCTTTACTTAATATATCCTTTATCTAATAGACGTGTCTGTCTGGGACGCTGTTTCAGCAGCCAAACTGTAAGAGAAAGAGAAAAAAATTATTAAAGTTATATGTTTGGAATGGTCATGTCAGGTCAGGAACCGAATTTCAGTCACGTGACACTAATTATTATCTTAATTATCCTAATCCTAACGTTTTAGGTTAGATTCTAGGCAAATTTTATCAAGGCGAATGCGACTGGTAGTTTGCTACCAACAATGACGTCATATACGTACGTGTGGTGAATACGCGTTCTATTTGCAAAACGGTCTTTTTTGTTTTTTTAAATGAGACATTTGTCTCACTGGGTTGCTAGTATAGTTACTAATAGTTAACACCTCGAGTAACTATAAATGTCAGCTTCGGCATCCAAAAGTTAAATGTATTCGATTTCAATAAAAGCAAGTGAACTCTTGATGATTTAGCCAGTGATTTTCAAAATTTTGCACCAGGCCACTGCGATTTTTTTCCCGTAAGCGATTAATTTTTAGTGCAATCTACTTCTACTGAGGTCAGTATACATACATGTAACTTAATGATCATACTTATGAAACTATCGCCAGTGTAGCTTAGTGGTTAGAGCATTGGACCGCGGTGCGGAAATCTGGAGTTATAATAATAATAATAATAATAATAATAATAATAATGGACTTTTATTGGGTTTAAGAAACTATATACATGTAAAAAAAATATATATCATTGGTATGAGCAATTCTATCAAAAACCCAAAAGGGCGAAGTTCAGATTGGTATTAACTAATACCATCTGTTCTACCACTTAACCCGTTAAACAAATATGATTAGTAGTACGAAGTACGGTTATATCATATAGCAAATACAGAATTATTATTTAAATCAAGTAAAATACTATTGCAGCTGCTTATCCAATAAGATGTTGTGGAGATGGCTTTTGAAGCAAGTTGATGACAAAGATTTTAGCTTATTAGGCAAAGAATTGTAGATATTAGCAATATTGTAGGAAAAAGATCGTTCGTAAAAGCTAGTTTTATGGTAAGATGGTGTTATTAGATGTTTTCTACGGATATTAAAATTATGAACATCAATTCTAAATCTAATTTTGTTATATAGATATGGTGGTGACTTTGTACTAATTATCTTATGAAATAAACATGCAGAATGCAGAAATCGACGATTATTCATGTTCAGCCATTTAACCTCCTTTAATTTATGCGAAATATGTTCATATTTACGTATACCAAAAATCAGTCGAAGACAGGAATTTTGCATACACTGAATTCTCCTATTATCAACAGCATCTAAACATGTTCCATAAACAGAATCGCAATAATTAAATTGTGACAACACTAGCGATTCACAAAGCATAATTTTAACATTGCGGTTTAAACTATATCTATTATTAAAAATTAATTTGAGTTTAACGTAAGATTTTTGTAATGCTGTCGATATGTGCTTCTTGAATCTAAGATCAGTATCAAGTATAATGCCTAGGTTTCTTGCATGATCAGAAAGCGGCAGTAATATATCTTTAATTTTAATAGCAATATTCTCTCTTACAATATTTTTTTGTGTAGGTCTCCCAAACAGCAGAACTGAACTTTTATTAGCATTGAGTTCATTTGGGGACCTGCGTTCGAAAGAACAAGGGGTAATAATACGGTTGTCTAATGCGTGATGATCACCACATCACCACGTGTCATGAATTGGATACGCGACAGCCGGGTGTGAGAGCGAGGGTACGGAAGCTCTGATCTTCCGCCTTGCAGGCCAAGCTGCTTCATAGGGTGTTAGTGCCTCACCATTATTATATACTTATGAAACACCCCGTCATCAGAAATCAAGTGTGTATTGTAACTTATAACTCACTGTTGGTGTTTGCACTGACACTCTATGCCAAATTCGAAGTTTGGGTTTTTGGCCGAGTAAACACACCATTTCTACATTTTCAGCAGTAGTTAGGCGTATTCTAGGCATTATTCGAATTTCCAAAATGCTAAATTAACAGTTCATAAACTTCTATGACAGTTCCTTAACGTAATTGACGTTCATAAATCTTTTGTTTTCCAGAGAACCTCTTATTGAGACAATAATTACGTAATAATATTGTACCATCGGCTGTATGGCTAGTACAGCAAAAAAAGCTATTTACCCGAATATTTGAAAATGTTGTTGGTGGCACTGTAAGTTTATGTCAAATTCGAGGTTAGCAGGTTAGGTTTTGCGTCAGTTTGTGTCAAAACTGCAACAGAAACTTTAAATTAATAACTAAATATTTGATGACGTGCGCCGACTGTTTCGGTGAAATACTATACAAATACGATTAATAGTATTTAACATTACTAGCTTGGTAAGAAGATTTTTACTGGCGAATAGAAGGATATGACTCGCGAGCCAAAGGCGAGCCAGTCACCTTCTTGAGCCAGTAAAACCTGTTACCTTGCGTGTATTGTTGAATATTTTATTTGTTCCTCACTTGTAAATAACTAGAAATTTACCATTTATTCAAAATGTCAAACTGACAAGCAACTAAATTCATCAATATGACACATACTAAGGAAGATAAATCTGGCTTTGCACGCTATCATTTATCTATGAGCACGCTTGTAAAATTTTACTGGCTAGCCAGTAAAAAATTTACTGGCTAGCCAGTTAAGAAACATTTTCAAGGTGAATACAGTGACTCGATAAATTCATGTTTACAAGTGAGGAACAAATAAAAGTTATTATAATAGTAGAAAAACTTTAGGCAGCTAATTTTCATTGAAATTTATTAAAATAGTAAGGTAGAAAGGAATACATTTCGACATCTTATTGTCTTCTTCAGTTTACATATAATGTTTTAACCTGTAAGTTAAAAATTAGCATTAATTACTATTATCACATATTTTTGTAGGTGAGTGAACCATTTTGTTACCTCACATCATGCAAAAAATTTTAGATTATAAATATATAGCTCATAAAATCCATTGTTGTTTCCATAGTTCTACAAAATGGTTCCTTGTTTTGGCTATTTCGATATAAAGTTCTTACATTTTTCAGTTTTAGTTTAGCATCACTTTTTGGTTATTAGTTGTTATCATTTATTATTGTTTTATTCATCTCTAAAATGAGAATTTTTTGTTATATAACTTTTTTATAATTAAGATATAAATAAACTTACTTAGTTGTTATCAGGTTGATGTAGATGATATGAATCTTTTTTTATTGGTTAGGACCACATCTAAAATTGTGTATAGTGTATGATTTGCAGTTTATGATTTGAAATGTTTTCTGGGGTTTTCAATGGCGTTATTTTGTTTGGAAGCATTTCGTATTAATATATTAATATATATGATTCTTCTGGAAGAGAAGAAGTTATTATTATATTGAAAAGTGTTGTATAAGTAATAGTAGTACACGTAGTACACGTCAGCGCTCATTATCCATATAACACCCTTAATACCTTAATAACTATAATGCACCGTTTTGCATGTTTTTTTCTTATATGAAAAACGTTTAAATAGCCTCATTTATGTCATTCGGACCACTTATAGATTGTCACATTTATAAAATGTCAAAATTCTAAGTTTTTTATTATTTTTATGCCAAGTAGATAAAATAGTATAAACAAGCGTCTAAATTATTAGTAATAATTTATTTCGTTATTGTTAGTAATTATGAGTCATATTTTTAATTGCTTCTTTTTCGAAATACTTTCTTAAAACAATTGAGTCATATTGCCCGTGTTCCAGCCCAGTGTATAAATCTAAAATCGTGGTTGTTAAAATGGTACGGAATTAAACAATTTTTTTTCGACGACCAAACTTTACGCAGTTTACTGTCCACTGGTGCGTAAAACTTCATAATTATTTAAAACAACGTCAGACAATCAAAATGTGACAGTTTTCGCATTTATACGGGTTTATTTGGAATGAGAAATTTAACAAAACTTTCTATTCTTTTAACTATTTTTATCTGAAATCCCCAGTAAAATATAGAAAACGGTTAGTGAAGTAAGGCGAAATGGGGAGTGAGGTATTACTTTACACAACGATTTCGCATAAAATATTTTTTATATCAAGGGGCATAACCGAAATATTAATAATGCTCACAATTTTATATAATTTCGCGAAAAGCAGCGGAAATCTATATTTTATTCGAAATTTTTGTATTGTTAATATATAATATACAATATTATTATGTACATAATTAACAATCCATTATTGTCTCAATAAGAGGTGCTCTGGAAAACAAAAGTGTTATAAATGTCAATTACGTTTACGTACCGTCATATATGTTTATGAACTCTTAATTTGGCATTCTGGAAGTATAAATAATGCCTAGAATACTACTAACCACTGCTGCAAATGTAGAAATGGTGTGTATACGCGGTAAAAATTAATACACTTATTTGGATAAAAATTTACATTTTGGCTATTTTTCTAATTCTGAACAAGTTTTGTAAGTAACTTTTTTTGATAAAACTAATCTTAATATAATTTTTAAATATTTGCAGTAATTTTTTTGTCGCAGTAGCCTACTGTTTTGCATTAAAGTAATTTAAAAACTATTAAAATAATTGCTTAAACGACTAGGTAAATCGACTAACATTTTAAATTAATCAGAAGATAAATAAGAAAGATACAGAGGTGTGACGGTGAGAAGTTAAACACGCTACATATCAAACCAATTCACAAAGAGAGCCACAGTATCTTGAGTTATTTTGTGTGTAGTACGAAATTAAACGTAGCCGCCTGTTTATTATAACATATAACGTTCTAATACTTACAGAATTTTAGTCAAATATGCTTACTTTCTAAAATACGCCGTACGCTAATCAAACAAGATCGCATTTCTTTTGAAAGAATTCAAATCTATGTAGGAGTTAAAATATAATTCTGACATTTTATTACAATATAAACAATGTATTGACGATATATGATGTCTTTCAGCAGCTAGTGATACCAATTATTTCATAAAGATACTGCAGTTGCTGCCAAATTATTAATAAGAAGGATTGCAAATTCGTGGTCAGTCGCGTAAGATGTGTTGCAGCAACTACTATCGGAAACGGTTGGAAATAAACGCCCGGTGGTGTCCACATCGGCGATAGTAGATCGACATTGGTGGTAATCCAAGTCGGTTTGTACACCAAGTGGGTGGTATTTTAGTTCAGTGAAATACCATATATTTGTTGCAAACTTTAAAAGTCGGTAGTAAACCACGTCGGTGGTAGTTTCTGTCGGATCTAAATCCACATCTGTTTTAATCCAAATCGGTGGTAAATCAAATTGGTACTAGTTCATGTAGGTAGTCTACGAGGATGTGGTGAAAAGTTCCTGGCTTTACATAAAAAGAAATGTGCTAGCGAAATATGAAACACATTTTATTCATCGTACTCCCTCCCTCAAGCTAACACATTTAGCATAACGCTTCTCCAGCTTTCTTATCCCTTCCAAATAGAAGTAGGACGGTTCGACGGTTGCCCCACCAAAAATGCCTCCGTAGCTGCGATAACTTCCTCATTGGAGCTAAACTTGATACCCTTCAGGTGTTTTTTTCAGCTGTGGGAAGAGGTGGTAGTCCGAAGGGGCTAGATCTGGGGAAAAGGGCGGGTGGTTCCACAGTTCGAAGTCAATTTGGTCGATTTTCGTCAGAGTGTGGTGAGCGGTATGGGCAGATGCATTCACCGCCATGTCTGCTTTGTTAATGCGTGTAATAAAAACTCTTATCTTACGATTCTGTTACTGTGCATGCGCGCTACTGAATAGTTAAACATGCTAAAGTATGATTTATACTGGCCTAACTTACTCGATTAGCACCAAAGCCAGGCACTTTTCAGCACAGCCTCGTATTAATGTGGGATCCCCAGATCCACATCGGTGGCAATAAAGATCGGTAGTAAAGCTCACTCTACGCTTATGCTAGAGAACTTTCTAATAAGGTTAGACTAGTGTAATGTACCGAAAACTGTAACGAAAGGTATTTGAATAAAAGATTTATTATAATTAAAGTAAACCATTTAATGCTTGATCGATGGTTACCTGATATAAGCTGAGAAATAAAATTTTTAAGAGCTGTTGAATTAAAAGGTTGCATAAACTATCAACGTACACTTTAGAAAGAATAATTAAAAATGCATGTCCCAACTTGAATAAAGGGTTTCATATTTAAAAAGCTATTAAATTTTGAGAATTAGCTCACAAAATTTTATTCGTACTCCGACTGAATAGTTAATATAGCAAAGTACACAACTATAACTATCTTGGGCTGAGGAATGAAAATATGTGCAAGCATATATGAAAATGTGTCTATTAACCTTGAGAGATAGCATGTTTTTGCTATGTTCGGTTTTCTGACTGATCATCCTGTAGAGGTACGATGTTATCGTACCAAGATTTTTGAGTATTTATGTTGCATTTCAATCACTAATTTCAGAAATAACTAAATCTACTTATTAGTGTGGTTCAGCTAAATGCAAGATTATTGAAAATGATTTTTGCTTGAGTATATTGTGGAAAAATGTCTTAACAGCCAAATGACATACAGCTATCGCACTGTTCAAAACATGCATTAAGTGCCTACGCCACTGCAATTCGTGATTGAGGTGGTTTCTGCAGTCAGTTCTTTGTCTTCTGATAAAGGCATTGGGTTAATAAAAGGAAAACTAGAAGGAAGATTAATAGCGCATATATATATTAATGAATTAGTATTAATGAAGTAATTTTGGAATCTAGAAGATCCACTATCAGTTTACTTAAACCGTAATACTTAAAAGATAACCTAACTCATATAATTATAAAAAGTGCCATATAGCCGCTTTTGTTTTTGTCAATTTTGGAGATTTTAATGTGAACTTACCGTTGCCAGTGGATGGTCATATACCAAAATTGAGATGACTATTAATATAGCCCAATAGTCGAAATCATATTCGGAAATTTGCAGCACCAAGGGATACAAGGCGCGAGGGGTATAATGGTCTCCTCAATCTGAAGGCATATGATGGTTTTTCCCATACTTATTTCTTAATATATTGATAATAAAGTAAACACTTTGATATGGCTTTAAATAATGTTTATGGGCGATTCTCTTTTATGTGCGTGTCCGTGAAATCCGAACGGGTTGTGACGATCACCGATTCGTCACCGAAAGTTTTTTTATTGATCTAGATTAATAATAGTCCTTACCTCTTATAAGTACGCCAGGGTGAAAAGCAACTCCAACCAAAATGGAAATCATGGTATGCATTTAGGCTAGTAGTAAAAAGAGTATATTTTGGTTGTCAGAGAAATGCAGTTTAATTGGTGCTATTTCGTTACAATTTCAATGGTTTTTAGAAGCCCTGCTATGATAACTGCAAAGCAAACTCAAATTGAATTCAAATTTTCTATTTAAAAATTTCAATTAACAAAAGCCAGAACAAAGATTCCTCAAATTTCCTATAATGATATTAAAAGAGTGGTTTTAGGAAAATTGAAAATCACTCAAACACAGCTGCGGAGATAAGTGGACTATTTAGGAGTGGAGTAGCCGAGCAAAAACTTATCCAGATGATTGAACATGCTAGCTGGTGCTCTATTCTGAACTCCGCCCTCTTGCACCGTCTTCATTGTAAACCAAGTATTGTAAAGAGTCAAAGAAATATATTATGAATGTTATTTTCATTATATTATGTTAACTTTTTTCGATAACTGAAGGTGTTTCTAAAATCAGCGATACATTTGTAGTAAATGTAGGTGTACTGTGAGCTATAACGCAGTTTTGTCTGTTGAAAGAGTCGACGGCTATGAAAACTCAATCAAAACCCCACCCTTTGTGACATTTGCATCGGCACATATTGAATTTGAAGCATAAATAGTGTTGAATTTCAACTCCTCTAACTTAAATCACAATTGACGTATGACCCAGTATGTGGAGATTTCGACACGGAACAAAAGCTCAGCGGGTCACTAGTCCTCGCGAAAGCAACTACGATGCATTACTACCTAGATCTTCTCCAAGAGATGGTCCAGATAGAAGGCATTAGAAGACGATGTTCAGGCTGTCGACTTTACTTCTGGGTCCAGGGCCTCTCCTGAAAACAACAACCACTACTCCGGAACAGTCACTCTTCCTGAAAACCTTACTCTCTTCTTTCATCAAGCCGCTGTAGGTGACGAGATTCGGACCTGTAGACTCTTCCCTACGCCAAGCCGTTCTATCGGTAACGAAAACTGATCTTTAATACCGCTTCAACCCTACCTCCGGAGCTACTTCACCGTCCCCTACACCGAATAAGCATTTAACTGCTCAATCCGAAGACTACCAGCCGCCGCGCATAACCCTAGCCTGGGGTTCCATAACAAGTTAAAACGTCTAGCGTAAGCAGCCCTCATTCAAGGATAAAAGAGGTGTTTGGTTCACCGCCGTCATTAAGCAAAAGATCGAAATACGTGGTGAAGAACTCCCTATCAGCAACTGGTAAGTTTCCACTACATGTTCAAATGAAGTTACAGCACTTCGCAGAGAATCGGGAATTCGACATGCCGATTGGCAGCGAGGTCCGCCAAACATCCATGCTGTCGCTGAGACTTCTCCCAAGGTACATTTGTTCAAGTAGGTACATATCTCTCTGACCTGCATAAATTGGCAAATCACGACGCATTGCACCAGCATGATGTCGCCTCCTCCCGACGCCGACGCCTAGAAAGAACATCCAGGCATCCAGGGGTTTAAATACTTTTAAAAAAATCACACACCGACCCGAAAACGTTTTTTAGCGAAGGCGGCCATATTAATATTGTTATTAATATAGTTGGAGTGCATCTAAGAACTGGAATATATTTTATTTATTATTTACATTGCAAATATGTTTTGTACTTAAATTTACTTTATAGACACGACATGTAACATAAAGACCAAGGTGCATAACCTTTCTAAAATATTCTCAATCTATTCACTCGCAGCAAATAGAGAACTCTGTGTTACTGAACTACCAATTGAAGCAATTATATGCGGGAAAGTATTTATATTATATTATCAGTGGGTAGTAAGCATTAAGTACTTAGCTAGTGTAGAAGATGACAATATATAATATTTTAGAATTCCGATTGCAGCAACTTATCTGACATTTGTTCATTAAGGCTACAGGCAAATACGAAGCTTCTCTCATTGAAGTTACTACATAAATACAATACTAGAAGCATGTAAAAATACAGTATATAAGTATCTAGTTTCAGTGTCTATTAGCTAGCCACTTGAAAAAAGCTGGGCATATGCAAGCTGAAATTAAAGAAGCGTAGTGCGACAGACATGGAGAAAATGTTGAGAGCTCAAAATAATATTATGTATTTGAAAAAACCAATATTTAAGATCGTGCCTTTTTTCAAAAGAAATTCTCCTGATAACGAAAATGTAATCGTATTTTAAAATTCCGTGCACTTTATTTTTTTAATGAAGATAAGGGTTTATAGAAATATCTAAATATTTGATTGGTTAATAAAATGCT
The DNA here is from genome assembly GCA_940337035.1 of Agriotes lineatus. Lineage (NCBI taxonomy): Eukaryota > Metazoa > Arthropoda > Insecta > Coleoptera > Elateridae > Agriotes > Agriotes lineatus. The sequence continues at coordinate 72,908,133 of OW679195.1, read as the reverse complement.
GGTGTTTTATGCGCCATGCGTGTCGATTATTTTGTCTTTATGTTTAGGAATTTTGCCACACTAAATGATTTCAAGCACTTGCGTTAATAATGGGAATGGGAGTGCTTTTTTGTCGTGCAACGTTTAAATTACGCAGACACTATATTAAAATTTTCATTTTACTAGTGTCGCGAAAGAACCGGAAATACATCCTGAAAAACAAAGTTGCACCAAGTAATACAATCCAAGCTTTGATTATTTTATTATATCGATTTTACACACATCTCATAAGGTCAATGTACAGAGTAAGATCCTATTTTTGTATTGGCATGCATGATCATCAACCTTAACAGGCATTTTATAAACAAGGAACAAGATTCCGCAGCGGGACTCTTTTTAACTTAATTAACATATTTTACACGTTACTAATGAATAAATGGCATTTGCATACACACAAACCGTTTATAAGTTTTATTTATTATAATACTAAGTAGGGTTTACCTACGAGAACGTAAATTTCATTGGTGGCAGTTCAATATCACTGCAAATAACAGTATCAATAGCTCTTTCGCGTACTCGCTGAACTAATATGTCAGTCGTCGGAATAAGATGTTTAATTACTCGGTAGCTGTTAATGCGCTGTAATGCATGGACGGCAACATAGACACCTGCTCTTAGAGCAAGTGGTCTATAATATACCCTTTGTGCAGACATTCTCCCTCTTGAATTGGTTGCATATTAAATACGTGAGCTGTAGTTCGGAATGTAACCTAATTAAACACTAGCTACCAAGACAAGAATATTCAACAATTACTGAACAGGCGATAAATTAGAATTTCGTTCCAGTTCAAAAACAGCATACGTTTCGGTAAAATAGTATCAATTATTACGTTTTTCATAATAGTAATTTACGTTACGAAACCGGAAAGTAGTGTTTTGTAGGTCGAACCAAGTAGATTCCAAAGCCAGCCGTAGGGGAGCCCCTGAAACTTGGGGAGACCTGCAAAACACTTTTCGGTCGTGTATCCTACAATATTTTTTACGACATATGAGTCCATACTTTCAAACTTGCGAATTCACTTTTGAAAACTCAAAAAAATTGTGACATTAGTATCTATTATTTAACTTATCAAAACAATAACACAAACTTGTTTCCATAGTAACGAAGACATCACGGACCGGCAAAAGCTTTTTTAGGATACTGCATTGGTAACTAGCGTTTACATAGTTACAAACGAGTCCGGTAGATAAAATTTACCGGCCTAGACCAGTAGTAGAACTACCGGCCGGTAAATTTTATCTACCGGACTCGTATCCTAAAAAATCTTATACGATACACGACCGGTAGCATTTTTATGGCCTTGCCAAACATACAGGTCTCGCCCTACGGGCTCAACCTGTAAAGTATTGGCGCGGCCATAAAAATGTTGCTACCGGTCTAATAACGTAAATAGCTATTTTAGGATACTGCAATGGTAACTAGCGTTTACATAGTTACAAACGAGTCCGGTAGATAAAATTTACCGGCCTAGGACCAGTAGTAATAGTACTACTACTGGTCTAGACCGGTAAATTTTATCTACCGGACTCGTTTGTAACTGTAACTGTGTAAACGCTAGTTACCAATGCAGTATCCTAAAAAATCTTATACCATACACGACCGGTAGCATTATCATGGCCTTGCCAAGCATACAGATCTCGCCGTACGGGCTCAACCTGTAAAGTATTGGGGCGGCCATAAAAATGTTGCTACCGGTCTAATAACGTAAATAGCTATTACCGATCCCTGATGCCCGTTTTCCGATCTTGACCGGCAAAACATTACTTTCTGGTGAAAAAATTCTCCAGAAAGTGCATATTTTCTGGTCGCTCGTAAGAAAAATCTATTGTTGAACTCTTCAATTGCGTTGTTTTTATCATTTTAATTTTAGTTACTAAGTTATAGCTTACAACCAGTTTAATACTCGTAGTATAAACAATTAGCTCATTGTGTATATTTACTCATAATCTGACTAAGTATTCCATGGTTCAATGAACTGTCGAACCATTAATAATTGGAAATCCAACAGCACACTGAATGTTGGTCGATCCGCTCACACGTGCTAGATTGCAATTTGAGTGACCGCAATAGTTAATGGTAATAGCATTTCTTCTTTGTTATTTTTCTCTATGATTAGTTCTAATGGCCCTACACTTCGTGCATATATTTTATAACGATTTAATTACCGTGCCATTTCCATTTAACGTATTTGTTCGTACATTTTAACTTATTATTACCTATAAGTCCATGACAGAAAATATATAAAATTTTATTTAAAAAACTACAACCTCATAAATCACACAATGATTTTATTTTACCCGTAAAGGCCCACACCAGTAGGCAAAAACCAATTACACCATGTAGGTTCGTTAATTAATTTGCTTTTCCGCCCGTAAATCAATTAATTAATTTTGAGTTCGAGTCACGCCAGTCATTGCAAAATATCAATAGCCCATCGTTTGACATTATAAACGTGCAACTCGAGATGCCTAAAATTAATTTCAAATTTAAATTGGTGGGCTTGAATTTTGTTATTTGGATAACTGATCGTGCTATACACCGCAGAACTCCACAAAATGATACTGCAGCGTAGTTCCAGATTAAACTAGTAATTCATGTATTAAAATATTGAATTTGTATTCATGATGCAATATGCAGATGCGCTGCAGTTGTGTGGCTTTAATTTTGGACGATGGTTGCAAAATCACTAATTATGGATCACGACAAAGTGTATGATCTGATTGCTACTATCGCCTGATGATAAATATTATATACGGTATGTTAACTAGGTAGCTATTATACTGTAGACTACAGGATGGGCCTACCAAAAACTCTAGGAATATTTAGAATAGTTATGAATGTAGGTCGATAGTATTTGGAACAAAATAATTAGAAGTATCCTTTTATGCAGATGTATGGTATGTACTGTAACTATTTGTCTAAGACTATATTCAACATTAAAACCTAAATTATATAGCAACACTGAATTTTTTATTTAACTCCACATATAAAATTATTTCGCTTAAGCGTGTTTTTTGTAAAATCAATGACAATAAAAATAAATTATTTAATATTTTGTGCTTAGTCCAAATGCATGCGTAATCGTTTCATTATTTGATAAAGTATACTGGTTTAAGTTAAAGATTGCTGGGGTTTGTAAATATGATCGTTCAACTTGTGGTAACCACCCTGTGGACTTCTCTGCTGTGGCGTGACCTTCTCTAAACCAAAGCAATGATTTAGGAGTACTTGTCGTTCCCCAGTTCTCGAGTTTCAGTGTTAACAGCAGTAGTTTTTCAGTTTTCATACTATTGGAAACAAAGTGATCGGTCTAGCGTATTCTGGGTCTTTGTGCAGGTTCATATTCATTCTGATTTATTTTACTACCTTTAAATTGCTTGATATGCTTCTCCGTATGGGTGTCTTCGTCAACCGGAAACGGTTGGAAAATAGTTGTTAAATATTTACTTTTCGTTTTTACTATTACTTTTCAATTTTCATTAGATAGTTGGATTGGTGACGTTGATGTTTGTGGTGTTCTTTCCTTTTTCGTAGCTTTCCATATTAGTATCAACCATGGCTGATAGCCTTGACAGGTAATTTGGGGTTTCTTCGTTTCTAAGATACTACAAGATTGTCTTTAGTTCAGAGCTGCTAAAAATTGGAAATCATCAAAATTGTTATGGAAAAACGTAGGATGAGCTTTTACTTACTTATCTGTAGTTCGCCGGGGTCGGTAGCTCAGTGGTAAGCATCCTGACTACTGATCCAAGGGTCACGAGTTCGATTCCCGGTCCCGGTGAGGTTTTCAAAAATAAAAAAAAACAGATGAAAGCCTCTACAGAATGCCATCATTCGGAAGTGATGTAAAGCCGTGGGTCCCATGTTACTACGATGTGTAGCATATAAAAGATCCCTTGATAGGGATGAAACTCCTTAGTCTCGGCAAAATTCTAAGTAGGACTTTGACCATATGACCAAAGCAGTCGGTGTCCATTATCAAACAAACAAACAAATCTCTAGTTCATTAATCTCGGAAGTGAACCTTGAGTGGTGAGAGCAAAGTAAAACATTTATTAGCTGCAATAACGTACGAAGCCTACTAGCTGAAGTCAGTATCAATTTACACTATTGTGTGGATTGCATTTTGCCTGACATATTCCATTTACCTATTCGGAAGAAATTCTTCGTGGCAGTATTATTTGGTCTTACGTTTAGCGTTCAACAGCTTCCTGCTCCCATATAAAATGATGCTGGCTTTTTAAAATGACTCGGATAATCTCAAAATGTAAAACCTAAAATCAAATACTATAGACTCGGATTTCTGCTTCGGACTTTTTTATCTACAAAATGGACTACATTTGTCTACGTATATTTAAAGCTAATAAGCCATTCTCTTTTTCAAAGTTATTTTCCGAGAAGCCAGAACTATTTTTACTACATTACAAAATATTTAATAATTAATTAATCTAATCCATTCGCCAATCACGAGGAGGAACCAAAAAAGACAAAGAAATCAACTGATATGAGTATGGCAGAACCAAGAGCTATACCAATCGCTTGAAACAGGAAGTAAAATAGCTTAGCACAGTTGAAGTTTATGAAAAATTATTTGACAAAGATATTATTCACCACGTACTTTATTAAACGACGCAATATGCATTGTAGAACAAAGATCCACACGCACAGTTATGAAGAATCCTATTACAACGTGTCTTTTACCACTTTCCAACGACATAAGGAAAGGATCGAGGATACTTAGAATGTAGGTATGATGATGTAATGCCTATTTTTCAAGAATATTAAATAATACACTCATTAATATATAATTTTAGCTGGTTACATGAATGATTTTATTATTTACCCATTCTAAGAAATACCCCATTACTTTCATCGTCTGAGACACTAGCAGTAAATTATCAATTTTATACAATAATGCAGTAACAGTAAATCTTAGAAAGCAACAAATTCAAGATACTAATCAAAATAAACAACATGATGATTTCGGAAGCTTTCACGGCCATTGTCATTAAGTAACAAACGACTTCCGAGATTGAACGGAATCATTATTGAAGTCGAAAAACTCAACGTTTCGCCCACTTTCGTAAGGGGATTCATCAAGAGGAAAAGCAAAAGAGTACGGGAACTCAATGTGTAAACCATGCCAGAGGCGAAACTCTTCTTCGCCGCAAACTGTAATACGTATATCCAAAGTTGAATAATTTTTGTCGATAATTAACTTGAGCAGGACGATGTAACTGTAGGCATTTTATGTACGCAAAATGCCAGATCTAACAGCGTCGCTGTACAGCACAGCCTGTGCAAAGGCGACTTTGATCGTGAACAAAATTTACCATTGCCGTTTTCCTACGTTTCGTATGTCGTCAGGCCATTGTATAGCTCGTAGATGTGAAAAGTTGTTTCCTCAAGGAGTACACAACTATACAGTCAGTGCTCAGGAGAGAAAATCGCACAGAAATTTATTCATTCAAATGATAAATGCTAGAACGATCAACGCATCAATCAGCCAGTGCTACCAAATTGGGCTTATTGAAATTTGCAAGTAGCTTCATCCGCCGTTATTTAACATAATTTGAAAATTTCAGTTTTATTAAATGCAGATCATTTTAATCTCGTATCATCCAAGATAAAGAAGGTAATTTTGCTAAGAACTTAGAGAAAAAACTTAGGTGCTGACAGTATCCTAACCGTTCAAGATAGAAAGTGATTACTTCACTAAATTTCACAAGTAAACTGTATTTTAAATTGTTTGATTCTAATAAATTAACTCTATAAGTTGCTATATTTTTTGTTGCTTCGGCAGACACAATAATATGCTCAATGTACTCAATTGAGTACAAGTGTTTAAAAAAGAACCCTTTGCAAAAATATAATTTTGTCAGTTATTTTAAATCGAATTAACAAGAAAAGGCTTGAAATGCGAAAATCATTATAATGGAATAATAAATAGGTGAAGTATTCCTATTGTATAAAACAGACTTTAAAATGTGGCAAAATACTTGGTTATGAACTATAGACTAAACTAAGAGGCTTACAGTTTACACTTAAAAAATTTATTACGTATAATATCACTAACCCTATTTTTGTGTGTATATATCGTGCAAGGTTGTAAATAAAATTCGAGGTTATCTCTTTTTAAAAGTAATTCTTTGTGTATTCCCATAAACCCTGCGTATGAATAATAAAATTTTGTAGCCAACTCGTAGATTTTAAACTAAATTATGGCCAGGCCCCACTCGCAGCATGTTTCAGAAGGCGGGCAAAAAGAATTTAATTATATTTGGAATGGGGGCATTACGGCTCCGACAGGAGCAGCCAAATGTTTTTATTTGACGAAGTTTCAGAGTTTGGTTAATCTGACAGTAACAAATGGTGTAACCAGAATCTAATTTAATTAAAACGATGCCTGTAATAATCCTCCGAGGATCTGCGGATTTGGATCCAACCCGACTTGTCGTGTCGCGAGTAATTTTTATTTTAATAAATGTCGATCTCGGCTAAGGCGGACGCTTTTTGTTCGTGACCATCACGTACGTTCCTAAGTAACTACGAAAATAACCACCCGTCCTAAGAAGGAATTTGGTGTTTCGCGTGCGTGAGCTGCGGTCAATCTATGTATTCTCGCGCGAAATTTATAACAGCCCGGATCTGACAGCCTTAGAAAAAGTGTGACAAATTGAGACTGCATGAATGGGTATAGTTTTTATAAGGGTTTTTGTCTGGAGAGCGTATTGTCCCTGTTTTATACAAAACGATGATTCAACAGGGAAATATTGTTAAGGCTATTTTCGTTTTTTACCATCCTCTACCTTTCTTCCGAGTTTGGTGAATAACGAGCCCAAGAGCTTTCAGGGACAGATAATCAAGTTTTAGTTGCCAGAGTAGGAAATCTAATTTTGGCAACTAAATGCTAGTAGGCTGAACTGCGAAAGTGATAATTCCAACCCAAATCCTATTGACAACACCTGCATTAAAACGAGTAAATTGAAAAGAAAAAGTTGTTTTGGCTTTAGAGCGGAACTATGCAGTTGCATAAAACACTTTTAGTTTCCAGTTGAAAGATATTGACGCCTGGAACACCGACAGTTTGAAATTCACGTTGTTTATTGTTTTCTTAAGTAAACAAAATGATCGCTAACGTAAAGCTGTTCGTAGGGTGCGTATAAAATTTTACATTAATTAGAATGTGATAACAGTAGTGTTTCGCAAAACATTTTCTTGCTTTGCATGTCTAAAGCTTCCCGATTTTGATATATACCTCTTAGATTGATGAAGGCCCTATTTATACAGTTGCTTACATGTGCACTAAGTCTTAAGTTCTAATTTATTGTAACTCCTAAATTTTTAACCTACTTTGATAGCTCAATCTTTACACTATCCATTTCTAAATTAATTGATTATAGACAAAGTCGTAATGATATGCGTAGCAGAATAATATTGCTTTGGTTTTCTCAGGATTTAACTTTAAATGGTGTAACCCTGATATATTTTCAAGAGGTTGTAGATCATTATTTCACAGCCTCGTGCAGTTTCGGATCATGAAAAGGAGAGATATATTTGAGTAGCGTCTGCATATAAAAGACAGATACCTGCCATAACTTAATTCTGAGTAAAATTTCTTATGTATAGATTACAGAAAATTGTTACAGCTCGAAAACGTTACTACGACATTAACAATCAGCCCCTCAAGCGTGCAAAGCAAAATCATACGCTTGAGAGCCAAACCTGTTAAATACAAAATGACTAAGACATACTCGGGAATATCGCCAAAAACTCAGCCGTTACAAGATATGCTGCAACGGTGCGCACCGGCTATTGGGTGCTCAGTGAAGAAAGGTCGAGGTTCTTTATTATCTAACAGTTAGGGCTGTGCTCTAGCACAACGGGGTTAAAGATGTTAAATAAGGTACGCCACCATTTTCTTGACTACATCGAGACAAACGCAACATCGGCAACACAGGTGAAATTGGAAATGGAAGTGGGTAAATCACCTTGGCACAACCTGAGGTAGCGACGTCACAGCTGGATCAAACCTACCTTAAACGGCATCAGCTTACACTTACTTGCACCAACTAGGTTCCTGTACAAAACATAGACACAACAGGGCATGCAAACACACCAATGAAAAACGTATAAACAATTAACAATAAACTCTATTGATGAAATAGCATGTAAAACAAATGACAATGAATGTTACAATGATTAAATCTTACAGCTGGAAACATGCAAAAAGGTTAGTTGGGTTAACGACGCAATTTATAATTTAAACTTGAATGATCAAACGGCAACAAATGACATATTTGCATCTACAAACAATATTGACGGTACGTTCTACCACAAAAACTACTTTACAGTATCAAAATTTAGCAAAAAACACTTCAAAACTGGTACAGCAACGGTTACGTGAGCTTAATACACAAAAACAACATAAAGACAATAAAACTTGGCGGAACTGTTCGACATTTTTCGGTTTAAATCAACCAAAAGGGATCAAGTGGCCCAAACTACATTTTGGCAAAACACTTCACTATAAACATTTAACGGTTATAAATTACCTTAATAGGACCATAGTTGTGCAGACTTAAGTTGTTTTCCTCAGCTGCGAGTTGCATCTCAGTCAGTGCCACGAACGGAAACGACAGGAAACTGTGGTAAACCACAGGGCTGGGCCAAAATCGAGCGAATGCGAGCGGTAAAACATCCCCAAGACGAGGGTTGACTAGAACGGACCCCGCTAACAAGCAGATAACGGTAAAGGGATCAGGTCTTCGTTCTACTTGGTAAGTTTAGCACTCGGTTGAGTGTTCCCAAAATATAATCCACGATAAGTGTTAGCGGAGGTGCTCAGCTCCAAACGATACGGACAAACTCGGCTAAACGTTCAACTTTAACCACTATGCACAAAGCTCGAAATGACGGCGACAAAGCGGCTTCACAACACAAGAATTTCGACTTGGCGCGAGCTCGGCTAAGCGAAGCCGGCTCGCGGACGAAGCGCCACCCTCGAACGTCTTGACGGCTGTACGCTAAGTGACGCTCATCCGGAAGATGCGGGCGCGAAACTGGCTAAGCGCAAACGCGGCTTATCTACGTCCTTGTTGCTCGTACGATAGAACGGTTCAGAAGATGTTGGGATCACCAAAGCTGTCTCAAGCTTCTACTTAAAGTTACGGAAGTTTTTAGCATGACGAAATATGGTTCAACACTTGCGAAACTTGCAGGGGACCCTGAATGTCGCAATTCGGTAACCTGAGACTGCTTTACGGACAGACGAGAACAAAGGGTGAATTTATAACTGGAACTCGACTAATAGGACTGCAGGGCAGTATTCATAAACGATTTACGCGGAAAGTTTTAAGGCAGGCTTGTACAACAAGAATTCTAAGAAGGGCGGCGATAATGCACTAAAACAGAAACAAAACTTGAATTGTAACCTACGCCAAAATAAACCTGAATCGGCAATGCGTTAATATTTGAACTGGACTACGCGGAAATAAATATCTGCAGAATGAAGGTTTGGTAACATTACCGCTAAATTACGAATTTAACTTGCGTGACTCGCGAAAATGCTAGGATTTGAGGCTAAAGTACCAAAAGTAACTGCTTTAATGGAATTTTTCTAGCAAAATGTCGAAAAAGTGAGAACGAATCCCTGAGGTACTCCTGTATCTCTTGAAAAGCAACTAGATTTCCGATTTTGATATACACCTGCGTGCTTTCTGCTTGTTAGATAATCGTTGAAAAATGTCAATATATCATTTATTGATTAAAGCACAGACGTGTAACAGCGACAGTAATATTTCATATATAAACTTTATATATTATATTTGCTTTCCGAACCGGTCAAATTCAAATTAATTATGATGAAGTCCAATATATATATATATTTATTCTCATCTGACGCTATAAAAATGCTGCAGCAACTAAAAACTAAGAAGGCACTATCAACTATAAGAAATACAACTATTGAATGTAATGGCACTATCAACTATAAGAAATACAACATTTGAGTGTAATCCAATTATGCATTACCTGCAGCGAAGCAAACAATTTTGTCATACACGTGTTATAAGCTGCATACCCAAATTAATTAAAGTAAAAATTTCGTTTAGGCTGGAAGCTCCAACTTAATAGGGGACTGAAAAATCAGCGCTTAATATTCAACCTTATTTTTTTGTTTTCTTTTCCATTAGGTCCATTGTCCATAGATTACAGTAGAAGCGTTTATTTCATTAAAACTGAGTATAGTATCTCCAATAACTAATAAATTCAAACGACTGGAAGACATATAGAACCGCTGAAATTCCGAATCGTCTTCCAACCTTCATAAGCATTACAGGAACATGGTGGATTTCGGCAATATTTTAATCTATTTAGTTATCATGCTTCACACGTCGTACGTTTCCAAATTTCCCTGGAAGGTAGATATTATGTTGGTGCCGCCGCGATAAATCTTTCAGTAATAGCAAACTGGGCAAGCCTTCAAAGTTGCAAATTTATTTTTGGATCCGGAATGAATTAAGCAAGCCAGCAGCGGCTTATATTTTTCAGATCCACATCGCTCTCCTTGCCGAGGCAATATTTCTGGAATACCCACTGGACTTAACATATTGCCGGTTATTACGCTAGTGGAAGTTTTATGGATAGCAGGCATGCTTCCAAAAGGCAGGATAATATAAATGCCGTAGTACTCATCGTCATACAAAACACCCTAATCTCGTAGCGAAGCAGCAGACAGGCGGATTCGGGAAGAGCTCCGTTAAAAGGCTCAACAGCAGCTGCACAGCATTTTAAATACGTCTTAACCCCAGTTATTCTGAATATTTTATAGCAGATTATGGCGATATTTCCAGGTTCCACTAAACGCGTCCTCCTTGAGTTGCCCAGCTTCAAAAATGAGATATGAAATGGATTTGCCGGTAACACATCGGAGTCTTAAAACATAAGCAATTTACGAGAAGCCCCGTTTCTACTGTACGCCTCAAAGCGTCGCTTCTTCAATCGAGTTTAGCTATTTCGAATTTTCTTAGGTCATCTGCGTTGAGGCATTTGGAGTGCTTTAGCGGCGCAAATTTCATTAAAAGCAATCTCGTTTCGCTAATGTCTAATTCAGGTCCGTACCCAAAATGCCTATACAGCGGGTTTTCGTTCTAGGAGGCATCAGTTTCTAAAATCATATTTTATAATTTGAAAAATACAAACAAGTTGGTGTATGTTTAAAGTGAACTGTTTTTATGCTACGCATTATCACTTAACGCCTCCATATTATATTGTAAATTTCTAAGCGTATTGGTTTAATCTTTTGTTTGTTTATACAGACCTCAAAGTGGACTTTAGCTACGCATTTATAAATCGGATAGCATTATTGCCACTATAAGCTATTACAACCGAACAAGCATAAATCGTTAACCTACTCTACGAATATGATATAGCATTAATATCAAATACTAAGACTGAAGTACAAAGGAAAGTTAAAAAATGAAGAAGTTGCTTAGAAGATATGAAACTACAATAAATGTTGAAAAAACTTAAATTATGGACATAACTAAAAGAAATGAAGGAGAGAGGAATATAAAAATTAAAATAAATGAAAAAATCAGTAAAGGGGATTTACACGAAACTCCACGCAAGTGCTGCCACACAATAAGTAAAAATATCTTAACGTTGCTGGTAATAGTGAAACAATAAAATACAAAGGAACTTCCCTGGCAAGTTAAAGCTTTGAAACAAAAAAATTTGAAAACATGAAAGAAAAAAAAATGAAATTTAATTTTTTATGGTGTTTGCCCTGTATATGTTGATTCCAAAATATTTTCTTTTGCCTCAAGGCTGAAAACCTAAACTATGTGTAATATATTACTTTTATTGAGTTAAAGGAAAAATTGGCAGAATTTAATCTTTTAATGTATTTCCCCTGCATATATTACACAGAAATTACTTCGGTATCGAGGCAGGTAGACATAGGTATACTCCGCGTGCCATATATCGTCTTCCTACAACAAATAGTTTTTGAGATATACCGCCAACAGGCGGAAAGACGAAAAGACAGACAGACATAATTGAGAAAACACGTTTTTCGTCATCTCGGGACCCTGATACATGAAAACGTGAAGATTTGAAGAAATATTAGAAACTGATTTTTATGCAATCAATACTTCCTTCTTCTTTTAGATGAGGGAAATAAAAAACTCTCCAGTCGTTGGGATCCGAACTCGCACTTCGATGCGGATAACTAGAGCTGGCCAAATACTCTAACTTTTCTGCCAAGGAGATTACGACAGCAGTATAAAGTACGTGTTGACGATAGGACCCATTCTGGGTGTTCACCCTGTATCTGTGGGAATATTTTTAGTTTCATCAAAAGTGCAAAAGCTACGCGCAAAATATTACCTTTCTCTAACTAATAATTCTTAAATTAAAGCAAAAATAGAAAACATTATATTTGTTTAGGTGCTCACCGTACATGTATTTTACCTAAAATATAATCGGTTTTGAGTCAGGTTGACATACAATCCACATGTAAAATATTGTCTTTCTCCAACAATTAGTTTTAGAGCTGCACCGCCAACAGATAAACAGACAGGTAGATGGACGGACAGACAAAAGGATAGACAAACGGGCGGAATTGATAAAACGTGTTCTGTCATCTAGCGATCCTGGTACGTGAAGATCTGAAGAAATTTGGGAGGGGTTTTTTCGGGAAAAATATTGAAGAAAGTAAACTGCGAATCCATAAAATCACGTATGTTTATGGAGCCGAATCATGGACCATGCGGAATAAGCTATTCAAAAATTACAAAGGTTGAAAAGATGTATTTAAGAAGAACTATATGATAAACTAGACGAGATTGTATAAAACACATAAGCATAAAGGATGATTTTGAATAATTAACTTTGATGAAACACAGAAAATAGGTTGTAATTTTTCGTAAATTTCCGCAGATTTTAAATTTACTTTGACACTTTATTCTCAAAATTTTGATCGGGTATGCCCATGGGTTCGTTACCTCTCAAATGTATAAATACAGGAATAAACATTTTATAGAAAATAAATGTATAATGCATTTTTAACTAAATACATAGTAATTCTAGATTGAGGAAACATAATACTTTGTACATAAAATATTTGCAAAATCAGATTCATTCGGCCTATTGATGCGACTCTCTCTTATTCATGAGACGCTAGGCAACACACACGATGCTGCTGTTCGTCCCGGTTGCAGACCCTGGAGCCAGTTCAAGAAAGCTCGAATGAGGTAGAAAGCCTACTCGTTGCACTGGAAATTGTTAGATGTGAAACAGGCTATCTATGCGCAGGCCGATAATGGTCAGTTTTGTTTACAAATTTACGGGCGGTCTAATCTAACATAATGAGAAGGATTACGGTGCTAGTGACGGTTGTAAATGGTGTATTACGCTAGGCAGGTTGTGATACTTGCTTGGTATCTACGCTTGGGACCCACCAATGACTTAAATGGACAAGATTTACCTTGGGCGAAATCCGGCTCTTTGTAATTTGGTTTAGCGGAGACCGCTGGACGATTACTTGCTCTTAGCAGCGCCCCGGCTAGTAAAGTGCGCTTTACCTTCGGATGTTTGGTGGAATTGGGTCTTTAGAATAATAACGCTTCGAATCCAGGTATGCTAGATATGTGGAAAGATTTAGTTTAACTGGAGCCAGGGGTGCTCTTCTTTTACGAGTTTTACTACCTTCGGATTCTCTATTTATACTCTTCGAGCACCTCGTTATCGAATCACTTCTAGACGGAGTTGGAGAAAGAACAGCGTGGCGTACCAGTATACGCTACATCCGCGCACAGCGGCTAGGATTGACTTATCGAAAATACGAATGCTGGGGCTAATGTTACAAGGTTAAGTTGGTATAAACACATAGTCACAATGCAAGAAGAGAAAGCTCTATCGATGTGCATGGGAAAAGGGAAGAGAGACAAGAAAAGGTAAAAAATGGTACACAGAAGAGAGATCAATGTTGTAAAGGAATATGACTAAAAGCATACCAAACTTTAGGAGATGGATAGAGTATCTCAATTACATTAAGTTAAGTTGAGCACAATTTCATGCAATTATGCTTAAAAATATAGATATATGGTGGTGTTAAGTAACAAAGTGTAACACACGGTATATCTATTAATAAACCCCGTTCAATAAGTGAACGTTATGCGTACTGCAACTGCATATCACCTTCAGAATGTAATTGCTATGAGCTGTTAATGCATTAGACACCTTTGTTAAATTGGGTCATTATAATAATTTACGCATTACATAATCTCGGAAAGAAATCACTTTAACCTCAAATATATATTTTCTTCTACCACTTGGTAGTGAACTGCGCCTGGAAAACATTATTTTTGAAAAAGAATCTTTTGTTGTATTTTCCTATGAAATTTTTAGCGGTTGGTAGACTAGTTCATCGTTAAGATGTTTATTACAGATATCCCATAATTATTCATAGAACTTTGTTTTGCAATTGCATTTTATTTATATGCCAGGTATGAATGGTCCTCGACACCGAAAGGTAAAGAGGCTATAGATTATGAATGGATGAATGCATGAATGTTTGAAAGGTTGTTCTCCAAATTCGGTTTCTGTACGTTATTAAGAAAAGTTCATTTACGAGATAAGAAGTCATATTCAATTTTTAACAAAGATGATCTTCATATTAAACACCCAGTGCTTTCAGTTTCTTATTTTTCCACTGATGAAAATTACACTATGCATTTGCTTTTCGCAACCACGCATTAACTCAAAAGGTTTAATTTTTTTAATTCTTTGAACTATTTCTGTGGTATTCAGGAGATAAATTGATGAAGTCTGTTTTGATGACTCAGCAAAGCTTCTGCTTTAGTCACAGTTTTTCTTTCCAGGACCTGATGGAAGTCACTACTTCGAACATATCAGCGTTGATCAATGTTACCGTTTTCTTCTAGCACATTTGCTTGCTGTTGTTATTGCACGATATTGAATGGGTTCTAATATTTGCTTGTAGCTATAAGAAGAGCTTAAGATGAACTGGCAGTGTAAAGTTCTTCCCAATCAATCATAAAATTGTCTGCTCCCAGTCCCAAGTCCTTCCTTTTTTATTTTAACGTTTGGTTTCCAGCTTAGCTTGGTGTCTAGAGTAGTATCAAGATTAATTATGTTTAATTTTTTGTTGGCTGGTTGCACATCAATTGAATTGCTTCCATTTAGTTTGATCTGCCAGTCGTTCATTAGTTCTACAGCGATTTGTAGTATTTTTGTTACTTTTTAATTACCGTTGCCTAGTAGTATTATGGCAGTGTTTTTCACACGAATCCTGAAAAAAAGTGTAGGCCTAAGTATGTAACAGAAGGACTCTAATCTCTTTCAAACTTATTAAGTTTGATGCTTTGTGGATTATCGAAACACCGTAATAAAATATTTTTGTCTCAATATATTGGGAACTTAAATGCAGATATTATTTGTTGCAATCAACCTACGCAGATAAATAGCACAACTCTAAATTATATGCTACCGAGCTTAGTAGGTTAGTGATTAGCACGTCTACTTAGCATTTGGAGGTCGTGGGTTCGATTCCCGCGGTCGTCTGCACTGATTCAGGTTTTTAGGTGATTTTCATCAGAATAGCTTCTCTGAGGCGAATGCCGGGGTAGTACTTCTCCACCTTTCCTAGCCTGTCTTTCATTCCACACCCCTCCTTTCTCTCGCCCATACTACAATTCCCGTTCCTTGCTGAAGAGGGTCGCAATGTCCCTAGCAGCCCGCCCCCAGTTACAGGAATTGAAATTGCCTTTACCTTATAAACGACCGCCACAACTTTCTACTTCAAAGTCTAATAAAGAATGGGATAGTACTTCCACCAAACCCATCTTACCAAGTAAAAAGTCGAAGAAAAGATATTACCCAAATTATCAATTAATAAAGAAATTAAGGTTCAGCCATTACCAGTATCTTCCACAATGAACAAAAGTAATCCCAGAAATATCAGAATGTATTTATTTTCTTTGTCAACACAGTGTAGAAACGCTTTCATTGGTAAAACACACTTAGTTCTTAACGAAAAAACTTCAGTTTTCGTATTTACCGAAGTACAATTATTATTTTAAGAAACAACAGTACGCTGACCTACTACCCACAACAATCAATAGTGTACGCTACTATAAAACCTTTAACTAGTAATAATTAAACAGTTAGACTGATTTCTGCATACATGTCTTCAAATAAACAACTACTAGAAAATGTCATGTATACATATGTTCTTTAATTCTAATCTCCTCTCTCTTTTGTTGGGTGATCTTCAGAAGAAAAGCGAGTGCTAGGGATGCCCAGCTAACAACCCTACTGGAACTCGATACTTTGGTTTATTTCTAAATTGCCTCTTTTGAATCCGCATATTATCCCGATCGAGATTATAATTTTCCCAATATTCTTAACACAGGGTGTCCTAGCTTTAACAAGCGGTTACGACAGTACACTCAAACCATCCAGCTGTTATAATACCTATTTACTATACAGGTGGGATAAGAGCACCATTAATATACGTGTATGTAAGTTACAAACGAGTGCGTAGCACGGGTTATGTGAACACACAAGTATATTAATGATGCATTATCACACATGTATTGTACAAAATGTTATCTACAACTGCCCAAAATTGAGAAAAGTTTATTAGGCAAAATGTCAGATCTGTCATTTTCAAAATGATTTTAATAGGCGAATGTCATTATGTCATTCTTTTCACACTATTTCAGTTAGGTAATGAAGCCATTACACCACTCAGTTAGGTAGTGAAGTCATTACATACCTGAGTGGTGTAATGAGCTTCATTAGCTACCGCAAATAGTGTCAAATGAGTGAAGTAATGAGTTACTTATCCCACTGGAGTAGATAAACAAATGTAACAGTTAACTAATAGAACTATCGATTAAGAACAATGCACATATTATTTACAAAAATGTTAGGCCACAAACTTTCCTATACACCTCTCACACAGCTAACATAGCTCTTATACATAACAGCAACTTTTATCAAGCAGTATAGTGCAATAGCTTTTTTCTTCAAATGTCAGTAAAATGGGACATTATACTGCTTGATCGATGGTGCTAAACTGTCACTTTATTGCCATGGCATCTAAACCTTTATCTGCTCATCAGCGGCAGATAAAGGTATTACTTCCGATGACAACTTTATCTCCTCTGACGAGATAAGGTATTTTTTTTCGGATTTTGTTCAGAACATTGTAAATAATTTATTATAAACGTTTGAAGAAAAAATACTATATGTTATTCGGAGCAAAAGTATATTTATGTGGCTCGGCTGTACTTATCTGACTCGTAAGCTCGGCAGATGATAAACCGTCCAATCATGCCACATAAAGTATTTGTACTTTTGCTCTCAATGAAATAATATACTATTATAGATATGTCCCAAAGCCTCTGATAAAGTTTGGCATAAAACTATTACCTATAAAATAATCATACTCGAATTTCCAGCTTACTTAACCCAATTATAGCTAAGCATTGAATTTGGCATTAACTTGCTTTTTTTATGACTTATAACCAAAAATACATCTATTTCACCAAAGACGAAAATTATAACTTAAAAAAATTACATGCAAGAAAAACTATGGTGCGTATTGGCCGAATTCGTGTAGGAAGCTTTCGGTGGCTTGTCTTGAAGTAATTAGCTTAATGATGGAGTTTTACACTTCAAACAAATAATATAGTCTGTTTAATCTTTATTTGGATCAGAATTGGCTAAGAATTTGTAACATGATTTACCAGGTATAAGAATATTTTGAAGTATTTTAGGTTAAAAAATTCTACCACAGAAGACAACAATGATGCCAAGTCAACTTCGAATGTTTAGTTAAGAAGAAATATCAGGACGAGTATTTTGACCTTGATTCTTATTCAGTATAAATTCTCGTCGTGCATAAAGCGTTAAAAGAAAAATAGATTACCAATGTATACAAACGCTCTTCAGAAATTAGCTTAGGTTACAGGGGTATATCGTATATGGTAGCTCTAGATGCTGAAAAGTAAATTTGATTTATATTTGCAATTTACCTGTATAATCTAAATCTAAATGAATAACTTATGTAGCTATACTCACCTCAAATATGTCCTGAAGCTGCGATATTATAACTGATGCTATATTTCGATTTGGCA
>OW679195.1:72806357-72889823 GCA_940337035.1 Agriotes lineatus | reverse complement strand
CTAAACACATTACATTTATGCTTCTCTACTATAGCGGTTAGAATTTATGTTTTGATATTATTTGCATACAAAAAATTTGTTCTGCTTCAGCATTGAAATATGGTAACCACGATACGATAGTAGCCACTGGCAGTATATATTTGGCTAACGCTCTTGTTTAAACTGCCTGGCTCGTTGAACAATGCAGCACTTTCATAACTTGTAGTGTAATATACAATTAAATTTAATAGTGCCGCTAAAACCTTTATGTTCTCATTTTTTCCCCACATTTGATCAACTCATCGGTATCATCATTATCAAAAGCAAATGACAAAATTATCTATTAATCACGAGCAGCAAACATATCCACAATATTTTTGAGACAAAAGCGGTAAACATTAATTTTAGCAATTTTTATCAAAAACAACTTCTGAACATAAAATGTAGAATTTAATAAATATATTAGTAAGCGGCAATCCATTTATAATTTTTGTTGCTGCTACCGTTGATAACAACTTAATATGTTCACGTGGTTCATTCTGGACTTGTGCATTAAAATGGTTATCTATAGAGCTTTTTAAAGTTTTATAAAGGTACACAATTTATTGTGGAGATGAAAAACACATCAACCTTATCGAGCTCGAATACATATATTTATATAAATTTTTGAGATAAGTACAGCTTGACCAACATAATTCTAACTAACTTCACTTTTTAAATTGTCAACGTCCTATAAAATACAGAAAAAAACCTACCGTGCAAATACAAAACAGAGCTGAGGTTTTGTTACTTTTCTTTCCCTTTCAATATGTTGATTTCACTATTTTCAGAAAGCAAATTCCTATACAAGACACTAATAAGAGAATTATGTCAAACGTATGAATATTCTGACTAATGCCACTTGTAAAGCCATCTAGAAAAACAATTCTAAGGACGCATTGTTCAAATAGTTGACTAAAGTCATAAAAAGGTAGAAATTGCATGATGAAATACAAAAAAAAACAACAGAAATTAATTATAAAACATACTAGCAGTCCAGTGAGACAAATGTCTCATTTAATAAAACAAAAAAGACCGTTTCGCAAATAGAACGGGTATTCACCACACGTACGTATAGGACGTCATTGTTGGTAGCAAACTACCAGTCGCATTCGCCTTGTTAAATTTGCCTAGAATCTAACCTAAAAAGTTAGGATTATGATAATTAAGATAATAATTAGTGTTAGAGACTGAAATTCGGTTCCTGACCTGACATGACCATTCCAAACATATAACTTTAACAACTTTTTTTCTCTATCTCTTACGGTTTGGCTGCTGAAACAGCGTCCCGGACAGACAAGTCTATTAGATAAAGGATATTGACAACCTACGTCCCATTTGCATTAATTTATTCAAATAAATTAATTCAGAAATGTTTTATGTTTATCATCATTTACGTTTCTGCTACATATTATTATAATTGACTATGTTATAATGGTCTTTATATATAAAAATGGTTTTGTCATAACAATAATTATTATATTTTAGCTATTACATCTGACTTTTACTATAATTTTGTTTATTTTCAATAAATTCTCTTTTAAAAATTGAATTTTAAGTAACTCATTTGCCTTTATATAAATTATGGATTATCAATATTACTACATCTCTAGCTCCGGTAGAAACATTCTACTCTTGATTTAAACACAGGTCGGATTCGCCCATAATCTGGACTGCTTTTAATCCTGAAATTTTATTCTTTTATTTCATTACAACTTGTACGTCTGTCACCTGTCACTTCATATTATGCAACTGCAAAATCAATTACCAATACTTCCTCGTTACATTACTTGTCATTCAACAAATATGAAATAGTAAGTACTCCCCCCTTTAAAATTACCTCACTTCACTCTTTCTATATTTTTCTTTCAGTTTTTACATAAATACCTGTATTCTGTCACCTGTTTATGGACCTCGACACTCTCCTTTACCAAGCCAAACGCATCCAATAATCCCACAGAGATCTCCCAACGCCCAACAAATCTTAGAATGAACTTTTCCAAACACCAGCATCCGCAAAGACTTCTCCGCCAAACACGACAAGGCACCTACCACCTTTCTCCAACAGAACTGTCAGTAGCAAACGCCTTCTAGGTCTTCCTACCAAAATTCTTAAGCCACCGACGACCTAGTATCATGAACCTCGACTAGCTGCAAGTTATAAGATGTCACTTCAATGACAAGCTTGTTGAATTAGAACTCAATTAGAATAAAACCTTCTATCCACCCCATAAAACGCTTACTCTGCTAACAATCTCGATGTAAACCACTTCCGGTAAAACATTCTTGCATCAATTTTCTTCCTCCTTATCATCTTCAGATTTTTAAATTTACTTTTTATTTTCTTCTGGCCAATTTTAGTTTAATTGACAACCCTTTTATATTCTAAACAGATTATAATTTCATGAAGGATTTATTTTAATAATTTTAGCCGCTAACAAAGGTATTACATGTTTTTGAACCAAATTATTTTTACATACTGATAAATATTATTATCTCCTTAGTAATTTAGGTGAGCATATATTTCATGGTCCAACACTTTATAAAAGCTTTATCATATTTATCTAACTCCCACTATAGTCCAGTTACATTAGGATCCGCCTGCCAAAAAAATCCAAGTGAGCTGAAATTTTGCATACGCCTTTATTTTGACATTACAAATAATGTCTCAAAAGTCCCGGTCGATATAGCGCTTGCGTTTTGAGTTATTCAACGTCAAAGGTGGTATAACTTTTTTAGTTATTACAAAAAATGAAGGCTAGGAAATTCTCTAGATAAAAGATTATACAGTTTTTTTACGT
This sequence comes from Agriotes lineatus, assembly GCA_940337035.1. Taxonomy (NCBI): domain Eukaryota; kingdom Metazoa; phylum Arthropoda; class Insecta; order Coleoptera; family Elateridae; genus Agriotes; species Agriotes lineatus. The sequence continues at coordinate 72,887,004 of OW679195.1, read as the reverse complement.
ACAACTAACCATTCAGTAAATAACACACTGTTAAGTTTTGCGTCTGAGTTTTACTTCTTTTTACGATAAAGGAAGTCTTAGATTCACCCCAAAAATTCGAAATTGGCAGATGCTGCGATTTTCCGTCTAATGTAACTGGACTACTATGTTGAACGATATTTCTCGAATACGTATTTGCTATTACTCCTCCACTTCATTTTAGATAATAATTAAATTATGATTTCGGAGGCTTTCAAGGCCATTGTTATTAATTAAAAAACGGCTTCCGGAATTGGACCGTGTCATTATTGAGGTCGAAGAACTCAACGTTTCGCCCGCTTTCGTAAGGGGCTTCATCAGTAGGAAAATGCAAAAAGAGCACGGTAACTCAAAGTGTGAACCACGTCAGAGGCAAAACTCGACTAAAGAACGGAAGAGGAAACGAGAGAATTTAAAGGTCAGCGCCGTCGCGGTTCAGTGACTGTGGGCGGGACTTAGAGTTAGCACTTTCCATATAGTAGGAAGGGGAAAACCTCCATCCCGATTGAGATTGTTAGGGTGTTTGTAAATATCAATGGCTTCGCAAATCTTTCTGCTAAAGAAGAACGGGGATTTGCAGATGATGGAAGTTTCATCAAAAAGGATCTTATAGCCAGTATCACGCTGGTGTTCGGCGATGGCTAATGATGAAACGAGACCTGACTTGAGACAGCGTTGGTGCTCAGAGATGTGAGTTTTCACTGAACGTCCGGTTTCACCAATTTATACAACATTACAAAAGCAAGGAACTCTATAACACCGTTAGAGGACATAGTGTTTAATTTATCTTTAAGTGAAGAAAGAACTTGTAAAATTTTGCTCTGGTGTTTGAATACTGTTTTAATGTTTTGTTTTCTAAGAAACTTTCCAACGCGGTGACTCGGTGACTTGGTGGATATAGGGAAGAAAGACTATTGCTGCAGGAAGATCGGTTTTTGGAGGTTTAGGTGGCCCTTCTTTTCCCTTGCAAAAGAGTTTCGCCTCTGGCGTGGTTACCACGTTGAGTTACCGTGCTCTTTTTGCATTTTCCTCCTGATGAAGCCCTTTACGAAAGTGGACGAAACGTTGAGTTCTTCGACTTCAATAATGACACGGTCCAATTTCGGAAGTCGTTTTTTAATTAATATTTAAATTATGTTAAAATCTTACTGTTTCTTATATATGATCATTCAATTGAATTTTAAATTCTATTTCATTTCGTTACTAAATACATTTTGTAATTTCGATATCCTTCTAATACTTAAATCCATCTTTGTAATTCAATATTATATTCTTGTAACCTTTTTTTAATCTGATATTAAATCCTTATTTACAATATATTTCTAGATTTGTTTTTTAACAAAAGTCACAATTTAATTTAATACTACCCTGCTTATGTTAAATGCATCCTTCAAACTTCCTGAATTACTGATAAGCATAAATATGAAATTAAACTGTAATTCACTTATCTACAATTTATTTACAGTTCTGCATTCCTTAATGTATCAACCACTGCTATATATTTTAATTAGAGATTTTTTTAAATTTAATCATATATCTTTAATGAATGTATTAATAATTACTTAAAGTAATTAAAAATATAAAACGTCGTGATGTTTTCCCAAAACTTCTGAGTTCTAGATTATAAATATTGTGACACTGCTTTATTCGTTGTCATTTACAATTTACACTTTAGTAAAATCCCAATTATGTGTATATTTAATTTTTGCACTTTTCACGTACTGAATTACCTTTATAATGCATAACGACTACAAAAAGGATATTTTTCCACGACCGGGAGTAGAAGTCGGTTTCTATAGCATCAAAATTGTGACAGAAGTAAAACATTTACTCCCTAGAGACTAAATAAGACAAAAATTTCCCTAGGGAGTTTTCATTATGACTGACAGAACAATTATGTCAAATTCCAGGTTATCAGGTTAGGTTTTGCGTCAGTTTTGACACAAACTGACGCAAAACCTAACCTGCTAACCTCGAATTTGACATAATTGTGAGCTCTTGTCATAATGACTTACAGTGCCACCAACTTCAAAATTTACCATAGGCTACTTATTTTAAAATAATTGTAACTAAAATGTCAATAAATGACGTTTAAAAAACAGGTTTTCGTTTTAAATCTTCCTGCAACGTGAAAAAAATAGTATATGCAACTCGGAGAGAATGCTATTTTGCTTCAGTGCAATTTCTGACCTCAGCAAAATAACGCATTTCTCTCCCTCATTGCATAATCTACTATTTTTAACTTCTGGAAACACTGGTTTCCCGATAGATGATTAGGTAATATTTAAACTATATTGTATCAGGATAACGTTATCACTAACTATTAGCCCAAGTGATACGTATATTTTGTATATTTTTGCGAATTCATCAACGTTTATAGGTTTACTGTACTTTGGTGTTAGTTTACGTCTTAGAAATTCCCTATATTAGCCTTTGTGTGAGAGGTCTTCTGTATATTTTAACTTACTTATAATGCATGCGTAACATGCGTTACTCTTTTTTTATTTTGTTCCTCAGTAATCAGTATGATAAGTCTTTAATGCGGTCTTACATTTATCTACCGATAAAATTCTTGTCTAAAAACGTTTGGGAATTGTTTTGGATGCAACTGCGAAATTAATTTAATACAAAAATTAAATGTGAACAAAAGCCTGTCTTTCCAGCTTATTGATTTGAGTAAAGGTTGAATATCCATTTTTAAAAATTAATACAAGTAATCGCCTATAAAGACTTGACAAGCAAGCGCCGAGTCAAATTAAAAACGAGCGGGTAAAAACAAATATTCTTGTTAACGAAAACATAATTTTCCTGAAACATTGCTTCATAACATTTTTTAATTATTAAGCGTGGAAACAAACTTAAAATATATAAGTTGTGAATCTCCAAGACCTCTAAAATAATTTCTACAAATTTCAGAGGCACACGCCGACATCATCGGGGGGTCGGAGAAGATCGTGAAGTCGGGCTCTCCTCTGCGGCTGAGCTGCGTGCTCCGGAGGTCCACGGAGCCGCCGGAATACATATTCTGGTACCACGGGGAGCACATGATCAACTACGACCTGAAGGGCGGCGCCGCAGTGCGACATGGCCGCCAGGGGAGCGAGTTGCTCATCCCCAGGGCAGAGACGAAGCACGCGGGCAACTACTCCTGCGTGCCCTCCAACGCGCGCCCGGCCAACGTCACTGTGCATGTGCTGCAAAGTGAGTAGCTGGATCGATATCCTGATCCTGCGAGAGGACGAGCTTCCGCTTTTAATGACGCGATTTTTTCAGCGCGGAATGCGCCCGTTTAGCTCGAGATAAACCAGATTTAGGCCAGTCAATAGGCTCATTTTGTTTTGAAAATTGACGGAGATGCTTATTGCGATGTACTAACAAACGTATTAAAAATTTCCCCCAATAGAGGTCGAAGTTTCGCCGCGATTTAATGAAAAGGTACAGCAAAATTGCTTTTGCAAATAACTCGGTTCTGCTGCATTATGTGTGACAGGCTTCTATCATTATTTTAATAATAATAAAAGTAGTTTTGAAAATTTTATTTAATTTAGGTAAGTACACACATGATCGAAAACGTTTAACCTCTAAGAGGGCTGTGCATTTTTAAAAAAATTTATTTATGTCGGCAGTGATGAGTGAAGGTACTTCATAATATAACCTGTACAATTTTGGCAGAATCACTCACCTTTTACAGGATGTTTAATACTGAACAGAATGTGGTACTGTGCATGGAAAGTGCAGGAAATCGTTTTGAATAGCTGCAGTTGTTTTTGTTACTAACATTTTTATGTATTCAACAAAAATGTTTGTATTTGTTAAAATTACATTTCTGAAATAACCTTAAACTGACAGATATAAAATGCCAATGTGACTTTTATTACCACAACTGCCAATAAAATTTTTTGACAAAATAATTCCACAATCGTCTAGAGGGTAACAGTTTTCGATCATACTGTATTGTAATTTACAACACACACCTTTATAAATTTATAACAACTGTTCTATTTTATTATAAGACACTTTAATAGGCAAAGCAAAGGGAGCTAAAACCGAACTTTCTCGGAAAAACAAAGAAGTTTTGCAAATTTGCAATTTAGCACAGTATCCTATTCTGAATAACATTAAATTTGCGACTTTGATGCGTGTCCGCTTGTTCCGCCATCTTGACTAAATGGGGTTCAAAATCAGTTTCTTAGTAGTATCACCTTCTCAGCATCTCTTAGACAAAAAAAATAGTATAAAAATTGTGAACGATCAAATTCTCTACAGCTTTTATCTAAAACATTTCCTTTGCCAGGTAAATAGTTTTAGAGTTAATCTCCTATGAATTAGGTTGTTTTCTTAAAATTGCATAAATGCTTCCTTGTAACTGTACTCGTTATTGACTAGCAATTGATTAAATACATTTTATACTAAAACTGATTTTGAAATCCATTTATCCAAGATGGCGAAGCGAGCGTATGTAATGCAGGATATGAAACTGTGCTAAATCGGCAATTTGCAAAACTTCTTGGTTATTTTCCAGGAAATAATATCTATTGCTTGGCCTATAAGTGCAGAATGTATCGTGATTTCTGAGGCTTTCACGGCCATTGTCATTAAGTAACAAACGACTTCCGGGATTGGACCGTGTCATGATTGAGATCGAAGAACTCAACGTTTCGCCCACTTTCGTAAGGGGCTTCATCAGGAGGAAAAAGCAAAAGAGCACGGTAACTCAGCGTGTTAACCATGCCAGAGGCGAAACTCTTTGCAAGGGAAGGGATAGAAGAGCACGGTAACTCAACGTGTGAACTACGTCAGAGGCGAAACTCGACTAACTAAGGGAAGGTGAAAGGCGCTAATTTATAGGCAAGCGCCGTCGCGGTTCAATGGCGGTGGGCGGGTTTAGAAATTAGTACTTTCCACACAGATTGAGATTGTTAGGGTGTTTGTAAATCTCAATAGCTTCTCGAATCTTTCTGCTAAAGAAGAATGAGGATTTACAGATGATGGAAGTTTCATCAAAAAGGATCTTATGACCAGTATCGCGTTGGTGTTCGGCGATGGCTGATGATGAAACGAGACCCGACTTGAGACAGCGCTGGTGCTCAGAGATGCGAGTTTTCACTGAACGACCTGTTTCACCAATGTATACAGCATTACAAGAGCAAGTTCTTCGATCTCAATCATGACACGGTCCAATCCCGGAAGTCGTTTGTTACTTATTATGTGTCGTATACGTTATGAACAATTCAACATACAGGGTGGAACTTCTAGGCGTGTCATAATTTGACGAAATAATCAAAAAGATGCAAATAGACATGGCTCTAAAATTGCTTCATATGGAAGAGGCTACAGGACTGAGAAGAGTAATAAAGAAATAAAGAAAGGATGTAATTTAATAAAAAATTCTATTTTTATATTTCTTAACCCCAAGTGGCTGCATTTAACAAAAGTAGTAACTTATATATATTTTCAATACACTTTTGGTTAGCTTCATTTGCACTGTTCTTGCGTGGGGGCACAAGCAAATATTGACATTCGTCACAATTCTCTATTGCTCTTAGCTTCTATAGCAACCAAATCCATTAGACCAATTATTCGCATATCATGGTTTTCACTCAACTAATTATTGCGATTCTAAAATGTTTGTACGTTACTGAGGGAGTCCTGGGGCAGTTGTTCTCCAGAAAATAAAGATGTGTGAGCTAATTGCAATTATATTTTTTCATATCTTGAACAACCTTTGTTGTTCTTTTTTTGCAATCAATTTTTCTTTATCTGGTGTAGTAAACGTCTTGTACTTTATCAAACTTGTGAAGGCTATTGTCTATGACGTTCAAAAAAGTATTTTTCGCGTATACAGCGTTGTCGGTGCCTCTCTTTATTATTATGTAACTGCTATAATACTTCATGTCGATTTTAGTTTTTATGCTTTATGTACTTTTATAGTTGTAGCTGTTGCTTCCCATAGTACTAATTGTTGTATACGATAAATAAATAAATACTAACATATAATTTGATGTACGCAAGAACGAGAGCAGATGATTCACCATGGTTTAATATTTTAGTTTTGCTAACTAAACGTAAAATGAGAAAGCGATGGAGCTCTATAACTTTAAAAACATCCTTTTTGTAGGGCATTACACCACAAATTATATTTTTATACTCTTATTCAAGCAACCGAGAGATTTGCAAGGGACTAATTTTTGTGCCTTCGATGAAGTTGTCAACGAATTCTATTGCGAGATACCCTTGTGTTTGTTAATACGTCAAACTACAAATCTCCGCCAATTTGCAAAACTGTTGGAATTATTGCTGCAAACCCTACTTCATTTTCGACCTATTGACTGGCCTATTTATTACTGAACCTGCGTTTTTGCCGCGGTACTGTTGATTCGCGCAGATGCATAGTGGCTGGAATTTCACAATTGGCAAATGTAATTATAATTTTTAAATCAGGGCGACCCATTTTTGGGTAGCAGTTTTCATTCAAGAAGTAAATATCGAATATTGCCATTGGCCAGGAGCTTACAATTCACGAATATTGGAAACGCCAGAAAAGAGGTTTAAAGGAAACCGCCAGCTCAGCCCACGCTAACAAAACTGTTATAAATTTAAGATGTACATTTCCCACGCATACGCTAACCTCAGCTTTACACCTGCGTTCTTTTATCGAATACAATTTTTTTACATAGATGCTGATTTCGTTAATAATAAACAATGTATGCATCGAATCCGCTCATTTGAAAAAGTACAAAAACAAATTGTACTAACAGTAACAGCTGCATTTCCCGTATTGAACCTGCTTAATCTTCAGTTTAGATTTTTGTAAAAATGCGGTTGTACATTATCTTCAATAATTAACATAAAGAGAGAAATAATGGAGCATCAAACGATCCCAATTATTATAGGATGCTATAAATCACTACGAATTAGTATAATTAAGTAATACTCCTAACTTCTTTTACTTCTCCGTCTAAACGAAGAAGGAAGTATTGTAACACGAAAAAAACAACTTTAGATATTTGTCCAGATCTTCACGTTTCAGGGTCTCTAGATGACGAAAAACAGGTTTTCCCAATTTCGTCTGTCTGTCTGTCTGTCTGTCTGCCTGTTGGCGGTATAACTCAAAAACGATTTGTCGAAGGAAGACAATATTTTGCCCACACATTATATATCTAACTGGCATGAAACCGAGAAAATTTCAAACAAATATATACAGGGTGTGCACTTTAAAAAATAAATTTTGTTTATTTTTCATTTAACTTCTTAATAGATACAAGTAATAATTTGTAAATAGTGTAGACTTTATTTTTACCAAAAATGGGAGCTAATAGATACAGAATAAATGTTTTACGATACAAAAAGAAGGCACAAATTAGCCCGTTACTAAATATAGCTCCGATACAGGAATTCGATAGGTCGGTGCTCCGTGTTCCAGGTAGAAATTGCCCACTCCCTTACAATATCCCACAAAACGTTGGGGCTGCACACTCGGTCCGCCTGCCTTTCGAATTAGACCATCGGTAACTTTTTTTTAATTTGAAAACATATTTAATTTATTAGAAACGTGAAGATATTTTTACTCCTAACTTAATTTGATTTTTAAAATTATTTAGTGTTACAATATCGACGAGGGAAGTTCTGGGTAAAGCCTTTTACAGTTTTTTTATATACCTTTCAATATAGATTGAGAGCATAGTTATATGAATTGCAGGTTTACTCGGGAAAATAGACGGTAAAACATAAACTGTGTTAAAAGCTGCATTAAGAACCTTTTAAAATTTTTATAAAGTATGTGGTAACTAAATGGAAATTTTATGATCTTGCGCGAGAACAATAGATGCTTTATTTAATTACAGATTTTGAATCTACAATTTTGTTGCTCAATTATGGTTTCCGGTTGTAGCAGACTGCATTTTCTCATACTATAAATTTATTTTGTCATGAAACGCGTAGAACATAGAGATGTCCGTTTATATATTGATAAAATAGATGGCAGCAAATTATGAAACCGTGTTTATTTAATTAACTTGCCACATAAATCATAGAGACTAGAGCGATACAACTAAGCGAATTAATTTAATTATTTTTTAAACAATCTTTTCAGCCAATAGTAATAAGAAAAAAATCGAATCGACCAATAGCAGCAGCTAATTACACTGACTATTTGCTAGTAGCATCAAAATTACGCTGACTATTCAATTCACCTGTCATCTGTCAAAAAGTGGCCAATGAAAATCCAGAATTCTGACTTTTCTTGACTAATCAAAAAAATATCAGTGGATATATCTTCCTAGAAGGTATTCAAGTGACTATTTTAAACAAATGTGATTTTTATTAGAAAAAGTCAATATTAGTGTTCTGTAAGTATAGAAATTGCGTAGTTTGTTGCTAGATTTACTGAAAACTAATTTGAAAAGATAGTTTGGTTCATTAAATAGTTCCTCGAATACCATTCTTAGTCAAAGTTAAGTAGATTATTTTTGCGGTGGTATCACTACTCATGTCCATTGCGCTTGGGATTAGGAGTCGTGCTAGCGCACTCGTCCTAATCGTACCAAAGCGCAATAGACATTCGTGACACCACCGCAAAAATAGTCGACATTACTTTGACTACTCATGGTATTATAAGTGCCTATTTGCCAGTAGCTGATTACAGCGACTATTTTTTCACAAACCATTCGAATCGTTTTCTGCTGTAACACAACTAGCTAAAATTGGAGAAGGTGAGCAGCAGTTGTTAAAAATAACAGGACACTCATCTCGAAGCTCCATCAAACCCTATCTACAACTTGGACTGCTTAAAAAATAATCACGCCGAATTACATACGTGATAATAGTTTTTTAAATAATTTTAACTAGATTAGCACTTCGTGCACTCGTGAGATTTCTTAATAGTAAAAAAGATTCGTGAATCTAGTTAAAATTATCAAAAAATTATCACCACTTATGTACTTACTATTGAATTTTTTTTAGAAACAGTGATCACGACGCGACGGTCAAATAATGTCATAACCAATTCTTTCATGTATTTCTCCTAAAGCAACACATATTCGATTCTTTAATTGATAGTTATTTAATGTTTCTATCATTAATTCTGGTTCTTAAGTAGTTTGGAGGAGCTCCAAGCTCCAAACTCTTCTCTAGGAGGTGTATGCGATGAGCCTAATTTATAAACATACCTTATTTATGTCAGTTTTTAATGCTTCTTCAATAATACTCCGTCTGAGGGAGTTCAAATAGATATGCTTCATCTTGTAGACTTTTTCCTCAGACAAATGCCATATCAAGCTTGTAGTCCAATGGGTTTGGCCCGGGGTTTCCCTAATGCCATTCTTTAACTGCTGATTTGTTTCGGTTTGACTGAATGGCGCTCAATCCTGTTGAAATAACCACTGTTTATCGTGTAGTCGACTGTCACGAAGGTGTTCTACAATTGCGTCTAAATATAAATTTCTCGCTAAATGGATATCAGGGAAGCCTCCGCAAGAAGCTCCCACGCAATCCTGAAAAATGAAGAATACTCTTTGGAAACTTGAAATCTTTCCAAATGTTTTGCTAGAACTCTGTGCATTCACACTATTACCTTGACTATTAAATGTATTTCGAATGATGAAGACTTTCACATTGACAAATTAATTTTATTGTTACAAATAGTTCACGCAGTTGCTACAGCTGCCTTCGTTCGAATAGAGCACAGTCGGCCTCATCTTGGTCGAACTTCCACACTGCTCTATTACTGTTTAATCTTACTACTGTTGGATCAACGAATCGTTCACAAACCTTAAGCTCTTTCAAACTAAGCAACGACCGCTATACTATTTTCGTGTACACACCACTTCATTAGGAACAACAAGAAATATTGATAAGGAAATGAACGTTTTGCTGTGTTTGCTGCTATAATCAACTTATAACCCAATACTATTACCAAACTTTTATTATACGGCATTGACAGAACTGAAGGCAAGCCAGTGTGCACGAAAAATCCCCGGGAACTGGAACGAATCTGTAAAAATCAGATGCGGAATCAAGCAAGCAGGAGTTATCTAACACAATGCAAACGATTATTTCTCAAGTAGAAATTTAAGGGGACAACTGATTATAGCAATTGCCAGATCATGGCAGAAACCACTATGAAGAAAAATACGCATACCATGGGCAGCTCATATCAGTAAGCAAATTGAAGAAAGCCCACGCAGTAGAAAATACAAATTGCAAAAAGTAGGTATAGATTACTGCAAACTAAGTATTCAAGGAAGGATTCATGGCAGTAGGGATCATGAAGAAGAAAGAACTAGTGGCTATGAAACCTAGCCAGTGATTTAAATAGACAGCTTATAAAATAAACCTTGTTAATTGCCAATGTTTGAACGTTTGAAGAATGTTAGTAACATGTTTCTCGGTCGGTATTTAAAGGTATAAAATTGGTAGCATTCTATGTTCAAGCAATTACATATATGTACTCGTACTTTTCTGTTTGAATATTTCCATTAAAAAAGTAGTTGCACAAATTCTGATGACTTCGGTATCGACAAATATATACTTAATTTCACCGCATGGATAAAATGTTTGCCTGAAGCAATTTCTGCTTGGTAAAGTGGTATCGTTATTACCTTTTTTCATCACAATTTTTATCGCTTTAACTTTCTAACCAATCCTCACTGTACCTTTACTTGGCATTGGGCAGTCTGGATATAAATATTTAAATAAATATGCTACCTGTCTCAAATTAAAGCTCAAGTATGCTAGTTTGTTTTTTTCTGGTGCTTCTCTAAATTAGCTGTCATCTTTGACTATCGGGTATGGTCGTTTGCTATTTCAAATAGTGTACTAGCTCTAGTCAACCTCAGTCCATTCTTTGGTGATCTTTAACCAGCTTGTTCTTCTTCGATGAACTTTTATTTTTCCATTTATGTTGGTAGTCATAATCTTACGCCGTAAAATATAATCCCCAGTTTTCTCTTTTTTATCGTTCGAAGGGTTACCTGCTCTTTCCATAATTTGGTTGTTTGTAACTTGGTCTGTTAATGAGATTTTTAAGTCTTCTTACCGTCCACATTCCAAAGGCTTCATTTTTTTTTATAATGCTTTCCCTGAACTATATGTTAAAATCGGTCACGTGTAACATTTTACTGTTTTAAATCTGATTTGTAAGTTAAGGTTCTCATAGCATATTGTTTTCAGTTCATTTTATTAAAACAGCTTCTCGCAATTCCAATTCTTGTTTGTGTCTCTAGCTTTCTCTCCTATTCATTCTATACCATGTGCGTAATAATACATGCTCTTTGCTCTTTCAAATTCTTTGCTTTGCCGTCTATAGTTGATCTGAAATTAATTTGCTTCAATTGTGCGGATTACTACAAATTTGATATTTTATATGTACAAGCTCAAAACCAGTCTTTCAATCTTTTTATTTACTCTGTCCAGTATAGCATAACGGATGTTGTGCATCACCTTACTATTAGTTTTTATATCTTTTTCAATTTTAATAAACATATTCCTTACTAACTATAAATTCTGAATGTAAATTGAAAAGAGTAAGAGACAACACTGCCCTTTTTGTCACGTTTAGTTTCCACGTCGTTGGTACTTTCATCTCCAATCCTAAAGCTCGCTTGTGATTGCAGTAGTATAAGTTCTTTTTCTATCTAACAGCACTTCTTCTGACAATTTGACTAGTTCTCAGGACACACCTTGTCAAATGGCTTTGCCTAGGCAATGAAACAGACTAGAACGTCCTTAAGCATATCGCTGTTCCCTTTCCCACCCCAGCTCGAAATTCTATTGGTGGTTACTGAACTTTCCTTCGCCTCAAAAATCATCTTTCCTTCGCATTTCAGTTAATTTTTGACACCTGTTTCCTAAGTCTTATCGTTCTGTGTTCAGCATATTTTCTAGTATTTTCGTTTTTATGTAGAACTACAAAAGTGGATTTCAGCCAATCTTCCGTAAATATTATGAACTACTTTTGCAAAATAACTACAAAATTTTCATCGATAGCTTTTAGAATTTCGATGTGTATTGTCAGATCCAGTGCATTTCTTGGTTTTTGCTCTTTTTAGAAATCTCCTTAGTCTTTTTTCTTAATTCTCCATTGCTTGTTTCCCTTATATGTCATCTAGGAAATGTTTGTAATTTCCTGCACCCTTTTATTTTAGTTTATGTCTATTACTATTTTATTGTTTCTGTCTAGGGTTATGGTGCACTCTGTTTCTCAGGTTCAGTTCTGCCCTCTTTGATTTATTTATGCAGATTCAACATATTTATTCTGTAGTTCGTCTATTGTGTGGAATCTTTGTTTGTTCAGTCTTTTTTTGCATTTCTGGTTATTCTCTAGTGTTCATCTATATCTTTATTTTCACTAATTTTTCTGTTATGCATCATATCTAAAGAAGGCCATTCATTCATTTACTTTTCTTTATGTTATTCTTGCTAGTTTGATGTGACGTTTGTATTGTTACCTATTTTAAGTTTATTCAATAATTATTTTCTTCTACACTGAAAAATTTCCTTTGTAGTATATTTTTGTAGAAATAAGCAAATCAATAATTAATTTCATTAATTGCATCGCAACTTTGACGTGGTATGGTAAAATACAATGTACGCTATGGTACATCGCCGTCGGTTAGTGACCATGGAATATTATCTTGTAACTTGTAAGATAAAATAACCCAATGAATATACATTCGTTTCTTAAAACGCGAAATCATAACCAAGAAAACGCAATGCCAGGGAGTGCTAACTCGTTGTAACAATCAATAAAGCTGAAGTTACACACTGTAACTACAGAAAATCCAAATTTAAGATTTGAGCTGAAATGGGTGCCGTTAAAGAGGAACCAGCGGCTTTAATCCAGCAGCTTCTGCTATTTACTTTGAAGTCATTGGAAGCGAAATTAAATTTCAAGGCGTATTAAATTTGATTTCGAATTCGAGTAAATCCGTGAAGTTGTGCGAGTGTCAAGCGTAGATTAAAATGTGTATTTACATTCGCAAGGAAACATGTTTTCAATTTTGAAATATGACATTTATTCACGTCCTCGATACTTATTAAAACGACGCGGGCTCATAAGTGTCGCATTTCGGCTCCTCGTTCATCTTTACAGAAGTTAGAGGCGCTGCACTGAAATAAATTTCTGCTGGTACATGTCTTTTCTGCTAAATAACTAAATCATTACGTGTGCCTCCGGCACGACGGTAATCATTTACATCTGTTACACAATTTAAACTTGTAAAAGCACTCCAGAGGAAAATTACAATTTATTGTTTGTTCAGTTAATATATGGCGAAAGTATTTAATTGAATAATTTCACCAAACCATAACCCTGTTAATCAAAAATTTCAGCAGCCTGCGTTAATCGGCTACAATTTCTCTGAGAATGTAAATTTAATTAGATTCTAAAAGCTATATTCGATTTTACTCATTTAACAAACTAAATTGGTTATATTTAAATAGAGCCAAGGAAATACTTTTTTTTTCACTTTAGAAGGCATTCGTCAGTTTAATATCAGTTTAAATTGTATATAGTAGCAACAATAAAACCAAAATAAAGAACAGTTTCTACTAAGTAACCCATTTTCTTCGATAAAAAAAACTTCATATATAATAATAATTTTTTTGTGGTCAGTAATAAAAAACTGATAGTATCTTCAAATTTGCGGTTAATTTCGATGTTGTGATCATGTGTTACTACATCTTACTGATTATAATATAAAACATTTTAGTACCCCACCTTCCATGATAAACAAGGCGGTGAAAAAATTTATCAATTGTTTTCGAGGTAGATGGTTATCAGTGATATCCATTTTTTGTTATCAGCATTTTAAAATTGGGGTTACTTTCCATGTTCTGATGATGTGTTACTACATCTTACCGATTATAACGTACATCCTTTGTGTACCCCGCCTTGCACGAGGTGGTGAAAAGAATAGTGAATTGGTTTCTGGGTAGATGATTATCAGTGGGATCCATTTTGCACTGGTCAGTGAAATCCATGTTTTATTGTCAGTATATTTAAATGTGGAGTTACCTTTGATGCTCTGATGATGTGTTACTACATCTGATCGATTATACTATATAATAGAAATCCTGTTAGTACCCCACCTTCACCGATAAACAAAGTGGTGAGAAGACTGGTGAATTGTTTTCGCGGTAGATGGTTACCAGTGTGATCAATTTTTTGTTGTCAGTATTTTTAAAATTTGGGTTACTTTCGATGTTCTAATGATCTGTCACTACATCTTACCAATTACAGCCTCGTAGTACTCCACCTTCCATGATAAGCAAGGTGGTAAAAAGATTAGTGACTTGTTTTCGCAGTATTTTCAAACTTGGGGTGACTTTCGATGTTCTGATGATGTGTTACTACATCTTAACGATTATAACATACAGCCTCTTAGTAGACCACCTTCCATGATAAACAAGTTGATGAAAAGACTAGTGAATTGTTTTCGGGGTAGATGGTTATCAGTGATATCCATTCTTTCTTGTTAGCATTTTTAAAATATTCTCATGATGTGTTACTACATCTTATGTATTATAACATACAGCCTCTTAGTACCCCACCTTCCACGATAAGCTAGTTGATGAAAAGACTAGTGAATTGTTTTCGGGGTAGATGGTTATCAGTGAGATCCAGTTTTTTTCTCAGTATTTCCAAATTTGAGATTACTTTCCATGTTCTATTATTGATTATAACATACAGCTTCTTAGTACCCCACCTTCCACCATAAATAAAGTGGTGAAAAGAGTAGTGTATTGTTTGCGGGGTAGATTGTTATCAGTGACATTCATTCTTTGTTGTCAGTATTTTCAAAATTGGGGTTACTTTATATGCTTTGATGATGTCTTACTACATCTTACCGATTATAACATACATCCTCTTAGTACCCCACCTTCCACGATCAACAAGGTGGTAAAAGGACTAGCAAATTGTTTTTGGGGTAGATGGTTGTAATTAATATCCATTATTTGTTGTCAGTATTTTCAAAATTGGGATTACCTTCGATGTTCTGATGATGTGTTACTACATCTTGTCGATTATAACATACAACCTGTTAGTGCCCCACCTTCCACGATAGACAAGGTGGTGAAAGTACTAGGGAATTGTTGTCGGGGTAGATGGTTATCATTGGAATCCATTTTTGTCAATATTTTTAAATTTTGGGTTATTTCGATGTCTTTATGATGTATTACTACATTTCCCCGATCATTTTATTCCTACCGATGATATGAACCTATCATAAGGCTGGATTGAGTTATCGTGTATAATTCGATAACACAAGAGCGGTTATACTAAAGTAACTTCACTAGGAAACACAATAAACAACTTTGTCAACTTATGCTGTTTATATGGAGACGACTTTCAGCTAAGTCATTATCAACAAGTTGAGCTGTTAAAAATATTCAGTTGTCCTTGTTTTTGAAATTTACACAAAAAATATTCGAATCGAATACAATGCGTACTTCGAACATTTTCGGATTACACGTTTCAAACTTTCTGCATGATAACAAATCGTTTCAGTTTGACAGAATACTGTCACTGACACTATTTGATTACTGTGCACAAAGTTATTGGTATGTAACTCGATATAGAAATATGCACAGTATTACTACTGATTATTATACATACAACCTGTAATTACACAACTTTGCATGATAGAGAAGGTGATGGTTCTCACTTCATATTTAAGATTATATTTTAATTGTAAACATCTAGATATTCATATTTATGTATGTTGATATTTAAGGGTACTATGTAATATCTCTAAATCTTCTCTTGAAACACTTGAAGTATAAAAATAGTAGCTCAAATATGTCGAAGTTAAATATAAATTTTGAATATTTAGTTGCTATATAAAGTATTTTTTATCCCATCATCGGAGTGGGAAACCTACGCCAGTGGAAATTAATTCAATCCACTTTAAGGTTGGAATAGCTTAGTTTACTATGTTCTAGAGATATTCTACTAACATACATTTGATCTACCGAAAAAACACTGATAAATGAAAAAACAAAGCTTGCTAAATACGAGTGTCTGAATCCGGCTACCACATGTAAAAATTTATTAAAGCGTGGGCGTGGGTTCGGTTTCCTAACAAACTTAATTCCAAGCGGAGTTGCAGTAGATTCAGTTACAGCAGTCGGGGACTAAAAAGTAATTTCAGGAATTCTGTGGTCGCTGCACTAAAGTTGCCTGACTGCAACGCAAGTTAGGAGCGAAAATGTATATTCTAGGGCAGTAGCGAATTTGCATACTAACTTATTCCATATCTTTAGGTGAAAAACCGGCGGCAATGCAACACGACAGCAAGGGAGGGTCTGCGGTGCCGTATGTTGCAAGACACGTCTTCAATATGCTGCTTTTGGGCTTCCTGACCTTTACGCTGCGCAGATGACAATTTGGAATGTAAATAAGGCACAAATGTAAATATTGATACAAACTAGGTGTTTTTAATACAATGTAGAAGTAAGATCGAAACTGTTCATTTTCTAATGCTTTCGCTGTACTGTGTACCAAGCTGACATCACTTATTTTTTTATTGTTTCGAAACTCTGAAGCCATGTGAACTGCAACGACTTTATTTGTAGCACTGCACATATTTCCATTAAGGTAGAAATTCTACTGAGTCGTCAGATTTATGTTGTCACTTTTATTGGCTTTGTTTCGATGCAGTTCATGTTGGGGTTATGGTGCTTTCAGAATTCCATCTTCCTCTTGTGGAAAAGCAATTTCAGCTGAAACTCTTTCGAACATAGTAATTTATTTATGTGTATACGATAAATTGTATTTTGTTTGTGGCCTGCCTCTACTGTAAAATAATTAGTTTCTTTCTATTGCGGTTGTATGTTGCACCACCTATGTTATAAAATAATAAGGACAATAATTATCGAGAGGTAAGCAACCTCAGTATGCCTGAGCGGAATTTCCATATTTCACCTTGTCCATACCGATAAGCATTACATTAGGAGCCATTCCATGTTTAATATTAATATCGATTTCTCTACTTATGATCCTGATTACTACATCTACACGCAATGTATAATGTATTAAGTGTATTTTGGTACGGAAGTGTTGTAATAGATAAAATGTACTTTCACTATATCCAATACCGTTCAAAAGTGTGTAGTTTGGGAAACACGGTTTGGCATTTGTCAATTGTACCTGTACAATGCTGGGTACTTTTTCCCCAAGTGACCTAAACCATTGCTACTAGTTGAATTCATTTGGTATTATTTCCTGTCAGTAGCCTCAACAAGCCAATGCGATCCACCAAACTCCAAGCTTTTGAACACTGCAACATAAAAATAATAGTAGTTAACGAAATGTTACTTATACGATATAAATACCATAATTTTTGTGCCAAACAATTTATACATATCTGTTTTTCTTTGGTAATGTACAGGGTACATATGTATATATTAAGCTACTTATACTTAAGGTAAGAAAATAAAAGTGCATTATTTTGAATAGTTCCTAGAAAATCTTGCAGAAAAGTAAGTCGTCGCCTTATTTAGCAGGTTTGAAGATAACATCGTATCTACTTAGTCAAAGAGCATGGATTTGGAATTTATAGTTATTATTATGTTATTAGCCATGGCCAAACTTTCTATATTTTTTAACCGAACACTCTACTTCAGATGAATCAAATCTAAAATTGCAAGTCTTATAATTGCAGCAACACAAAGTTTTTGTTCCATTTTCCAGCCATAGTAAGATTTTTTTGTAAAACAAATTTTGAATATTTAAGTATTCACAAAAATCATGGAAAAACTGTCCCAACTAGTGACTGCATAAGGTATTCACCATTTCCTTAGTATTAAGGCAATATTGTAACTACTCAAGTTCTGGAAGATGCTCGTTGATTCGGATTGTGCAGTAAAGTACCATCAGCAGCGAAGATGCGTGGGTCGTAAAACAAACATCGCGTTTTAAGGACATCGTAATTGCTTTATAGAGGTTTTACAGCAGGCAGGCAATTTTAAAGTTAAAGCCGTAATTAGAAACCTTTTAAGATTTCGTAAAACTCGAATCGGGGCGTGAAATCAGCTCTAAGTTCAACATCGCAAATATTTGATCTTTTATTAAAATAATACTTTATACATGTATATGATAATTACACGGTAACATAGTAATATTCAACAATTTAAAA
Source organism: Agriotes lineatus (assembly GCA_940337035.1). Lineage (NCBI taxonomy): Eukaryota > Metazoa > Arthropoda > Insecta > Coleoptera > Elateridae > Agriotes > Agriotes lineatus. The sequence goes on along the minus strand of OW679195.1, from coordinate 72,868,849 downwards.
CACATCTTGCATGATAAAATTTCATTAAAAATCAGAACAAAACAATGACCGATGTTATTATTAAGTATCTATGTGATGCTATCAAACAACATTTTAGATCGATTTATAAATGACATGTATACATGTATATCTTATTCTAAAAATGATCTATTTACTGGATTTTTCAATTTTGTCCTTTAAACAAACGTGTGCAAATAAATGTCCGTAGTAAAAAATTTGCTATGGGAAAATGAAATCAGCTCAGATGTAACCAATTGCCACAATTTTTTAGTTTATCAACAAATGTACAGCATAAATTTCGGCTTTGTGCCGACGGCTAACTCATGTTTAGCAGTGGAAACAACAAACGAACAAAACGAGTTGTGTAAAGGACAAAGCAGTGAAAAATGGGGTTGTATTAGGTGTTATTACATATGTCACTAGCTATGACATATTTTACAATTTATATAAAAGTTCAAGTTCTGATAAATGTTATTTCATCCATACCACTCCATGTTTACGTAATATCGATTTCAAATGTGAAACTTTATAAATGTATACACTGTATTTGGTATGTGCGTATGATTGATGACTTTTACATGCAAATTATCGGCTTACATTTAGAAATTTAAAACGGTTCCGAATTGAATTTCCAAAAATAAACACTACTGATTAAGCACAAAAACAGGATTAAATTGCTGGCGCGAACCACGTACAAAACTCCCGTAGATTGGTAAAGACTGATTTATCAATTTAACCATTGTTTTATGTGACTTCGCTATATACGATTAACACAGTGGATTTATGTTTATCTTTTATAAATATATTTATAGTTGCAATATATTAAACCCATTAAGTCTATACAGCCGCTTGGACGCATGTACACTTCAGAATTAGTAACCTCTTGCACTTCAGAACCAGTCACGATCATGCACCTTATTTCATATTCGTTGGAGCCGAAACCAACCCTGTAGAAATATCAGTCCTCAGCAGAATCTTCGGAACGGAACACTCTATTTTACTCCCCACTTCAGTTAGACTCAAGTTTGAGATATTTGCAATTCGGATAAACTAGCAATAGGTTACTTAACTGTCTAAAACTTGCAGCGATAACTAGGAAAGCACCACCGCCATCGATATTATAAGTAGCCAAGATGAGGGACTGCACTGGAGCCACGACAGCCCTCGACCCCCATGCTGCATGGCTGCTGGGTTCTCTCCTAAACAAAAGAAAATATTAGTATGTCGGTTGTAAAAAAGTTACAAAGTATTATTATAATTCTGTGGATCTTGACGGCGGGGATGAAATGAGTTGAAGGTTATTAGAATTGTATAGGAATGATTCATGATCATTTTTAATCTTTTACAGGACTCGGTCCTGCGGAACTCACCTAATATTCGATTTTACAACAGAAAAATTAAGCTTGAAATTCTTAGTTTCTCTCTTTATTTATTAAAAAACCACAAATATAACCTACAGTAGCTAAAAAGTTGAACATTCTACTGTCTAACAACAGCACACTATTAATGCAAATTTAGATATTAATATTACATGATATATGTAGCTATGGTGATTATAAACATTATTTTTATAAATCATATTTCAGTACACATAGCACATGCACAAGAATCCTTACACCTTGAGGATAAAACTTCCATATTAGGAATTAGTAACTCTTTTAATAAATTCTTTGAAAGCTTAAGAACCATTGCCACAGTAACGCACTTTTTTTAACTGAAATGAGACAGTTCTATAGTACTACGAATTGATAAGACAAATTTTTTACAAACTACACTTTTAAATTTGTCGTAACTCATGTAGGCCATTTTCTAAATCTTTTTACACCAGCTATATACATAAATATTATAAGTGAAACACGTGGCTGGCAGATAAAGTATTAAATTATTTAGCAGAAATATTATCACATGGGTAACACTATAATATATCTAGAAATTCATAATTTCTTGAGACAATACTACTTGAAAGACTGTGGTGTGCATCCAGAATTATTAGTTTGTAAGCACAAATCCATGAAATCACTTTCGTCGCTTTTTTTAGCATTTTCTTAGCTAAGATCTTCGCCAGTGTTAGTAATCTATAGTTACAAGTCATCGTCAGTAGTTAGACCATGCCCTGTTTTTTATATACTGATACTGATATCCTCATGTAAGACTATAAATGAAAGCTATCTTAGTAACTAACGTACGTTTTCTAAGTACACACAATATAAGTTGTAATCTGCAATTAGTAAAAGTTAAAGCTGACAGATTTATGACTAACAGAAAATTATACAGGAAATGAAAATATATTGTCACAGAGCTAATTAATTTGAGAGCTCGCATTATATACATACAGCTACTGCATGTAGAAGATTTTAAGTTTAATAGGTGAGCAGCAATTCTAAAATGGGAGGTAGCTAAGTGTCGTATTTTGCTGCAGCGATTATCGCCAACTAGGGCATTAAAATGTGATCCTGCTAATTTAAGTGCAAAAGTCCGATAACGTTAAACTGATGTCTACCTACGCCTTTTAGTTGTAAGCTTGCTGTAGATTACACCCTCTAGGACCTTCGACCGGGATTATTGTTTACAAATGACCCCCAAACATAGTTAATTTCCACTTTGAACAAATTTGAATTGCCTCTCTTTGTTTTGATATTTTAAAGCAAGATAAATGGGGTCCATTAACAAAAAGATCTCGTTTCTCCGAGGCATATAAATTCTCCACAAATTGACAAAGCTAATAAATTGTATTTATTAGTAAAGTACAAAATGATAAATTTTATTTCATGGATTCCTTCGACCTGAAAACAACATTTCTAAATTATATGTATATATCGACAATTACAACAATACACTAAGGATAATACGAAGCTGAAAATAACAGGTATTAACATTAAGCTATTAAAAACAGAGGTATACTGCAGTTACTAAGCACCGCTGGTTTTTCTTTATTTATTTGTAATTGGTTCTACAATGTCATACACTGCTTTGGTAAATTATTCATGTATAACAACATCGCTAAGACATAATATTCGAGCCAGGGTTAAGTAATCCCATTCACAAGTTTATGTACGTGCCAAACAAATTCTTACATTTTATCAGCTGGTTGAGAAGCGATCGCACAACCATTGTGTAAGACTAAATCTTGGGGTAGTTTGCTTTTTTCCAAAATTGAGTTTTACGACACAGCTCCATATTCTTTTATACAAATAATGACATCAATAATTCGGAGGAAGTATGAGGCCGTGTGTTACGTAGAAACAAACTATGGGCCGTTATTTGCCAGTCAGGTCACTTTATTGTACATTGTTTGAAGCTTGTTCACATGTATTTTGGCTGCATTTTTCCAGACTACATAGGTGTCCGTTGATATTGAGCTATGCATTTCTTAATGCATGAGAACTGTACATTCAGTTCTGACATGTACACATGTTTCCTTTACATTTAGAGGGATTAATTTTGATGTTACACTACTGAAGCCGTTCACATGTTACGTGTGTAGCATATTGCAGGTGGTCAATTTCTGCATCTTGGGTTACTATCGGAATATCATTAACTAACCCTGTGAGAGTAGAATTTATTACACTAAATAAATCGTAAAAATCGTTTAAATTAAATAAAATTGGCTATAGGATGGTTCCTTATGGTACCCCAGATATATGGGTTAAGTGATGGACAACACTGGATAGTATAGCAAGAATTCGACAAAAAAATCTGTTTGACAGAAAGGATATAATTACGTTGGTTGAGTAATGCATTACAATTATTTGTATTAGTTCGTAGACAAGTCCTCCATACTATACAGTATACTCTATTGATTGATCTTTGTAAATGCATATGCAGAATTACAGTATATTTTTTCCTCATATATTTTTCACTCAATTCTGCAATTCTAAGCAGCTGATGAGTTGTTGTGTGATGTTGCCTGAAGCTGAAGTGATGAGAAGGAAGACCATAATATAGCAGTAATGCATCCTCCGATCTTGTGTAGATTACCTTTTCTAAGAGTTTCAATGAAGTTTGGTAAGTTAGTTGACCTGTAACTATATGGATTGTTCTAACTTTTTGTAGGTTTATAAATTGGAATTGCAGGGATAGTTCTCCATTGAAGAGAGTGTCCTATTCCCATAGATTGCATATGGGCGTTAGATACGCCAGTGCCTACTTAGTTACATGTATTAAGGCTTCATTTGTAATTAAGTCTGCCCCAGGCGATTTTATTGTACGCGTTGAATGTATATTTTAAGCCCTTAGATCGGAGTTGTGGTAATTTCCGTAGATGCTTGATGTTAGTGCTTCTAACCCCGTTTAACAATTTTACGTCATACGTTTAATTCGTGGAAGTTCTTACGGCTTTTCGTTAAGCAACCATTGTATATGGTAAGTAATTTATATAAACCATTCAATAGTTATTTTCCCGATAGGAGGCCATGTTAGGGTGATGAACTTCGCCCTGTAAATATGCTGTCAGTCGTTAACAAAAGATATGGTATGCCCATTTTATACAAAATGATAATTTTATTGTAATGTACAAAACGTGGTTGCCAGACTTTGTTTTGGATTTTGTGCCACTTTTATAACTGGTTAAGATAAATTTCATGAAAGACAACTTGCTGATTCTGAATACGTTTCATATTTTGTTGAGTAGGCATACTGGTATAATGACAGTCGTTTTTTTTATTGTAATTATAAATTGTATACAAAAATATTTAAATATTTATGTATTTTTTTTTTCAGTATAAATAAATAAAGCTTTTACAAGCCACTTTAGGCCCATTGCATAACAATCCGTCTCCATTGTCCTTTATTCATGATTTTATTTCTCCAGTCTTCTATTATTTTCCTTGCTGCCTTGCATTACTGCCTCCTTCCACCTATTCTTTGGTCGCCCTCTTCTTCTAGTTTCTTCCTTCCAATACTATCTTAGTAGCTCTTCCATCTGGCATTCTCCATATATGTCCAAACCATCTTAACCTTTGAGTTTTAATGAAGTCTACTATACTTGGCTCCCCATACTTCTCTTGTACCTCTTTGTTTGTAAGTCTTCTCCAACCATCCTCCGTCCGAGTCCCTCCAAATATTTTTCGTAGCATTTTTCTTTCCCACCTACTTATCATGTCTTGATCTGCCACCTACATCGTCCATGTTTCACATGCGCATCCTTTAATGGTCTAGCCAAAGTAAAGTGCTCATTTTTCAAGTGGTAATTCCAAATCTGTCGTTGTTAATCTTCCCGAAATGCAAAATTTTTATAGTCGTGGGCCAAAAGATTTAATTTCAAAATTGTCCCGTCCAATAATATTTCTAATAGTTCTTTCAGATACCTAAACCAGTACAAAGCCCAACATTAAACCAACAGTTAAGTTTTATGCATAAATACTTACGTCCCAAATATCACTAACCCGGGCAAAGATTTCAGTTTCACTGAGGTCTGGCCTTACGGCTTTATAATGCCTGTAGGCCTTTGTAATTTCTAGTTTTGTGTCACCTTTAATGACTTTACGCATATTTGCTTTAGTATTACAATTTGTTGACAGGTATTATCCATGACGCCGATGTCAATAAATATTATGCCTAGTGGCAAACAAAGTATCAAAACACTGGCAACATTGTACGTTTAACCTCAAAATGTCAAATTAGACACTTCCGTGAGCCTCCTGTACATAACAGCTGATTCTGACAAAGTCTCAAACAGAAGTTCTAGGGAGTTTTAATTTTATTAAACATAAAAACAAAATTCCATGTCTACCTACCGGGAAAATAACTATTGAACGGTTTATATAACCACTTGATATAGCAGGCCTAATTACGTTATATTAAGGGTTTTTTGGGTACCAACATAAATTGTCGAATTTAGACCATATTGGTTAAATTTATCGTTTCTATGGAGACTTATTGATGAAAAACAAAAGCTAGAAGGTTGTTAATAAACAGTTTGTAAATAAGACGATACAGGAAATATGTTTAACACTTATTAGCTCGAACAATAGCTGACGGGCGAGTCAATTTCATAACATAGCGTTGAAGTACTTAACAAGTGTTGCTTTACAGCGTTATTAGTTTGATTTATTAGTTTGCCTCATCACCTTGAATTGCCGGTTTGATTTATCAATTCTTTATCAACTTTGAGAATCCCAGCTATTGGCCTACAATTTTTAAGGTTATGTGCTTAACTGTCATACAGAATCATTACTTAATGCTTAAAGTTTTGTGATATTCAAATTTTTTTGATGTCCCCGCTGACAGAACAACGTAAATAATCTAAAATATTTGATTTTGGTTGAATAATTAATTATAACAACTTTTTATTAAGATATCAGAAATCGGTATCATAGTAGGCGCTTAATTATTATTGCGTTTGAAACCGATTTTTAAAAATCTCACATTCCGTATACAATAATCGCTATCTTAATATTACAAACTCCCATGAAATTTTGATTTTGTCAAATTTTTGAGTAGTTTTTACTACAATATTTACACACTTGAATTGTTATTTGACAGAGATATGTAGATACAGTTAACCTATTAAATATTATAGTTATTATTTGATATATGGTACTGATTTCTTAGTGCTTTATGTGTTCTCAAGCGATACCCATAAATACGTCAAGGGGCTCTATCGAAGTATCTGTACTCGCTGGGTAAAACGTGATGTCCATTTATTAATGTTCTAATTCTAAAGATTGCTCCTCTACTTTGTATTTAAGCTACGACTACTCTACGATTATATTATTTAGGTGCGAATGGATATCTTACCAGCCGCACAAAGTAAGATTTTATGTTATAATTTCTTTTGTTAGAACTGTTAGTTTTAATAACGCTCTTGTCTGTTGGGGCTAAACATTTGTCAAGGCATGTTAGAAGTTGAGTTTTTCTTTTGAGATAAACTTGTATTACTTGCTGACAATTGATTAATATTGTGTGGGCAATTCAGCAGTCTTCAGTTGATAGTTATATATTTTTAAGTTTTTTAAGAGAAAGTTTAGCTAAGAAATGTGTCCAGTAAATTTGTCGCTCAACAAGAATCCCGAATGCGTAGCTCGAGGGATTTTGGGGCGGAGATATATTTCTTCAGAGCAAAAACATTCTGACAGAAAATCGTCAAAATTTATTCAGGTTAGTTTACACGCACGCGGGTTCTTTGGCGTGATTATTTCCTGAATAAATAGATAAAATTCAGTTGGCGACGCACCTTTAATAATCATGTTAAAATTATTCAGAAGAGATTACATTTTGACACATTTTTAACCGCGGTTAAATTTTGACGGTTGGATTTTTCTAATTATTAAACTGACAGAAACCATAGTGATTATACATTATTATGGATATGCAGAATATAATCAAGGGTAATAACACAAGTAGTGGATATACTTTTGACAAATATTTTGCGGTTTCCATGTAAATTATTGTGTTTAAATTTCACGATACAAAATCACATTTACATGTGATTTTGTTGAGTGAAATTTGCAATAATTTCTATGGAAATTGCAAAATATTTAAAAAAATATATCCACTTCGAGTGGTATTTGGGACGACTATTTAACAATATTAATACATAACGGTTAACTTTATTGAAGAATAATCCAACAATTAATATAATTCATTCTCAATTAAATTCAGCGGAATACTTCCAAAACACAACATTTAGAATTTTTAATGCAAGCCAAACTTTGTTCACACAGTTTGTTATTGTTTAGTTTTACGTAACCTGGGGATATCACTAAGGACATAACATCGTTGCTAAGCGATATTTAGCAACAAGGCTGTTTAATTTTTGAGTAGGTACATTGTTTCGTGAATATTTTGCATGGTGCCAATATTCACCGATATACTGCTGTTATTGGTTGAAAAAGGCAAATGTCTGCAATATGATTGGCTTACATGTTATAGTGTTGAATAGTCAGCTTAAGCGCATCGTCTGGTATTTGATTCCGTTCTACTACTTTTCAGTGTATCCAAGGTGTTGTAGATTTTCCTATACTTACTTAATCAATGATGTATGCTGACTTACTGTGTTTACATATTGAAATGTTTGAAGTGGTTCTAACCATATCAGCTTGGAATGCTGTCTAATCCAATTTGCATCAACTAGCATGGAAGTTAGAGGAGGTACTATTTGTGCAGCTGATACTGCATAGGGATGCCGTTATTGAGACCTAGTATCTAGTCAAATTATCTATGATTCAATATTTTATTATGCCATGACGCAGACAAAAGGAAATACTTAAATAGAAAGAACAAATATTTCTACATGCATGGGTTAAAACTTGACACAATCGAAACTTGAAAAACACCCATTGATTCGCAAACAGGTAATTTATGTCAAAGTCAAATTATGATTTGTCACTAAATCAGTATTTAACGAACTTCCTTACAGAAATTTAACATTTAACAAGCTTGTGATACAACCCCCTTTCTCGAGTGGTTATCACAAATGATATTAAACTAAGTATACCCTTTTACTTAATAACAAGATATAGTACCTATCAGGTATAGTTCCTTAACTACTTACCTTACTTCTTACTGAAATAAGTCAAAATTGACGTATCTCACAACTTAAATATGACATTTGAATTATATCATGTGATTCTAGTTTTTTAATACCTCGGCTAGACAGTTAATAAGCATTGAGAATCCTGGTTCCCACCTGGATGAGTTAATGTTCAACTAATAACTTCTTATTATAGTTGAAGACTGAATTACTATAAAATATTAATAAATTGACTTCGTTGGTCAAACACACTCTGTAGTACACAAAATTGAACTTATTTCTCAGTTAGCTAGTAGCACTTGAAAGCTTGGTCTGACATTACAAAAATCAGATAAATATTTAATCATGTTTAAATGTTTAAATGATCCAGACTTGATTTAAAATTACGTTTATAGATATCCTACTCAAAAATATATAAATTTCAAGTTATAGTGACCGAAGTACGTCGAGTACTCGAATCACTAATCAAATTTAGAGAATTAAGTATTCGAAATTAAGCTCTAAATATAAAATTACAATTATTTTCAATAAATTGTCGTACCAAGCTTGCTATGTATTTCTGAATGTTACAGAAGAAATGGGCACTAACCTTCTGAAAGTATATTTTGTACATGAGTGTGTATTATATCAGCTTCTAACTGGATGATAGTCTGCAAACACCTCCTTTAACTTGTCCACGATCAAATTAAACTCGTTGCAGCTCTTTGACCCCTTAAGATGTGGATAGGCAGTTCTACAGTATACCACAAATACTCACTTGCACTTTTTTACTGGTTTCGAAGTAAAAATACCACTTCAAATGGCTTCAAACAATCTTGAATTCTATTTTGAATATTAGTTGTGTCCCTCATTCAAATTTTATCGTACAGAATACTATATTGCTATTACGTATCAAATATCCAATTATTACTCTTCACAATTATTGGGAATCTAACTGTTTAACGTGATTATTTTTCGTTGATTATATATTCAAGATATTTTTCTACTTTATGTAAACAACCTCTGGTTGCCCATTACAACTCCACCAGTTGAAAACATACAGCTTTTATCACATGATACCCATTGGATATCTGGATATTATTATTAAATTAAATTCATCATTCAAACAGTATTACTGCATTACAAGCTGAATGTAACGAGATAATGAAAGAAAGTTAAAGCCTTTTATAGACGCGTATTTGTTTACCTCCAGTTGATTCACATTGGAAAAAATCAGGCTGTGGTAAAATTATGAGGTATTTACAGATTTCATATATTTACCAAGCGAAAATCTCTTTTTTAACGAGAGTGAGGTCATAAATACAGAAACGTAGTTATTTTAATTGAAATGTTTGCTTCAAAAGTATTAGCGCAACAATTTCAAAAGGTTCCAATAACTCCTAGTTAAATCGAGGAAAATGCCGTTAACGTTCACCATTAATACCATCTTCAGTAGAATTTCCAAAGCCTTGCAGCACTCTTTTAACGTTAAACACAAATTCCACAGACCCGATAAGTATATAATCGTTTCAATATTTAACAAATAAAAGTATGTTACTATGTTTATCAGATTTTATAACTTATAGTAATATGGACAATCAGCCAAATTGAATAGTGTAGAGGAGCCATATGCCTAGAGATTGCGCAATAGATTTGGCTACTCGTAGTGAGCGAAATAACTTGACAAATACGGGCGCCAGTTTCGGTTCGATGTGTCTAGACTGTCGAAATACGCGGAGTAGTTGAGCTCGGCGAAGACGGGTAACGGAGATAACCAGTACCCACTAAAGAATAACAACTGCTGCTATTATCAAACGCAAATAATACGTTTATTCAAGATAACGATCTGTAAGTGCAAATAATACACCAAACGGTCGTTTTAAAGGGGGTCCAGCGTAATACTAAATCGAAAAAAAAAAACACAAAGCCATGAGAATACAACCTCAAACTCAGTTTAACCTTAAACTAATATTCCAGTTGTCTTGACATAAAGATTGAGAATAAACTGAAGTTTGGACATCCCTTTAATTACACAGAGCCTATATAAGCAAAACAACCACAGAAAAAAATCATTGACGTATTAGCTGATAAAATGAATTAGGTGAACAGTTAGTATGCGGCACCATGTGAGCAAAATTTCTGACGTAAATGAGTCCGTACGGTGCGTCATCACGTAGGTATCTCAAATCGGTAAAGTGGGCTGCAACCACATGACAAATCCGTTATGGTAGGAGAATCTAAAGAAATTATGAGGTATACTGAAACGAAAAAAAAAGTGCAAAGAGATCTGAAAACATTTTTTACTAAGCATAACCCATAGCTATGAAATGGTCGTACTTCAGATCGTGGGTAGCCAGTAAATATTTTACTTTAAAAGAAGGGTTCCTTGAATTATACTTAATGAAAATATGATATCTCTTTCTATCGTTCAAGGGACTTTAAGTCGTCAGGGGTACAGCTTTGCAGAAGAGTATGTTGGACTTAATCTTTTGATTTTGGCCCAAGGTTATAATTTTCTCAATTATTTATGAACAACCCTGTGTAACAAAAATAATAATAATAATCATGATATAAATTATAAAATACCATAATGCATTATATCATTCGTCCCCTTTATTAATATTATGTGACTATTTAATTTCTTTCTTGGTAATAAAATGCTGTTTAAAAAGTATACTCTTATTAACTAATACGTGTTCTACTTTATTTTGTGTTTCTATATAATTTTTTCCGCCTAGAACATAATAACACAATCATTGTGCCACTTTTCTAAAAAACTCTTATATTAGGTCTGCTTAGGTTCTGCTAACACAATTTCTCTTGATCTTCAAGTTCACTCTAGTGAGGTAATTTGATCTTAGTAAGTTTGCAAAATTACTTTTTCGAGCTCAATTTAATGGACGGCACTTCATTCAAAATATGAGACGAACGACGCGTAATATTGGAATATACAAAGCAAAAGATCGTCCTTTCTAGCGAGATAAACTGAATTCTATAGATGGCGATAACATCTTTGTTAACGAATGTTCATAATGCATTACCCCCTAACTGGCATCACTCTCGTAACAAACGTTTAGAATCGGAAACATGTTCTTGGTATTTTCTGGGTTATTACCCGAATCCATTATACATAGCAAAAGCCGAGGAAAATGTCAAGGGCAATCAATGCTCTCCAACCGTCATGTATTTTAACATTATATAAGCTTTCAATTTGTGTAACTCAAAACTCAGCGAGTATCAACGTCGTGCGTTTGCCTTTTCACACAAAAGGTTCCCTTGAATAACTAATGCATTGTAATTTGTAGGGTTCGAATTTATGACGTGGTTAATGGGTAACCAGTTGTCTTGAAAATAATGTTCAAATAACAATAATAATGAATTTTCTAAAAGCGTAGCTGACAAACAGTTTTTCTCGACTCTTTTTAGAACAATTACTTTGGAAAATAGTTGTAAACAATAAATGAAATATGAGAAACAAGTATTTTTTCTGATTACTAACAAATTTTTATTTATAATTTCTCTCAATGTTCAAGAGAAGTACAACTACTGTTCGGTTGACATCCGAGTAGTTTGGACTAGAACGCAGCGAAGTAGATCATAAGAAGTGGCTTTCGATGTTGTGTTGAAAACTTTGCTATCACTTTACTGTCTTTTGTTGGATATTTTTCTTCAATTATTACACATGAGTTGCTTGCATCAAGCCTCTACTGCAATAGAAAACAGAATACATTAGCACATCTATGTCATTAATGTTTTCTTAATACTGTGATACAGTACTAAATAGTAAAGTTCAGTTTGTGATGTAGTGGTATTAACATTGCTCGTCTTTATAAAGATTCTGCATAACGTTGAAGTTGAACTTAATATTAGCTATGTAAATGTCTGCTAAAAGCTGAAAGTCCAGAATGCGGTTAGACAGTGTACGAAGTATCTAAAATATGCTCTCGTATCCCAGTAACAATCATCCGACGCCTTATAAGTAAGTCAAGAACTATCCTAGGGAGTGATTTAATCCAACCTGTAAAGTTGAAGAACAATTTTCTTAAACTTAATGTAAAACTTGTTCTTGTAAGAAAACATTTGATGAGTTGTACTTTACACTCTTCTCCGTTATAATGCAGTAAGTTCTGCAACTTTTTCCAACAGCCCTATTCACTTTAATATTTTGAATACCTCTAAGTAATAAGTTCTGTTAACATTTCTTAAAGCACCTAAAGTATGTTTACAACATTTTATAGAGTTGTCTTTAAGTTAGCAGGTAAGAGAAAATTAGGTTTTATGCTTCCGTCTCGTACAGCTAAAGTTATTTAATTTGGGTAAGGGATAAATGGAACTGTATAAGTAGTTGGAGTTCCGAAACTAGTTTACTTGATTTAAACGGTCTCAGATCCGTTGTTTACTTCGGCTTCTTTACATTTTTGAATTTCAGTAGAATGAGCTCTACTCGTCTTTCTTGCGATCGATTGAGTTAAATTGGAGTTGTTAGTATGTATTAGAAAGGACGTGATAGGTTGCAATTAGTTTAGAACATTTCAGTTAAGAAAATTATAGAGTACATGTAAGAGGAGTAACCCCTATTCCCTTGCTGCTACAATTTCTAGTGTATATTTCATCTATGTAAAATTCACTAAGTGTTTTAACCTTTTTTAGCGTATCTAAAAATTCAAGAAAATTGAAGAAAGCAATTACACCTTTAAACTCAACTATACTAAATTTGGCAAATTTCTCTCTTTGCTCATGTTTTATATGTTTTGCTACGATTATGGCAGTTCTTCCACGTTGTTTATCGTTTGGAGGTCTTATATGGTAGAGCTGATGTTCTAGAATACATAGGCAGTGTCGGTGTGTGAGGTGGGTCTCTGACATTGTCATTATATCACATTGTCTACACTTTTATCGTAAATTAACGTTTTAGTTTTTTGGAACTGTTAATGAAATCCATTGGCATTCCAAATTGCTAGTTTATACTTTGCGCGTGCATCCATTGTGATGAAAACAGTGATAACTAGGTTGAAAATGGTGCTCAATATTTGTTCAATGAGCTTGCTGGGCATTTTTTTAAGTTTGCTTATATTGTTGATTGATTGGTTATTGGCGGTATTGCCTGATTAACGAATTTTAAACTCTATCATCCTGATTTCTTGCTTTTAATACAATTCACTAATCTTAATAATTTTTAAGAGTATATCTATCCCAACTACTCCTACCTACTAACTACAGACTATTTGTTTTAGTAAATGCCGAGGAGATAGTTATCCCGCTACACTTTGATCAGATCGAATTTGAGGGACACATTACCGATGACTAAATAGTTGATTACGCGTTCTACGTTACAGTTGTCCATCCGCCTTATTCAGATACATGATTAAAAAACATTAGCTTATTGCGTTAAAAATACTTTGACCATCTTATAACACTTTAGTGCAAACTTACAGTAAAATGTTCACTATACGACGCACAATAAACAAATATGATTACCAAACAAAAAAAACTCGGGAATTTTTAACTAAAAAATAATATGGTATGGTTTATAAACTAACATAAGTAATTCGTGAATTGATTCTACAAATAATATATCACAGCAAGGCATAGAAAAAGAATTTTATAACCTGGATGTACGTGCACGGCGCTTGTAGGTACATGCTAGCTTTTATCAAGAAACTCCTAAAATATATTCGTATGCGGCGTGCCCTTTGCGTGGTTCATTATTAAAGTTCACTCTGCGTATCACCGCCGACAGCTCTCCAAATAACAGGTTATGAGGCTTTGACCTGCTGCGAGAACAACCGTCGTTGAAGTTAGATTTAATATAAAAAGTTTGTAAATGAAAAATATCGCTGTTATTGTACAATTACAGTTAAAATTATGGTACTGACCCGTTTCCATGTTTCCGAAGAAACCAGAAAACTGAAATTTAAAAATCAGGGAGAAATGAGGCATACAGAAGTATTTGCTGCCTTTGTAACAACTATGCAATTATTCCCAGGACTTTGTTAAAGATTTCGCCGATTACAAATAAATATAATTTTAAAATATGTTGCGAATATAGCCCCTCCAAGTAAGATCATTTTTGAATGTTTTTATCAGAAATTGCAAGTGTATGCATTCAACATGTTGGAATTGAAAAACGCAATAACTTGTGGTCTCCATTTAGGTACGAAGAAACTTTTGTTTGGTAAAATAGTCTATGCGAATTTTAATTGCGAACGAAAGTAGTGTTTATCCAAATTTTAGAATCAATTAGTTCTCATATATGACAAATTCAAAACATCGTAACTATATGGACATATTTGAGTGCCGGCCAGCTAACAATGAAGACGGCATCCCAGTGTGCACAGACACGTGAAGCTGACGTTGAAACGTAACTTTAGACGAATCGTTATATTAACGTCAAGGAGACGAGAAAATCAAGCAGTTTTTTAACGTGACGTGGTTGATTCCATGTCAGCCTATGACGCTCTTTTAACGTTTATGTGGTTACCAAACAGGACCGGTATGTGTGGACGTTATAATCGCGATCCAAAACACGTCAGTTTCCAACATTGCTGCCGAATATTTAATATATATTTTACGTTTGTTTGCCAAGCCGACGTCTTCTGAACGTAATGTTATTGCACAATTTACACACATATATTAACGTTGTGACGTCGTTGCCTTTTTAACAGAAAATCTATGTGCTTTATACGTTAATACGACGTTTGTTCAACGTCATTGTCAAGTTAATTGCTAACGTAATAAGCACGTTACGTTTTAGCCACAACTTAACCTTGTTTTTTCAGGTTGAAACCACGATTTAATGGATACAAAATTGACATTTCAGTTACGTTAAGTATTAACGACAGAAGAACGTTGCTTTCTTCAGAATAATCTTTATTGCTCCTAGCCCAATTAGTAAACATCTCAAAACACACCCGGTAGCTCCGCCAAAGGTTAACAGCCGTTGTATCTTAAATGGGAAGAAATTTAATCTTAGTGGAATATAGGACGTGCTACCTACCACATATTCTTCTAACTCAGTTCTGTTAGAGTTAAACTTGAATAATAAACACACAGCGTTTTGACTCAAGTTTTTTCGGTTTTATCAGCGACACAAATGGCGACCTCAAGGATGAATCTAGATAGCTAGACAAATGGAAAGAACAACTTGTCGGCATACTGTAACATTTCATTTCACTATGGTTTGGTAGCAAAGCGCGTTTCAATTCGTCGACACGATCATGTAAGCAATAACCTTACTCGTGATAGGCGCACTGAACACACGGCCTGAAGAACGGTACAATATGGGTGTTTTTCTAAACGTCCGTCTAAGATGCACTTAACCTTGCACCAGTGGCACTCTGTCCGGGAGACGTCTCTGATAAATTTGTATTTATTATTTTTGAAGGATAAGGCATAAAAGGTTGCCTGTTTCAGTAGGTCGCTATTTTTACATCTTATTTGATTGTTCAAAATTTCGTAGCCATTTTTAAGTTTGTTTAAATTTTATATGGTAAAAAGGTCTGTGAGACACAGCGCGTTCGTGTTATTGATATTGAACCTTGAATGCAGCTATACAGCTGATTAGTTTATGGTAAGTAAACTAGCAGATTTTTTTTTATAAAAGCCTTGAGTTTAGGAGAATAAAGCCCCGCAAAATCTTTCAAATTAAATTCCATACAATTACTTTAGAAAATAGTTATATCATTATTGTTACTCAAAAACGTAGGTACACCAATAGTCCAGTCACTATGTCATTTTTGCTTGAAAGTGAAGGGAAATTTGAAATTTCTTTTTTGGGGTATTGGTGAGGTCCAGCAAAGCTTAACTTCAAGTTGTCGACCAAAATTTCCTATGTGCTATTTCCGCTATCTTGATAAATGAGTGCGTTTGATTTTTTTGTGATAAATCGGTTCCCGTTAACACTACATAAAAATAATGTAGACATCTTTGTAAGAATTTTGAATGTTCTACAATTTATGTTCTATTACTTTTTCGCGTAGGAGCGATATTTGTCGAGATATCAAACGTGAAAGGAGAGCGTGAAAGGGTCAAGATTTTTTTTTGAGCTTCTGG
Source organism: Agriotes lineatus (assembly GCA_940337035.1). NCBI lineage: Eukaryota > Metazoa > Arthropoda > Insecta > Coleoptera > Elateridae > Agriotes > Agriotes lineatus. The sequence continues at coordinate 72,852,345 of OW679195.1, read as the reverse complement.
GCTTGTGTCGCATTTCTCTTTCTATTTAGCGAAAAAGTAGCCATTATAAAATTTGTAGAGGTTAAAAATAGCTTCAATTTGACCTATTATAAATTGATATGCGACTAAAATTACGACTTGTAGAGCGGGCCAAAGTTGTCAAGCTGGCGCGTAATTTTTATTTCATGTATCGTAATATTACGTAGATGACATAACAAACTTCATTGAATTATTGTAATCATTACATTTCATCAAGTAGATAGTATACTGCATTATATGATTGTATATTAATAATAATAATAATATTAATAAACGTCTTTATTAAATTATTACAAAATTACACAGAAAAAGTCTTGACTAAAACGTAATATAGTCTTGGGCGAAGTTCAACTTGATAGAAAAACAGATCTATCCGCTGTTCTTCCACTTAACCCGGTGAAAAACAGAAAGAAAAGAAAACAAAAAAATCCAACTATCTACGCTTTGGCGCCAGGCGAAATATTACGCACAAAACAGCTATGGCGGTGTTTAGTGATATAGCAATTTACTAAGTGTGTTATTTTGACCCTAATAATTAATTCATTGATGTTTATCCATAAAATTTTGAAAAATAGCTTTTTTAAATTTTGACGTACAATAGCCTTTTACTACATTTGGTAACGAATTATAGCATTTAGTTATTCTGTAAGAAAACGATCCCTTGAAAAATTTTGACTTATGTTGAGGTGGAGTCAGCATGTACGTCGGTTCTAAACTTTATTTTGTTGTATAAGTAACTCGGTGATTTACTCAAAATGATCTTGAGGAAAAGACATTCAGAATGAAAGAAGCGCCTTTCTTTCATATTAAGCCAGTTTGAATCTTTCAGCTTATAAGGAATTCTTTCATATATTCGTATTCCAAATATGAGGCGTAAACATAATTTCTGAATTTTCTGAATTCTAGCAATATTAAAACTACTTAAATGTGAATCATAAACAACGGCACAATAATCAAAACAGGACAAGATTAATGCATTACACAAAACGGTGTTTACATTTACACTTAAAAATTGTCGATTTTGATAAATAATAAGTTTCAAGGAACTATATGATTTTTGCAGACATTTTGAAATATGTTTAGTAAATTTAAAATCATTATCATTATTTTTAAAATCAAATAAAGGTTCACACTTCGGTTGTTTTTCGGGTTCTTCTGTTGCAGATTGACTTCGTCGAGAAGCGATCGAGGCTAGTCTTTCATTGCAATAGTTCTTGTAGCATGCTCTATGCACACTTACACTATCCACTCTTTCCAACATAGACCGATGTTTATCGTGTCCCCTCTTCACGCTCGCCGCTAAAAGAGTTTTCACAGCTTTCACTTTGGCCACGTAAACGTCTCCCATCAAATGTGTTTTACATATGAAACAATCGCCCATTGTAATCTCAAGAAATTACACGTTTACAAAATATTTATTTCTAAACCGATGTTCTATAGCAGAAACGTCAAAAATAACAATTTACGTACTGGCCACTTGAAATTTAACGATTCTCATAATGCAATGAAGTTTATTATGCCATTTATGTAGTAGTACGATACATGAAATAAAAATTGAGCGCCGACTTGACAACTTTGGCCTGCTCTACAAGTCGTAATTTTAGTCGCATATCAATTTATAATAGGTCAAATTGAAGCTATTTGCAACCTCTACAAGTCTGATAATGGCTACTTTTTCGCTAAATAGAAAGAGAAACGCGACACAAGCCCAGAAGCTCGGAAAAAAATCTCGACCCTTTCACGCTCCCCTTTCGCGTTCGATATCTCGACAAATATCGCTCGTACGCGAAAAAGTAATAGAACATAAATTGTAGAGGATTCAAAATTCTAAAAAATATGTCTACATTATTTTTACGTAGTGTTAACGGGAACCTATTTATCGGAAAAAATCAAACGCACTCATTTATCAAGATGGCGGAAATAGCACATAGGAAATCTTGGTCGACAACTTGAAGTTAAGCTTTGCTAGACCCCCCAAACACCCCAAAAAAGAAATTTCAAATTTTCCTTCACTTTCCAGCAAAGGCCTTATTTTTGGACATAGTGACTGGACTACAAAGAAAACAGGAAGTTGCTAAAACTGCATCACCAAAAATTATGATACCACCACCTGGAATTAGAAACGATGAAATTTGCGGAAAGGTGGCCGAAAACGCCAATTTTCCTGTAAAAATTGCAAAAAAGGATTTTGTTCATAACATGCACTTTTTTCATGTAGTGAGTTGCCGGTAACTTCATAAACACTAATTAAAAAACATGAGTTCATTTATTTAGTAAATACATAGGTTATATGTTTGCGTGTGTATCTCACAATAAAGAAAAATGTACGGATCTAAAAGGCGTTTTATATTCACGTAATTTTTAAAGATGTAAATTTTTCGTTTTCCCATAAACTACATGTCTACGTTTTATGTTAATTGCTGGTCCAAAAAGCACTTAATTAGCAACATCAAAACGTAATGCAAAAACGTTATAAGCGAGTTTTTGCGCAACGTTACGCTAAAATCGAAACATTTGATTTGGGTTGGCTCTATCATTGACGTCGCTAGGTAACATATGCTTCAACGGGTCGTTATTTTAGCGGAACGTAAAGCCATAGTTATGGGTAAAGTCCTCTTCGTCCTTATCAGTTTGGTTTACCCTGGACGATTAATCGCTCAGTAAAATGGTTTCTCCTGTTGATGTTGCCGAAAAACATGAAAGCATTTGTTGAACGAGCTGTCCATGGAAGTCTAACATATTTATCTACAACCACAGCTCAAAAGCATCGATGCGTCGTTTGTCAGCTTCTCGAACAGTCCATGTTTTACAAGCAAACCTAGAAGAATATTGGGAGGAAAATAGCACTTGCCAGCCTGGTCTTCGTCCGTATCGTGATATCTTTATCGCACCATATTTTAGTCAATTGGACTGGTGCAGATTTACCAGTTTTTTACGACAACGGATTTCATTTCTCTACCGTTCAGGTAGTGGTATACTATTTTGGTAACCACCTGTAACTGGCTGTTGCTTGTTGCAAAAGCAACATAACTGTTTCAAATTATTAATAATAACAAGGCATATCAAGTGCCGCCAAAACAAAATGTGCGTTAAATCTGACAGATTCATCAGTAGTACTTCATTTGTGTTTTGTAAATGTTCTAATAACCGATTTCTTTTGATTGTTAAATTCTACCTACGTTAATTACTTGATGGAGGGGTTTACTTCAGAGGAGTATGCTGATATGGTGTTCATTTATGGATATTGTGACGGTAACGGACGTGGTGCAGCTAGAGAATACCGTCAAAGGTATCTAAACATTTATTGCTGCACTTGATATGTCTTGTTATTATTAATAATTCGAAACAATTATTTCACTTTTGCAACAAGCAACAGTCTGTATCCAGGTAACCGTTCGGTTAAGTACACATGTTCATATAGACTTTTTGTCTTCTTTCATCATAAGGAATCTACCATTTCAGTTTGATTCACTAATTATGAATCACCCTGTATAATAATAATTTTGATTTGATCGCAATTGACGTCTAACCATAAATAGAAGTAACACACCATCCTACTTTTTCAGAATACGGCACATTATACCCATGTTCATTAAAAAAGTTCATAAATGTTGGCTGTGGAAATTCAAACGTATGAATAATATGTTGGTGACACTCTAAGTCTATGTCAAATTCGAGGTTATCAGGTTAGGTTTTCCGTCAGTTTTGACACAGACTGACGCAAAACCTAACCTGATAACCGCGAATTTGACATAGACTTACAGTGCCACCAACATATTGTTTGAATTTCCACAGCCGCCCCTGCTGGACTTTCTTAATGAACATGTTGTACATATATCCACCGTATACGACAGGCATTATAGGCGATAACACACAACTCTGACGCTTTCTCACAAAACAGTTAACGGAACTTTTTGTTGTCAATTTCGTAGCAACTGCGCAACACACAATCAAAATGTGCTCCCTCGTACAACATCCTTCTACGGAGCTGTTCTATTGTGCTGTTATTTTCCAAGAGACTTCTATAGAAGTGAAGACGGACTTGAAGAATATAGAACATTGTTTTGTTAAAAGTTGGTATCAATGCTAATAATCGGCAGTTATGGCATATATTAATGGACGCACGTTTCGTCAAAGGGCATACAAAATGAGGTTTTGCAGTCATTGGACCAAGTACTGGTTTGTCTGATTTTGGAGTAAATCAGATAAATAAGTTGATACCAGTCATTCCAACCAACTTTAGAGCCTCCGCCGTAACCATCGCATCCAAGAGATTTATCAAATGCTAGATTATAGACTGCAAGTTCCACTTTGGAATATGACGCGTTGGATTCACATTCTGCATCAGACTTATGCTGTTGTTCTACATTATCATCACTAAACAATTTTTCATAGTATTGGAGCGTTATTTCCACCACTTCATCATATTCATCGTCACACCTCCAACTCTCTTTATTAAGTAGTTTTACAAATAGTTTGGATGTAGTGGTTTTGCTCACTCTTGCATTCAACTCTTCAGAGCGCTGTATTCTATAGATTTGATCTGCACATGATATTTCTAGATCTTTTCTTTTCTCAACAGCAATAAGAACATCCTGTGCAAGCTAATGCTTTATTACGTGTCTTGTAACAGGCTGCGTCTGTACACTAGCTTTTATAATATTTTCTTTTAGAGAGTTCTACAAGCTATTGGAATCCTTTGTAATTGTAATTGGTTTATTTATTCGTCCACGACAAGAACTTGTACAGTAACAATTTGCAGTCGGAATGAAGCTCCATAATATTTTTCATAGCTAGATAGATGATCGCCTGTTGCCAGGAGATTTTCAAGTATCTGTATATAGACGGCGCAAGTGTAGAGCTTCTAATCTCTTTCGTTGCGATCTCTCAAACCATATTTTTCAATAATTTCACGAACATAAAATAGTAGCCAGCTTTGCAATCGTAATCGGAGACTGCTAACAAGGCATTTAATAGAATACCTTACCCTAATCTATGAAATGGGCGATAAAATTAGTTCTGATGGCGGCAGCTACTTGCAAATGCGAGACAAGGCAATTGAGAGAAGCAACGGCAGGGTACCGGGGTGGACGTATGAACGCGTGCGGTAGCAGCGAAGTTCAATTTAGCGATATATCGTCTTAATCGGTCTCAATCGGAGTGATAATAAAGACACCGATGAGGTTGCCCGTCCTCGCTATGATGGTGCTCATCATCTCCAATCAACGAACGATTTAAATATAGGATTTATCATACACCCAAAACAATATTCTCGGCAGTCTTTGGCGCCTCAGGTCACGATATTCGATTTTCACCATACCTAGGCATACCTTAGAGTGTCTTTCGAGTCAAATTAAAATATTCGTATTTTTTCCGTTCTGGTACAATTTGAACATAGGGTTGCAAGCTTGATGTGATTTTAAGTAGGTGTTTCTAACACTTTGAGAGAAATATTCCTTCCCTGGATTGCTTCTACAGAACCTGTTTGTTTATTCCTGACATCCTAATAGCTACTTAAAGATTACATAAAAATATAACTGTTATTTAAGGGTTCATGAACACTACCTACCCCTCAGTGAAGGCTTTCAGTATTGTCAATGGACAAGTTGGATTGTAACCAGCTTAATATATTGCATAAAATATAGCTTGTAGCCATCACCTTAGTATCCTTCTTTCTCAAATAGCAATAAATTGTATAGGTGTCGGTGCCGACTCAGGCTTACTAGACCTTTGTCCTGTGCGAATTCACTTTACGTTATTGTTAGTACAATGTATTTGCCTGAATGACAAGAAAGATCCACAATCAGTGGCGCCAGTATAATAATATACTTGCGACGTATTTAAATAGAAACACCCCTAAGGTAAGATTAACCTCGCGCCCGTGTCCCCTTCTAGCTAGATGAAGGCACTTTTGGTTTGATTACTTTTATAAATCTCTCTTAGATTTAAACACATTATGTATGTCTAGTACTGTTGCTATTATTGAGCACCTAATACACATTGCTACTGAATGGCCTCATCTCTTAAATTATATTATTGTAGAAAATAGCCATATATTATAAAATGGTTTTGAAAAGTACCGTTTCGTTTAGATCTATAAGATTCTTCCGTTTTCATGCATCATATTCTGTGTTGAATTTCATCTTGTATATCACGTATAATTGATAATTTCTAGTGACACACATGCGAGGCTTTTCTACGAATATTAATTCATTCTAGTTAATAGAACGAAGTTCCAGACATTTGACCTAAGCCAGGCTTTTGATGCGCCCTGAAAGTCCAATTAACTTATTCTAATTTCGCATGTAGGTCATCTTGTGTATGAAACATGTCGTTATCAAAATAGATCTGAGGAATTGTAAAACTATCATGGTTTAGAATAAGTGGGATAATGTAGTGTCTGCGTACGATTGACAGCATATTTTATAGTAACTAAAATCAATTAGTTATCTTTATATATTTAATTTAACTACTGTGTGTTTGGAATTCGATACGACAGGTAATTTATACTCGTAGTTTCCCTTCCATGCGCTGATTGTGGTTTTCGTCAATATTTTATTTGTCTCTTACTCTGATGCAGACGTTGTAATTTTTATAATATATTTATTTTCTTCAGTTAAATGCCAACATAATATATCGAGAGACTAAAAAAACTTATCCTCAATGGGCGACGTTAGCAGGTTAGGTTTTGCGTCAGTTTTGACACAGACTGACGCAAAACCTAACCTGCTACCTCGAATTTGACATAGACTTACAGTGCTACCAACATATTATTCAAACGTTTGAATTTCACAGCCTGCTGAGAATCAGTTCTCTTAAGATCTCTCGATATAAGATCAAAATCCCGTTTCTCAACCTGATATTTAAATTTTGAGTTCCTTTATAAGGTTAGCAAACTCTAGCCCTTCACATATATCATGTAATAATGTTGTATAACAGGTTGCCGATCTTTGAACTTTGCGAAATTCTCTATCCAATTTGACTTACGAAAAAAGGGCATGCATTCCGCATAAAGCGAAAGCTGCCTGAAGCAAATTCTATACTCGAAATGTTTATCACTGCGACAGAGACCTAGCATATTTCATAAATTGAACAATACTATGAGATTCTAAAAATTTCTGACGTTATGTGTAGAATTAAAATGATTTCGACTATTTTTCCACACGGACGTAAGCAAGAAAATCGATGCCGAGATAAAGAAGAACACGTAAATCCCCTGTCGTTCAGCCAGATTTTTTTATAGTACGGCTAGATTTGAGGTGCTTATTTATGTCATGATGTCCGATTTTTCACAGTTTTGAACGGATAGCAAACAATGAAATAGCGCACCTTGGTAGATGTACAAATTACAATTTCTCCATGTTAAATTCCATGATGAAATAAGATCTAAACTGTAGATGATTCATACTGAAATTACACTCGAGTTAACGTCGAGTTACAGTTTCAAAGGCACGATCAATCAATTGCCATCGTAGCGACGGAACTTTAATCTCGAAAAAGCCTCCAGGAAAGTAAATTTTCGGTAAATCTGAAAGGCAGCCTTAGCCAAGCGGGGTAGAGTCCTTCTAATGAATTCAAATTACTGTCGAGCTTTATTTCGCACTCCTTTAAGTCAAAAAGAAATCTTCATTTAGGGGTAACGAATTACCGCTACTAATTAACTCTCTGTGTAATATCCGAGGTGAGTGCGGCCATGGCGGAAAATAAGAACAAGAGTGAAAATGCTAGAACACCCCTTTGATAAATGACGTGGTAAAGCGAAGAGCATGGAAACCGGAGATAACCGGCACCAGCTGCCTGAGATGCACGCATGAAAATGAGAAAATAGGACAAGGCTGGAACCAGTTACACCACGGTTTAGCTATCAGGATCTTTGGGGCCGTCTTTATGCTATCAAAAGGATAAAATAACTTGTATTTTAAAGGTTCTTAAATAGATTGGTCCTGTATAATTCTAAACGGTTTTTTGAGTACAGCAAATTTGTTTTGGAAACACTAGTTGAAAATATATTACTACTTATGTAAAGTAGTTGTTGAATCTGGACTTAGCTGGAAACAAAATCAATACTGTTTAAAATCCTTAAGTTTATTGGACTTTCAACGGTTTGGTACTAACGGGGATTTTTTTAAGGTTAAAGTGGCAGTGGTGGAAATACTTCTTTATAGAGCGACAAATACTTCATCTAGACGTTTGAATATATTACCAAGTTTTTAATAAAAATTTAAGGGTTACCAGTCTATATTTTCTGCTCGTCAGTCGAAAAATTATGTTGTCACCGTTTGTATCATAATGTATTGCCTCGTAAAATATTAGGTCATAAGTCTTCGTATGTTCCCTCCAGAATTAAGTAATTTGTCACAGGGTGTAAAAACGCGGTAAATATTTGCATAATAGCTCGCGAAACTTTAAACTGTTGCGGAATTATCTCAATGCTAACAAAAATACGAGTACACGCAAGTCGTTATTTAGGCACAAACGCGAATTGGGGCATTATCTGTGAGTTATGTTTACTGTGTGATATGAACACATTAAAACCGCCCTACAACCTACAAAATATCGTAAATTGATGAAACAGAATGCTTGAACAAATGTAGTACTAGAAAAAGCTTTTAGTGCCGAAATTCCGACCAAGCATAAATACTTATTAATTCCTGCATTCTATACTAACAAGGACGTTCACTCGTTCCGCTTAGTGGCAGTTCATTTTTTTACTGTCGGTGTTCGAATTTCTGTCATCATAAATTAGCTGACGAAATCCAATTTTTACCAACTCGCATTAATTTTTAACTTAAATTACTCTTCAAGACCTTCAGCTCTTAGATTCACTAACTTTGAAACCTGTTCATAATTAAACTTTGGACTAGGATACCTCACCCTTCAAAGTTGCCAACTCGTGCACTCTTAGAGAACTTGAAAGCTCCCATCGGAGATCTGAAAAGCAGCAAGGACACCAATTCTTCCACAATTTTAGCTATTAACCCGGCTTTTCCAAATGGATTGGATGTGTGTGCTTGGCCATTAATATGAAATGCAAATCAGGGGCTCCCCGAGAGAGATGCCTGCAGTGAGACAGATAATGGGCACTGGCACGCTCGCAGATAATGTGATGTATTTCACGCGTTCATGACTGAAATGATCGGGCTGCCCTTCGTCATCCCGTTGCGACCTACATTCAGCATTTGCGCTCAAAGAAGAGAAAGTGGAACTCCTACTAGTAAGAATGGGTTAACTTACACGAGCATGTGTGAGTACTTTTAGTGCCACTCGTGCGGTTTACATACCCGCAGATCTAATACCCACGGCTAACGTCATAAAATCCCCTGCGGACGTAATTGTTTTAGACTCTGCATAATAGCGGTAATGATGTTTACGGAAAGCTGCAATTAGGGAATTTTAGGGTTTTAGGTAAAGGTTCAGAATTTGCTCTGCAACATTAATGCTTGCCATTTCTATTGCTGTACAAACACTGGGTTTCCGAGCACAGGGTTTATGATATATCCATTTTCATTTTATACAGTACAAATAATTAACAGTAAAGAAGCAAAATTGATGAAATACTTATTAGGGTGCAACTTTTTTTCTAGATATTCGGAATGTCTGTCATGAAGAAAATTGTGTCCTTTTAAAAAATCCACTTTGGCATTCTTTTCAACATACCTTGTATCGTCACAGAGGTTTCGTTAATTTTTTCATCATTGTGGAGTAAACTTTTAAATCATAGTCGGAAGTTGTCAAGAAAATCTCCATTGCGAAATACTGAGTAATTAGTAAAGACAATACATAAATGTAATCGACAGAGTTACAATAATCAAGGCAAAAAAATGGAGACAAATTTAACTTCCGAAGGATTTCACGCCATTTATTTTATAGTTGGCAGAACAATACCCTAATCTTGAATGAAAGGAACTATAGTGGAGGGACATATTGCAATGGTTGCCCCATAAACTTTCTAGAAAGATTTGATATTAATTTAAACTAGCAGTCCAGTGAGACAAATGTCTCATTTAACGCGCCTTCAAACCTCGATCGGTTAGGCAACCAACCAGACCTGGAAGGTGTCAAAGTGGTTGCCTAACCAATCGAGGATTTAAGGCGCAGAGGGTCGCAGCTACGTTTGGCGGCCGAAACAGTTTTTATTTAATACGCGTTCTATTTAAAAACCTTTTTGTGATTTCTCGAAAACCGGAAGTGTCACGTGACTGAAATTCGGTTCCTGACCTGACATGACCATTCCAAACATATAACTTTAATAACTTTTTTCTCTATCTCTTACGGTTTGGCTGCTGAAACAGCGTCCCGGACGGATCAGCGTCCCAGACAGACAAGTCTATTAGATAAAGGATAGTTTTGAAGTTATTCGTTGCGAAGCGACGGTACAAATACAAGACACTAAGAAAAATTATTGTCGTACCAGAATTACAGCAGTCTGTTTGTAAGTTCTATCCAAATGGGTTGGCATTGAGACAGTTGTTTTTGTTAGTGCTACTTTTTTGGTCCAATTAGCTTAAATAATTCTTCAAGTAATTTTTCAACAAACACTCGAGTGGTCGTAATAAAATTATCGTAAACCTACCGAAGCACTGATAGAGCTGTTCGTAACGGTTGTATACATGACACATCATGCGGTCAAAGGCTTAGTTGCTCCTTAAATACCGCCAGATCTTGGTTTAACCAGTCAGATTGCAGAAAATTACAAAACCCTCGCATACATTCTGAACCTGATTGTGAACGATTTTAGAAGATGAATAAGGTTTTAAAACGTATACCAGGGGAAACTCCAAAAAGTGCATCCAACAACATGGGACGCAAGATGAGGATTGAGGAATCAATATTTCAAATTGAGAACAAGGAATCGCTCTGTAAACTTACAATTTTAAAACAGGTGATAAAAGTAAGGGGAAAAGGACAATGATCAACACAAAGATAACGTGGATAGAGGTTCATCTCAACACAAAAAAATTACCACCTTAAATATGCCTACCAACTGACCCTACAGAAAAGTCATCTAACGTGCACTGTACAACAAATCACCCAAATATTATAGTAGCTTAAATTAGCAGAAACTAACCTCATAATCTTGACTAAAATGTTAAATATACCAAATTCTTGTATACAAATGCAAGTGGTGTGAGTGCCTCTTTTGGAACAGTTGGCAAACCTTTGCATAATTGTGAAATGCTTCCAGTAATGCAGTATTTAAAATTAGGCACGTCAATTAATTCCCGAATCTCGCTGCAGTAACCTAGACAACTATCCATGCCTATACGTAGCTAGCGATAATCGGTGGGAAAATTTGCGTTGAGAGTGTACGATACGCTCCCAGATGGTTTTCTATTACAAGCCAATCATCATCCATCTCTATGAAGCTGTAAGACTTTCGAACTATTTACCACAAGGTTGAAAAGATAGAGTCCGCAAAACCGTACAAAAAAAATAGATACTTCAAGCACCCACACAATGTTCTTCTAGAGCAGTGGTTCCCAAACTTATTTGGCCTACCGCCCCCTTTTCAGAAAAAAAAAATACTCAGCGCCCCCTGGAAATCTACATTCTTTAAGCGAACAAACAGAAAGATATTGTAGTGGTAGCTTTTTGAGACTGATAATTATCTATAAGAGTATTTCTAGGTAGGAAATTATTTTGAAAGAATAAATTAATTAGCATTTAAAAAGTACAAGGGGAGATTTATACATTAAAAGTACAACATACATATTTAAGAATTGTTTGATGAATTATACATTAGATACAATATTACAGTTAAATTTTGAATAGTTTATTAAAAAGGTTTGAGCATATAAGTTTATTTAGTTGGGATAGTTGTTTGATAACAGCCGAGCTTATATTTTCATTTGTAGGTATTAACTGACAATCGGAATAACTAAAGTGAAAGCCAAACTCAAATGATTATCTGAAATAGTATATTAAAGTATGAGTGGATAACAACGTCTTTAAAACACGCGCCAGTTTTCGAGGACAACGACGTAGCCGAAATAGATCAAGTGTTTTAAAGACCAGTTATCCACGAATACTTTACGCAATTTTTTATTATACCTGCAATACTGCTCTAAAAACTTAGAAATAATTTTTGTCGTGATAACTCGAGAGGGCATAATAATATTGCTACTATAGTTACGAGAATTATTTACGTTGTTGTCGCGTCCACGTCCGTTGTTGCATTCAGTCGTTTCCTTGACAACCTTTAAAGCTCGGCGAGCTTTAATCGCCTCTTTTCGCACGCTCGGGCGTGCTTTAAACGGTGATTCTGATGCAGGTATAATAAAAAAAGTCAATTATGAAAAGTTATAATAAAATATACCATATAGAATTTTTGTATAAATTATTATTGCTAGGGAAAATGATATTTTTAAAATAAACAAACCTTTTCTGAATTTATAACCTGTATTTTGAGTAAAAACAAATTTGAATAATAAAAACCCCTTATTATAATTGTATTTACTTTCTGGATGGTGTATTAAAGGGTGTGATAAAGTAAAATTAAAGAACCGGAGAGTAAACAGACTGAATAAATAAAGTAACAAATGGTATGAAGAAGAATAATAACACTTAATGATGGTAAATTGTCTTAATAGAATAAATAAATCTGTAACTTGCGTTTTGTGTGTTTATTTGGAAAATAATGTTACACTATGTTACACAACAGATGAAATATGTACGAATGGTTTTTCTAAATCTTCTTATCTTTTCTTCTTTCTTTAAGCTTTCACCGCCCCCTTATTTTGATTCACCGCCCCCCAAATGCACCCGAGGTTACTATCGCCCCCCCGGAACGTTCCAGCGCCCCCCAAGGGGCGATATCGCCCACTTTGGGAATCACTGTTCTAGAGCTATGAATTAAATATACAAGCTATCTATCGAAGGGTATAGAAAAGTACAGAGAAACGTTGTTCTCGTGACCGTAGTTTCTAAATTTCGTATTTTAAGCTGATGATTATTTTCACCTGACTAACTGCCAAATTAGAAATGTTGAATTTATTCAAAGAGCAATTAAAATAAATCGTTAAAAACCGAAATTCCAGTTTATTATTACACTTACTGTGGTATTCTTCCAATACAGTCATGCAAAAACCATCGAAATGCCAGTCACACTAGTCACTGAAGCATTCCTTAATCTCCTGGAGATTATGGTAGTGAAAGAATAGACGGTTTTTTGAAAAATAGATTACAGTTCAGAGGAAATATGCGAACGTACTCAGACAGATTTTTATCTGAAATACTAGAGCCCCTGACCCATTTCTCATCAAGATAAACAATTAAAAGTACATTTAATGGAAAGCTACATGCCTGGCACCAACACCCCTCAATTTACAAGTATCAACTTGCATCGGCCAAGTCACAGCATGCAAATTTATGTCTTAATGTGTGATCTCAGTGCTGAAATAGATGCCAAAGAGCAAAGGTGCGTCATTAAAATAATATTAGCAATAAAATGAGTAAACCCGAAAGGAAATCCATGCTGATGTAAGATGTAACTGTGACTTTAGGAGAATATGCAGTGTCTTATGACATAGTAAAGAGGTGGTGCTGCGAGAGAACGGTCTGTGAAGATCAACATGGCGGAGATCCTTCACACACCGTTACTATTGAAAAACAAAGTCCAAAACGTTCATGATTTAATTTTAGCAGACCGAAGAGTCATGCTGCGGCAAATCGCGGAAGAAAATATGTTTCTTTCCATGTAGTTCAAAACACAACAGCCAATGTTTTGGCAATGAACAAATTATAGGCCAGATGGATTCCGCGAGTGCTTTCAGCAGATCACAGGAGGGGAAGAGAGGATATTTTCCGGCGGCTTTTGGACACTGTACACCTGGATAAGGAATACTTTTTTGATCGGTACGTGACGATGGATGCAACCTGGGTGCATCATTATGATACAGAGACAAAAATAAATAATACGGAGTGGAAACACACTAGATCCCCGCTACCTCGCAAATTCAGGGTTGCTGCATCCGCCAACAAAATGGTGGCTTCAGTTTTACGGGATGCTAAAGAGGTACTGCTGTTTGACCACTTCCAAAAAGGAGCTACTATAACAGGCTCCTACTATGCCAATCTTATAGCCAAACTAAGTACGGCTATAACAGAACAACGGCGAGGAAAATTATGCAAACGTGTCCTGTTCCACCAAGGCAACGCTGCAGTTCACAAGTCGCTGATTGCAATGGCTGGCATTCGTGATGCAGCATTTAAAATCGTGAAACACCCGCCCTATTCTCTGATTTAGCCCCAAGCGACTATCGGCTGTTCTCAAGACTCAAGAAATTAATGTGCGCCGTAAATAAGTGGTTTGACAAATTTTTAAAATATTATTGCGGGTATTATTAGTATGCCAGGGGTGGAGCATAGGGACCAACCTGTAATACATTGTTTGTTCCTTTAAATTAAAAGCTCTTCAATAAAAAATACATATTTTCAATTTCCTTATTATTTTAGAAAACTGTTTAACATACCTTCCACAAAAAAACTAAGATCTGAAAATTTTGAAGAAATGCCGTAGCTTCTTACTTCATATCAACGTGGTATTGTTAAGCTTCAGCAAAAGTGCCAAATTACAGTTTCTCTTATTTTGTGTGATTGAGAAAATACTTTCACGAAAAATACAGAAAACAGTTTATTAGGCCCGTACAGTATTTTATTCACAATAATACATGAAATAAGATCATTACTGACTTTTAAGAAGATGGAAAATAAACCATTACGAACTTTTACTTCTCCCTTTGAACGGAAAGTAGATTACCATGGCAGCTGGTAGAAACTAGTCCATTCCCGATCGCTGCCATGGAACTTTACGTCAGTTTTAAAGAACTGTCAAATTACATTTTTTCAATTATTAAATAGAATAAAGTGGTTGTGAATATAATTTTACACATACCGCGGTGAAAGATTACATTCCGTTCTCTAGATAAACTTAACCAAAACGCTTCTGGTATCGGTTAACTACTTAATCCCTCCACAGTAATGAAACACTTTCCACATTGCTATGTAATATACGATTTCTCCCATTTTCGCTTTTACTGTCCTTACGGCAGCTTTTAACGGTTATGTATATTCTACTGTCTATAAAATCTTGGAATTGTTTTGTATTTGCAATTAGTATTTCTTTTATTGAAAACTTGTCATTTTAGCCTTCAGGACAATGCTATATTTTCAGCTACCATTCTTGGAAATTTCACTGTCTTCACTTTACTTTTGACACTGTAAGACGTATTTTTGGGCTGCTTTTTTGACGGTTAGTGAACGGATTTACCCGAAAAAATTGGTGCAGATTTGGTTATACGGATTGGTGAATTGCTGCACTCGTCTGGTTAAATCAGGATTTTATTTTATTTTGAAATAAAACCACCTGCTGGCAGTCCAGGTATAAGAGTGTTACAGCCGCTCTATCTTCAAGGAAAATTTTGTTGTTTTCACGTAACCTATATGTTCTCCACGTTATCTTTGAGGTACCCTTACTAATCTTCCGAAGGGGCCGTACATTGGCATCCACCATCTGTTGAGATGCACATTGCATATTGGAAAGAAACCCTAGCATCTCATAGGCCCGATGGCTGTAAAAGTTATTAACAGAACAATAGAAACGTAAAGAGAAAATTAAATAAATTCAAGAAAAAACAGAATAATCAATGACATAATGAATGTCGCCTACCTTGCTGCTTACGTAAGTCAATCCGCTTTAGAAGACAATTTCTATCAGGAGTTAGCATGCGTGGGGTGATTGACCTACATAATTTAATCATGTTTTGACGTAAATGCTGGCGACTTTTTACGGTATGTAGACGTCCCTGTTTACTTTGGCCCAGAAAAATAAATTTAGCGATGTCCGCACTACGTGGGGGCCTAGAATAAATTACACCGCTTCCAAGTACTTTGTTTTGATAGTTTCATCTAAGTACCTGGTTCATGCAATTCGATGAAATAGGGCAGGCGCTGCGTCATTTTGAAACCACACATGGTGTCAAACATAAGGGCAATGCATTTTCAAATTCGAGGCAAATCGTCTTCTAAAAAATGTAAATAAATTACCTCCTTTAAGCTGCCCTCAAGGAAGTGGGCACCAACGATAAGGTTGTTAACGATACTACACCACACATTAACAGTATAAATTATTTTGAGCTTGCTGAATCCAATGTGGGTTATTTTGTGAACAGAAATGGGAATTGTGTCTATTGACATACCCACTGTTACTAAACGTCGCTTCTTTAGAAAATAGATTATTTCTTAAAAACTGTGCATCAGCAGTAGCTCTGTTGTTTTAATGTTCACAGAAATTCAATTCTCATCTTCAGTAAGTCGTTGCACTAGTACGGAGTGGTAAGGGTGAAACCACATTTGCGCTTTTAATAAGTTAAATACTTGGCTAAAGTCCTTTTAATTGCTCGTTGGCTTATATGGGGTATTAGTAGTTACTTGAAGCTGCCGCTTGGACAACTTTAGATAGTGCTACACATTTCTTTCCAAATTTTAAGTCATTATATGAGAAAAGAGTTTTATCCTGCTGTCTTTGCGCATATAGTCGTACCGTTAAGTACGCAGCTCCTCTGCAAGCTATAATAACGTCTGCTCGGCGAGGTCTCGTTATACGATAGATCCCGCGAATAATTTTACTCAATATTTTTTAATGATAGGCGCTGGTGTTTCAAATAGGGATTTCTCAGTACTTCGCTGAATCAGTTCAGATAGCTCTTATTTAGTCAAAATCATTTGTGCTGCATAAGCCCCATAAACTATTTTTTCGTAAATTATTTTAGAGGTATTTATATAATAATTACGTTAATCTAAATTATTTTCCTATAATTGTATTGAATTGTATTTCGTATGCCCTTGGATTGAAATGCTAATATAACTCAAATTTATAGTATTCTCGCGATTTATCTATTCGCGTTTAGTTCTTTATTTTCATTATAGCATTTGTACTTCAACTTACGTATATTATTTTTTTTTATTCGAACGTACATATTGTTATAAACACATTTTAAGCCTCTATGATTATTATAGCAATACTTAATAAAATATTCCAGAAATGTGTTTTTGTAAATAGTATAGTATAGCATTGCTTTTCATAATAATTTGTAAAACTGTATTAAAGATTTAAACAAAATGTAATCAAAGTAGGTTT
The DNA here is from genome assembly GCA_940337035.1 of Agriotes lineatus. Taxonomy (NCBI): domain Eukaryota; kingdom Metazoa; phylum Arthropoda; class Insecta; order Coleoptera; family Elateridae; genus Agriotes; species Agriotes lineatus. The sequence goes on along the minus strand of OW679195.1, from coordinate 72,835,190 downwards.
GGGAACAATGTAAAACAATGTAGTATCGAAGCCAAACAATTGGGGAGAGGAAGCCAAGCTGAAAGGTGTTATTTTGGCTTCGGCAATAAATAATTGTAAATAAATACCCTTTTCCCAAATAAGTGAGTTTAAAAATTGCTTGAATGTCTTGTGGGTGTGCTGTAGTAGAGTGCATTCGTTAGTTGCACCTCTGCAGAAGGTTGAAAAGGTGTTTTAACGGTGCTTCAGGTGTGAGTTTGTATTCTGGTGGCTATTTTTGAACATCCAAGCAGAGTAATGGGAACCCTGGAAGCTGAGGTATGCAGTGACATTAGTGGAGAGCGGCGGAGTCATGGGTGTAAGCAGCGGGGTACAGCTGGAAGCAGTGTTTGGTATCACACTGGACCAGGTACAGGAATCGCGGCGGCGTTCAGGGGCCGACGAATGGAGAAAGAAGGGACCAAGCGTTGTGGGATTCGCTAGGAGCTCGAGTTGCACCCTAATTCCGTTCCAAAGGCAGCAAAACGGTCAGAAAACTTTACCTAAAAGATAGAATTTGGAGCAATTCTTTGTGGAGTCGGTTTTCTAAGCACTTTAGGCAGAAGCGTCCTCTGAGTGTGTTTACTTGCGGCATTTGTTATCACCCAGGCAACGCTTTAATTACGTAATCAGAGATGATTGTCGTTTACTAGCAGACTTGTTTTGGCGATTTGTGAGATTAGAACGCTATATTTAACTCAATGTTCGCTTTAGTTAACTAATATTCTGTATTGTAACTATCCCGTGTTTACTTTTAAAATTATTAAAAATATTACCACGATAATTAAATTTGATAGCAGATTTATTTCTTCTAATGATACAAATCGAAATAATCTTTGGTAGGATGTGGAGGCTCGACCCATATAAGATTATTAAACTCCTTTATTTATTTACAATATCAATACAGAACAATTATTATGCCATAACAATATAAATATTTTTATTCTTAAAACTGAGATTGTGAATGAAACCCTCAACGGTAAATAAATTAAATTTTTTCCGTTAGTTAGATTGTTCACGATTTTTTTAAACCAGTAGCGTCTGCCTCGAATAGCGTTTCAAAATCACTTATTAGGTTCTTGGCATCCTGAATTTGTTTTCCATAGAATTATCAGCGAAGTAGGACTTAATCCTTGGAACGATATCAATTTCGAAGCTTTTTTCCAAAGAGTGAAAATTTAACTATTGCAGTGGAAAATGTTATTATCAAATAACTAACGATAGCAATATTAAATGAATATTTATCTTATAATACACATCATCCTAATAATAATTATAAGTATATCCCCTTCAAGAAAACGATTTTAGACTGGACTACTAACATTTATCAATTCTAAATGTTTTTAAATGCATAATTTCCATTTTCCGCAACAGACTATGTAAATCGCGGCGATGAATTAACATTTTGCAATTATTTAAGCAATCTGCGTGGCTGCATCATTGGTGCTGTTTGGAAAATATGACGATTTGGAATTCGGCATGCAAATTACACGGTCCATAAAAGACTCGCAGGGTTGGCAGTTAAACTAAATGTGTTGAACCACGTTGAACCAGCGACCTCTAAAATCGTGATATGCCCCTTTTAGAGTTTGAATAAACTACGTTCTTGTATGATTTTTATACGGCATTAAACTCATTTTCTTTGAACTCCTTAATGCATTTTCTGAAAGATATAGTCGATCTCTCTCTACGAGTCTTTGTTCCCTTTCTAGTGTCGCTAATGCAGTCTGTTCTAAGAAGTGTTTGGCCCTAATTTATTAGTTATTTTAAGCAAACCCGGGTGCATCTAATTTATATTAGTAGTACCAGGGAATAGCTGGATTTAAAGTTCATCTCTATAGGTTATAAATCTTTTCAGTTTGTAATTTGATATGGTTCCGTGATTACGTCGTAATTTAAGATTTAACTTGGTATGTTGGAAGTGAGAGCGGCAGTAATATTACAGCGATGATAGCATGCATTGTCGCGCGTATCACCAATTTATCTGAATTTTCGTCTCACGATGCCAAGATATTTTCTTCCAATAATTTTATTTTAACTATGCAAACGCCTCTCAAAATCAAAGTAAATTAAATCTCTCTATTTAAAATCAAGCTAATAGTTCCGGGTATGATGGATTAGATCAGGTAAAGTATTTTACGTTGCAATACGTAACTAGAACACTTAATTATAAATAAATAGATATAACAAATTAGAAGTGAATAATTATAAAGGAGTCTATTGCATTTCTAAAACAAAGACTACAAATACGTCGACCCTACTGAAGCTTCGTACATTTATGTAGCCATGGTGATTGGATGGCAACAGTTTTGTTGACAGTTTAACCTTTGCGCTATCAGATAAACCACTCTGAAGTTTTAGAATGATTCAGCATACAGTAGATAAAAGATGCGAGTAGCAGGAAAAACATATCACACGGAAATATTAAAATCGAAACTGATACCTCAAAAGAATGTAACTTTCATTTTTGCTCAAGAGAATTTAAGTTATTTAAACGCAAAAGCAAATCTATCATTTGTATTGAACCTTTTCAAAATATGAAAGATAGAAATAACATCGACAAACAGAGTTCGTCTTATAAAAATTAAGTTTTCCTCAGCTGCTTTTGCAAAAGTTCCTACTGCAAGATAAATCGGGACTAAAATAGAACGAGTTATACAAGAACGTATCTTTTGGCGACGACAAAACGTCAACAGGAGCTCAAGGCTGTACACGGTGAATTAAAGTAAAGTCGGAGAAAAGATGAACATAGCCTCACAATAATAGTATATTACTTTACAAGGGATGTAGGTAAGATTTACACTACCGAGGACCGTTTGATGCCTGAGTGAGCGAAGCGAACGAGGGTAGCAAGGTACGAGGTGGTGTAAATCTTCGTACATCCTGTGTAAAGTACATATTTTTTTTCACTACCAATATTCCCTTATGTAAAGTAAATGGTAGGTAATACCTGGCGTAAAATTATGACATTAGCTGAATTGTAGTAGCCTTATAGCGCTGTGATGTTTTGTTTGACAGTTATAAACGCACTGTGAAAATTTTTTGGAAAAAATGTGGGTAACGATAGCGAATGCTCTGTTGTGAGCTATGTGATTGTATTCTGATTAAAAATGGATAATAGTACGAACGATAATGGTTTACTTCGTGTTAACCAAGTGGCAGACATGGCATCTTATCAGCTGTAATACATGCGGGATGTAAGTAATTCACTTCTCTAGGGAAGTAAGTACATTGTCAAGGAAACCGTAACAATTTTTGTAAATGTTTCCTACATCCCTCAAACTTGACAGTGTAAGGATCACTTACAAATAAGGTAGTGAAAAAAATATATTTGAGGTTTTCCTATAATAATAAATTCTACATTGAAAAACTAAACCCCGAGATTCCCGATCTGCTTCTGTTTTACATTTACATAGCTTAAATTTTCGCCAAATTTAACGAACTTCAACTCTTTGTGCAACAATACCATCCATATTGTTTGTACTTACAAATTGTTGTTTAAATACGAGATTGAAACCGTGATGAACAATTCTGCATCTCCCATGGACAGAGGATGCGGTTAGCGAGGAATTAATTAGAGTAATAGACAAACTGAAAAAAGTAGTATACACCATACACAGTGCAAATATAAAAATGAAGTATTTCTGACACAACATAAAGAAGAAGCCTACAACGGAAGATAGTGGCAGTAACGGACTAGAAAGAAGAACGAACTCGTACATGTACCAGTCTTCTCTATTAATATTTATAGGTATAAAAATGGGTAGCATTTTGTGTTCAAGCTATTCCATCCAGTTTTCTATAATATTTTCATGATTTAGAATTTTGCGAGTTAATTTCACCATGTAGGTGGATATGTGTGTACCTCGCCAGCGAAACAAATTATGTTTGGTGTTATCGTGTTATCGTTATTAATCTTTTACATCACAACTTCTATACCTTTGCTCACATTAACAGCTTGGCCTACAAATCTTTAAAACACATAGCATAGTACCTACTTACACACTGCTAAATAGTTGCATACCTTTTGGCAGGAATACTTATACTGTAGCTTAACTTTGCTTTGAAGAGTCGGGATATAAAAATTTAAATAAATCTGCTACCACTCTATTCTTCTTATAAAGGGAGTTGTCCAACGACTGAGGGTTAGCTCCGGAAGCTTTTTTATCGGTTCTCTTTTACTGATAACCAGAAAATTATTAGTGGATTTTTCTCGTTATTAAAGGCCGCTAGTGATGTTTTCACTATAAAATTGTTTTTATTGGTTATCGTCAAGGAACTTAAACATTATGATTAGCTAAGACAAGTCTGAGTTACCTATATAGTCATTATAAGACTGACACAAACCATGGTAATTACGCCCTATTACGAATATAAAGGAAACAATCGTTTATTATGTACACCTGTCTCATAAACTTTATTTTTATGATTTCAGTGCGTTATCTAGCATTTTTCTTTTTAGGTAGATACACACATGTGAATTTCAGCCAGTCTTCAGGAATGTATATAGTATCGTAGATGTCGTTGAACAACTTACGCAAGAGAATTTCGATGTATATGGCTTCTGATCGCAGAGATTTATTTGTGTTTACTCTTTTTAGAGCTACTTTTACTTTGTCTATTACTGTCTATGCCCCTCAATTCTACATCGCTTGTGTTCTCTTGTAATTTTGTTTTTCATCTGGCAAAAGTAATTTTTTGTAATATAGCAAAGTTTTCCAGCTGGTTCCTGAGCAGGATTAGGGTGCGTTGTGCGGAAACGACATTGATTCGCGAGGGTTCAAATCAGGAAACCTACAGATGTTGGTGAAAGTCCCTAAACCATATAGCTGATTTATAAAATAATAAATAAAGAAAAACGCTAAAAATTGATATAACCTAATTGTTTACTTACACTATATACAGTGCTAATATACAGAATGCGAACATAGGTAGTCAAATGAGTTAGAATGCAGTTTATGGGCTTTGTATGCGTTAGACAGAAATAGACATATACGATTTAAAATGTACTATCCTAGAATTCAGGGTTTTGTGAAAACATAACACCTTCATTCTGCGGATGCTAGATGTTAATCGCATATAGGTCTGTTTCTGTCTAACGCATACAAAGCCCATAAACTGTATTCTAGCACATTTGACTGCCTATGTTCGTATTCTGTATCTTAGCACTGTATATCTGCATAATGTTTGCGAGGGCAAAAGCGAATCTGAGAAATGCTACACCCCTATGAATTAAATTGCTGATTATGTAACAGTTAAGCCCAGCATTTTGTATATTTTAATCCATTCGTAGGAATTTCTTCTTAATTCTAAGTTTCACTTAGTTTTAAATGTTGTGAAAGTAACATTGTTGTTATTTGTATACATATTTATTTGTGACTTGCAATTTGAAGAAACTGAGCGAAAAGAACAAGCTGTACGATTTTCCTCGCAATACTATACACGAGCACAGGTAACCCGATTGTAATGGGTAATATCAAATCAGTGAAAACGGATAACAAGGGTCACAATTCGCATAGGGATCTAAGTATGTTAGAAGACAAAAACCCACGCGAATAGGCTTATACGCTCGAGGTATAATGCACACATTAAGTTATGTGTTACGTTATTTTTAAACAAAATCTTCGTGGAACATGTCTTTAGGTAGTTGATTTCAGCCAAAGGTCGTGGCATTGCAGCTACTTTAAGGTCTAATGTATAATAAAAGAACTTGTCTAGTGAAGACATCGTTGTGTCGGCAGATTTCAGAAATTTCCTCCACCTTCTGCCAGAAATGCAGCAGTGTAAAGCGTAGATAAAAACGCTTACAATATAATAGCAACTACACTAATGGTATCTCCCAGGTGTTCTACTAGGTGACATCAAGGTCCTAGTGAAGAGATATGCAGAGCGTGGTAGTAAGCGGCCTGAAATTACAGAAAACCGAGGACGATGTTCAGAAGCGAACGACAGAAACCTACCGGAGGTGGGCAGGAGTGAGTAATTGCACAGAAATAAAGTTCTATCCTAGCATGACTAGATTGATTTCTGCATAATTTCTTAAGGCTGAGCAACAATTCCCATAATAATTCAGGAATCACTCTATCCACATGTAGTAAAAAAACCCAAAAGCAGCGCATCACCAAAAAACAATCTCACACCATCCGCGGCATAAAATGGTAGCCGAGATCGTACTGCCAATTTATTTTAAAAATTACTTAGAGCCCCCCTAGAGCTTCAAGGATTCTTATAATCAATACAGAAAATGAAAAATGTGGCTAGGTTACCAAATATACAATCAGGAATTACTGGCAACTCAAGACAATCCTTTAATATCAACTTCAATCTTAATTAGTGTAAAAATAGCAGGTAACATGGTGTACTCTCTCTTTATATTAAATCTTGCAAATGGTTCCTTTATTTAGTTAGAACGGATCGTATTTCTTCCATAAATCGTTTATTGTATGACATTTCTTATTTATCATTAATTGTTTGCGTATCTGATGTCTTTCCTTATATACAGGGTGTAGAAATGCTTTACGCACCATAAGGATTTCAATGGTAATTTCTTCATATGAAAATATTTGCTTCCCTAATTATTTTAGAGCAAACTTGTATTAAAGTTTTTTGTAGAGAAAAAATTCTGTATCCATTTATGCCAGCATTTGTCATTTTACATTTCGGAAAACCGAAAATTTCAAGAAAAAAGTTACCATTTTTAGACAAATCAGTGTTGCCTTGAAATTACTAAATCATCTCAAAGCATCAACAAATTAGTTTGCTGTTTATTTGTTTGCATCTGTCAAATGTAACGGCAACCAAATAAACAGCAAACTAATTTGTTGATGCTTTGAGATGATTTAGTAATTTCAAGGCCCGCTGATTTGTCTAAAAATGGTATTTTATTTCTTTAAATTTACGGTTTTCCGAAATCTAAAATGACAAATTCTGGCTTAAATGGATACGGAATTTTTTTCTCTACAATAAACTTCAATACAAGTTTGTTCTAAAATAATTAGGGAAGCAAATATTTTCATATGAAGAAATTACCATTGAAATCCCTATGGTGCGTAAAGCATTTCTACACCCTGTATATATGTTTATTGTATTATACAGTGTTCCAAAAATAATGGGATACCGATTAGTCATAGATCCCTTAGGTTATAATAAATGGATTAAACCTAATATATCTTAGTACAAAGTCTCTCTAGTAAGAAGTTATAGGGCCTTAAAGTTAAGTTTTAAATTTTTTATTTTTATGTAAAACGAGGTTATCGATTATACATACATGTTAATTTCTACAAATATAAAGATATCGATTTCAATGTAGGTAGACTTGGTTACTATTGTGTACCGCACTATTACATAAGTTTTCATATCTGTTACATTTGTTGAAATTTTAGGTTATCTGAAAGAGAATTAGTAAGCGTAAAAATATTTTTAGCTCATACGCGTAAAAGCAACCGTTTACCTTAAAATACCTATGAAAGGTTTTTGGTTGTCATTGAGACATGCAATTATCAAGTAGCCCTGATCACAAAAACAATGGGTAGTGATTTGTGAGCTAGTAAACACCAGTGATAAGTCAACTAATGACATTATTGACATACACATTTTTTCTTTTATGATTACGAAAATATTGCGACATAAATTCTCCAATGCTGAGATGTCCATTATCTCACGGCATTTTCGTATGCATAGAAGATTGCTTTTTATGTTACAACGTCATTAATTGCTTTATTATTGTTGTTTGTACCACTACGTATTGTTTTTGTGATCATGGCTACTTGATAACTGCATGTTTTAATTACAACCAAAAGCTTTTGACATGTATTTCAAGGTAAACGGTTGTTTTTATGCTGATGAACTAACAGCACTTTATTGTTACGCTTTTTAATCCTCTTTCGGACAATAACCTAAAATTAAAAAAAATACAGATAACAAATTTAGGGGTAAAAAGGTTCACGAAAGTAGCTACAGAGCCTCTTACAGTCGAGTCTAGTTTATGAAAATGTTTGTATTAGTGCAGTACATATCTGTAAGCAAGTGTACCAACATTGAAATTGATATCTTTACATTTGTAAAAATTATAATAAAAATAAAAAAATTTAACTTTAAGGTCCTACCACTTCTTACTGGGGAAACTTTGTACTAAGATGCATTAGGTTTAATCGATTTATTATAAACTAAGAAATCTATGACTAATCGGTGTACCATTCTTTTTGGGACACCCTGTATTTATCTATAGCTTTATTTTTCTTCTCATATCAGACATAGTAGATAGCAAATAATAAACACGTTCCATTTTGTCGTTTGGTTAGCTCATTAGGTAAAACATGCGTTGTGTTCTTTGCCAGTGCTGCTTATTCACATGTTATTGGTGTTGATTTAAATGCGAACTTTTAAGGCCTAGGCTCACATTTTACACTATTTGCTTTAATTTAGGATTAATTATTGCTAATGTCAAATGATTCTGTTCAAACATAAAAAACAATATAGAGACAAATTTTACAAGGTCTCTGAATAAATTATTCAATATTAGAAACTGTGTAGTATAATATGTTCATTAGTTCATCTTCAAAAACATGTAGTCGAAAAGCTATAATATAAATTTTTTTTCTTGTTATTTACTTCTTTACAATTGAAAAAAACAAAGTCTTAAGTATGCCGAGCATCTTTGCTAGCGGCATTACAGGTTATAAATAGCAGGCTAAATACACAACAGAAAGGAATTGAGACAAGGGGATACAATTTCTTCCAAACTATTTACTTTAGCCTTAGAAGACGTTATTGAAGTCACCAAATTGGGAAAATGATGGTATAAGTATCAAGGGAAAATATTTAAACATCTTACATGATGTGCGTTGAATAGACTTCTATTTCAAAATTTAAAAAAAAAATAGAGGCCGCGTGGCAGAACTGTAACGTTGGCTTTTCTATTTTACAGTCAGAATAAAAATTCGGTTTCTTAATTTAACACATCAACACTCTGCCTGTCGAAGAGGTTGCTAATTGAAAACACAAAAAGTGAAGTACCTAGAACCACACAAAAGCAATATACAGGATGTTCCAAAAAGAATGGGACACCGATTAGTCATAGATTCATTACATTATAATAAATCGATTAAACCTAATATACCTTCATACAAAGTCTCTTCAGTAAGAAGTTGTAGGGCCTTGAAGTTCAATTTTCTATCTTTAATGTTTTGTTAAATTCCGCAAATGTAGAGATATCGATTTGAATTTTGGTATATATGATTACTATTATATACTGCACTAATAAAAAAAAAATGGAATTGGCTGTAGGAGGCACTTTACACTTTACCTACCTTTAAAAACTTTTTTCAACGCTAACTTCTATATCTGTAATAGTTTGTGCAATTTTACTATCTGAAAGAGAATTAAAAAGCACAAAAATAATGTACTCTTAGCTCTTAAGCCTAAAAGCAACCGTTTACCTTAAAATGCCCATTAAAGGTTTTTAGTTGTCATTAAGACAAGCAATTATCAAGTAGCCTTGATCACAAAAACAATGGTCATCTAGTAAACAACAATGACAAATCAATTAATGACATTAGTGACATAAGAATTTGTTCTTTTATGTTTAAGAAAATGCCACTACATAACGAATTCTACAATGATGAAAGGTTCGTTACGTCGCAGCATTTTCGTAAGCACAAAGGACAAAAAACTGATGTCACCAACGTCATTATTTTTTTTTTATTTAACTAAAAGTATACATACAATCTATCCTTAGTAAGATAATAAGTATTCGGTGTGAGTAAGTGGTTATATAATTGAGAGTAACCTTGTGACTTGCAGAGAATCTACCAGTGAAAAATTCTATAAAAACTAAAAGTTACTTAGATAAGACACAAATTGAATTTATTTTGACTATCTTTAATCAAATCTAGTAGGAAGATCTGATAGTTTGAACCTCTTTAATCGTCTTAAATCACCTTCGTCGTCCAACAGTGGTAGTTTGGTAGTTTTAGGTGACTTCGATCTGTAAAATGTGCTTCTGATATAAGCATTGCATCAATGTTGTAAATACTTAGGAATATTTTAATATCTTGGGCATATTGGCATAAGCCATTGGCGTTCCATATACCAATTTTTAATAGTAGAGCCATTATGTTAATTTAGAAACTAGCGTTTGTAGAAGGTTAAGTAGTGTCCCCATTTGTTCCATAAGTTTTTTCATCGTATGTTTTAGTTCAGTTAAGTCATTAGAGGGTTGTGCTTGTGGTAGTGAAGTGATGAGTTGGCAGGTTGTGCGCTGGTTGTGTGTCTTATTTAAATTCTTGAACATAGGTGATGCCTGGTTGAGTCAGTCTATTAGGGATACGTCTCCCCCGTAGCGCTGGATACAATTTTTGCTGCAGCTGTTTGTGTATTATACAGCCTCAAGAATTTGCTGGTTGGTGCTCGTTGCAGTTTGCACAGACAAGTTTGTCATCTCTGATTTTCCTGGGACATTCCTTAGCTATTTGGCTGGCTGCTCACTTAACACAGCGTGGAGTACTGTTACAATAATTCCTTGTATGCCCATACCTCTGGCACCTTGCGCATTGATAAATTTCCCTTTTGATGTGTGGGGCTTCGAACTGTACACATGTATTCAATAGTAGCTTAATGTTATAAATATCCTTATTATTTTCTTTTGGTTTGAGATCTATAAAGAATAGGGAAAGTTCTGTTTTAGTTTTATGTAGTTTTATATTATATATATTTATGGCCTCGTATCATTTTTCTTGTAGGCTCAGTTTGATGACATTTGTGTCAGTGGTGGGATGAATGGTTATTTGTACTACCCGGAAGGATTTCTCCTGTTTAGGTTTATAATTGTGGAAATCTGTTTTCTTATCCAGTAATTCCTTAATAATTATGCTGTAGGCTGTACCCTCCAAAGGTTGTATGGTCATTGCCTAGTGATTTCCTTGTATATTTATTTTTTGCCAGCTCTTCAAGTAGCTCTGTAAGGGGTTTGATTTTCTTCACCTCTGCTGTAAATATGGGTGGTGGTTATGGTTCTTTGTTCTCTTGTTTAGACTGATTGCTTGAATCAATGTCCTCTTCCTGAAGGTTGTCGTATGGATTGCTAATTGGCGTTTGATTACCCAACCAGTAGTCTTAGTTTATAGATTCGGTTTGCGTGTCAAAGACTCTACTTCGTTTTTTGTTATGGTTATAACTGACCGTTTTCCATGGATTTCCAGCAGAGCTTGATGTTGCATACGACGCTTGGCTGTGATTTTGGTTTGCCATGTGTGGAATAACAACAGGTTGAGTATAATAGGTTGTCTTAATTTGTGGATGTGTTTGTTGAGCTGGCAAAGGTTGAGATAATGGTGTATTGGCAGGTATAGGTACGCATGCTGTCAAGGTATTTTGGCCAGTGTTAATATTAAAGTTTGGAGTAGCTGGATACGTGTAATTGTGAGCGTGGGCCATGGCCCTGCTCAGCAAATGTTATTATAACAATGTAGTTTAAAGATAAACAACACTTCCTAAATGTGTACGAATATTTCTGTTTACTTCTAGATAAATTCCACGGGTTGCACCGACTATCTTGCGGTCACTTGATATCTCGTGGGTCAGAGCGCACTGCGATACGTCTTAACCGTTCGACGTTCAAACGAACACTAAACGGCATTAATTAATTTCTTGTTGTTGTTTACTAGATTACAATCATTACCCATTGTTTTTTTGATCATGGGTACTTGATAATTGCACGTCTTAGTGACAACCAAAAACCTTTGCTGGGCATTTTAAGGTTGCTCTTACTAAGAGTTTATTATTTTTGTGTATTTTAATTTTCTTTCAGATAATAACCTAAAATTTTAGAAAACGTAACAGATAACGAAGTTAAGAGCTAACAAAGTTTTGAAAGATAGGTCAAGTGCCCCTTAAAGTCAAGTCTAGTTTATGAAATTTTTCCTAATAGTGCACTAGATAATAGTAAGCATGTATACCAAAATTCAACTTGACATCAGTACATTTGTGGAAAATAAAAAAAATAAAAAAATTAACTTCAATGCCCTATAGCTTCTTACTGAAGGGACTTTGTAATAAGGTATATTAGGTGTAATCGATTTATTATGACGTAAGGAATCTATGTCTAATGGGTGTCCCATTCTTTGTGAGTCACCCTGTATATTATATAATTGTCAAATGAAAGGAAAATATGAATTCTCAATAGTAGCAAGGCTACAGGCACAACTGTATAAGGGTAACTCCATTTCCACTTCTTGTGAAAGTGATATAAATTTTAAATTAAACAGTTCGGAAAACAGATTAATAACCAGCCGGCCATAGTTTTGTAAATGCACCAAACGTGTTTGCGTAGGATGGAGTTGGATTACGATTTTAAGTTTGCAACGCTACAGTAAACTAGGGGCAACACCCAATTTTAGGTTATTACTAATTATCCTGTTTAACAATTAAAACGCTGGTAAGGATTAATCGATTTTAAGCTTGCACAAATTAGCGCTCGGTGTTCGTAAACCATTAGGTATTAGATATGAATTGTTAATGCAAAGTTGGGAATTTGCTTTACATTTCACGTTAATGAGTTGCGGTAATTAATGTAACTATTAACGTGAGCGACAACCGTGTTTACAGTTCCAAATTAAATTACTTTTGAGAAGGTAACCAATGTTGTCACTTGTCACTCGTCACTCGTGAAAAATTAATCACCTACCACTTAGCGCCGGCTTAGAAAGTTTATTTCAAGTTTCAGGCAGTAACTGATATTTTACCTGTAGTGCTTCTGATTGCGTTATAAAATTTACAAGCGTTGTTGGTTTCGGAATAGTCTTCTTAGCCATTTAAGAGATATAAAAAAGAAATTGTAGTAAAGGAATAGGTACCTAACAATACAAGATAAATTAAGGAAGAAAATAACGTTTTGCTGGCGTCGCCAACTTCCATATTTCTGTTAGACAATACTTGAAATGGTTACTAATTGCCTGTTAACGAATATATGGCTAAATTGCAATTAGCCCAGTGGAAAATCATTTTAGCGATGTTTTAGTTGCTTTTTACTAAATTGCCAGGGTTTACGAAGTTACATTTGCGGCAATATTCCGTGGGAAATTGGTGTTTTAGTTTGCGAGTGCCTTTGCAATTTAATTTGAAGTATGAAAATTCATTGCACATTTTAACTCTGATTAAATGGGTAACGTTGCCTTTGCTTTGTACTTCCTAGAGTTTTGCGTGGAATCGCTGAATAACTCATTTTACAATTTTGACTTATATTAGTTTTCGAGTGAGCGTATTATTTTTAAAATTATCCCTATTCTATGTGTGTACCGTTTTGTGTACCAGCTTTATATTGGGGGTATTTCGAATGAAAGCAATGCAAAGGTAGTCATCGATACTGTGGAGAGCTTTGTCAAAGATATATTGATTAAATGGAACTTTCGACGGTCAGGCTATCCCTTAATGTTAGACGTAAGTTTATCTGACAACACGAAAGTTATGGATTATCTGGTTCTCCGAAATACGCTGCAGTTTGATAAATTGTGTATTTCCTTCAAAAACTTGTTTTCTGTAGCATTTCCATTATAAATTACTACAATCGCTCTTATTGTGCATCTAATGGTTATATGGAAATTTTGAGAGAGATATTCAGATTTGTGAAGTACGAGTAGGTAAAGCTAATATAGTAATTATTTGCAGTTTTCGACACATTTGTGCTACTGCTAATTATATTGACTCGGTTAATTGAGCCATACTGAAAGAGTAGTATCAATAGCTAATTTTCTCTAAGAATCAACATCATAGAATGTGACTAATAGACAGCCTTGCATATAATCGATGAAACTCCAGATATAAAATTTTCTTAATTATAGGAGTAGAGCTTTGTAGAACAGAACTTCAATAATGGGAAAATTAATTAGATATTTACATATTTAGGGTATAAAAATTAGTTTTGCAGTTCAAATGTTACGAAAGACAGCCATATTAGTATACTGTTTTATTAGAATTATTAAAAGTGATACTTTGTTAAGATATTATGTTTTCACTTATAAGGCAAAGGCGCTGCCTAGCCGAGGCGCTAAACTGAAACTTTTCGTGGCGAATTTGTGGGTGCGTCTGATAAGCTTTGGCAAGTGTGAGAAACACTGATTAAAACCTTTTTTTTTATTTATAAAAAATGAAATGTGAACAGCTTACAAAATACATATTTACTTTTTGCGCCGGTGCTGCGGCAGTGAAAACTACTAGTTCCGCCGCCTGCAGCAAAATAATTCGCCCTTACAGACTAAGGTAGGCCGAAGGCGGACAAAAAATGACTGCAGCTGAATTTTTTTCAAGTCAGGAATTTTGTACGTAAGTTTTTGTCCTTGGAAGAAAATTACATCGAATAAACATAATGCGTTGTTTAAAAAGCAAGTTTAAGCGAACCTAATAAGTGCAGCTCCGTGACAGAGTGGTGTAAACGTAAACGTCTAACCTGACGTCTTACTAAAAATAGCAATCGAATTCCGCCTGGTAGCCTGCGAGTTCGAATCCTATCGGCTGTAACTTTTTTGTTTGCAAATTGATATAATGCCCATTATTAAGTGTTTCCGTTTGTTTGTTAGGAAATTTTTAGTTTGGTACTAACGTACGGCTATTATCGTGTTTTCTAAATTACGATCCCACTTGTATATGGTTTTTCGGATTAATCCGCCTGAATTTGAGCATATCGAGTTTTGTACGAGCAATTATTGGCTTTATAGCGTACACAGCTGTGTTGTGCGCTTGCCGCCGACGGTTCTGAAAGGCACACATTCTGTTTCTCGGTTTATCCGTTGTTACAAATATTTATCCATCTACGATTTGCTTTTAGGCGTGCTTCTGGGGTGAATTTAAGACACAACGGCCATGAGCGCGAGAGAGCAAGCTACAGCGCGGCTGTCCCGCGACTTGATCGATCGCGCGCTGTCTGCTTGCATTTCCAGTTCAGTTGGGTCCCGGCGTCCGCAGGCAACAGTTAGTTTTGAAGTGGTTCACTCGCGGTGCGCCCTTCGGGGTGGCACTTGGGAGGGTGTTTAACGGTTTGTGCTTTCTTAGTCTGTGTGCGAATACCGCTGTTTTAATTGTTATTAGGAATCCCGTAGCTTCAATGAATTTGGCCGTGCGTTACGCATCTTTGGGGCATTGCTGTATGGACGTGCGTGACCGTTTGGGGTGCTGTTTGTCGATTATCGTAAGCCTTTTGAGTTTCCGTTTTGCTTCGGAGTGGTAGACTCCTTATATCGTCGATTAGACGGATTCCTTTGTTGGAACCAGCTAGTTATTTTAGTTGAATCTCGCCTCTATTACCGCTATTTGCTTATAGTTTACTGTTCATATCGCCTTCAGATTTAATGTCAAGTTTGCCGAATTATTACAGTAGATTTAAGACGTTGCGCAATTTACCCAACTGCCGTATATACATTTCATATTTACATGTGCCTTTCTATATATATATATATTCAAACATTTAGGTCAATACTTGTCCTGTTAATTTAACTGTGGTTTTCTTTGTCATTGTGCATGCGATTTGTGTGTTTATATTTTAGAGTTATCAGAGGAGTTTGGCCAGTTGATCAAGTGAATTTTAAAAGGTAGGTTCGATGGTGCCGAACCGGCTCGCTATCCAAATTACTGCCAAGCTTAAAGTTGAAAGGTACACCGTCATATGCTTCCACTGTTCCTCAGTGAGTTTACCTGTGCATTATCTTTTATCGTGATGGAATTTTGGTGGCGCCTAATCATTTTAGATCTGTTTACCGTTTAGTAGGCCGTTGTCCTTGTGTTATCTCGTGTTGGACCACCCCTCGCTTCACTGTAGGTTAGTCTGCAACTCTTGTTATGGGCTGGGCAGCGGTCCTATGTGAGTTGCATTCCCTATTTTGTGAGTTATTGTACGCGCTAGTCGTCTTGCTTTATCGTGGTTTTTCGTAAATACCGTTATAAGCTCGCGCATTGTCAAAATGTCGTTTTAGCCTATAACAAATTCCGCCGGGTAGCCTGCGAGTTCGAATCCCATTGGCTGCAACTTTAACAAAGTTACGATATGTGCAGCTATTGTGTACACTAGTATTTGTACGATCAGTAGACCTTGGGCAACTTTCTATAGGCTAAGCACTGAAATTAAATCCCCTTCCGAACCCCCCACCCCCGTCACGGTATCCCCCACCCTGAAATATTGAGGGAACTACTGATTATGTAGTGTCACTTATGAATAAGAAATGCCGTCTATAAAAATGATGAAAATTGTTAGCACCAATTCTGATTATGTCTACAATTTTGGGATATTTGGGCCGTCTAACGCAATGAAGCCAAATCTGGTACCATCGTTCTATCGCTTCTCTCGGTCAATAATTGTGATCAATCCAGTCTTCCTATAATATTATAAAAAAAATTAGTTCAAAAACCTACACTTACGAGGGAAGCTCCGATTAAAAGCCCTTAAAGATTTTTTTATTTTTCATATTTTTGTTATGTATGATTATATGACATTCTACTTATAAATGGATTGACTTGGCTCTCCTGAGTGGGTTTAGAATAGCATTTCAATATAGAGCCAATTTCTACGTTTGTGCTCATTGTTTACTGTTAGATTATTTATAAATAGTTTTAAGTGCACCATTCTGAATTTTATAAGCGCACCAGTGTCTTTTGCATGTTTAGCTTCAAAATTCGGGCGCTTGCAGCGACAAAGTGTTGTGCTTGGCGGTGCTTTGGCAGGGTGTGTCAGGGGTTCGTTTCCGCTGGCAGAGTAAAGTGCAGTCGTTACGCTTATTTCACGGCGAGATTCCTACATTCCTTGCTTACTTTTTACGGCGGTCCTTGAAGGGCCTTGACCTGCCTCTTGGTTTACACAACTGAATTTTATAGGACGCCCAACCCACCCGGAACATAATCGGGTTGGAACCTCCCGTACTTTGTTCTGTTGTGGCGCCTTACAGTTCTTCTAAAAGTTTGGTATTGGTTGCAGTTTTCTTCAATTCTTTTCGATGTACTGCCTTTTCTTTCCGCTTCGTAGATTCGATTGCTTTTCGGACTTATCTTATTTACCTATAAATTAGTTTTTCTCTCCATCTGCCTCTCTTACCTTCTGGTTTCTGTTTCAGGAACTTTCTCGCTGCACCCGCTCCACGTATCCCAGTCAGCTTCTCGTTAGTTGCTCTCCACACTCCATTCTTATTTATTATATCGTATATTTTTCTCGGAATATATATTTGCCATGTATTTAGCCTTTTCTCTTAATTTTTTGTTAGGCACCACGTTTCCGAAGTGAAAGTCATGACTGGTTTTATAACCGTTCTAAACACTTGTATTTTACTTCTTCTCGAATGCAATTTTGATTTTAGTAAGTCCCTTAGTGCAAAATAACATTTATTGCCAACTGGGGTTCTAGTTTCACTTCTTGCTTTTTTAATTAACTCTGAAGCTTAGTTACTGGAATTTAGCGAATCTTTCATGCACTTGCTAATTTGTTGGAATTTTTTTGCCATTTTCGTAATTGTTTGTATCACTGTAGGTCAGCATATATGTCCTTTTGGTTTACGTTTTGTATCATTCTTTAAGTATTTATATATCTTATTCAAGTCACTAGTTGTTCAAATACTTGCATCAATGTCATTAGCTGACGCTAATATTTGGAATTACCTGTTAAAAATTGCTCCTCGGGCACTATTGTTTGGAGAATCAGTTTCTTGTTCTAGATACTCTCTGTTATCGCATGTTGCTGACTCAAGGTCAGTGCTCCTCAGTATTTTACCATTTTAGCTGTCATTATATCTTCCCTCAGGAATATGTTGTTTCTTAATGTACTTATTACCTGTTCCACTTCTTGACGTATTGAAGCGTCTACTTTATCTCTTTATCATTGCTCCTCTCATAGACTCTTCTGCTAACTGCGTTTCCTCTACTTTTCCTCTACTGAGAACCTTCGCTTCGCCACTTATTAGCTTTCCACTTTTACTCCTCCGTACTTGGTTCTTAATTTTAAGACATCCTTCAGTCTTTGTAAAATATTTTAGGGTTAGTTCTTATTCCTACTCGTGTTTTTTGCAGAAATATCTATTTTTATTTTCTCTTCTTTACCCTACGTTTTATATTTTAGTCTTCTTACATTCTTGAACCTCTTTTTTTCTTCTGTTGTATCCATCAGCATTTCCATTTTCACCTTATTTCGAGTTCGTAAAGCCTGTTCACATTTGTCATCATACCAGTTATTTCTCTTTTCCTTTTTTCTCTCCTACTATCTCCTCCGTAGTGTGCACAATTATTTTTTAGTGCTTTTCTACGTTCCTTCTACTCCTTGAGCATATTACATCTCATTACTTTTTTGGTTTCTTTCTTGTTCAAATGTTTCCTCTAATCTCTTTGTGTAATGATTCCTTGTTTCCTAATTCTTTATTAACATATAATTTTTTTTCTATACACCGGTAACTTGCCTTGAGTTTCTTATTTTGTTGTGAGTATAGAAACAGAACAGATAAAATAGAACAGAATCACATTGTAAGACTCTGCATCCACAAAGAATCAAAAGTCCTTGGCACAAACGCGTCATTTACCTCCAGGTGAACATTTTAGAACCTATTACACAACTTTTCTTCTTTCCTTTCATAAATATTTGTGTCTCTTTGCAGTTCATAGAGAAAAATGAATTTTCCCTGGAGACACACCTTTTCTGGATGCATAACCTGAATGTGTAACCACGTGCTCTGCTCTCATATCAACGTACTGTATATGACATAATGTGGGATCATCACTATTCTGATCATCGACCGGCTGATTTGTCAAGTTACTTTGATCTGACTTAGTTAACACACACGAGGTGCATTCGCCGTGTTCCACCGCTTGTATACCGATTTATGTATTAAATTATTACTCGATTCTTAGAAATTGCTAGTATCCATTCTCTTGCAAAATGATTCTACACGATTTCTTTCTTGACGTTCTAAGTTTAACCCCCTAAGTATTTACTGTGTTTGCATGTAGCAACGTAGTACTCCCTTCGGGCAATGTGCTAACCGACTTGCCAACAGTTACAAGTTTAATATTAACTTTCTTTTTGTTCCTTTTGTTAGGATTGACTGCATTATTACTTAGCAAAATTAGTAGAGCATCGTGTACGTAACTTCAACATTAATTAAAGCAGTATACATTACGTCTCGGTTGCCTAGGACAAACTACTGACAGCGTAAGACTCTTGTCTAGCTAAGGTATTATATTTTGCAATTCACTACTTTTTCAACGATTTCCGGAATACTAAATGCTAAATTAATTTAAAAAGCAGAGCCGCTGGACTCTTTTATACATTTATTTCATCGAATATAAAGCCCAGACACTTAAAAAATTCAGTAGGAAGGGCTACATAAAAAGAGGATGGCGAGAGCGATTTCATTTGCAGAGGGCTACGGACGTAGAAATCAAACATCGAGAATTGGGTTGCAAGTGCTTAAGTTTCATTAATGATAGTTCATAAAGTAGTCTAGATGGGGACTAGCAATTAGCAAATTGCAGCAGCTAACGATGAAACACTGTACGATGATAGCCGGGAGCACACAATCGAGCACAGCAGCTCTCCATTGGGGCCTCTCATCGATTCGAATACCGAAGTGCTTAGCTCATAATGGACTAATATATTACCTCTGAACCGCGATAGACGGATCTAGTGCCCCTACTTATAATTAGATTACACCTGTTATCGGTTTTATTGCTGCGTTATTACCAGTTACATGAAGCAATTTATATTTAAATTAAGAAAGCGTTTAATCCCGCTCTAAGTTGAGCTGAAGTTCAACCCAGACGGCTTGTGCTGCTAAGCTTTTTAAAATTTTCATTCAGAGAGTCTTGTATGCACAAAAGACACTGAAATTGAAACGAGTGAAGTTGAGAATATGAAATATATTTAATTTACCGTCCGGGAGCGCCGCTGCTCGAGACGCTGACTTATAAAACTTCTGTTGACTTTTTATAATTGTTTTCAATAAATGGATTTGTGTTGTTCCTCCGAAATTTCGCTCCGAGTTCTGTTGAAATAGCTTTCGTGCCCTATCTCCTTAATGGGATTTTAATTTTAAAACCAAATAACTTAAATGATGAAATTTTAGAACGCCACTTGATAAAAACCAAATCTTGGTTGGGGACAAGTCGGATTTTGATAATTAAATTATAACTTATTAATTATAACTTTTACTAATGGAGGTTGCGTTGACATTTGCATTAGTCTAAAAGTTATTTCATAATGCACGACTTCTGCTTGCGACTGAACAATTCTTATGTATACATTTTTTATAGAAACGCTCTTCAAAAATGTTATTTTAGTTAAACACCGGTACTACCTAGAATGCTCAGAAATGTTTATTTGGTAAAAGCTACGTAATTATACCGCTTGCAATTCAATTCTAAGTACACATAATAGAGTTTAATTGAAAAGTATGAACATTAATGTAACTGTGACTCCAGTAGAAGTAAATTGCACTAACATTTTATTGTATATAGAAAAAGTACACTAGAGCTTCGACAAACTTTTGAGAACCACTGACTAACACCAAAACCTTACTTATGTGAATTCGATATAAGTACACTAACCGATTTCCAAAAATGAATGAAGCAACTAGACAGATATTTCTGCTACTGCATTTTACTCAAATTCCGTCTTTACGCAACCACCTTTTTTTCTTTCCCTAAGCTCTTCTACCGCTCCCCCTGCAGCCGCTTTCGTACTGCTTCAGGATGGTGCGGGCGTCACTTATAGGATTCCTTTACTAAGTGAAACCGGAATGCCCGGGTCGGGAGTCGAACTCTCTCCCAAGTCCTCGAGTTTTCACTGTGAACCGCTCGCTCACCGAGGTCCGTATCGCAACCACATGTGCCTAAGGTTACGGAACTGTGCTAAGTTATGTCCACACATTCCAGTGACCGTCAATCAATTTCAGCAACTAAATGTTTTAATTAATTCTAGGATTATTATTAATTTTTGCTGTGTATTTTATTATGCAGAGTTTTTCTGTTTGATATTCTGTAATTAGCCTTAAATTTATTGACCATACTTACGACTCACCATATATAATGCTAATGCACCTATGTAACGAGTTTCTATTTAAATAAGAAGCAAAACGTTGGTGCGAATGGTTGCTTCAATGTACATATAAACCTCCAGCCAAGTTGGAGGAAATCAAAGCAGTTTTATTATTAATTGTCAAATAGAGGACCTTGTAATGATTTACAAGAGATAATAGAATTTCTCAATCTGCATCGGATATTTTCAAAATTAGTCTTTGGCAATACTCATTTATTTATTTTTCTAACTATACACTTAACGTGTGTTGTATTGTTACTTTACTTATTTATTCGAATCCAGTTTTACCGTTAAACGTCAGAGTTGTGATAATTGCTTCTTCTATAAATTTTTCCATAATTTCCTATCCCGTGCCCATTTCTTATCTGAAATTTATCTAGTAGTTATGAATTTTTATTATTTTTGTTGATGAAATTACTTTAAGCGTCATGAGAATAATTCGAATCTGTTGTATGTCATACCAAATTTTAGTATCAAAAATTATAATACAAAACAATACTAAAAGTAAGTAAATGTTTAATTTTAGGAATGGTTATACCGTTTTCTAAGCAAGAAATAACGTAGCTTTTGAAGCTCAACTTATTCCAGTCATTATTGAAAGTGACGCTTTAAAATAATTCCAAATTTAATCAAATCTCAATCGCCAGTAACAAGTTTAAATTCACACAGCTAAAAAACCTCTTGGTCTTTTTTTTGCAGCAGTAGTACTATCGCCTTCATAAAAAAACTGGCACAGACAATTCAGAACAGATTGAATTTGGCTGCACTATAAAAAATTCAAACAAACTCCTGTCACATAACACTGATAGTTTTAATATCAAGTTAAGGTGGCTCAAACGAATAATTCGAACCAGATTGAGGGTTGGGGTGAGCATAAGGGCAATTGCGCGTGTGCTCAGAGTTAACAAGAACGCGGTCTTATTTGCTAAGAAAAAGATCCACGATTCTGGAACAGTTAGGAGGAAACAAGCTGCAGGTAGCAAAAATCACAACCCAAGGGGAGGCCAACCAATTGATAGATTGTCTTCAACAAACGCCATCCAAACGGCAGATTTGAAGCAGAAACAAGATCCTTAGGATCTTGCAACACCGCTTTCAGTTAAATCATAATGGCCTACGTGTTTATCCGCAAGATATGAGCAACAATAAGCCAGAAGGGCGATCAAAACTGGTAATTTTTCAGTAAACGTTTAGGCATGGTTTATTTCTAGAAGTTCAGGAATATGCGTGATTAGTGATGAAAAGCTAAGTTCTCTTGTGTATAATGAAGAAATGTCTACTGCCTTCTGTCGTACCTGTTTTTGGAGACAATTTTGTAAGCCAACAGAATAATTGTCCAATACATTGAACACGAATTGTCCGAGAATTCATAGAAACACCAGTGATGTTATTACTCCTAACCTGCCGGGGTCTTTTTTTTAACTAGTTCAACATATTGCATGTTATATATAGTTTTTTATGTAAAAGTAATATTTTTTACAATAGATACATAAGTAAATATAAGTTTTAACTATGCATGGTCGCTATTCATCGGATGATAATAGGACATCCTGAGTAAGTCTCTTTTTTAGGAGAGAATTTTCAGTTTCTGTCCGAGTTTGTAGTACACCGCGCTGGAGCACTCTGGGAGATTTAAAAAACCTTTTTGACACATCGTTTAATATATTGTTCTATAGTGGGAATTTCTAACTCACAGTGTAGCTGCCGATTTCTTACAAACCACGGGGAGTTGGTTGCTCTCCGAAGTATTTTGCTTGATATAGGCCCAGTTGCGCCCGGCCCACTTGCGCCCACCGCCATTTTCGACCCATTTGCGCCCCAAAAGAATGTCAACGGGAATTAAGGTCTCATTTGCCTCCAGGCTGGCAACTCATTAGTCATCAGGACACCCGAACTTAGCCGACTGGCTAGTGCGGGGCCGGCGGTCTTCTACCTGCAAATTAGTTATTAGAAAAACACAAAATTTAACAATTTTTCCCTTAGCTGCCCTAACTTCTATGAGTTTCTGTTGGTACTTTAATGTTTGTGTTTGAGACTAAGTTAAAAATTTTAGTAAGAGTTTTTACACTGGTATCAAATTTATTGATTAATAATTCAGGTGATTAGATTAGCGCATTTTATCAGCATGTCAGTGACACCTAGTTTTTGAACATAATATTATGGGAATTAAACAATATACTAAGTAACTTTTTATACTCGTATTTTATACAGCTCTCCATCCACTTTTAGAAAATAAATGAAGGAGTTACTTAGTAGAGGATAGGGCGTATAGGTTAACAACGGTTGTAGGTACCATTTATAACTTTTTTTAATAGTTATTGTCAACTAAGGTCTTTCTATTTTAGCTGACCTTCGTCTGTGTTTCATTTAGTATAAAAAGAATGTATGGTTTATTTGGTAGAATAAAGACAATATTATTATTAAATACTCGATTATTGTTTATTGAATCTGGCAAAAATGACTAAAAGCTTTTAAGTTGCTATTATTCGTAACACACAATACAGCGTCCCAAGAATGTGTGGTTCACAAAAAAATCTAACCAATATTTTATTTATGTTTTTTTTATGTTGACTCTACTGTTATTGGCCTTACAGTTTTTTAATTATTTCCAAAATCTGAGCAGGTCTAAGTTAGGATCCAACGATTGTTGGTGAACATTTTGTTGAAATCGGTAATTACAGTAGTTTTGTGTCAATCTGCGGAACAAAATCCGAGCCAAACGAAAACATTCTACACATGCACTTATACAGTGTGTCCCAGAGAGATAACACACTCTAAAAAAAGCTTATTGAAATCTTACTTAATTTCTAAGAAATAGCACTTTTTGGATTTTGACAATTTCGAAAAACTCAATTTTCGAAATAAATAAAAATCACTCGGTATAGGTATATTATAGGGGCTACATAGGTTTTTAGACAAGCACAAATTATTGATATAAAAAGTTTTTTGAAAAACCTAAAATATTTTTTTTTCTATATTATGCCGACTTTTTGGCGGACACTGTATAAGTATATGTGTAGAATGTTTTCGTTTGGCTCGGATTTTGTTTCGCAGATTGACACAAAACTACTGTAACTACCGATTTCAACAAATTTTTACCAAAAATCGTTTGGATCCTAACTTAGACCTGATCAGATTTTGGAAGTAATTAAAAAACTGTAAGGCCAATAACAGTAGCGTCAACATCTAAAAAAAGCATAGATTAAATTTTGGTTAGATTTTTTTATTAAAAAGTAAACCACACATTCTTGGGACGCTGTATTGTCTGTTACGAATAATAGCGACTTAAAAGCTTGTCATTTTTTCCAGATTCAATAAACAATAATCGTATATTTAATAATAATATTATCTTTATTCTACCAAATAAACCATACATTCTTTTTATACTAAATGAAACACAGGCGAAGGTGAGCTAAAATAGAAAGACCTTAGTTGACAATAACTATTAAAAAAAGTTATAAATGGTACAACCTTTGTTAACCTATCCGCCGCCCTATCCTCTACTAAGTAACTCCTTTCCTTTATTTTCTAAAAGTGGATGGAGAACTATATAAAACACGAGTATAAAAAGTTACTTAGTATATTGTTGAATTCCCATAACATTATGTTCAAAAACTAGGTGTCACTGACACGCTGATAAAATGCGCTAATATAATAATCTGAATCATTAATCAATAAATATACCAGTGTAAAAACTCTTACTAAAATTTTAAAATAAATCTCAAATAAACACAAACATTAAAGTACCAACAGAAACGCATAGAAGTTAGGACAGCCAAGGGAAAAAATGTTAAATTTGGTGTTTTCTAATAACTAATTTGCAGGTAGAAGACCGCCGCACTAGTCAGTCGGCTAAGTTCGGGTGTCCTGATGACTAATGAGTTGCAAGCCTGGAGGCAAATGAGACCTTAATTACCCTTGACATTCTTCTGGGGCGCAAATGGGTCCAAAATGGTGGTGGGCGCAAGTGGGCCGGGCGCAACTGGGCCGACACCATTTTGCTTTGAAATGATTGTAACTTATTAAAATGCGAAGCAACACCCCACACAAGTGATTATAGGTCATAATATAAACAAATAAATTAGTTTGGCACATTTTATATGCAACGCGGCTTTTTTATTTAACACTGGATACAGCAGCGATAGTCGTACGTGCGTTTCGTTCAACTTCTTATTAATGTGATATCCCCAGGTCAGTCGTCTATCGATATAGACACTTAGATATCTAACGGCTTGGTCGGTTGGATTCCATGGTATTGGTATGTCATCAATAACTATCTGCGGTGGATCCTGTGGTCTTCTTAAGGTAAACACTTACGCTTACGCATTTGGTGGGGTTCACCATCGTCTTAACCAGCTTAGAAGTTCATCAATAGATAGCTGTAGGTGCCTTGCTGCAATTAGTATGTCGTTGCTTGGCGTAAGGAGTATCGTATCATCAGCGAACATGGCTAATTTTGTACAGAGAGGAGTGGGCATGTCGTAGGTGAATGGATTAAAAAGTACTGGTGCTAAAACTGACCCCTGTGGAACTCCTGCTTCTATGGGTTTCATCTCTGAGTAGCTAGTATTAATTCTTACGTAGAAAGTTGTGTAGCTTAGAAAAGAATGTATTATATTTAATAAGTACGTGGGAAAAGCCATTTCATTTAGTTTGTACAAAAGTCCATCGATCTAAACTCTATCACAAGCGCGCGCGAAGTCCAAAAATAATATGCACGTATGCCACTTGTTTTCAAATCTAGCAACAATTGCTTCGTTTATCCGCATTAGCTGGTGTACTGTTGAATGTTTAGCTTTAAACCCAAATTGATGACTTGGTATTATAGCTCGTTGTTAAATATAATTTTCCAAGCGTATTTAATTACCTTTTCAAATATTTTTGAAATTATGGGAAGAAGACTAATGGGTCTATAACAATCAGGATCGCTACCGATTTTTCCTGGTTTTTCTGCAATCTTCCAAGTACATGGGAGATACCCAGTTGACATGCATGCGTTTAATATTGTTGCAAGGTATGCTATTAGTTTGCCGTGATGATTTTTTAGCAATACATTAGGAATCAAGTCATGTCCAGGTAATTTTTTAATTGGCAGTTTATTTGTTATTGCTTGAATATCCTCAGGCGATGTAAACTCAACCTGCTTTTGTATATTAGCCCTCGGAATGCTTAGATGGACTCCTTGTTCTACACTTGAATAAAATTCTGCTTCGTTGGGATTTTTTTTCTGGTATAAACGTTTCTTGTAGGTGTGTTGTGAATATTTTAGCTTTTTCCAGATCACTGCAGTAATTTTTATTGTTAACCTTTAGTGGAGGTATTGTGAAGGGTTGGTTAAGAATTTTTTTAGTAGTCCTCCAGAGAGATTGATCGGACCCTTCTAGATCAGCAATGTGCTGCTGGTAGCAGGCTATTCGATAATTGTCCAATTCCCATTTAATTTTATTTTCGTTTTAAGTTCAGTGTAGTGTTTGCATCCTCTGTAGTTGGCAGAATGGGATTCTCCGCAGTTGACAAACTGAGGAGCTTCATTTGATCTTTTTGTTCAGCTTTTGTAGAAGTAGTTACCGAGACATTTGATGCACCGAGGATCAAGATTACAGTAGTTCTTGGTATGCCCAAACCTCTGGCATCTGCCGGAGTTGCATTCGGCAAAGGAAGAAAGATGAATTACGAATGAAAATTGTATAAACATGGCAGCGAATTACACCAGAATACACCAGTCAATTAGTGTTGTCCGTGCCCAGACGTATATATAATTTGATAGATATTAGCTTAGCCATGAGGAAATGTTAATGCAATCTTTCAATAATTGCTGCTTAAAAATACAATTTTTATTTAAATATAAACATTGTATATAGTTTCTAATTGTGTGTTCTTTATGAACAAGGTTTAGGCACGTGAAGTACCAGGTACCTTAGACACCCACTGCTGCGGTCGGATGATCAAAGTATTAATAGGATTTTGACGAGACTAAAGGAGTTCTAACCTTAGCAAGGAATCTTTGATACGCTACCCGTGTGCTCGATAATTACACAACTAAAATTTAAAAAATAGGGTTTTTGATATTTTTATTGTCGTAGTTTTCTATGAAGGCAACGGTACATACTCTTGTTTCTGTACTTCAGGTTTTCTTTGGTCTTTCCTTTTATTTCTCGTCATCCGTTTCTGCTTTCAGATTTTTGCTTTTACAGTTTTAATTAAGTTGTTATTCCTCACTGTATCAAGTAAATATTTCGTTGTTTTATTTACTGAAGTCTTCAACTCGGTTGAACTATATGAACGCCATAGATAACGTAAGAATAGACTCCCGATACAAAAATCTAAAATATATCTATGATCATGCAACGCTCCACTTTAGCATCACAGAAAAAAAGATACGACAAAGTAAGACAGAGAAACAATATTTGTCAGAAATTATGTGCTCTAGCATTAGCAGACTATTTGAGACACTAAAATGGCAGAACGAATGCATAAAAATCAATCATCGGTAGTTTAACTATCCCCGCTTGATGGATCGCATCTTGTTCAACGGTGATGACAAAACGTCAACCTATCGCAAAAATGTATCGAAAGAAATTGTACTTGAAATGACCCGGAAAACAGAAATCGTATTTCTCGACAAGGTACATACCAAAATAGATAAAAATCCTACCGAAAATGTATCAGAATATGTCTACATGGAACACATGATAAAGCTGCATAAGGAAGTCGAACGGCCGTAGTAGTAGAAAGAGGATTCGGGTATGAAAATTATCTCATTAACTGTCAGTCAGCCAGTTAACTCAGAATAACAAAGAGAACCATCGCAAGGATTCTGCTAAGGATAAGCCAGAGAGATCCCAGATATAAAGAGAGGAACAGAAAAACGAAGGTGGACGAAGTGATAACAGTAGCAACAACTTCTTCCTTAGCGGGAAAATTACATTTGAGTAAAACACATAGTATCATGGAGGTGAAGACTGAAGAAATGTAAACGGAAGAGGCTTTGGATAGACGAACAAGAGGTAAGGCGGGGAAATGGTATCGCCAAGACCGGGAAATTAATGAGCCTACCTTCCAACTTTACACCTTGACGAAATCCAAAGGTAAACTGGAATAGAATATTTGAGCACAGCCTCACGACTCCCAACACTGCTGCGACAAGCGTCTTGACTTACCTGCGACGCTTAAGAACTTCTTCCAGGCTTCACCGTACATAAATCTGGCACAGTATATAATTTAACCTGAAAATAAGCATGCACAAACACGTGGGGAAATCATAAGGCAACGTTCAGCAAACCGAACTAGTGGTCTAAGCACATAGTCAAATAGATACAACGACGCCGACACAATGAAAACACAACATAATAAAGAGCTAAACATATAAGCCCAACTGGGGACGCTTTACCTCCAATCGTCTAAACCACAGGCGGGATGATGAGAGTTAGCACACCGCCCCAGGCGGGTGACTCCAGTCTATCACAAAGATGTACTAAATATTGTCTAGCAAATATGCGCATTAATCACTCGTAAAAAGATACCTTACTTGGTATTTACAGACGACGCAAATGGGTGGCCGGTGTTTGACAAAGACGCACAATAATTATTAGCAAACAGATAAGGTAATTGGTATTTATTAACTACACACACACTACCTGGTACCCTTGCAGCTTAGCTTGGCCGCGTCGGGGCTCACCTACAGTGCAAGGAAAACCACAACACTGCAGCGGTACTGGATGATGACGCCTACTCCTCACAGGAAACGATACGGTGACCATTTG